>JAMPIV010004905.1:227500-891269 GCA_024509875.1 Oreohelix idahoensis
TTATCTCTTACTAATGCAATATTGTGTGCCCGGTGGTCATATTTCTGTCGTCTAGAGGGCATATTTCCGTCATCTAGAGGGCATATTTCTGTCGTCTAGAGGGCATATTTCTGTCGTCTAGAGGGCATATTTCCGTCGTCTAGAGGGCATATTTCTTTTTATTTAATGTACTATATTTCCATGGTCGCCTCCTGTTTGGCACGATTGGGAGACAATATAAAAACCTATCACCACATGCCGCACTTGTAAAATAAAAAAAATTAAATTAAAAATAAAAAAAAAATTGAAAACCTTAAGTAGCAGGTTTGAACACATGAACGAAGGAATGTTTCTTTTATAAATTCCCTACTATTGCTCGATTGTGTTTTGCCCTAGTGACGTGAACAGAAATTTACACGCGCTGTTTTGTGGGGCCATCGATCTGGTTTCAACCCAGGGCGGGGTCAATTTTCCTGTTCATACGTTATGATAACGTTTTTATCGACCAAACCATGCCGAAGCGCTTGCGCGCGAACTATTTTCTGAAACTGTGTCTCTACACAACAACCAATCTGGCTCCATCACGAAATTCATACGCTCGGACTACTTTTATTGGAAAGTCATTGTCTTAATCATGAATTGTTTTAGACATGTCTCATTCTTTAACCAGACCTGGACCGGTGAACGTCTCTGAAAAAACGTTGTGAAAGCCTTCTCATTTCAAACTTCTGAAAAAGCAACAGCTCACCACCAAACGTATGTTATTCTGTTTTTATTCGTATTTTGTGTTAAATATCTCTGGCCTTTAAGAGATATATGTCTGTGTCTTTTTAAGGGTATTAAGACTCTGTGGAAAAATATCTTAACACTCAGAGACTGGAAGAAAACCCTATACAACGTTCTAAATGTAAACTCGGTATATGTATATGTGTGTATTCGTCTGTTTTTCCCTATAATAATATAAAAATAATAATAGGAAGTTAAAATATATATAACACTTCTTTATGTATAAAAAATAAATATTTTTATATAGCTGTTTTCGCTAGGGTATATACAATAAATATCTTTAAAAATATCTGTTTTGGTTGTATTCGTTTGTTTTCGTTTATGTTTTCGGTCTTCATGTTTTTGTGTTAAGATGTTAAATATAAATAAATATCTCTGTTATTTTTATCTGTTTTATGGTAAATCCGGACATGCGTATATGGTTTAGCTAAGTTAAGAATTATCCGACTTATTTTTTATGTGCTGGGTATAGTAGTGAGAAAAATTCCTTAGTTTAAACCTTATCTACGTTTCTCGTCTATTGTTAAACTCGTGCGAAAGCAAATTATATTTGGGTTTTGAAAAATTATCCGTGATACTTACAACTTGTAATACTTTCTGATAACAACACTCTAAACTTGTATAGACTAATAGTCTATTTCAAATACTTGCTTGGATGTATCGCAAAGACGTTTGGGTAGATCGATAAATTGATTTGATTCCACAACACATGCGCTCGAGTCGTATTTCTGTACTCACAAGCTGTTTCTATAAAAAAAAACTTCTCATAGTAACTACAAACATATTACATTAAAAATAACTAAGGACCCGAGTCACTACAAACTACCTAACCAGCCAGTGAAAATTAGGCAACATAATAGTTTAGAAAATAGCGTATTTTGGCTTTTAAAACAATACTGAACTACACACGGAAAAAGATAGAGATAATACAATCAACATATTACATTAAGTCCACTTGTTATAACCATGATTGAAACTAACATACACTTTAATAAATACTTATATTTTCGTTATTTTAAAAAAGGACAGGTCAACTCGGTACTGTCTCGCGAACGAGCTGAGTTTTAAATCCATATCTTTGCTTCCACAGCGCGCGCGCGTGGACCATTCTGATATGTTAAACAAAATTATTTCCTTTGATAACAGACTAAACAATAAGACTGGTTATAAGGAAGAGTAGGCGTGTGTATACCTATCTATAAGTCTGTGTTTTATTTACCTGTTTATTCTCTTTCTCTCTTCCTCTCTCTCTCTCTCTTTCTCTTTCTCTCTCTCTCTCTCTCTCTCTCTATCTCTCATTACATGTATTTAATTTTATTTATGTGTGCCTAACGTCTTTTTGTTCGTCTTTTCACAGATGGAGTCAATTCAACGACGGGGCTATGCCTGTTTACGCTGCCAGTCTGTTTTCAAACGAGGTCATGATCTTACTCGGCATATGGCCACAGCACACGACCGTCACAATCATGAGTGCCCTGACTGTGGTTTAGTATTTACCAGACCCGATACGCTGAAACGTCACATAGAGAATAAACATGGGTCCGGCTCAGCACAAACAGACATATCAGTGGTACAAACCAATCTGATATGTAGCAGATGTGGGGAGACCTTCACGAGGCGCACCGACCTATTACGACACAGCAAAACCAGGCACTCGCTGACTCTACTAGTATGTGAGGTCTGCAATAAAAACTTTACCCGCCTTGACAATCTACGCATCCACAGAAAACACCAACACACCTCTTCAACAGCAGCAGACACCGCAGCAACACCACAGAACCCACCAATACCACCGCACCATAATGACCGCGCACTATCATCAGATGTCACAACAACAGACTCAAGATCGGCGCACCAACAGACACCACCAGCCGGTGCCATAACAGACTCAGCATCTATGACGGCCTCTACCACCCCAACAACTTCCACACTACCAAGAGCCCCCTATTCAACAAGGCCCACCCCATCTCACCCACCAAAAACAGGTCAGACCAAGAAACTCCCCATGACCAGTACCCAGTCCCATATAAAAAACCCCGCTTGACGTCTGAAGAAGACAGCTTACGAGACTTACAAGCTGACATTAAAGAAATATATACACAGAATTGGAGTGCGATCAAGAAACATACAAACAACCACAAATATTTATCGACTTTCACTTTTTTCCATAATAGCCAAAGAATTGAATGGGAAAGTCTTTTGCTTCCTGTCTTTACACAACAGACAAAGCGCTTCAAAATTAACTTCAGTCACCACGTAGTTTTGAGAAACAGAGAAACAAATGACCTCCGTTTCTTTCATGCCTCAAATAATAATAGTTGTGTGTTAGAACAACCTCACTTAGTCAAAAATCTTACAGATTTCAAATCTTTTCTCTCAAACTTACACGACACCGACATTATCACACATGCACAATTAAACAGACCCAATACAAAATATTATGTTGAAATAATCCCGGCCACATCCTTCTATCTATATCATATTCAAGACCACTCAATCGCTTGAGCAAACACCACAACAAAATAGACAAAAATACATTCTCAGACGTGCTCAACACACAACAAGCACAGGGTGGGAAAAATATCGGGTTCCGGGCACACAAATCCTCCATCTACACCTACGAACAACACCGCAACGCCCTATCTTACTTTTACATAAAACGACAGGTGCATCCCGACAACGTCACCACATCACCCCTAAACATTTAAACTCTCTCTCTCTCTCTCTCTCTCTCTCTCTCTCTCTCTTTCAGATACGTAGACACACCCAATACACAACACCTCTATTTCTTACGACAATGTGACGACAATGTGACGACTCCCCTCAAGGTCTGACCTGCAGCTGTGATATTTTTAATGTGAAAATGTATATTTTGTAACAAAACACCACTAATATATATATATAACAGTACATTCATATGTGAAAATATTAATGTTTGATAATGTTAAAAAATACTGTCTTTCCTATATAATTGTATATTCATTTGATAAAAAATTACTGCACAATGTATTACGTTAAAAAAAATACTATATATATTACCATATATACTCCTGTTTGATACCACAAACACTATTGAATATAAAATAAAAACTATATTAACTAAAACGCCTTTTTGTTACCTATATCGTCCGTTGTTTGTCTAAATGTTCGTATGTCTCAATATATCGTCTAATTGTTTGTATAACTATTCGTCTATATCTAAATATAACGTATACATATCGTCTTCCTATTGTCTAAATATATCTCCCTATTATATATCGTCTAACTATCGTCTTCTTGTTATGTAAATATATATCGTCTAACTATCGTCTTCCTATTGTCTCTATATGTGTCGTCTAACTATCGTCTTCCTATTGTCTAAATATATCTCCCTATTATATGTATATATCGTCTAACTATCGTCTTCCTATTAACCTCTTCCTATTCTCGTCTTCTTATTATCTAAGTCTATCGTCTAACTGTTCGTATAACTGTTGTAAAATATGTCTATATGTAAAATAAACAATACACAACAATACCGTGACACACTTTCGATGGTAGACCTAGTACATGACTCTAACACTTCACTCCCATATATATATATTGTATATACAACAATTAAAATACACGCACACAAAAACCCATACCCCAACACACCCAACTATACATCGTCATCCTCCCCCTCGCACAAAAACAATACTCGCTTCCTTAAAAAATCCATTAGTAACCTAAGCCCCCGTTATCGATTTTTATATTTTCCTCTTTAACTCAAGTATTCTTTTAAAAGAGATCATTAACTATATACTTCTATCTAACACTTCCCTCCTGCGTCATACATACGACCACCAGCTACACCCCAGCACACACCCATGAGTCATCACCGCCAGCCAAAAAGCAATACCCGTTCCCTTAAAAAAAACCTTAATAACCTAAGCCGCCGTCACCACAGATGCATCCTGACAACGTCACCACATCTCCGTATATATGAATGTATATATGTATGTATATATGTCTAAACAAACACACCCAACATCACACAAAAAAAACCCCTAACCCACCCCGTCAGCTACCCCCATGCATCGTCACCCTCGCCAACACAAAAAAGACACTTCAAAAAACCTCTTAGTAACCCAACATTATCGATTTTTTAAATTTTCCGTCATTATCGATTTTTTTTAAATATTTTATATATATATACATGTATAAACAATACCATTATCGAATATTACTATATAAAAAGTCATACGTCTGATCGTCAGAGGAAGCCCCGCCGCTAAAATATATCGCTATATAAAAAGTCATGCGCCGCCGCCTGAATACCTGTTTTTTGCTATATAAAAGTCATGCGCCGCCGCCTGAGAACGCCTGAAATCGATCGACGTATTTTGCTATATAAAAGTCACACGCCGCCACCTGAATGATACCTGTTTACCTCATTCCTTACTACTAACGTTCACCAGCTTTAAATCTGGGTTCTGTTTGGACAGATTCTTTAGCACTTCCTCTCCTGACAGGGTTGGGTTTATACCTTTTATCACACTTTTTCTGGTTTCTTTTAACATCTCTATTTGGATTTTGATGTTGTGGGCCAGTTGAATCCTTTTTGGTTTGTCATGCAGTTCTTGCAGTAAATTTTTGGTTTTTTCTTTTACATTTAGTGTGAGTATTATTCCACTGTTATGTTTTTGTATTTTGGCAATGGCTTTTTTGTCAATGACATTTTCTAGGATCACCAGGATTTTGTCGTCCGGGGGAGATCGAAGCGTGGCTTCTGTTCCAGCTATTTGTGTTATTTTCACTTTTTGGGGGGTTCCCTTTTGGTTGGAGTCTTCTTTGTTTTCTCCTCTGATTTCATGACTTGTTTTGTTTGTGTTTACCTGTTTGTCCTGATTATCATTTTCCCTGGGTCCTTTCATTTTGTTCGCTGTGCTGGTTCCTGAGCTTTCTCCTTTGTTGATTATGCTTTTTGTTGTTTGTACTTCTGGACCTCCTTCCAGTTTTTCACTTATTGATTCAATCCTGTCCTTTATTTCTGTGTCTCTGACTTCAGTGTTCGTGGGCCTGTTTTTTTTTCTGTCCGTTTTGGTGTTTTGTCATTTTCCGATTTCTTGGCCCACGCTTTTCCTTCCCCGGACTGTGCTCTGGTTATTGTTGGCATTTTTCTGCTTTTTAATTTGCTACTACTCTTTTTATTTTGATTGTTGAATATTATTTTGTAATCTAAAGTTTATTTTATTTTCCTCACTACACTTCCTAAATTATACAAATATTTATAGCACTAGTTAAATAGTCCCTTAATACTTGATATTATCTGCAATAATCTAATACTTACTACAAACTACAAAGGAATTCACCACTTAAGTTATGTATATCAAGATGGCTGCCAGATCTCACACAAGCAAATGCCACGTGTCGATTGGATCTATTTAATTTCTATTTTTTAAAAATATTAATTACTCCAAACGATACTTATTAAATGTTAAAAGCTAATAGTCCTACTTAAATCAAACTAAAAAGGAATCACCACTTATATTTAATGTCTATAAGGCGTATTTAATATAATTTCTAAGTTGTGAATATTCTTGCTTTCTCCTTTCCCTTTTTAAAAATTTTATATTATTTAAGAAACACTTTTAAACCTGTCTAGTAGACCTATTTTAACAGTTATATCTAGTTCGAATTTTTACCAGGTAACTTTACTATATTTGTTGTCTTTAAATTATACTTTGATATTTGAATATAATTATTTGTAATCTATGGCTTTTGGCTTATTTTATTTTATTTTCCTCACAATTCCTAAATTATACAAATATTTATAACAATAGTTCAATAGTCCCCTAATACTTAACATTAACTGCAATAATCTAAACCTAACAACAAACTACAAAGGAATTCACCACTTGAAATATGTCTATCAAGATGGCTGCCAGATCTCACACAAGCAATTGCCACGTGGCGCTATTTAATTTCTTTTATTTTTTATTATAATTCCTAAGTTATATTAATACTTCTAGCTACCAATTATCTAAAACTAA
Source organism: Oreohelix idahoensis (assembly GCA_024509875.1). Lineage (NCBI taxonomy): Eukaryota > Metazoa > Mollusca > Gastropoda > Stylommatophora > Oreohelicidae > Oreohelix > Oreohelix idahoensis. The sequence goes on from JAMPIV010004905.1 coordinate 234,280, forward strand.
CTGCACTAAGCTAATACTGAAGATAGATTTAATTTAAAAAAAAATGTCAACTTATCTGAAAACTTGGGTAGTTCGCTGAAAAATCTCCACTGTGTCTCGTCCTAAAAAGGACTATCAGGCTTGTAGTTTGAGGTTAGCAAAAACACGTCTTACCGCTTCGGGAAACGGAAGTCGAGTCTTATAGGAAACTGTCTGATCAAAGAAATCTCAGTCGTGATCGATAGGCTGGTTTAATTACCTCTCAAATCCAGGGACATATTTTTACCTTTCACCATTTCACTTGTGAAATTCTATTTCTTTACCTTATCTATCACTGAGCTATCACCTGTTCTAGTCCTATTCAGGAGGGGCCAAATTGATCTTAATTACCCTATCGAAAATATACGACATTCGTCATAGGATGCTGTACAGGGTTGCAAGACTTCTTAATATGGTGTAAAGAGGTCTGGCACGTACACAAAGTTGAGAAGCACTGCTTTAGAGGGAAAGTCTCTGGAACAAGACAGGTTGAGGTCTGCAGCTGCAGATAGTCAGAGACTGTGTGCATTTTTTGTTGTTGTCAACCTTGAGAATCAACACAGGCTGTAAGTAATTACCGTCTTGAATGGTTGAATACGCTACCAAATCAAACATTCCCCCCCCCCCCCCCCCCCCCCCCCCCCCCCCCCCCCCCGTTAACAAAGTCATTTTCTTTCTTTCACTGCTATTATAGTTCACTGTCGGATATTTATTTTTGATTTGTTGAAATTGCAAGAATAGACGGCAGATTAAACAACAAGAAGGTTGAAATTGAAAAAAGAACTTGATCGACCTTCACAGAGACGCAGATGGTGGCACAAGACATACGTTTGTGGAAACAAATAGGAAAGCGTTCAACAGAAATCGTACATCAAGGACCACTAGATTACGGAAGTATGGAAATAATGAAGTACTTACTGTATTGTCTTATATCACCACCAGTGGCGGTTCCAGGGGGTTGCCACTGGGGGTGCTGCACTGTTCATTCATTTAAAATACTATACATAACACTCACAAATTGTGACCACCATGTGAAATATTAACCCAGACACACATGATTAGTGTCTTATCTCATCTAAAATCTGTCAAGAAGTTCTGAAAAGTTATTTTAAAAGTTTACTGCAACTAGGGGTAATCATTGTCAGTCGAAGCAGCTTCCCGAGTCTCAAACCAGGTTACACAGACATGTATGCTGCTATTTCTCGTGTTTAAAATTTTCATTGTAACTTCCCTTTAATTAGAGATAATTTCCACTTGAGCTGTGTTTCGATGCAGCTTTAGTTAAAAAATTCAAACCATTCGCAGTTGGCCTCATGCTGTGTGTATAACAAGCATTCGCTTATAAGAGGTCAAGGTCACTTGAGCTGTCATCGTTTCCAGCACTTGCCATGATACGGTGTTGGATAATTTTTTTGTGTTTTTGTATTTAACCCTTCCGGTGTAACCTCAATTTTTTTCATTATGTATTATAATGTGGTAGAGACAGTATGCAGTCCTTTTCTTTACAGGGGGTGCTGCACCTCAACAGCTCATTAAAGAAAGCCGCCACTGATCACCACCAATACAGCAGGAACACAGACAAGCAACAAGCCAGCCAAGTGGACGCTTAATTAGACTTTGTTAACACTTATGAATGACTGCATGCAGAATCGGATCTTAAGTGGGCTTGGAGTACTTTGTGACTACTTTGCAAAGGAATGTTAAAAGACATGAAGTTTTAAGGAATTAATTAACTTTTATAACCGCTTAGAGAAGCTTCGCTATAAGTGGGAAGATAACATCAAGAGATGTACAGATCACCGTAGGAATTATCTTCAGTAGAGGACGTGTAAATAAAAAAATAATATAAATTGATATTAACATTAATGAGCAAAAGGTATGCACAGCAAAAACCACTAGATTTCTGTGTATGATACTAGACCAGCAACTAAACTGGAAAAAACACATAGAACTATTAGTAGAAAACAGTAGGGGGCTCATTAACATGCTAAAATATATAACAGGAAGAGGCGGGGAGCCTGCAGTAAGACAATGATTACATTCTATAAATCATTTATTAGGGGTAAACTTGATTACGCCAGTGTTGTCTATGCATCAGTCGCTCCGTGCAATACGAAAAAAACTAGACACAGTCCAAAACCAGGCACTGTCAATAATAGCAGGTGCTTCGAAGGGAACGTCAGTAAAGGCGTTAGAAGAGCGCTGGGCATTATACCCCTGGAGCTACGGAGAAAAGAGCTGAGATTCAACTACTGGGCAAAAGAGGCAAAATATCCAACAACTGGATATTTCATGATAGAGGAAAGCACGTGTGAAGAGTGTCAAGAACCAAACACAATAAGACACTTTCTGGTGGACTGCAAAATATATGACCAGCAGAGGCAAAACATTAAGACATACTGTAGTAATCACAAGATAGAAATGAGTAGAATATCTCATAGGCATTAAGACCCCCACCAGAAATACAACAGTTAATAAAACACTATATTACAAAAACAACAAAAGTTAACATATTTAAAAAAAGAAATAAATAAGGATGCGAGCCAGCAGTCGCCAGTTTTGGTAGATTCCCCTTAGATAAATACGGATTGACTATATATAATTCTCCAATCAACATTAAATGCTTACCAGTATAAAGAATCACCCGTGTGTTACCGGGGCCCGAAAGGGGAGCAAAGAATAGTAACACTGCACCCTACCACGCATGTCGTAAAAAGCGACTAAGGAGGGTATGGGCATGGGGCTGTTTACCCCATCCCGTAAAAACTTCGCACAGTGGGCTGATCACCTGCTTGCCAACCAATCTGATTACGGAAACAATGATAGATTGTTTGGTCTGTTTTTGTTCCACAAAGACGCCACTAGGCGTGGTGGAAACAGCGATAGATCGATCAATTTGTTGTTGCCCTAAGACGCCACTAGGCGTACTGGCCACATACTGCTTTGCCGGTTGATGGCTAAGGATGGAAGAAGAAGAAGAAGTATAAAGAATATCTTTTTATTTTTTGAACAATAAAACAAAATGAGCTATAACTAAATAGTAAAAATACCGACTAGAGAAATAATATAGGATAAAGCATAAAATAAATACAAAGGAGAAAAGATTACAATAAATGAAACGCGTCCTGATATAACCAGCAACTCCATGTATATGGTAGATGGTTGAAAGGGGCGTGCTATAAGTAAAAGTAGGAAACACCTTCATAAATAAAAAAATAAAAAAAAAATAGATGTACAGGAAAGTCTGTCAGAGTGTGTCATCAAGACAAGAGACAGAAGACGCTGGAGCTGTATTGCAGACGACTTTAGGTATGTAGATGGTGTCGCGAAATTGGTTTCAAGTCATTGCAAATGAGTTCAGTTAGATTTATAAACCCATCTACGATCGAGTGACCGCTTTCAAAATGGCGGCGTATCAGCGAAATGTATATCGGACAGAGGAAATCGCCAACGATAAATAACAATAGAAGGGAACCCGTATGAAAAGGATTTTACATTTCAGTACAGGGAAGGATGGTGTATAACTGCATATAAGATGGAACGGTAGGAAGTTCTCATTTACGGAGATATATGCGTATTTCGGCTGCCCACAGTTACGCTAAAAGCAGGTAAACCCACTTCTGTGCTAAATATTAAAATCAACAAATAACAGTTTGGGAATTTACATGGATAGGAAGATAGAGTTTTATCAGCTGTATAAAACTAGATAAGATGGAACAATATGGATATTATATATGCCGAGAATGATAAAGGCAAAATTTCAGTCGACGCACAGATCTGCCGAAATCACTGTTCGGGAAGGATTTTTCAGGTTAGGTTTAAGCTGTGACGTCGGTACTCTCCGATACGTCCGCGCTATACGTATTTAAAGCGGATCGGTAAACTGAGAGGGATACACAACGCAAGAGGTTGAGACAAGACTGAGGGCAGATAACGCCACGACTCTAAATCCATCTGAAGTGTGAGCGGATCGCCAGAAAATTTCAGTCTAAGTGTCTGGAGTCTGAGGGTAAGCGAATTTACGATAGCTATCCTGTATAATAATTTCTTTTATTGTGTATTACAGGTTCATTTAGAATTCACAAAATATGCCTGTATAATATTCATTGATATAACGTATTATTATTTTAATATGATTTATTCATGTGCTTAGTGGAAGATGGTTGCTTGTACAAAAACGTATCAAAACTAGCCCCACAGCCAAATAGAAAATATTTATTATATTTAATGCTGTATCTCGTCGATATTAAATGCATTATCGCTTACGAAGATAAAGGCAGTCCCATGACCAGAGATTGTCTTAGGGAAATAAATTGTTAGAAGCTTCAGCATGGAAGATACCGCTTTTACGAGGTTAGGTGACTAGTCCCCTTCCTCGCTGCCTTTGCCTTCCCTAGTTCGAGCGCACAACTTTGTACCCATTTACAGCTGGTAAACTGGAGTGTTCTATAGCCAGTTTCAGTAGAAAGCAACCTGATCACGTGGTCACTCACTTTCTTTATTTATGTATTACTTTTGTGTAGATGCTAAGGATAGCATCAGTATTTGAATTTGTACTTGATATGATTTGGAAGGATCAAGTTATAGCATATGAAGGGATGTATAGGAGCGGAATAAACCAGATGATGTTTATTACTGATATGTTAATATTAATTCTGTATCATTGAAATGATGTTACTTGCTATGACTGTATAACTTTGACACCTGATGACTGACTTGTCTGACTTATGTGCTAGTCAGTTACACTTAATTGAAATGTTATTAATGCTATATCACTGAAATGATGTCCTTGCTTACTATGATTGTATAACGGTGACATCTGATGACTGACTGGTCTGACATCTGTGCTAGTCAACTACAAGTCTAGCCAGATACTAGCCAAGGCTGATATGTTGCAGGTTCCATGAAATAACTCAAACCAGACTGTCCAGAATCAGAAGCCGGTGTCACTCATCAGAGGCAATCCCACAAAAGTGCAGGACCCCAAAGAGTGAACTTCAACTGGTCATTGGCATCCCTACTGTTGGGCCTACCAAGTCTGATATCAGCACAGGACAGTTCCGTGTCAGCAGTATCAAGTTGAACAGATAAGTGTCACTTAGGACACTGACTACCACAATATATGAAACACAATAAATAGTCAAGTGATGACATTTATCAGAGGACTAAAAACCGTGATATATTTAAAATGAATGAAGTCTAAACAGACAATAATAGTAACTGTGTGAATATTTTTTATATATATGTGTATACTCTTTTCCAACTAGTAAATATAATATTAGTGTAATTATTAAACTATTTTAACTGCACCTGAGGATTTATTCACTTTTTCCATTTTGTGGTTTCAGTGAATGTTCATTTTACTATCCCCTAGAATATAAGTAATCATAAGATAGTCATAGGGAGGAGACACCTTAAATCCTGGTACTACTTCTTACCAACTGGACCAGGGTTTTTACAGTCTGACTATTTTTATGATAACAATACACCAGTGCTTATTTCTAAGACTGGGGTATTACTTGTAAGGTCAGAACTCTTTACTGGCATACTCTTACATAATATATACTTTTAAATAACCTCCCGCTACAGTGGGGGCTCGTCTGCGGGATATATCTTTGATATTCCTGAGCCAACTTTCTATTTCTGCTGTGTAGAAATTTTGTTTTGTAAATTTTTTGGAAAGAGTAACATAGTAGGAAATAATTATATTTTTAGGAGTACCATTGAGTACAGATAAAGCTGTTTCATATATGGTGAAGTCAGTTTAATTAACTTTAATTTTAACTAAGTTAATTATATTGTAGTAAATTAGTTTGAGTAAGATCACTTGCCCTACTAGACTACAGATACATCATGGCTGACTTGGTCAAATTTAGGTCTGCTACACTGCAGGTGGGAAAAGAGCTTGGCATGGATGGTGACGTTCTGATCCGGTATGTCACGACGGAATGTGAAAAGTACACCGAGAGAGAAGCAAAGCAATTGGAAGCAGAAAAAGAAGCCAAGAAATTGGATGCAGAAAGAGAAGCCAAGAAATTAGAATTAGAAGCAGAGAGAGAAGCCAAGAAATTAGAATTAGAAGCGGAGAGAGAAACAAAGAAACTAGAAGCTGAGAGAGAAGCCAAGAAATTAGAATTGGAAGCAGAGAGAGAAGCCAAGAAATTAGAAGCTGAGAGAGAAGAAAGGAGGTTACAAGCCGAGAGAGACCATGAGCTGAAAATGAGACAGCTTGATCTTGAACTTCAGGCTGGGACTATCACCCATGGTAATAGCTCACCTCATTCTGCTAATAGCTCTTTTCAGAACACAGCAAATGGGGCCATGAACTTCCACCTAGATCCATTTGTTGAAAAGGAGGACGCAATAGAGTCGTACCTGGATAGGTATGAAAGGCTAGCCTCTACCTATGGACTGGAAAAGGAAAAATGGAGTCTAAAGTTATCCCAGGGATTGAGAGGTATTGCATATGATGTGTTTCTGAAACTCCCCAAAGAAGATCAGGAAAATTATGAGATACTAAAGCAAGCCTTACTGATCCGGTATGAAAAGAACTCTGAGGCATATAGGAAGAAGTTTAGAACTTCTAAACCTCTACCTGGAGAAACATATAACCAGTTCTCAGCTAGGCTAGAAACGTATTTGTCGAAATGGAGTAGTTTAGGTAAGTATCAGAAAACATACGAGGATCTGAAAGAAATGGTTATGTTAGAGCAAGTGAAAGATTCCATGTCTCAAGAAATGCGGAAATTCCTTATGGAACAAGGAGCAGAGAGGCTGGAAGACACTTTGAAATGTGCAGAGAGGTACCAAGCCGCTCAAGCTGAACTAGTAGGAACGAAAAGGAAGCAGGTAGAAGGATATAAGCCACCACCGCAGAATACCCAGTTTGACCAGAAGGATCATCCATACAGAAACAAGCCAAGATTTGATAATAAGGACAGGAACCCTCAGACTCAGGAAAATAAACCCTATAAACAGGGAGCTAAGTGGTGCAAATTTTGCAAGATGAGCAACCACAACACGGATGAATGTGGGAGGAAAAAACCCCTTCATCATGCTGCATGTCTACAGGTGAGGACTTCTGTTAGGAAGGAACTGACTGTGGGTCAGAATAGCCTCCATCACCCACCTACCCAGGAGATAGTGACTGTGAATGGCAAACAAGTCACAGGAATGTATGACACAGGTTTGTCCTATGACGCAGTCGTGTGTGCATCTCTGGTGTGCCCTGAACAAATCACCACAGAAACAGTAGAGATTCAAGGGCCACTAAAAGGAACATCACCCCTTACTTTACCCATAGCAAAGATTCATGTCAGTTGTCGCTATGTGGAAGGGGAGATAAATGCAGCTGTGATAGATGATCCCTTTTACCCCCTAATGTTGGGGCGTAAATATGTTTTCTTGGGAGACCCTGTAAAACCTATGGTTATGGCAGGAATCCAGACCAGGTCTGACTCCAGGAACATAGAGAGGGACACCAACTTAAAATTTCATTCGACTGAAATGAAACGGGCTCAAGAAGCAGACAGCACATTGAAGCCTTGTTTTGACAAATTGTCAAAGACAAATAACACACCAAGGAAAGGGCACTTCTATAGGGAACATGGACTCTTGTACAGGAAAGCTGGCAGAGGGACGAAAAGTCATGGTCAAATTGTTGTACCATCCACCTATAGGAATAAGGTTATAGGCTGGGGACACATATCAACTTTGAGTGAACACCTGGGTAATGGTGCCACAAAACAAAGAATAGCCACCCAGTTCTACTGGCCGGGTATTACGGAAGACATAAATCAGTATGTAAATTCCTGTCCAGAGTGCACCTATGTAGATTCAGAAAGTCGACGGCAGAGTCTTCATCAAAAATCTACAAGCAAACCAGCAATCAGGGGTACTCCCGAGATTTGCACGGGAGGGGAAAGGAAACATCCCACACAGGTTCAATTGCAGTCTGAACCCCATGCGCTGGAAAAAAGGAACAAATCATGTAGCGAAAATCAAAAACCTACGGATTTGCGAGGGAAAACCACATCCAACTATCATCGAAAAGAGGGCGGTAAACTTCATGGGAAACCTACCGACCCCGTTTCACCAGCAGTAAGAGCCTGGATGAAAAGCCGAACCGGAAGGAGAGAGATAGTAAAGGATGAAAATATTATTGGAAAACAGAATGTGGGCGCAGATTTTCTTAGTCGCCATCCCACAGAGCTTGAGGAGGATAGAAGGAAGGAAAACTAACCTCGGAATGGTCAATTTGCAATTGTCTTGTACCCAATAGTTAAGCTAGATATCATCCAGCTTAAAATATGGGGGAGCTATGTCGCGAAATTGGTTTCAAGTCATTGCAAATGAGTTCAGTTAGATTTATAAACCCATCTACGATCGAGTGACCGCTTTCAAAATGGCGGCGTATCAGCGAAATGTATATCGGACAGAGGAAATCGCCAACGATAAATAACAATAGAAGGGAACCCGTATGAAAAGGATTTTACATTTCAGTACAGGGAAGGATGGTGTATAACTGCATATAAGATGGAACGGTAGGAAGTTCTCATTTACGGAGATATATGCGTATTTCGGCTGCCCACAGTTACGCTAAAAGCAGGTAAACCCACTTCTGTGCTAAATATTAAAATCAACAAATAACAGTTTGGGAATTTACATGGATAGGAAGATAGAGTTTTATCAGCTGTATAAAACTAGATAAGATGGAACAATATGGATATTATATATGCCGAGAATGATAAAGGCAAAATTTCAGTCGACGCACAGATCTGCCGAAATCACTGTTCGGGAAGGATTTTTCAGGTTAGGTTTAAGCTGTGACGTCGGTACTCTCCGATACGTCCGCGCTATACGTATTTAAAGCGGATCGGTAAACTGAGAGGGATACACAACGCAAGAGGTTGAGACAAGACTGAGGGCAGATAACGCCACGACTCTAAATCCATCTGAAGTGTGAGCGGATCGCCAGAAAATTTCAGTCTAAGTGTCTGGAATCTGAGGGTAAGCGAATTTACGATAGCTATCCTGTATAATAATTTCTTTTATTGTGTATTACAGGTTCATTTAGAATTCACAAAATATGCCTGTATAATATTCATTGATATAACGTATTATTATTTTAATATGATTTATTAATGTGCTTAGTGGAAGATGGTTGCTTGTACAAAAACGTATCAAAACTAGCCCCACAGCCAAATAGAAAATATTTATTATATTTAATGCTGTATCTCGTCGATATTAAATGCATTATCGCTTACGAAGATAAAGGCAGTCCCATGACCAGAGATTGTCTCAGGGAAATAAATTGTTAGAAGCTTCAGCATGGAAGATACCGCTTTTACGAGGTTAGGTGACTAGTCCCCTTCCTCGCTGCCTTTGCCTTCCCTAGTTCGAGCGCACAACTTTGTACCCATTTACAGCTGGTAAACTGGAGTGTTCTATAGCCAGTTTCAGTAGAAAGCAACCTGATCACGTGGTCACTCACTTTCTTTATTTATGTATTACTTTTGTGTAGATGCTAAGGATAGCATCAGTATTTGAATTTGTACTTGATATGATTTGGAAGGATCAAGTTATAGCATATGAAGGGATGTATAGGAGCGGAATAAACCAGATGATGTTTATTACTGATATGTTAATATTAATTCTGTATCATTGAAATGATGTTACTTGCTATGACTGTATAACTTTGACACCTGATGACTGACTTGTCTGACTTATGTGCTAGTCAGTTACACTTAATTGAAATGTTATTAATGCTATATCACTGAAATGATGTCCTTGCTTACTATGATTGTATAACGGTGACATCTGATGACTGACTGGTCTGACATCTGTGCTAGTCAACTACAAGTCTAGCCAGATACTAGCCAAGGCTGATATGTTGCAGGTTCCATGAAATAACTCAAACCAGACTGTCCAGAATCAGAAGCCGGTGTCACTCATCAGAGGCAATCCCACAAAAGTGCAGGACCCCAAAGAGTGAACTTCAACTGGTCATTGGCATCCCTACTGTTGGGCCTACCAAGTCTGATATCAGCACAGGACAGTTCCGTGTCAGCAGTATCAAGTTGAACAGATAAGTGTCACTTAGGACACTGACTACCACAATATATGAAACACAATAAATAGTCAAGTGATGACATTTATCAGAGGACTAAAAACCGTGATATATTTAAAATGAATGAAGTCTAAACAGACAATAATAGTAACTGTGTGAATATTTTTTATATATATGTGTATACTCTTTTCCAACTAGTAAATATAATATTAGTGTAATTATTAAACTATTTTAACTGCACCTGAGGATTTATTCACTTTTTCCATTTTGTGGTTTCAGTGAATGTTCATTTTACTATCCCCTAGAATATAAGTAATCATAAGATAGTCATAGGGAGGAGACACCTTAAATCCTGGTACTACTTCTTACCAACTGGACCAGGGTTTTTACAGTCTGACTATTTTTATGATAACAATACACCAGTGCTTATTTCTAAGACTGGGGTATTACTTGTAAGGTCAGAACTCTTTACTGGCATACTCTTACATAATATATACTTTTAAATAACCTCCCGCTACAGATGGTATCATATTGATGAGTATTTTCTCAAGGAAGACGTTGAATAAAAAAAAAAAAAAATTGGAAGAGATGAAAAGTGCAGAATTTGGAGAAACTGAAGAACACAACCCACTGAGTGAGTTGTTTTATTTATTTGTGTGTGTGTGTGCTGATGACCAATGTCTAATGTATGAAGATGAGAACAAGTTGAAAAATCATACACATGCACTTAATTCAACCTATGGCAGAAACAACATGAAGATCAACACATCAAAGACAGAAACTGCAAAGATAAAGCACATCACCAGGCCCACTTAATATACTTCTCAACATCAGACGTAAACACGTTCCAGATTTCAATACTTATGAAGCATTTTTACAGACAATGGAAGATCTGACAGAGAAATTGACACAAGATGCGAAAAAGTCGGTGCAATGACTTAACATCCGTCACCACTGCTCAAATATCTGCTTATCAGTATAGAAACGAAATCTGATAATTAGTATATTCTTACCAACTCTTTGCTGGCAGTGTCAAACATGGTCTCTGAGGAAAACCATATCCTGTGAGATGGGTTGCTTAAGAAAATCCATTATTGTTACCAGGAGAGACAGAATGAGAAATTGTGACATTAGCAAAATGGTGGGCACTACATCCTGCAACAGGTATACAGAGAGACAGAAAAATTAAATGTTTGGTCATCTCAAGAGAATGGAGCCCCGTAAATTAGCACTACGCGCCTACAACAGTAAAATATGTGGTTTCAGAGCACTGGGGAAGACCTAGGGGAAGATGGGTAGACAACTTTACAGAAATTCTACAGCAACAACGGGTTGACAGCAGCCAATGTGACATACTTGGCTCAAGAACGCGTACTTCAGTTCCCTATTTCGCTACACGGAAACAGTGGACCGAAAAAAAGAAGTTAAAAAAAGAAGTGATAATTTGATGACAAATGTCATGTCAGTCATATTGTACGGATCTGAAACACGGGGAACAACAAAAACGATTAGAACCAAAAAGCTACAGACTTTAATAAATGGATGCTTACGTAGAATAGAAGGATTGAAGTGGTATGAGAAGATCACTAATGTGGAGCTGATGACAAGAACCAGACAAGTGGTAGTGGAACAAGAGATGAGAAGAAGACACTGGAGATGGATGGATAGGACACCAGCAGTCTTGGTTTTGGAACAGTCTCAATAAAAGATATTGTCGCACAGCTGTTAGAAATTTTATCAACGGAATCAAACAACGAAAGATATGGGAAGTAAATAATGTTACAACGACTGATCAACAAACATGTATGATAACGACAGAAGATGGAATGAGGGTACATATCAGACCAATACAACAATGGAGAAAAACACATAACATACATCACCAGGTCGGCTTTGTTAAATCAAATGACACGCGATGGGCCCCCATGATTAATAGTCAACCTAAAGAAATAAACGAACTACAAGTGAAGAAAACAAAAATGATTTGTGTTGCGACACAAACAAACGGTGACAGGTCATGTCAGGTCAATGACCCAGAACTACAAGGGAAGAATACAACGATGATCAGTGTTACAGCACAAACAGACGTCGACTTTAACACCGCCACAACAGATACTAGTACACCAGAAACAGAAGACTTCAATACATCTGACGTACACACTCGAACAGCATTAAGACAGTTGGCCAGGCAGACAAATTCGCAAGAAATTCCAGTTACTGAACCAACCGTACAAGAGTTGAAGAAAGAGATAAAAGCAATCCTGAAAGAAGGTGACCTCAACACACTCACAACACGAAAGGTGCAGAAATTACTGGAGGACAGGTTTGCTGTTTCTTTGTTTGCAAGACGAAAAGAAATTCGCAAGTTGGTGATAAATACGTTTGAACAAGATGACGAGAAAAACATAGTCACCAAAGCTCATGCAGCACAAATTAAGAAAGCTATTCATCGCCCGATAGCACCACCAGTTTTATCTAATGGCAAACCCATGCATAAAGCCACATTGAACCACTATCATTCCACAAATACGTCAAAAACCTCACACAGAGAATCTGAGAACATAATACATATTGCCGCAGAAAATCAGAGAGCAACAATAGAAATTGCAACGAACACACAGACAACGCTGTTTCACAAGCAGAATGGCACACATCTGAACAAGATAATGATACTCGACACACAGCACCGCCTAATGATGAAAACGCAGACAGCGCTACATGCACACTTGCGGAAGATATTATTCTTCCATCACCTCCATTCCGACACGAATCTGACCTAGATACAGCAGATCCCGAGAGTGACCTCGAAAGTGTGATCAGTCCAGACAACACTGAATTTCACTCGGCAACGGGGCGCCCACATTCTGGTGCAGCAGATGACTCCCCACCGTTAACGGGATTTGTCCGGTTACCTCAAGACCAAGTACGTATGAAATTGCGTGGAAAACGCAGACAGCCCCACAACACGCAGCATGCGGTGCACCATTTCAACACTATTTCATCCTTACTCTCGACAACTGCAGCCACCACCCACTCGACAGTGCGAAATACGCCATCCTCTCGTGATCAACGATTGACAAAAGCTACCTTGAGGGAAATCGCCAAGTTCCTCATGTCAACATTCGTAAACGTCCAGTTCAACGATTATTAGTTCATTGGAGAATCAATCTTCTCTAATAACAAAAGGTACTTTCCCAGCAATAGTACCCAACGAGTACTAACTCTTCAAAGTACTACCCTTCGTTCCCCACCATACTAAAGTCACTAGTGTCCATTTTTTTGGTAGGAAATTTTATTTTTTCAGAAAGATGTCAGCCTCAGTCAAGACCCTGCTGATGATACTGATGATAGTGATATTTATGACATCTGCAACACCCACATTTACTAACAAGTTATTATGGCGTGACGGCACTGTGTTTTAATGTTATATAATTATTTCACATTCTTCGTCAACATGGACTGTCATTATCATTACATCTTTTACACCAATACGTCAAGAAATTTAAGAAGTTTCGCAAACATTCGCAGATCTACAACACTATGTTATAAAGGTTAAACAGAACTTTAAATTATCTCAGTTTTCTAGTTATACAAAAAATTTTTTTTGCACGTGTTAGGTACGAAATCTTTATGATTAGAAGAGTACCCACTGTACAAATTACACCACTTTTGCGTTTGAAAATCTTTATAATAGGACTTATGCTTTACAACAGTTATTTTTTTCCCTTCTTGGTGAATTTAGAGACAAAAGCAAATACACTATACACACACACATATTTTTCCTTTGTGACACATAGTTTTTTTTTAATGTGTTAACTCACAGCTTTCCTTTTGTGTTATGGAAAGACCGTTTTATAATGTTCAATCGCATCGAGAATGTATTTTGGTGATTTTTCTTAATGATGCTGTTCACAACCTGAATGATCGTATATGGCTTCTCACATTATTCAAGCCGACGACCCTTTCTCACAGATATACGACGAATCAGACGTCAAATTTATTCTTCCCTACACATCCAAACGCCTTTTCATCTCTTGTCACCTTCTCCGACATGCTCCATCACAGACGGAGCGTTTCTAAATCGACGCCCCCTTCCGAGCATTCCCCAATATTCAACAGGAATTTACCTATGTTAAAACGTGTCTATCAAATTCTATAAATACTTCTTCGCATTCCTGAGTCCAGTGAGACACACCAGAGGTCATGACCCGACACACTAGAGTGTCAGGACTATTGATTTTGCCTAGCATAATTGGTGTTATGAATTTTAAGCGGTTTAGTGTATAAATACCATGTGTACAAGAAGATGAGATGTCCACAGCGGACATCAGTAAAAGATAATGAGGACATTGTTACCCCCACTGACACAGCTAACGCCCCTAAGACCACCGAGTACATTCCCATGACTGACATTTGTTCCCCTACCATGGTGATATACAAGTATTTTGCAAGTTGGGTAAAACTTATATGCTAATCAACACAGTTCACGGATTGGCGAAATACTACATTGTTACATGCAAACCATGACGATTCCATGCGAAATCGCTAACATGGTAACGGTTATGTTCACATGTTGATTATACCTTGAATTGAGAAATAAACATCACATATTGATGTACCTGAATTTTTCTGACCATTGTCACGTTGTAAGCGGAACACTACAGTATATTTTCTTGACAAATTGTTGTCCATTATACCTTGTATTGAGAAATAAACATCACATATTGATGTACCTGTATTTTTCTGACCATTTGTCACGTTGTAAGCGGAACGCTACAGTATATTTTCTTGACAAATTGTTGTCCATTATTATGAACTTGCATTTGTATGCAGATTTTATATTTGATGACGAACCTATAAACAGTTTGGTACTTGGTTCATGGTAACTGAGATAGTTCATACTCCAACACCCGATAGTTATTTGTATCGGTATAGTTGTCCTCCCTCATAGTAACGACCATTACATACAAGTGTAAGTTGGAGATTAGAGACATTTTTTTATAAATACTTTGTAACTCCATGTAACCAGATTAATAATGCTATATTTATATTGTGCGTGTAGTGAAATTGACAGAGATACAACGGTAAAATACCTCCAAAGATAACATGTAAGGATAAAAACATAATGCGTAGGCTGCTGATAGTACATGATCGCCCAGACCGCGGGTCATCACCCTCCATAAAAATTGACTTGCTAGACAGGAGGGGAACGGCGGATAAAAAGGAAAAAATATGACTGGAAAGATTGCGTGAGACTAGAAAGGCTAAGGAGACGCAATTGGGGGGGAAACGGAGAAAAGTCACGTTTCCCAAGTTGACATAAAGTAAGGAACTCGACAGAAGGGACCTTGGATGTGTTACGCCACAGTCATTTATTGGTCGCTTTTGCGATACCAAGCCTTTGATTTTGAATTCAGCGGCAGAACGCAGATGTTTGGAATATTACAAAAATTAAAAAGTAACTTTTTCGTAATATTAATGTTAGGAATATAAAAATTAGCTGGCCGGATGGCCCATTCTGAGCAGTGAACTAATATGTTCTTAATTTTACAGACGGATAGATAATATTGAAGATAATGACAAAAGACAGTGTTGTTCACATCAGCGACAGACTGTATTGAATAAAAAGTGTCGCTATTTGCACAAAAAAACACGACCTTGAGACGCAGGTGTTCAAATCTACTTAGTAGGGAAGCGAAGGGACATTGGTGGGAGCTGTGTCTAAATATAACTTTTAACGACAAAATTTTGGAGGGGAGAGAAAGGTTGGTTCAAAAATCAAGTACGTTTTTGAAAAAAAAAAACAAGTAGAGACGGACAGACTAACAGATAAACATCCATACTTGACTAAAGCATGACTGAAATGACTTTAGGGTAGGAAATTTGAATTTGAAATAAACCTAGGCAGTGATTGGCCACAGACAATCATATCATTAGCGCTCAGATGCGAAAGTGGGGCCATTCTTCAATAGTTGTTCGATGATAGACACAGTATTTTAAAGTGTGGTGATTTCCAAATGAAAGAAAGTGAAATAAGTTCAGGGACGCCATACTATAGCCAGCAGCTCAGCTGAGTTTTGCTAGCATTTCTGTGTTCTTTATTCATAATCTGGTAAGATTGAAATTATTTCTTTGTATATTTTGAATATTGTTTAATGTTCGAGTGATTTGATACTGCCATATCATAATCTAGCCTTACAAACAAGTAGGGATTTGCTCAAGACCCCCCGCCCAAGTCAGGGTCTAGGGACCAACAATATACATAAACTCCAGCAAGGGTTAGGAAAGACAGATCAAGTGTTGAGAATAATGAAACATACTACCTATCCACTTTTAGGGAAGGAAACTAATAAATATTTTTCAGAATCTATAGTCTGGGAGGACCTATCTGATGTAAAACCACCATGGTAAATGTGCTGTTTGGTCAGAGAGATCTGACCTGTCTGTATGATGTGGTTGTTGTGTCCGTGTTGTGTCCAGACGTGGGTAGAGAATAGAATTTTGACACATAGCCAATACTTTGATTGCAGAGCTGTGAGTTTCAGTTGTCAACAAGGCGGTGTCCATTCAGTTGGTGATTTTACTCGAGTGTATCTGTGCAGTACGTTGTGACAGAGACCACTATTATTGCCCGCCAGCTCGGAGAGGTGGGACCACCAGATTTCAGCACCAGAGCTACATATGCAAGTTGAGTGAGCCTCTGGTCTGCTGGAAGTTCACCAACGCCTTTTAGTTACTAATACCCCATAAAATTCCTGCAATTTACTGGACACTGTGTAGTCAATATAGACAGGTGTGATGAGGCCACCCCAACAGCACAAGCATTAACTATCCTCCCAAGTAGATGACTACTAGAACATTTTAATAAAACTAACTAGTCTAGTACTTATATATGTACACTCTTGCATTTATTATGTAACATTCCATGCATTTCTTTCATAATTTTTAAATCTTTTTTAAAAAGTTCTGGTCAACATAAAACTTGATCCAGAACAAATAAATGTAATATAATTCTATCAAAAATTTTACACTCTTGAGTTAGTTCAGTGTATTATAATATTTGTTAAATATTATTAGTCTGCTTAAATATCTGTGGGTGTATCTATAACTATCACACCACATTACATATCATTACCCTAGACATTTTACATAGCTACATTCATTAAGAAAAAAAATTGAGTGTGAGGTCGTAGTGGTAGCAAGAAAGGCCTTCTGACAATTCACAGCTACATTTTATCTCAGGAGCCTTCACAGCTGGCCTCATACATTACATTTAGTAATATCACCATCATACAATACCATCAAACCCACTACAGTGCGACGAACACATAGACAGTTCACCAAACTTGTCCAGATTTTTGGTGTTTAAGACCCATATACATCCTGGTAAATCACTGACCGCAGTGGCAGAATTGGGGTCGCCTGTATCATATGATTGTATTATATTTACCACGTTCTAGGGGAGCCGCGCTAGCATAGTGTTTACAACACCGCTCTGGCGACCGGGTGATTCAGGATCAAACCCGGGCGACGGCATTTGAGGATTTTTCGTCGATCAGGATTTGGACTGCATTGACTCGAGACCTGGCGAGGACATTTGAAGGAGTGTCGTCGACCAGGGATTGGCGGCTCCTGAGCCCACCCAGCTCTAATGGGTACCTCCGAAATCGGCGAGTATCTGCCTGAATGGCGAGGGACACCTGTCTCTGTACAAGAAAAAAAGGGATACTCACGTAAAATCAATGTCAGGTTAGACATTAATAATAACCTGAGATTTTGCCTCGGGTATTAGCGGGCGTGCGAACAAAAAAAATAAAACCACGTTCTATATTGACAGTTACGAGAGCGTACAGCTCCAGTTAATATTTTTTAATAATAAATTTATAGACTAACATTGCCATGTATGTATATTCCCATGTCATAGAATATATATATATATATATATATATATATATATATATATATATATATATATAAATATATATATATATATATATATATATATATATATATATATATATATTTATATATTTATATATTTATATATTTATATATATACGAGCTCGTATATTACTTTTTTTTTGCGTCCCACGGTCTGATGTTTGACCATTAGTTCTATGCTGTTAGGCTGATGTTCGTTGCAGCTACTACATTTTAAGATTGTTAAATACTTAATGAATATTAGTCAATTCTGTTAAATATTGCCAAAGTATTTTTTGTTGTTGTTTTTATTTGTGTTGTTTGCACAACCCATGAAAATCGTATGCGATATTTTTTTTTTAATGTTATCATTAAGTATGTTATCATTATGGTGATGACTAACGCACAGCGTTGTTCATATTGATATTGTTAAGAAGTAGTGTACATCAATACTGTTAAATGGCGAAGTGTATTAACAAATTTTATGTACCCCCCATTTTACGCATTATAAATACACTGGGATCCCTCGTTTTACGAACACATTAAAAAAATTTTTTTTCCTCTCTCTAAGAGACTCTACCAATAGGTTAGTCGTTTATAAGAGTCACTAGCATGAGGTACTTAGTTGATAGTACGCAAATGTTTCCCTCTGGGATACATTTGTATGGCCAGGGTCGTATGTGACCGCTTGGCCTTTCATGCTAGCTTTGTCCCTCCTACTTTAACGCTAAGCATTTATATGTGCTTGGGACCTCAAGACGCAGCAATAGAGACCGCAGTCAGCGACTCATAGCTTGACTGCCTGCGTCAGGACCAGCGAACCAGAGCTGGTCAAGACCACACTCCACCTCCACGTGGTGGTCCTGGAAACAGTCTGCAGCTGTGCAGTCTGGCTGAGCGAGTGTGGATCGAAATGGGAAGGCAAACCCGGTCCTAAAAAATGCAGTGCAGAAGTCGGATGTGTCGACCGAAAGGTGCAGATATCACAGCTTAGGCGTAAACAGACACAACGCAACCACCGTCCTTTTCAGGACGAACGAAGAAGAAGAAGAAGAATATGTGCTTGAAGATGCTACATGTAAGAATGACATACCTTAAAAGCAAATAAGACGTTTTTACACAAAACGCAGTATTCATTAAAAGTTCAGTTGACAGAGCAAACGTAGGTCAGTCCCAGATAATAATGAATGGGTTTTATAAGCGCGAAAGTGGGAAATGAATGTTTGTGTGATCTGGTTTTTTTTAAATCCTATTGTTAAATTGGAAAAGATCACACATGTGAAAATAAAGTCGAAATAACAGAATGTCGTGTGCAAAAAGGTCGAAAAGCTGAGGAGAGGAGTGCAAATGTTAATTATTGTGTCGTGTGAAAAAAGGACAGGTCGTGTGAAAAAAGGCGGGAAAAAAGAAGAAATAGTATAAATAGAAGAGTTGTGGGCGAAAGGCAAAGATTTTAGGATTTATGATTCCAAGGATACCATGATTTTAGACTAGATGATTTTTACAGATAGCGTTAGGTGAACTTCGTCTTTGAGGATATCAAGACAAGTTTTTTTTTTTTTAGTAGAGAAGTGTGTATATTATTCAGTCGGATTATATATGTTTCATTTTGGATAAACAACCATCATTTTGTGAAATTTACAGTGTTTGTCTAATGTCATCAATAAACTCTAATATAATTTTCTACATTTGCTGTTTGTGGAAATTTACAGTAATTTCTTTCGGATATAAGTTGTTGTGCTGAAACTGTTTTGCTTATCACCAAACTCAAAGGGAAGAACATTCCTGGGTTGAAATAAATTAACAAAAGGTCAAGTATCACCATCTCTGGCGGAAGGCCAGTTATCACTTGAACCACCACAACATATGAAGGATTAACTCTGACTAAATAAAATCAATATAACTACTAGTGCCGTATAAACATACACGGCCACACGAAGACCACAGGAGTGGACGAAGAGGGATAAGAAGAAAAAAAAATTCAAAATTTGGGGACATAAGAGTAACAAAAAAAACGTGAGGAATTTATAATGAGACGAAGAAGAGTAAGGAGAAACGTACGGACCTCAGAGCATTGAAAGAAAAGTAAGAAGAAAACGTAAAGACCTCAGATCTCCTTGAAAGAACAGTAAGAAGAAAACGTAAAGACCTCAGATCTCCTTGAAATAAGAGTAAGAAAGAAAAACGTAAAGACCTCAGAGCTCATTGAAAGAACAGTAAGAAGAAAACGTAATTATCTCATAACTCATTGGAAGAACAGTAAGAAGAAAACGAGAATAAACTTATTTCAAGACAATGAAGAAATAGGAATAAAAAATGGTGAAGAACACAGAACGAGGCGAAGAGAAGCTGAAAACGGAAATTATGAAGATGATGAGAAAAAAGACGGATGAAGACTGAAAAAACAAAAAAGAATTAAGGAAATGTATATAAAGAAGTACAAGACGGAGAAGTAGATATGAGATGAGGAAAGTCAATATCTGTGACGTAAGGGATGGAACAATATATTTTTTTTATCGCTTGAATGTGACACTCCATGGTTTCCCATTCACTACAAAGTCTTGTACTATTCTTGTTAGTGGAAACGGCTGACGAATATTAGTTAAAAAATCAAAAACAAAATAATTTTGCGTCAGTGTTACAAATTAATAAAGTGACAATTAAAGTTATGGAGAGTGGTCTTTGTTTATTTAATTTTCACGACAACAACAGAATTGGATTTCAACCACACAACAAAACGAAACAAAAATGTAATTCGGCAGAAACATAACACTCATGGTTGGATTCACCAAACATCAGAGTACAAGGTATATTCAGATAATGGACGTTTGGTTGTTCTTAACAAATATTTTATGTGTCAGCAGAAATGCTATTTGTGTACACTTCTGTTTTTTTCGTGTGTTGTGTGTAAGCGAACGAAAGTGTTTCAATCAGTCAGTCAGTGACTTCTTTTGTAAGTGGGCTAAGATATTTCAGTCAGTCCCTATTTTATAATTTCTGTAAGTGAGCTAAGCTTTAGCGTATTACGTAAGTGAGCTAAGCTATTTCAGTCACTCGTTTTAGCGTATTACGTAAGTGAGCTAAGATATTTTAGTCAGTCCTTGTGCAAATTGGCTAAAGTATTTCAGTCAGTCACTCATTGTGTAAGGGGGATAAAATATATCAGTCAGCAGCTACTCCTTTTAGGGTCTTGTGTTAACAGGCTAAGATATTTCAATCAGTCACTGTGATAGGATGGTTTGGGGATACCTCTTCTCGATCTTTTACCCACTCCGGCAGTAATCAGTTACATTTTTGGTACTGAATTTATTACATGCTTTTCAGTGGTCAGCACCTTTTTCTTTCTCTGCTATGTAGCAGATCTTTTGAATTTTCAAACATTCTTACACTCCTCTCAGCGATAAGTCATTGAAACTGCTTACCTGTTCCTCCCTGCTGGGGAAGGAACTGATAAGTTAATATTATCCGACAACCATGTTGGTTAATTTCGGGTGTCCCGACATCAGGCTACGGAGTAACATCAAAATCGCTCAGCGCAGCTGTTTAATCGCTGATAAGGTCAGCGTGCGTTCTCTGCCAGGATGGTAAAGAGACGGATTTTGTGTGCTCAAGCGACAGATAACGAGATTACTCGTCTGTGCGTCACATTTTGGACAGACATGCATGACATAATCATTTCCGGCACACCTTGTTACAAAGACATTACTTTATATTAAAGTAATAATACATGGCCGAGAGAGGATCGGATGTTTTCATTCCATATGGCAGACGTAATCTTTTGCATCACGCATATTATTTCAGGCGGAAATAATTTTGAAATTACCCCACACAACACGCATGTTTGAAACGATTGGAGCTTTTTTAGCATTGTAACAAAACAAATGCGGGGGAGGAAGGGCCATATAACCTGACCTTTTCGCAGTTTTAAGACACCGTGAAGACGAAACCAGACTGCCAGAAGTTAGAATTCAGAATTCCATTTTTCTGACCGGACTTATGATGGAGTGTTTTGAAGGACTTAAACAGCCCAGGAAATCTCTATCATTTAATAAGGAACCGGGATCTGAGGAAACTTAACGCAGAGTTGTAGAGGGAATCTAGTGTTAAAATAACGACCTCCAAGAACACGTGTAAGACGCCTAGTCAAGTGCCTTTATTCATCTGAGCAAACAGTCTGTGAGCCAAGATTGGCGTAAGTTGTGCATTTTACATTTTATAATTTTCATTACTAACATGTAAACTAATATATATATATATATATATATATATATATATATATATATATATATATATATATATATATATATATATATATATATATATATATATATATATATATATATATATATATATATATATATATATATATATGATTACTGATCGAAAAACATCTCCAGCATCAATGCGATTTATACCATAACTTCATCGATTTCACAAAAGCCTTCGATCGAGTCTGGCATAAAGGCTTATGGCAAATAATGAGAACATTCAATTTTGATACCAACGTCAAATATATCATTGAAGCACTATACAAGGACATAAGCAGTGCTGTTTTTGTAATCAATGACAGAGAATTTTTCAAAACAACTGTAGGAGTTCGTCAGGGATGTATCCTGTCCCCAGTGCTTTTTAATATATATCTAGAACATATTATGCAAGAGAGGGATGGTCATAAGTAGCTCTAAAACAAAATCCATGGTGATATCACGACAAGAAAGAAGACATCAGATTAAGCTGGGAGAACAGGTCCTGGAGCAGGTCGACCACTTTAAATATAACGGAGCTATTATAGACCGAAAGGGAGGCATCAACGAAGAGTTGGCCACTCGAAAAGCAGCAGCTGGGAGACTTTTTCAGGCCATAAATCAAGGATTCCTCAGCAAGAGAGAGGTTGGTAAGAAAACGAAGATGGCTGTATACCGCTCCACCTATGTCCCAGTCTTGACATGTGGATGCGAGTCATGGGCAATGACTACAACCCATAAAAGCCAGATCCAAACCTCAGAAATGAGGTATCTGAGGAAGGTGGTTGAAGTAACAAGAAGAGACATTGTCCGCAACCAGACGATACGTCAAGGCCTAAAATCCCACCCCTTGCAGACCCAAGTAGAACAGACCCAACTAAGATGGTTTGGCCATGTCTGCAGAATGGGAGAAGATCGGCTACCACGACAAGCATGGGAAACAAAGAGCCAGGGATCCAGACCACAAGGACGACCCAGAGTCCGCTGGGAGGACAACATTAGACAATCTTTGAAGGACCGAGGACTAGAATGGAACCAGGCCAGGAGGAAGACAGCCGATAGGATAGTCTGGCGCTCTCTCTTCCAAACCTCTACACCTCACGGTAGAAGGGGAACGACTAAGTAAGTAACATATTATGCAGGGGCTCACTACGATTATAAAACAACCATATCGATTGGAGGTTGTTGCGCTAAACTTGTCGCAACTTATTCTGACTATGTATTCTGACTACGTATTCTGACCATGCATTCTGACTATCTATTTAATTTTTTAATGCATGGGAAGTAACTCATGGAATCGTAGTCACTTTTATTTCTGCAGTTGTCTAATCGTGATAGCATCGGCAAGCAGTTGTCTAATTTTGATAGCGACGGTTGCCGATAGTTTGTGTGTGAGCGATTTTAAGTCATAACCATGTATGGAGCGTTTTCCTAGAAACAGTTGGCAACTTGCGATGTCATTTCCTTTTAAGGTTCGAAATCTTCAGACGAACATCGTAGAACATTCTTCGTTTCGTAAGTTAGCTGAGCTGTATTCGATTCGCGTGTTCTGTGCATGTCCTAGTTTGTGTCATTGTTTGAATGATTTCCGCCCAGGTCAGACTGGGCAGAATTGCTGGTGAAGCGAAACGTAGCCTTGTGCTGGCGTCTTCGCTTATATTATTCAGGAAGGAGTCCTCATCATTGTTGTTCCTTTTTTGAGATAATATATCTCTATGCTATTCAAAGTGCCGGGAGGCCTATGTGATTTATGTGATTTAATTCCTGATGAACAGGTAATTGAATTTTTCTGAGTAACTTTATCGCCATCTTGTGATGTTGACATTTTTGCCTAGCCTGCCTTATTAAAGAGTCTATGATATGACAAGTTTGCTCAGCTCACGATCCACTTATATTGTCACGCATCGATTGATGCCTGTCCTAAGGACCATTTGCTTCCTGAACTTTATTGATGGATCTAGGTTTGATACCTTTGTTGTTTAAGGAACATAGAGGACGATAATGTGACGCTCAAAAGACATGCCTGTCTTGTTGAGGTCGAATATAGGAGACTAGATTTAATCTCCCATTTGATATCTACTAGCTATGATGGAAAGGGAAAGCTTACCACCTGACTACATGCACAGCTGTTTATGATATCCTAAGAAGGCATATAATATACCATTATTATTGATGCTGTCTGCTGTTCCTGCTGTATTGACTACGTCGATGATATTATGACTATTGTATTATACCTGTGATGTTACTACATGAATCCTGTCATTGTGGCGTACACATTATATGTTACCAACAACATCACTTGCTGTTCAACGATTTATTGACTTTACTCGTTTATGATTTGATGTGACGTCCATGTCTGATACTTGACTCCATAAACATGTCACACATAAACCAGACCACGACACCATAAGATCTTGCCTCATCATCCTTGGTGTCTGAGGGCGATAACCCTCCATGTTGAGTGGTACTACTACCGAGACACATCAACACCTTATAGCTCCACATCAACATATCCAGTAGAGTACTGCTACACACCTCTAAATAGACACTCTACATATATCTGGTGGATTCTAGCACTCTACATATTGGTGGCCAGTCCAAAGGCATTCTATAAGCCCACCACATCGCTACATATTGTGGCCAGAAACAAAAGATACCTCACCTCATCACGTTTTGAGACATAAACTGGTTCGGCCTGGTACCAGTAGACTCGGGGTCCCTTACCCGCTTCATTCAGCACTCTACAACAGTATACAGACAACATCTACAAGACAACAACAGAAGTGCAGAATTTCGAAATTACTCAGCGTTGCCCAGGAACTTTTTTTGGAATTTTCAACAATTGCTGTTCCAAGTCAAGAAAGTGACATTTCCCAGTTTTGTTACAACGGGAGAATCCATTTGTTGCTGTTCTTGCTTTGGAGAAGGCCAAGTTCCATCGCTGACGAGTTTTACACTACCTGTACCGTTTTGGAAGCTCAAGTCAACCATCGTTGTAACTGTTTTGATGCAAGTACAGATGGCAGTCAACGTTGGATCTTCGATCTCAGAATGCTGATTACATCCTGTTTGCTGTACTGACGATTGGAGTTCCAGAAGTTAAGTGGCCTGTTTGTTTGTGAACTGTGCCCTTGTACTGATACTGAGTCTTCCATACTTCTGATTCTTGTATTTGTATTATCTTCTCGCAGATATCATCACATTTTTGTGATATTTCTTTAATTTTCGCTTTATTTATTGTTGATTTCTGCGAATGTTTTCGTATAGTTGCTAAATCTTTGTTATTGTTTACATTGTATTGTTTACATTGTATTGTTTACAGTGTAATGTTTACATTGTTATTGTTTACATTGTGATTGTGTTTACATAGTCATTGGTTACACTTATAGTAGTTAATTCACATTTGATAGTGGGTTATGCTTATGCATTACTACTACACTGATGATTAATAAATGATGAATAATATTACTTACGGTAATTAATTCAGATTGGATAATGGATTATGCTGATGCACCACTACTATACTGATGATAAATAAATGATGAATAGTATTGTGCACTATTGAATGGGAAGTGCACCTATGATCAAGAGTTGATTGATGATATTTCAACAAGGTCTATACACAAGTTCTTTGATATAAGACTTGTTTCCCATAGAGATTGGGATGATAATATAGTGTTGTGAGTGAGCAAGTGCTTCATTTAAGACTTGTTATAATTAAATTTGAAATAAGATAATTAATTATTTCAGGTTGTGGACTCATATTATTACTCATCATGTCTACATTTGAGCACTTTATTGAGCAGGGTAAATTACTTGGGAAGACTGGTGATAAGTTAGAAGAATTTGCGACTATTCAATATGCCAAGGCATTGAAGTCGGAGGAAAAGAAAATGAAGGAGCAAACTGAACAAAAGAAAATAGAAGCTGAGAATTTAAAACTGCAGATGCAAGTTGATGAAAAGAGATACCAAATGGAAATGGAAAAACAAAAGAGAGAAGCAGAAGCAAAAGCTGAAGAGAAAAGACTACAGATTGAAGCTGAAAATAAAAAACTTGAAAGAGAAGCTGAAAATAAAAAACTTGAAAGAGAAGCTGAAGCTAAAAGACTTGAAAAAGAGGCTGAAAGACTTGAAAAAGAGGCTGAAAATAAAAGATTAGAAAAACAAGCTGAGGCTGCAGCTGAAGAAAGAAGGTTACAAAGAGAGTCTGATGAGAGAAAAGCAAAAATGGAGCATGAAGAAAAACTCTTAGCTTTGGAAGTTGAGAAATTAAAGGTGATGAACATGGGTAATGCTAATGATGCAAATAGGGTCTCAGATAAGACTAATGCAAGCACTTTCAAGCTTAATCTACCACCATTCAATGCTTCCATCGACGACATAACATTCTATCTGGACAGATTTGAAACTTCATGTAAGGTACATAACATAGATAAATCACTGCATGTTTATCATTTGTCCAAGATACTTAGAGGTGATGCTTTGAGTATGTTGGGCATGGTGGATGAGCCTGACAAGAACAAATATGAGGTTGTCAGGGCTATATTGTTAAAGAAATACCAACTTGACGAAGACGGCTATCGTCTTCAATTTAAAAATATGTTGCCAGAAACTGGAGTGCAATTCTCTGA
Source organism: Oreohelix idahoensis (assembly GCA_024509875.1). Classification (NCBI taxonomy): domain Eukaryota; kingdom Metazoa; phylum Mollusca; class Gastropoda; order Stylommatophora; family Oreohelicidae; genus Oreohelix; species Oreohelix idahoensis. The sequence goes on from JAMPIV010004905.1 coordinate 261,164, forward strand.
ATTCATTTCAAAGATACGTCTTACTTTTTCACGTTGGGTGGAGCTGTCTAAGACAGAACATACTTATGAAGGACTTATGGACTTAATACTTAGAGACAAAGTCATGTCTTCTGTCAATGAGTCTTTCCTTGCTTTCCTTCATGAACGTAAACCTAAAACAATAAAAGAAATGGAAGATTTCTGTTGCCAGTATATAACTGCGCATCCTCACGTAACCATTGGTAACTCTAAAATAAAAGAAGGTCTGCCAGCTGCTTCGGCAGCACCTTATGGTCAAAACTCTAGTCATAGATTCCAACAAAATTTTGATAGGAAAAGTAAGCGTAGTTACGGTCAAAATTATGGAAATCTATTTCAAGGTGATTCTTCTTCGAAGAATTGGAGACAAGCTGACAGTCCTCGTTACTACCAACCTAATAATTTTAGGCATTTCAGAAGAGGATATGGTAACAGAGGTTATTCCTCGCGAAGACCTCAAAACCAAACAAATAGATGTTCGCATCAATGTGGACATGATAATAATCATGGAAACTGTAGTTCAAAACAGGATAACAGTTATAATAGAGACAATAATAACTACAGAGATAATAACAACAGTGATAACTTCAGAGGTAATAGTAGTCGCGGTAGATCTCAATACAAAAAAAGAGATATCAGCAGGCTAACTCTGTTCAACAAGAATCTCAGGGAGCATGTAATCAGGTTTCTGATAATAAAAACTCTGACGCTGTCACTTGTTCTTCTTTTGACTTTGGGAGAGCAAACAAATGCCCCCAATGCAGTACTCTGTTCGAACCGACTACAATATCGACTTTGAGTTGTGGTCACCCTCTCCCCGCTCTTCCTGCTTCGGTTGCACATGACGGGAGAGGTTCTCTAATCCTACATAAGGGTCTTGTTAATAATACTCCGGTCTCACTACTTTTCGATTCCGGATGCACCACTATTGGTGTTAGACAATCGCTTGTAGAACCATCCTGTGCGACAGGAAGGGTTATCAAATGTGTCACATTTGGCGGCAATCTAGAGAAATATCCTACTGCTGTAATTCACATTGCCACTCCTTTCTTTACGGGAGATGTGCATGCCTGTCTCTTACCTAATCCTATTGCCGACCTTATTATTGGTCGTATTCACGGAGTTAGGGAGTGTACCCCACAGCAGATTGCTGCTTGCGAAGATAATAACATGCAAGCTACAAATGCAGTAGTTACAAGAGCACAAGCTCTACAAACACCCGAAACTTCACTGAATAGTGATAATGAAGTTGATAGCCAAGATAGTCACTTGGTTATTTCTCGTGACTCTTTCATAAAGTTGCAAGAAGAAGATTCTTCTCTAAAAAAATTCGTTATTCTTGCGAAGAAGGGTGATCCAAATAAGGATACACAAAAGAAATCCTGGATTGCAATGAGAAACGGCGTACTTGTACGTATGGTACAAGACTCGACCACGTCGGCACATTCGCAAATTCTTGTTCCCAAGAGTATGAGAGTGCAAATATTGCAACATGCTCATGACTCATAATGTGCCGGACATATGGGGTTTTCCCGTACAAAGTCGAGAGTCCTTGCGGCTTTCTTTTGGCCATTTGTCAACAAAGACATTCGTATATACTGCCGATCATGTCAGGTATGTCAGGAGGTCAAATCTAGAGGACCACGACATGCTGCGCCTATCCAGGCTGCTGACATCCCTATTCGGCCATTTCAGAAAATGGTCATAGATATTATTGGCCCTTTTAAGATAAAGTCGGCCAGAGGACATCAGTTTATCCTTACATGTGTCGATATATGCACACGTTGGCCAGAGGCTATCCCTCTAAAGAGCATATCTACTACAGATATCGCAGATGCTCTTTGGCTGATATTTTCTCGCTTGGGGTTCCCCAGAGAAATACTATCAGACCATGACACTCAACTCATATCTGATACTATGTCTCAAGTAATGTCTACCTTACACATTAAAAGATCTCTCAGTAGCATCTATCATCCTATGTCTAATGGGTTAGTTGAGCGTCTGAATAGAACGCTCAAGACTTTGTTTGGTAAGATAACTGAAGATCATCCTCAAGATTGGGACAGGGTTTTACCCGCGGCTCTCTTTGCCTATAGAGAGGTCCCAAACGAACACACAGGATTTTCTCCCTTTGAACTTGTTTTTGGCGCGCGTCCGCGCGGCCCTATGTCTTTGTTACACAATCTCATCACTGCCGATGATATTAGTAATGACACTCAATCTTCATATGAGTATGTCATTGCTCTTAGGCAAAAGATCATTGAGGCATGCAAACTAGCGACTGCTTCGTCAGAAATTGCTAAAGAAAAAGCAAGGCAGTTTGCTAACAAGAACAGATGTCTACGACAACTTTGTCCAGGTGACAAAGCATTCGTCCTACTCCCCAGTAGGGAAAATAGACTTCTTATTGCATGGAAAGGTCCGTATGCAATAGTCTCACGAATTTCCGATGTTGACTATGTGGTCAATATAGATGGAAAGCATAAAACTTTTCATATCAACATGCTGACGGAATTTTATGAGCGTCCAGACTATTTGCTGCCTATTTTCCAGGCAACGGACGAATCTTCTGTACCTCATGGTCATTACTCATCGCTGTCTGTCATACAGGATGAGGAATCTGTTTTTTCTGATGTTAATCTCCCTCTTCCAGTGGTTCCACTACATTCCATGGAATCTTGGAAAGATGTCTCCATTTCTCCTAATCTTTCTGTTGATGAACATCGCCAAGTCTCGTCGATGTTACAGACATTTAAGGATGTTCTAACCGACATCCCTGGTCACACGCATGTCATAGAACATGACATAATTCTTACCGACAATAATCCTGTTAGGGTTAGACCTTATCCTATCCCTATACACTTTCAGTCACAAGTGGAAAAGGAATTGGATGAAATGATTCAATTGAACATAATTGAACCATCGACTTCACCATATTCTTCTTCCATGGTTATTGTCCGGAAGAAAGATAAGAACATACGAATTTGCGTTGACTATCGCAAATTAAATCAAGTCACAAAGTTCGATGCTGAACCTATGCCTTTACTAGAAGATCTACTTATTAGACTATCTAATTCTAGATTTTTCACTAAACTTGACTTGTCAAAAGGTTATTGGCAAGTGCCTTTAGCAGATCATGCCAAACCTCTTACTGCTTTCTCAACACCTAGGGGTCTATTTCAATGGAATGTAATGCCCTTCGGTCTTATGAACGCCCCTGCTACTTTTGTTCGCATGATGCGTCGAATTCTTTCTCATCGTTCAGATGCCATCGCATACTTAGATGATATCTGTCTCTTCAGTAATTCTTGGGAAGATCACTATTTGGGTTTATATGACCTACTGTCCACTCTACGTGAGTATAATCTGACAGCAAAACCTTCTAAAGCTTATATTGGTTTTGGTGAAATTTCTTTCTTGGGTCATCGTGTTGGTCATGGTCTCTTGAAGACAGAAGACCACAATACTTCGAAAATATTGAACATCTCTGTACCTAAGACGAAGAAACAAGTCAGTAGTCTTTTGTGGTTAATTCAATTCTATGGGAGATTTATTCCGAATCTATCTTCGATAATGGCACCTCTTTCAACGTTGTTGAAGAAAGGGTCGCCTAATCTGATTCGTTGGTCTCAGGAATGTCAATCTTCCTTAGACCAGATTAAGAGTATATTTTCTTCTCCTCCCATCCTAAGATTACCTACTCTTAATAGGACTTTTGTTCTTCGAAGTGATGATTCATCCACTGGGACCGGAGCAGCACTTATGCAGGAACATTCACAAATTCTGCATCCTGTCATGTACATTTCTAGAAAACTAAATGCGGCAGAGAGGAACTACTCGGTTTTAGACCGTGAATTGTTGGCTATGGTTTGGTCTATTCTCAAACTACAAAGATTCCTCCTGGGCGCACATTTCATTCTAGAAACTGATCAGAAAGCTCTTACAGCTATTCAGACTAAGAACTTGAAGAGTTCGAGATCCACTCGATATGCTATTGCTCTTCAACCTTTTCACTTCACGGTACGAGCTATCCGTGGTTCGGATAATGCGAAGGCTGACATTCTGTCTAGATGCCCACATGATTCCAACTAATACTTCTGTCCTATATTTCTATATATTACAGAGTCATAACACACCTATATTGCTACAATACATTATTGTCTTTAACATAACAAAGGAAGGCTGAGTCAATATTCAATTGTTAATAATAATGTATTGTATAGTATGAAACTTAATGGCTATTAAATAGAATTAACCATGTTATTGTTGATCTGAGAAGCTACCTTTCTGTTGTTCAAACATGGTGAGTTCCACATTAGATGTGTCCTGGATCGTTATAATTAGTTATATGATCATATTATTAAACGTTTAGATAATGTACTATTTAATATTCAATCAGATGTGTACATCCATTCTAAGCGGTATTAGAGTATGACACCGCTATTTGATTATAATGATATGAACTTGCATATTTATATTGTATTTTCATGCAAGCGTAGTGTGTGTTGGTGGCACCTCCCCGATATATTTTTTGAATCAGATTTTTTATCTGTTGAGAAATATTCTCACCAGACACTTTATGTGTCAATTTAGCCTCATATTAGGCAGTGCAATTACTTATCCTCGCATAATTCGTGCGTTGTTAAACCGCTTTTGGTTTTACTCTTGGATATTTTTAAAAAAAAAATGTTGCACATTTTTTTTTCGGGAGGTTGCGGTAATGTTGCGCTAAACTTGTCGCAACTTATTCTGACTATGTATTCTGACTACGTATTCTGACCATGCATTCTGACTATCTATTTAATTTTTTAATGCATGGGAAGTAACTCATGGAATCGTAGTCACTTTTATTTCTGCAGTTGTCTAATCGTGATAGCATCGGCAAGCAGTTGTCTAATTTTGATAGCGACGGTTGCCGATAGTTTGTGTGTGAGCGATTTTAAGTCATAACCATGTATGGAGCGTTTTCCTAGAAACAGTTGGCAACTTGCGATGTCATTTCCTTTTAAGGTTTGAAATCTTCAGACGAACATCGTAGAACATTCTTCGTTTCGTAAGTTAGCTGAGCTGTATTCGATTCGCGTGTTCTGCGCATGTCCTAGTTTGTGTCATTGTTTGAATGATTTCCGCCCAGGTCAGACTGGGCAGAATTGCTGGTGAAGCGAAACGTAGCCTTGTGCTGGCGTCTTCGCTTATATTATTCAGGAAGGAGTCCTCATCATTGTTGTTCCTTTTTTGAGATGATATATCTCTATGCCATTCAAAGTGCCGGGAGGCCTATGTGATTTATGTGATTTAATTCCTGATGAACAGGTAATTGAATTTTTCTGAGTAACTTTATCGCCATCTTGTGATGTTGACATTTTTGCCTAGCCTGCCTTATTAAAGAGTCTATGATATGACAAGTTTGCTCAGCTCACGATCCACTTATATTGTCACGCATCGATTGATGCCTGTCCTAAGGACCATTTGCTTCCTGAACTTTATTGATGGATCTAGGTTTGATACCTTTGTTGTTTAAGAAACATAGAGGATGATAATGTGACGCTCAAAAGACATGCCTGTCTTGTTGAGGTCGAATATAGGAGACTAGATTTAATCTCTCATTTGATATCTACTAGCTATGATGGAAAGGGAAAGCTTACCACCTGACTACATGCACAACTGTTTATGATATCCTAAGAAGGCATATCTTCTCTTCTCTTCTTCCATCCTTAGCCATCAACCGGCAAAGCAGTATGTGGCCAGTACGCCTAGTGGCGTCTTAGGGCAACAACAAATTGATCAATCTATCGCTGTTTCCACCACGCCTAGTGGCGTCTTTGTGGAACAAAAACAGACCAAACAATCTATCATTGTTTCCGTAATCGGATTGGTTGGCAAGCAGGTGATCAGCCCACTGTGCGAAGTTTTTACGGGATGGGGTAAACAGCCCCATGCCCATACCCTCCTTAGTCGCTTTTTACGCCATGCGTGGTAGGGTGCAGTGTTACTATTCTTTGCTCCCCTTTCGGGCCCCGGTAACACACGGGTGAAGAAGGCATATAATGTACCATTATTATTGATGCAGTCTGCTGTTCCTGCTGTATTGACTACGTCGATGATATTATGCCTATTGTATTATACCTGTGATGTTACTACATGAATCCTGTCATTGTGGCGTACACATTATATGTTACCAACAACATCACTTGCTGTTCAACGATTTATTGACTTTACTCGTTTATGATTTGATGTGACGTCCATGTCTGATACTTGACTCCATAAACATGTCACACATAAACCAGACCACGACACCATAAGATCTTGCCTCATCATCCTTGGTGTCTGAGGGCGATAACCCTCCATGTTGAGTGGTACTACTACCGAGACACATCAACACCTTATAGCTCCACATCAACATATCCAGTAGAGTACTGCTACACACCTCTAAATAGACACTCTACATATATCTGGTGGATTCTAGCACTCTACAGAGGTCGACCTCTTTGCAATCTACGTTTTGCTGATGATATCGATCTTAAAGCTTGAACAGAATCAGAACTTCAAGACCTTACCTCTAGACTGGAGAAAGTGACAAGAACGTATGGGATGGACATCAATATAGAAAAAAAGCAAGATATTGGTGAATAGCCATAAGAAACATGTTCTGACCAACATTACGTTAAATGGGCAAAAGTTAGAAGTGAATACCTTTAAATATCTGGGGTCCACTATATGTAATGATGGAAGAGCAAGTAAAGAAATCAAGACAAGACTTGAGATGGCCTTAGCTATCTCTTGTATGGGTGTGAGGGCTGGACACTTACTGCAAATACGGAGCGAAGGATTCAGACTTTCGAGTATAAATGTTATAGAAGAATTTTGCGCATTTGCTATAAAGAGCTCAACTCAAATGTCTATGTTAAAGAGAAATTAAACACGTATGCAGGCCACCAAGAACCACTTTTGCCAGTAGTGAAACGTCGAAAGCTTGCCTGTTTGGGCATGTAACTCGTCATGACTCCCTTTCGAAAACGATCCTCCAGGGAACAGTCGAAAGTAAACGGAGAAGAGGAAGGCAAAATCCTGGACCACCATGGCACGGTTTTTCCACACTTGTAAGCCGCTACGAACCCATGCTTCCACCATGGCACCCCTACGAACCATCACGGAATATGGGTTGAAATGAGATAATATATTGCCACGTGAATATTAATATGTGAAAATGTGCTAAATATGTGAAAATTTGCTAAATTGATGTCCAAGTCATTTGAGGCTGGCAACCTCATCATATAGAATGATGAATTCATGAACCACCACTGCAAGGGTTGGTGACTGCTGTATTGCTAGTTTCTTAAAGAGAACTAAAAACCATAGGTAGTCCTAAGTTCCAGATGGAGTAGGGAGGGAAAGATGAAAGAAATGATGTACATTCTAATTATAATATTTCATTTTCAAACTAGTGTAAATGTCTATTTAAACGTATGTACTTTAAAATTAATGAAAGTTTCAATCTGTGTAGATGTAAATGATGTTTTTGAATTTAAATTCAAGGACGTCATAAAGACCGCTGCTACAGAAGCATGTGGTGAAGTCCGACTTGGCAACAAGAGAAAGAGGACACCTTGGTGGGCAGAGGAAGTCAAAGAGAAAATAAGAGAGAAGAAAATGGCATGGAAACAATACTTAGGAGCTAAAAACACAATAAAACAAATGGAGAAATATATAGAGAATATGTGACACTCAGAACAGAAGTAAAGAACAAGGTGCTAGCAGCAAAACAGAAGACCTGGGAAGAATTTGGAGAAAAGCCAGAAACAGATGCGCAAGAAAACCAGAAATTGTTCTACAAGACCCTAAAGAACACGAGGAAGGAAAAACAATGCCCTCTCAAATTCATAAAGTACAAGCAAGGCAAATTGTTTACTGCCCCGGAGGAAGTAATGGAAAGATGGAAAGAATATTTCTCAGAATTTCTGGATGATGAGCATGGTGAAGCATCAGAAATGATAACCACTAGCACAGAAGAGAAAACTAATGATGGTGAAGATGACATAAAAAAGTGTGTGATTTTCAACGTGCCGCTCTGTCCTTATATTTCAGTCTCTCGCCCGTACGAGAAAGCACCTCCTAAAGTCCCAAAAGATTTTCGTTTAATCTCTCGGTTTGAGACGATTTGAGGCAATCTGTGCTTTTCCTGTACTAGTTTTCTCTTCTGTTCACTACACACTTATATCCTTCCTTTCTTCCTAGGTATCTTTTCATTTTCCCCATATGAGGCTTTCATTCTATTTATTTAATTGTATTCCAACCTGGCGTTCTCTTGTAGTTAATAATTTAATGTCCAGTAAATGCAAACTTTTAAAGTCGGCCATACATTCCTATATTCGCTATTTCCTACTTTCAGCAATATTGTCTGGCTTAACCATAATTCACGTTTCCGCCGTCTTCAAACTTCAAAGCAATCTCCGTCGAGTGTTATTACTGCACTGTGTGTGTTTGTGTGCATGTCGCGCTACACATTTTCACAAACCAAGCAAGTGGAACCAAATCTCGCTACAGAGCCCTCTTCTTTAAAACAGTGCCTGCACAGTTAACTTTTTGGTAACACATGCTGCAGTTCCTCCTTACTTTTCTGCCTCTCTATATCTCCTTTGATAGGATGACGACTTAAAAAATCGGGTCCAAGATTGTCCCGTCCTGGAATGTATCTCACATTAAACGAATATGGAGATAACAGTAAACTCCACCTTAAAAGTCGTGAATTTAATTTTTTAGACACTGCTAAAAACATCAAAGGCTGGTGATCGCTTTCCACAATGAAGTGTTTCCCGTAAAGAAAAGGGGCAAATTTATTGATCGACCAGACCAAAGCGAGGCATTCACATTCAACGGTAGAATAATTTCTTTCAGCTGCATTTAACTTTCTACTGGCAAAAGCTACTGGTAATAGCATATGTGGCGGTGTGTCTGCCCGCTGTAGTAATGTTGCTCCGATGCCTACATTGCTAGCATCCGTTCTTAGTACGAATTCTTGTGAGAGATCGGGAAGGGCAAGGATAGGTTTATTTGTCAGCTTATTTTTCAACTCTGTATAAGCCTGTTCACACTCCGCAGTCCATTGTATTTTATCCGGCTGGCCTTTTTTGGTTAAGTCGGTTAAGGGCGCGCATAATGAGTTAAAATGGGCTATATATTTCTGATAAAACACGCACAGTGACACAAAGGATCTTACATCCTTCTTAGTTTGTGGTCTTGGTGCTTTTCTCATTTTCTCTACATTCTTTGCGTCAGGAGACATTTGCCCTGTAGAGATAGTGTGACCTAAAAATTCCAATTTCTCACATCCAATATGACACTTAGTTGGACGTGCTGTCAATCCCGTTTCTCTCAGTCTATCTAACAACAAGGAGAGTGCTACTACGTGTTCCTCGAATTTAGTGGTAGCAATCAGAATTTCATCCATGAAGTTGGTGATATGAGGATTTTGTAATGGTTCCAACAATTTCCTCATCATTCTGGAGAAGATACTTGGAGCAATCTTTAAACCAAATGGGAGTACATTGAACTCGTAATGTCCATCCGGTGTACTAAAGGCTAACAGTTTCCTAACTTCTGGTTTCATTGGTATTTGGTAGTATCCCTTGCTTAGATCTACTTTTAAAAAATACCGAGCATTACTCAATGTAGCAAACAACTGATTGGTGTCAGGTAATGGGTCTACCTGAGATTCAGTGATAGTATTTAGTTTCCTATAGTCAATACATAACCTATGTTCACCACTAGGCTTCCTTAATAGCACCACACTTGAGCTGTAGGGAGATTCAGACTTTGAAATAATTTTCTCTTTTAAGAGATAGTCAATCTCATCCTTTAGTGCTTGCCCTTTCGCATAAGGTATAGGGTATGTCCGCATACAAACTGGTGTAGGGTCAGTAATCGTCATGTCATACTCTAACAGATTAGTACACCCCGGCTTATCTGTGAGTACATCATCATGGACTTCTAACACCTCCTGAACCTTTTTCCTCTGCTCAAGAGTTAAATGTTCACTCACATTAACCTGAGCATAGCTTTCCGTAGTTGTTAGGGGGTATTCCATGGAGGAAATTGGATCATCCTGCATTTCTGTTGCAATGGCCAGTGTCATGATATGTGCAACTTCTGATGCTTCCCTGTCATAATACTTTTTAAGAAGGTTGACATGATACACCTTCTCCTTTCCTTTCTTGACAATCTTATAGTTGGTCCTGGAAAGTTTTTCCAATATGACGTAGGGACCCTGCCATCCAATTTGCAATTTGTTATTGCTGCTGGGCAACAGTAACAGAACTTTTTCTCCCACCTCACGTTGCCTATCTTTTGCTGTTTTATTGTAGTAAGCAGCCTGCTTCCTCCTGGCCTGTCTCAAGTTATTATTTGCCAGTTTCCAGCTTGTTTTCAATCGAGATGTCAACTCGTTGACGTATTGGTATGAAGAAGTCACGGTTTCTTCTGCTTTTTCATCAGTCCATGTCCGCAACAATGCTTCCAGTGAACCTTTGATTGGTCGTCCAAACAACAATGTAGCTGGAGCCAATCCTGTGGAGTTATGTGGGACTTCCCTATATGCAAATAGTGCCGAGGGTAAGTATGTGTCCCAAGTTTCAGGTTTCTCACTAGCCAACTTTCTAAGGATTGAAATGAGCGTGCCATTGAACCGCTCTACTTGACCATTCCCTTGGGCGTGGTACGGGCTACAGTGATAATGTCTAGCTTGAAATAACCTGAATACCTCTTGTGTTAGCTTTCCCCTAAACTGAGAACCATTGTCAGTCAATATTTGATGTGGGAAACCTAATCGGGTGAATATTGTTAACAGTGCCTCTGCCACATGTTTCGAATCTATCGATGACATTGCTACTGCCTCTCCCCACATAGAGCAGGTATCGACCAAGGTTAAGATATATGCATTTCTCTTCTTGGTCCTACTGAGGGGTCCAACAATATCCACGGCAACACGTTCGAAGGGCGTTCCCATAATGGGCATTTCTCCCAGTGTTGCTGGTGCAGTCCTATGTTTAGGAGCTACTCTTTGGCATTCTGGACAGGATCTCACATACCTCTTTATGTCCTCTGTGATCCCTGGCCAAAAGTAATGACAGGCTATCCGTTGTCCAGTGGCCCCTATTCCCATATGTCCACTGAAGGGTATAGCATGTCCTAGCTTCATAACCTGCTCCCTGTATGATTTTGGCACTACAAGCTGTCCATGTCCTTTAGGTCCTGTTCCAGCTTTTCTATATAGTAGGCCATTTTTCATATATAAGTCTCCTTTCTCTGGAGGGTTATGGCTTTTAGGTAATTTGCCAAAGCAAGGCTTCAATGTACTGTCAGCAGTTTGAGCCTTTCTCATCTCTTCTGGATGAGTATTGATGATAGTGTCCTCCTCTTTCTTAGAGCTTGCCCTGGTCTGGACTGTTGCCATCACTATGGGTCTTATATGTTCTCCTAGAAAGACATATCTACATCCCAGTATTAATGGGTAGATAGGGTTGTCCATCACTGCTGCTTTGATCTCTCCTTCCACATAGCGAGATCTTATGTTGATTCGGGCTATGGGCAGTGTCATGGTTCCTGCTCCCTTGACTGGTCCTCTGATTTCCACGGTTTCTGTGGTTATCTGTTCAGGACTCACCAGAGAAGAGCACACTACTGAGTCAAAGTCCAAGCCAGTATCATATAAACACAGTACTTGGGTGCCATTCAAGGTCACTTCCTCACAGACAGGGGGATGATGGAGGTCCTTCTGACTATCTGCCAGGTCCTTCCTTCCCTTGTTCCCTGTTGTAAGGCATGCAGCGTGATGAGGAGGGTTTTTCCATCTGCATTCTGCAGTATTGTGGTTACTCATTTGGCAAGATTTACACCCCTTTCCTTCCTTTCTTGAAGGTTTCTTATCTGATCCTAGAGGGTTTTTGTCTTTATAATCAGTTCTGTGTTTGTTCTTGTTGGAATTGTCCCTGTGTTCATAGTTGGTAAAGTTTTGTGACGGTTTGAAGTTCTCACCCTGATTCTTCTTATTTCCTGATACTTCTGACTGAGCTGCTTGATATCTCTCAGCCATGGTTAAAATATCTTCCAATCTCTCTGCTCCGTGATCCATGAAAAATTTTCTCATTTCTTGAGGCATGGATTCTCTCAGTTGTTCCATCATGACCATTTCTTTTATATCTTGACATTTTCCTAAGCTAATCCATTTTGTCAGATAAGTTTCCAATCTGGCAGAAAACTGGTGATAGTTTTCTCCTAGAAATAGCTTAGCAGTTCGGAATCTCTTTCTATAAGATTCAGATTTCTTTTCGTACCTGACCAGTAAAGCTTGTTTTAAGATTTCATAATCTTCTTGGGCTTCTTTTGAGAGTTTTAAATAAACATCGCAGGAAACTCCCCTCAACCCCTGAGATAGCTTAAGGCTCAATTTTTCCTTTTCCAATCGATAGGTAGAGGCCAATCTCTCATAACTATCCAGGTACGACTCAATGGCGTCCTCCTTCTCAATAAATGGATCCAGGTGAAAACTCATGGCTCCATTTGCCGTGCTATGGTTGGAGCTACTCTCAGAGTGAGGTGAACTAGCACCATGATTGCTAGCTGCTCCCTGGAGTTCAAGTTCCTTTAAACTTAAATCATGAGCTCTGTGCAACCTTCTTTCTTCAGCCTCAGCTTGCAACATTAGTCTCTTTTCTTCTTTTTCTGCTTCTAATTTCTTAGCTTCAGCCTCAAATCTTTTGGCTTCTCTTTCTGCTTCTAATTTCTTATCCTCTGCTTCCATTCGTTTGGCTTCTCTCTCTGCTTCCATTATTTTGGCTTCTCTCTCTTTGCTTCTAATTTCTTATCCTCTGCTTCCATTCGTTTGACTTCTCTCTCTCTGCTTCCATTCTTTTGGCTTCTCTCTCTGCTTCTAATTTCTTATCCTCTGCTTCCATTCGTTTGACTTCTCTTTCAGCTTCCAATCTTTTGTCCTCTCTATCCAAATATGTGTCCACTTCAGTTGCGACATACTGGATAAGAGCATCACCTGTCAATCCTACGTCCTTTCCCTCCTGCATGATTGCAGATCGAAACTTAACCAAATCAGCCATGATGCTTACTTACCAGAGGGTATATAATTTTATCGTCACTAACCAACTAACTTAATTAAAATCAATTAATTATTTAGAACAAGACAAATCCTTAAAACCTTGTGAGCGTCTCCTATTTACTTCGTACTCAATGGTACGATTATTACGAAAAAAATGTCTAAGTTTTAGAATTTTTTCAAAAACATTTATTTTTATAAACTATTTGTGGCTCAAGATAGAAGAATACATAGATAGTGGCTCAGGATAAAAATAATATCCCGCGAAAGAGCCCCCAATGTAGCGAAAGCTTTTTCTAGTATGATAATAGCGGTAGAGAAGAAGTAGAATCCCTCTCCAGAAAGTATGAAGTTCCAGTGCCCGAGAAGTACACTGGTATCACAAGTGAGTTACAGCTGTGAATACTCTGAGCTGGACAATAGATTTAGGCTTCAGAAGTATAAGTTGCTACTTTCGCTATTGTAACCCTATGGGATAATATAATTAAATTAGAAAAAGTAACTCAAATTTTAACAGTTAAAAATTTACCAAGTCGAATGAGTACAATTTCAATATTTATTATGTACATCTATATATATTCTTGTAATGAGAAATGGGTGTTGGAAGATGGTAAAATGTATGATTATTTATAGTTACAAATTAAAATAAATAATAGAAAGAGTCTTGGATTTATCTTCCACTGAAATTACACAAAAGTTTGTCACAGTATCTCTTTGATATCTCTGGCTATCTAGTTCTCATCATAGACAGTCGTTTTAGAAACTGCTCACAGGATTTGGTGGATTGAATAACACATAAACTCATCTGATATTAGCCACGTCTGCTCGAGGTTCCTGAAACACACTTGAATAAACAGACTGTCCTTCAGCGCGCCCTATAACTACGGGGGACTAAGGTGTTGAAGATTGGTTGACCTCTAGGCTTCAGTTAGCAGGATCAACGGTCTTCAAGTCTTTAGTTTCTCGATCAGGAATGATCATAAAAATTGATCATAAAAACCTGGAACAAAAGGTAATAGGTGGCCATGGTGTTACAACAATCTCACCACCAACTGCTGTTTATGATGCGACCATGTCTTCAGTGTTTGTATATAAATGAATGAATCATGGTAGTATGTTACAGAGATAGCATGATAAGATAATGTATACTGTGCAGAATTAACAAAATACATGAATAAATCACATGTTATGATACATGGGTACGATATAACCTTTGCCTTCCACTTATGGATGCTGAGTCACTTATGTACTTGCTGGTATGTCGTAAGCTTCCAGGCAAGAACTAGCCATGCTATATTTGGCTAACCAATTAATGGTTATGCTTCCTGACAATGCCGGTGGAGGTTATCTCTGGTTAGCGTCATTCCCTTTTTATTATATCTGATACAATCAAATCGGAAATAAAATCTGAAATAAAATGACATTAGTCATACCTATCTCTTTAATAAACTTACATACCCTCTTAGGATTTATAAGCTCACGGTGAGACTGTTTTGGCTGAATCTAATCTGCCCTGCATGCAGCGTGAAAACAGAACTTTTCTTGCAGATGCTGTCTTCTTTGGCTTCTGGATTTGGTGTGTGTGATTTTCAACGCGCCGCTCTGTCCTTATATTTCAGTCTCTCGCCCGTACGAGAAAGCACCTCCTAAAGTCCCAAAAAGATTTTCGTTTAATCTCTCGGTTTGAGGCGATTTGAGGCAATCTGTGCTTTTCCTGTACTTGTTTTCTCTTCTGTTCACTACACACTTATATCCTTCCTTTCTTCCTAGGTATCTTTTCATTTTCCCCATATGAGGCTTTCATTCTATCCTCGTTTTATTGCCATCCGTTTAGGCATGTATGCATAATAAATTTTTAAAGATTATTGGCTAACTTTTAGCCGATGTGATAAAGGTGAAAAATATTAATTATCTTTAAAACTATTTATATTTGAATAATATCCTTTTGGATATAATTCATAGTCTATCTCCTTTAGTGAATTATTTTTATTTAATTGTATTCCAACCAGGCGTTCTCTTGTAGTTAATAATTTAATGTCCAGTAAATGCAAACTTTTAAAGTCGGCCATACATTCCTATATTCGCTATTTCCTACTTTCAGCAATATTGTCTGGCTTAACCGTAATACACATTTCCGACGTCTTCAAACTTCAAAGCAGGCTCCGCCGAGTGTTATTACTGCACTGTGTGTGTGTGTGCGCGTGTCGCGCTACACATTCTCACAAACCAAGCAAGTGGAACCAAATCTCGCTACAACTACAATAATACAATGCTACGCACCAACGAATGACAGCGATGAAGAGGTCAAGGATGAACTCTATCAACAACTGCAGAAAGAAATGGAAGAAAGACACATCTAGATATGATCTTATTATAGTAATGGGAGACCTCAATGCGAAAGTTGGCACACACAATACATATAATGAAAGAGATCTGGAATATAATGAAAGAGAAATGCGGCTGCGGAACAGCAAACGAAAATGGGGATAAATTAATAAGTTTCTGCAGTATTAACAGCCTGATCATTGGAGGAACACTTTTCCCACACAAAGAAATTCACAAATTAACATGGGAATCACCAAATAGTCGGGACAGAAACCAGATAGACCACATCTTGATTAACGGTAGATGGAGACATGCATTACAAGATGTGAAGGTAAGAAGAGGTGCAGATGTGGGAAGTGATCACCATTTAGTAGTAGCAAAACTGAAAGTGAAACTAAGAAGGGCTGGACCAACTGTAACTACACAGAAAAAGTTTGACATCAGCAAATTGAAGGACCCCCTTACCAGAAAAGCTTTTGCGGCAGATATAAAGGAACGATATCAATTTGCTAAAAGTCAGGAAAAGACATTGACTGATGATATAGACCAGAAATTCAACACCATTTCAACAATATAAGGAAAGCAGCAAATCATGCTTGGGATTCCAGGAAAGGAAGAAGTAAGACTGGATAACACCAGAAACATTAATCACCATAACACTGAGAAAGGAAATGAAAAGAAAGAAAACAGAAGCGAAGTCCCCCAGGTTAAAGCAACTATATAGCGAACAGTATAGTCAGCTGGACAAGGAAGTTAAACGCCAAACCCGAGACAACAAAAGGAATTTCCTAGACGATCTTGTAAGACAGGCAGAAGAGGCAGCACTGAGAAATGAACAAAGCACAGTATACAAAATAACTAAATTCATCAGCGGAAAACGAGGTGCAAACAATATTATATTACATTAGTAAGAGATAAGCAAAGAAATCTCATCACGACAGCAGATGGACAGGAAACAAGATGGGCAGAGCACTTCAGAGAAACTCTGAACAAGGAACCACCAGAGACACAACTGAATGTTCCTGAGGCTGAAAACGATCTAGATGTAAATACAGACATTCCACGAAAAGAAGAAATCATCCCAGCAATCAAAGGGTTAAAGAACGGAAAAGCTCCTGGCCATGATAACTTAAATGCAGAGCTATTTAAGACAGACCCTGAGCTAGCAGCAGAACTATTAGAACCACTATTTGCACAAGTCTGGAAAACAGAGACAACACCATCAGAGTGGAACAAAGGAATAATTGTCAAATTGCCCAAGAAGGGAGATCTTGCAGACTGCAATAATTGGAGAGAATCACTCTTCTCTCAGTTCCCAGCAAAATACTAGGCAAGATAATTATACAGAGAATTTCAAGAGCAGTAGAGCACAAACTGAGGAAAGAACAAGCAGGATTTAGAAAGAACAGAAGATGTGTAGATCATATATTCACTCTCAGGAACATTATAGAGCAGTGCTTAGAATGGCAAAGACAGCTGTACATAAATTTTGTTGATTTTGAAAAGGCTTTTGATAGCATACATAGGGACAGTTTATGGAAAATACTGAGGGCTTATGGAATTCCAAGCTGCATAGTGTCAATCATAAAAAAAGCCTCTATGCCAACTTTATGTGTAGTGTTGGGCAGAGCAACCTAACCTTTGAGGTGAAGACAGGAGTACGACAGGGATGCCCCTTATCAACCACTCTATTTTTAACAGTCATAGATAGGGTGATGCGCTTGACAACAGAGGGCAGTCCAAGAGGAATAAGATGGACTACATTTTCTACATTGGAAGATCTGGAATATGCAGATGACATTGCACTACTAGCACATTCACATCAACACATACAGGAAAAAACGGATAGACTTAAGAAGTATAGTCAGTAGGTGGGCTTGAACATCAATTTAAAGAAGTCAGAGGTCATGACGCTCAATGTGAGCTACCCTGAGCCCATATCAGTAAGGAATCAGCAACTGGTACAGACAGACACCTTCACATACCTATGATGCGTAGTAACACCAGACGGCAGGGCAGGCAAAGACATCAACATCAGAATGAATAAAAGCAAGAACAGCTTTTTTTTAAGCCTAAACAACATCTGGAAGTCCTCTCAATACAGCACCAGCACAAAATTAAGATTATATCAGAGCTGTGTTCTTTCTGTGCTTCTCTATGGTGCGGAAAACTGGAGAGTTACAGAGAAGGAAATGTCAAAATTGTCCTCTTGTCACACAACATGCCTAAGAAAAATTCACCGAATCTTTTGTCCGAATACCATCACCAACCAAGATCTGCTTACTCGGAGAAAGCAAGAGGACATGCACACCATCATAGCTGGCAGACGCTGGAGCTGGGGTTGGCCATGTCCTCAGAAGAGACCCCGAAATATTAAAATCTTCACAGTATTTGGTAAACTTTGTAAGTGTTATAAAAAAAAAAGATATAAAAATCACGTATAATGGGAATAAGAAAATGGACAAATAAAATTTACGTTATATCAGTTAATACGGACTAATACAAATTAAAATGTATGGAATCGTTTTTTTCAAATGCGAAATTTGGTATAAGGAACGAAATATAGGAAAAAAATACTTCGCAAATGAAAGAAAACGTAGAAAGATATACGATTTAAAACTGCAGCGAATTTGATAGAAGTGCAAAAGTAAACATATCATTCCAACAATAAAATAGTGTAGACAGAGAATAACTTTGGAAAGTGATCAGGCATTATGGAGTTCCCCTGATGATCATTAATTTAATAAAGAAAACTTATGACGACATAACATGCAGAGTTCTTCATGAATGACAACTTACAGAACCGTTTGTGATAAGAACTGGAATCTCCACTTCTGTTCTTCTGTTCTTACTAGCAATAGCTGGGTTATGAAAACATCGACGACACACAACATAAATGGAATCCAGTGGAATCTGACTAAATAGCTTGGTGATCTGGATTGTGCTGGTTAATTGGCTCTTCTGTCCCATAACCGTAATCAGATACAAGACGAAATGAACATACTCGATGAGAGGTCACAGCAATAGGGTCTGAAAATACACAGGGAAAAGACAAAGATAAAGAGACTAAATGCAGGAAATGGTCACAGCGTTGAACTTCAAGAAACACCACTACAAGATGTAGAATCGTACACATATCTTGGCAGCAATATAGACAAAGTTGGAGGGACAGACAGTGATATCAAAATAAGAATACAAAAAGCAAAAGAAACTTTTATAGCATTGGGAAACATATGGAGATCAAGATAAAAATAAAGTCCGACAAAAAAAATAAGAATCTTCATTTCAAATGTCAAGCCAGTTCTATTGTATGGCTCTGAAATATTGTGACGGTATTGCCTCCCCTGCTTTGCAGTAGTGGTCCAACAGTGGCCAAAACTCAAGAGTATCTAATATGGGCTTCAAAGGTGTCTACCTTTGCACAAGATTACTCTTGGCAGATTTGTAAATAGAAGGGTAATGACGCTTCTATCTCAATGAAGCTTCCAAGAGATATTCAGATAAGCGAAAACAATGCTGCATTGGCTGAGCACGTTAATTCTAGAATCTGCCGACAACTTATTTTGAAGAATTAAGCAATGATTAATCTTAGCTCATTCAAGCCCCCACTTCTGATTTACTCAGTGGAATTCTTGGTATTCTGGTATAGCTCTGTTCAGAGTGTGTTTAGTAAATTGACTGAGACAAACATGCAGTACATTTAAAATGATTTATTGTAAAATTACAAATAACAAAATTTAATAATCACTTAAGTTTTAACAGTTTGAAAATAGTTGAATAGTTTAACAGAAAAGATTCCCTGCTCCATAGGGAACTTTGGATTACCTTTTGCTTTTAGTTCTCTTTAAGAAACTCGCAATAAAGCAATCACCAGCCCGTGCAGTGGTGGTTCATGAAATCATCATTCTATGCGCTGTGGTTGCCAGCCTCAAATGACTGGGACATCCACTAGCGATTTTCACATATTAATATTTACATGGTAATATATACAAGATGGTCAAGAAAATATGGGCCTAACACCATATTTCCAATATGCCTCAATGGGTGTGTAACGGGATACTTTACCTTTAACTTTTAATATATACATATTAGTTCACTTTTAGTAATGAAAATACAGAATGTAAAATGACAACACGCCACTCCTGGCTCACAGACTTTTTGCTCAGATGAATGAAGTTAAGGCACTAGCCGATGCCTTTTTATACCTTTCCTTGGGGTTGTTAATTTTAACTTTAATTCCCTCTCTAACTCCGTGTGTTCAGTTTCCTCAGATATTCCGGTTTTCCTTATTTAAAATGATAGAAATTTCCCGGGCTGTTTTGTAAGTCCTGATAAATTCTCCAACAAAAGGTCCGGCCTGATAAAATGGAAATTCTGAATTCTGGCAAGTCTGGTTGTGTCTTGGCAAGCGTGAATCTCACAGTGACTTAACACTGAAACGTGTCAGGTTATATTCACTCTCCTCCCCCGAATCTGTTTCTTATAAAGGTAAGTAAAAGCTCAAATCATTTCAAACAAGCGAGTTGGGGGGGGGATTTCAAAATATGACATGGACAATTTTGAACGTAATGTAGGGGTCAACTCTCCCATATACGGCATGAAAATATCCGGTGCCCTGTCAAGCGAACTCGCCAACATATCTGAAAACTCATACGACAATGTGTTTCAGATGTAACAAATTATTACTTTATCGAAAGTAAACTTCTCATAGCAAGTCGGACAGGAAGCGGTTAGGACATCCTTGTCTGTCCAAAATGTATCAAACAGACAAGTAATCTCTTATCTGTCGCGTACTCTGGCTTTATCAGGAATCAGACAAATACGCTGGCGATTATTTAGTGTTAATCGGTAGTGGCCAATGTTGGGTACGCGAGAATCACCAAACAAGCCTGTCGTTAATATTCTCTCAGTCGTTCCTTGCAAAGTGTTAGGGAAGGGACAGGTAACAAACAGACTGTTGCGTGATAAATTCTCGCAACATCGTTTTGTTTCAATGTCTGTTTTATAACGCAAGGGCAACAACTGCTTGAAATCTATAGTCACTTTTCTCGGTAAGCATTTGTCTTCTCGCGTTGGTATCGAATGCAGTTAACTTTTGAGCTGTGGTCATTTTTGCGCTGGACTGCGCATGACTTGTCTTGTTCTTTGTCGATCGGTTTCCGCCCACCACTAGTGGGGAGGTGAGCGATTTGGAATGGCGAAAGAGATGCCTCGTTGAAGAGGGGATCTCCGCTTTCTTTTGTTCTGTCAGGGATGTGTAGTCCTCTTATGGATATTTCGTTTAGTCGAGATAATACCTCTAGTGTTTTCCCACATGTCGGGAGGCGTGATATTTCTGTGTATTTCATGAAAGCAAGGTAAATTGACTTTTTCATTAACTCTATCGATTTTGGGTCGTGAGCGATTTCGATTCATAGCCTGTCTCCGAAAGTCGTCGTCACGAGATGTTCTTTTCCAGCTCACATGTCGCTGCATTGTACTGCATCGGTTGATGCATGTACCAAGGACCATTACTTGCTACTTTGTTAAATGAACTAGGTTTAGAAAACCTTTATTATCTAGAGGATATTTTCGAGGACATTATTTATACTTCGGCAGACGTGTCTGTCTTGCTGAAGTCAGACTAAGGAGAGTGAACTGATCTCATACATCTGGTTATCTCCTGGCTGTTATAGAAAAGGATGGAGTTTTTCACCTGACTACATTTACAGCACTATGAAATATAACATGCATCTGACTCATCATTGTAATGCTGTCTACCGTATTGCTGTATTGAATGTTGCTGTGATAATGACTGTTTGATGTGCCTACACATTTGCGTAACCATTTTGTCACTGTGGCGTCCACAATAAATAATGAAGAAAAACGTCAACGGCTGTTTCAAGACTCATTGACTTTTTACGTCGTGAGTTTACTGACGTCCTATGTGGATTGCCCTGTTATTGTTGTATGAACATTGTTTTGACTGAACACATCTACACACTACACAAAACCAGACATGCGGATGCCATCCATCATCATATGGCATCACGCATCATTTGGTGGCCATAAGCTGGTTTGATTCTGGTACTAGCAAACACGGGGTCCCTTACCCACTTCATTTTCAACAAGAATTCATCAGCATCCTTCAAGAAATTAACATTCTTCAATACAGTCAACATCTTCAAAATTTTCAAAGTACTCGGCGTTGCCCGGTAAAAGTCAAAATTTCAATTTTTTGACGGAAACAAGAATTTGACAGTACCCGGCGTTGTTACATGTTGCCGGATAACTCGGACTGCTGTTATCTTTTACGCAAGTCAAGCAAGTTGCTGCTGTCAAGGTTCCAGTGCTGTCGTTTTTTGAGAAGGTCAAGTGCCGGTTGAAACGGGTTGTTTTCTGAAGAAGGCCAAGTACCGATTTCCATCAACTTACTTTTGGATTAGAAGGTCAAGTGCCGAAACAACTCAACACACAGTATTTCAGAAGCTCTTGTACCATCGTGTTAGCAGTGGAAGCAGTTCAGATGTGCCATCATCGTTGGAGCTTCGCTCTTTAGGACGTTGATTGACATCCGTTTTTCTGCTGTTCTACGATTGGAAGCCTATAAGTTAAGTGGCCTGTTTGTATGTAAACTGTGCCCTTATACTTCTGCTGAGTCTTCTGTGTATCATCTCATTCTATATGTTATATGTCTATATGTTATTTGTATATTTATATGTTTATATTTCAGCGGGTTCTCGGTTGGGTGGTGTCTCCGTTAGATTATGCCACGTCATAGAGGTCGTCTATTGTGAGCGTTTTCTGTAGGGTTTGCAAATTTCCGATACTGGAATTTGCTAAGCGACTTCTGTTGCTATTTATGTTAGCTGTGATGACATGTTTTAATATTGTTTTCGTTATTATTTCACATTCTTTAGTTTTGTTTTGATTTGTTTGTATTTGTTAGCCTACTCTTGTCTATAATTTAGTTTCATACAACATTTTTGTTTATACACTGTGGTGTCATGTATTTTGTTTAATTCTATCGCAGATATCGTCACATTTTTTGTGATATTTCATTAATTTCTGCTTTATTTTTAGTTGATTTCTGCGAAAGTTTTTGTATTGTTGCTGATCTTTGTTATTGTTTACATTGTTATTGTTTACATTGTTTGTATTGTTTACATTTTCAATGTTTACATTCTGCATGTGTTTACATAGTCATTGTTTACAGTTATAGTAATTAGTTAATGGGCTATGCTAATGCACTGTTACTACTACACTGATGATAAATGAATGATGAATAGTGTCGTGCACTATTGAATGAGAAGTGCACTTATGATCAAGAATTGAGTGCTGATATTTCATATACAAGTTCTTTGATTGGAGACTTGTTTCCCACAGAGACTGGGATAATATAATGTGATGTGAATATACAAGTGCTTAATTAAGACTTGTTACACTTAGGTTTGAAATAAATTAGTTAATTATTTCAGGTTTTGGACTCATATGTTAGACAACATGTCTACATTTGAGCACTTTATTGAGCAGGGTAAATTGCTTGGCAAGACTGGTGATAAGTTAGAAGAATTTGCAACTGCTCGATATGATAAAGCAATGGAAGCTGAACAAAAGAAACTGCATATGGAAGCTGAACAAAATAAACTGCAGATGCAGGTGGATGAAAAGAGATTCCAAATGGAAATGGAAAAACAAAAAAGGGAATCAGAAGCTGAGGAAAGAAAACTCCAGCTACAGCTAGAAGCTGAGAATAAAAGACTTGAAAAAGAGGCTGAGAATAAAAGACTTGAAAAAGAGGCTGAGAATAAAAGACTTGAAAAAGAGGCTGAGAATAAAAGACTTGAAAAAGAGGCTGAAAATAAAAGACTTGAAAAAGAAGCTGAAAATGAAATACTTCAAATGCAGGCTGAGGAAAGAAGATTACAGAGAGAGTCTGATGAGAGGAAAGCAAAAATGGAACATGAAGAAAAACTCTTAGCTTTAGAGTTGGAGAAATTGAAATTGACGAGCATGAGTAATGGTAATGATTCAAACAAGGGTTCATCTTCTGGGAAGGCTAATAATGATACTTTTAAGATTAAGTTACCAACATTTAGTCCTTCCAGTGATGACATAATGTTCTATCTGGACAGATTTGAACAAGCATGTACAGCTCATAACATAGACAAAGCAAAATATGTTTATCAGTTATCAGGGATACTGACAGGTAAAGCTCTAAGTATATTAAATATGGTGGATGAACCTGACAAGAACAATTATGAGGTTGTCAGGGCCGCTTTGTTAAAGAAATATCAGCTTAACGAAGACGGCTATCGTCTACAATTTAAAAACATGTTACCTGAAAATGGAGTTGAATTCTCCGAGTTTATTGCAAGAATACGCATTACTTTCTCACGATGGGTTGAACTATCTAAGACGGAAAAAACTTATGAAGGACTTATGGACTTAATACTTAGAGACAAAGTCATGTCGTCTGTCAATGAGTCTTTCCTTGCTTTCCTTCATGAACGTAAACCTAAAACAATAAAAGAAATGGAAGATTTCTGTTGCCAATACGTAACTGCGCACCCACACATAACCATGGGTAACTCTAAGGTGAAAGAAGGTTTACCAGTTGCTTCGGCAGCTCCGTATGGTCAAAACTTTGCTCGTAGATTCCAACAAAATTTTGATAGAAAGAGTAGCGGTAATTTCTGTCAAAATCATGGAAACCAATTTCATAGTGATTCTTCTTCGAAGAATTGGAGACAACCTGATAGTGGTCGTTACTATCACCCTAATAATTATAGGCATTTCAAAAGAGGATATGGTAATAGAGGTTATTCCTGCCGAAGACCTCAAAACCAAACAAATAGATGTTCGCATCAATGTGAACATGATAGTAATCGTGGAAACTGGTATTCGAACCAGGATAACAATTACAATAGAGACAATAATAACTGCAGAGATAATAATAACTCTGATAACTTCAGAGGTAATAATAGTCGGGGTAGATCTCAACACAAAAAAAAGAGATATCAGCAGGCTAATGCTGTACAACAGGAAACTGAGGCAGCCTGTAATCATGTTGTTGATAGTAAAAACTTTGACGCTGTCACTGGTTCTGCTTTTGACTTTGAGAGAGCAAACAAATGCCCCCAATGCAGTACTTTATTCGAACCGGGTACCATAACTACTTTGAGTTGTGGTCACCCACTTCCCGCTCTTCCTGCTGCTGTTGCGCATGACGGGAGGGGTTCTTTAATCCTACATAAGGGTCTTGTTAATGATACTCCGGTCTCACTACTTTTCGATTCCGGATGCACCACTATTGGTGTTAGACAATCGCTTGTAGATCCATCTTGTGCTACAGGAAGGGTTATTAAATGTGTCACATTTGGCGGCACTCTAGAAAAATATCCTACTGCTGTAATTCGCATTGCCACTCCTTTCTTTACTGGAGATGTGCATGCTTGTCTCTTACCTAATCCTATTGCGGACCTTATTATTGGTCGTATTCACGGAGTTAGGGAGTGTACCCCACAGCAGATTGCTGCTTGGGAAGATAATAATATGCAAGCTACAAATGCAGTAGTTACAAGAGCACAAGCTCTACAAACACCCGAAACTTCATTGAATAGTGATAATGGAGATGATAGCCAAGATAGTCACTTAGTAATCACTCGTGACTCTTTCATAAAATTGCAAGAAGAAGATCCTTCTTTAAAAAAATTCTTCGTTCTTGCGAAGAAAGGTGATCCGAATCAGGATACAAATAGAAAATCTTGGATTGCAATGAGAAACGGCGTACTTGTACGTATGGTACAAGATTCGACTACGTCGGCACATTCGCAAATTCTTGTTCCCAAGAGCATGAGAGTCCAAATATTACAACATGCTCATGACTCGCAATGTGCTGGACATATGGGTTTTGCCCGTACGAAGTCGAGAGTCCTTGCGGCTTTCTTTTGGCCTTTTGTCAATAAGGACATTCGTATTTACTGCCGATCATGCAAGGTATGTCAGGAGGTCAAATCTAGAGGACCACGACATGCTGCGCCTATCCAGGCTGCTGACATTCCTATTCGGCCGTTTCAGAAAATGGCCATAGATATTATTGGCCCTTTTAAGGTCAAGTCGGCCAGAGGACATCAGTTTATCCTTACATGTGTCGATATGTGCACACGTTGGCCAGAGGCTATTCCTCTTAAGAGCATATCTACTACAGATATCGCAGATGCGCTTTGGTTGATATTTTCTCGCTTGGGGTTCCCCAGAGAAATATTGTCAGACCATGGCACTCAACTCATATCTGACTCTATGTCACAGGTAATGTCTACCTTACATATTGAACGATCTCTCAGTAGTATCTACCATCCTATGTCTAATGGGTTAGTTGAGCGTCTGAATAGAACGCTCAAGACTTTGCTTGGTAAGATAACTGAAGATCATCCTCAAGATTGGGACAGGGTTTTACCCGCGGCTCTCTTTGCCTATAGAGAGGTCCCTAATGAACACACAGGATTTTCTCCCTTCGAACTTGTCTTTGGCGCGCGTCCACGCGGCCCTATGTCTTTATTACACGATCTCATCACTGCCGATGATATTAGCGATGAAACTCAATCCTCATATGAGTATGTCATTGCTCTTAGACAAAAGATCATTGAGGCATGTAAGCTAGCAACTGCTTCATCAGAAATTGCTAAAGAGAAGGCAAGACAGTTTGCTAATAAGAATAGATGTCTACGACAACTTTGTCTAGGTGACAAAGCATTCGTCCTACTCCCCAGTAGGGAAAATAGACTTCTTATTGCATGGAAAGGTCCGTATGCAATAGTCTCTCGGATTTCCGATGTTGACTATGTGGTCGATATTGATGGAAAGCATAAAACTTTCCACATAAACATGCTTTCGGAATTTCACGAACGTCCGGACTATTTGCTGCCTATTTTCCAGGCAACGGATGATGCTCCTGCACCTCACGGTCATTATTCATCCCTGTCTGTCATTCAGGATGAGGAAGCTACCTTCTCTGATGTCAACCTTCCCCTTCCAGTGGTTCCATTACATTCCACGGAATCTTGGAAAAACGTTTCTGTTTCTCCTAATCTTTCTGGTGACGAACATCGACAAGTCTCGTCGATGTTACAAACATTTCAGGATGTTCTCACTGACATTCCTGGACACACAGATGTCATAGAACATGACATAATTCTTACCGACAATAATCCAATTAGGGTTAGGCCGTATCCTATTCCTATACACTTTCAGTCGCAAGTGGAAAAGGAATTGGATGAAATGATTCAATTAAATATAATTGAACCATCGACTTCACCATATTCTTCTTCCATGGTTATTGTCCGGAAGAAGGATAAGAACATACGAATTTGCGTTGATTATCGCAAATTGAATCAGGTCACAAAGTTCGACGCTGAACCGATGCCTTTGTTAGAAGATCTACTGATTAGACTTTCTAATTCTAGATTCTTCACTAAACTTGACTTGTCTAAAGGTTATTGGCAAGTGCCTTTAGCAGAGCATGCCAAACCTCTTACTGCTTTTTCTACACCTAGGGGTCTATTTCAATGGAATGTTATGCCTTTTGGTCTCATGAACGCCCCTGCCACTTTCGTTCGCATGATGCGTCGAATTCTGTCACATCGTTCGGATGTCATCGCATACTTAGATGACATCTGTCTCTTCAGTGATACCTGGGAAGATCACTATTTAGGGTTATATGACTTACTGTCCACTCTACGTGAGAATAATTTGACAGCAAAACCTTCTAAAGCTTTTGTTGGTTTTGGTGAAATCTCTTTCCTGGGTCATCGTGTTGGTCATGGTCTCTTGAAGACAGAAGACCACAATACTTCCAAAATACTGAACATCTCTGTTCCTAAAACGAAGAAACAAGTTAGGAGTCTCTTAGGTTTAATTCAATTTTATGGGAGATTTATTCCAAATTTATCTTCGATCATGGCACCTCTATCAACATTGTTGAAGAAAGGTTCGCCTAATCTGGTCCGTTGGTCTGAAGAATGCCAATCTTCACTAGACCAAATCAAGAATATATTTTCTTCTCCTCCCATCTTAAGATTACCTACTCTTGATAGGACTTTTGTTCTTCGGAGTGATGCTTCATCCACTGGGATTGGAGCAGCACTGATGCAAGAATATGCAAATACTCTGCATCCTGTTATGTACATTTCTAGAAAACTAAATGCGGCAGAGAGGAACTACTCGGTTTTAGACCGTGAGTTGTTAGCGATGGTTTGGTCAATTCTAAAACTACAAAGATTCCTCCTGGGCGCACATTTCATTCTAGAGACTGATCAGAAAGCTCTTACAGCTATTCAGACTAAGAATTTGAAGAGTTCGAGATCCACTCGATATGCTATAGCTCTTCAACCTTTTCACTTCACGGTACGAGCTATCCGTGGTGCGGATAATGTGATGGCTGACATTTTGTCTAGATGCCCACATGACTCCAACTAATACTTCTGTCCTATATTTCCATATATTACAGAGTCATAACACACCTATATTTCTACAATAGATTAGCACATCTGTACTTACTTTATATGTACACACTATCGTGCTTTGTTGTCATCTTCTTCTGTTCGTTTTTTAAGATGATAGAGGAGGACTGAGTAGTTAATATAAGGGCCGTTAGTTTACTAAACAGCCACAATTATTAATAATGTATTGTACCTTATGAAGCATATTAGTTATTAATTAGCATTATATTGCTTGTACTTTCTCAGAATGTCATTGTTGAGCTGAGGACTTACCTTACTAGTTTCAAGCATGACGAGTTCTAGATTGTGTACTTACCCTCGGAATACCAGAGCATATATCCTGGATCGTCATGTAGTTTAACTTTACTATGTACTTATGTCATTACATGTCAAAGAATGTACTATTTAAATTTTCCTATCAGATTTGTACATCCATTTTTAAAGACAATATTAGAGTATGCTGTTTAATGATGATTATAGTAACTTGCATACGTATATTGTGTTTACATGCTAACGTGATGTGTGTTGGTGACACCTCCCCGATGTGAATATTTTTTGAGACATATTTATTTTTCTGTTGAGGTATATCCTCACCAGACACTCTATAATTAGCCTATTGTTTGGCAATTTAGTTAATTATCAGCGCATAATTCGTGCGTTTTGAGCCGCTTATCGCATGCTCTTTGATATTGAAAAAAAAAAAAAAATATGTTCCACATTTTTTTTTTTATCGGGAGGAGGTGGTGATATGTTGCGTGATAAATTCTCGCAACATCGTTTTGTTTCAATGTCTGTTTTATAACGCAAGGGCAACAACTGCTTGAAATCTATAGTCACTTTTCTCGGTAAGCATTTGTCTTCTCGCGTTGGTATCGAATGCAGTTAACTTTTGAGCTGTGGTCATTTTTGCGCTGGACTGCGCATGACTTGTCTTGTTCTTTGTCGATCGGTTTCCGCCCACCACTAGTGGGGAGGTGAGCGATTTGGAATGGCGAAAGAGATGCCTCGTTGAAGAGGGGATCTCCGCTTTCTTTTGTTCTGTCAGGGATGTGTAGTCCTCTTATGGATATTTCGTTTAGTCGAGATAATACCTCTAGTGTTTTCCCACATGTCGGGAGGCGTGATATTTCTGTGTATTTCATGAAAGCAAGGTAAATTGACTTTTTCATTAACTCTATCGATTTTGGGTCGTGAGCGATTTCGATTCATAGCCTGTCTCCGAAAGTCGTCGTCACGAGATGTTCTTTTCCAGCTCACATGTCGCTGCATTGTACTGCATCGGTTGATGCATGTACCAAGGACCATTACTTGCTACTTTGTTAAATGAACTAGGTTTAGAAAACCTTTATTATCTAGAGGATATTTTCGAGGACATTATTTATACTTCGGCAGACGTGTCTGTCTTGCTGAAGTCAGACTAAGGAGAGTGAACTGATCTCATACATCTGGTTATCTCCTGGCTGTTATAGAAAAGGATGGAGTTTTTCACCTGACTACATTTACAGCACTATGAAATATAACATGCATCTGACTCATCATTGTAATGCTGTCTACCGTCTATTGCTGTACTGAATGTTGCTGTGATAATGACTGTTTGATGTGCCTACACATTTGCGTAACCATTTTGTCACTGTGGCGTCCACAATAAATAATGAAGAAAAACGTCAACGGCTGTTTCAAGACTCATTGACTTTTTACGTCGTGAGTTTACTGACGTCCTATGTGGATTGCCCTGTTATTGTTGTATGAACATTGTTTTGACTGAACACATCTACACACTACACAAAACCAGACATGCGGGTGCCATCCATCATCATATGGCATCACGCATCACAGACGTGATGACTTATCTCTGAGAGGAGTGAAAGAATGTAGATACAAAATATCTGCTCCAGTGGACAGAGAAAGAAAATGGCGCGACTCGGAAAAAATCGCAATAAAACCAGTACAAAATGTAACTGATTACCGCCGTAGTGAAAGAGAGATCGGAAAGAGGTCGCCCCCAAATCCATCTTGTGGCAAACATGCAGAACAACAAAAACAACAACCAACAAGCTGCAGAATTTCACAAATGGGTGCTTGCGTAGAATAGAAGGAGTGAAATGGTATGACAGGATCACTAATTTGGAACTGATGACAAGAACTAGACATGTGCCAGTGGAACAAGAGATGAGAAGAAGACGATAGCAATAGATAGGACACACACAGAGGACACCTGTTGATAGCATTACACGGTAGTCCTTGTTCTGGAACCCCCAAGGCAAGAGAGGCAGAAGTAGACCGAGACGCACATGGAGCTGGAGACAGAGGTGAAAATGATCAGGAGAACGTGGAAAGAACTTGATTTGATTGCACGTGAAAGGAGGACTTGGCATGTGTTTGTTGAAGGCGTATGCTCCTTGGGGAGCTGAGAGTAATGATGACGATGAATAAAATAAATATTAAATATATATTATCATCACATCCCCCACCCCTTTCTTCTCTCCCCCCCCCCCTTCCCCAGAAGCATTTTATTCACTAATTATTGTCTATTTTTTACTGCAACACTACTCATATTAGACAGTATAATAGAGAACATTTTGATCCAAGACCAACGTCGAAAAGGATACCCTGTAAGACACCAGAGCTGATCAAAATACAAGCATTAAGAATGAGATTTATATGCAGAATAATTTTAAAAAAATATAGAAGCACATTCATATCGTACTATTAAATATGAATTATAATATTTAAATTATACAAAGTAAACAACGCAAGGCAAAACTTTTAGAAACATTACCAAATTTAAAAAAAAAAATTTAAATCAGCAGTGCGTTTTGCATTTACATTTACAAATCCGGAAACATGTTTATAATATTTGGCACTGCACAATCCCTTAGTTTAGCACATAAAGGTAACTTTCTCAACTGATAGTGGCAATGAATATGAAGGTTCGATTATTACAAAAGAGCAGAGTCTCATCAATACGGTGACCCCAGAGAGATTGATTTCTTTCTGTTGTGAAAAGTATCAATTTGTCACTGGTCCAGTAAACACAGTTACGACAATTTACATGACCATTAGCAGATATCAGGAACATGTTTTCGGATAACAAGGTGTATTTTCAACAAGATGGTGCGCCCCTACATTACCAGGAAACATGCGAGAGTATGTTGGCAGTGAATTTCCTTATCAATGGTGTAGTGAATTTGAATCTGTATGACAACACGCTCAAAATTTCCCCGCTCAAAAACTAGCTATAATATTTGAATCTAAGACTAACTATAGTATTTGAAGCAGTCTAAGAACCCAGTTAAATTTACTTCTTTTCGACGTTTTCTCCCCTCCTCTGCTTGTTGTGTGAGCCTCTCTTCACCCAATCTGAGGTGGCGCCGTAAATAGCATCGCCACTTAGTGCGATCGGCAGCTTCATCCTCCCATGTTGCTGAATCCATGTCCAGTGCCCTCATATCTCTCTTGCATACATCTTTGAACCTCAGCTTATTTTGTTAATTATTAACCTATGTATAACCAGACTATGTGTTCGAATGCTAAGTAGAAAGTGAAACTAATGTGTTTGCCATACTGACCCATTTATGAACGTGTGTAGTTTTGCAGACAGGTTCGAAATGAAAGAAATGTATATAGCGTTTGCAAATATGGCAAAATTACGACAGTAAGTGTTAGTAGGGATTTAAATTAGTATTTTCTTCGGGAGTGACACACTGTTTAAAGATCATGTGATAGGCGTACAGGAAAGGTTAGAATGAAGTAATCAATATGTTACATGCTGTTTTGTACTTAACCTGATTATCGTACTTCCGTACTTCCAAGCATGGGCTAAGGCCACTAACATTGAATCAGTACAGAAAAAAATAATCACATGGAACTGATTGTAGAAAAGAAATTATATGTCCTGTGCTAACTGGTAGCGCATTATCTGAAAAGGGTAAGCTGTGATGTCCTGTATGTATGTGTGGGTTGAAGCAAATACCTACATAGAATATGGTTATCCTTGATTCCAGGTTCAGTGTCAGTATCCTAAAGACATCACTGGCCATTGTTACGGAAGACTACTGGAGAACATAGCTCTGCATATATCAGGAGCTCTACCCAGCAGTATTTTCCTCCAGTATGTGCTAATCGTGTGGTCCTGAGTTGTGAAGTGACTATCAGCAGCAAACAAAAAGATAAGTCACCACCCGAGGCCACTGAAGCTTATCCAATAAAATCACCCAAGTTGAAAAATAGACAGCAAATAGCATACCTTTCATGATGCAGTCTAAAGGACATACCTTAGAACAATAAACATCTACATCATAGTGACAGTGAGATTGAGTTTACCGAAGAACATAAAGTGAAATTATTTATCCCTGTGAACACTATGGGAGAGATTCCCCAAGTTATTTAATTTTACCTGTAAATATCATTTCAGTTCTTTTGAGTTTTCCTGCTCGGAAAAAATATTATGGTGCAGGATAATTAAATTGTACATAAATTTCATACAGTCTTGTTTAATAATTTTATTAAAGTTAAGTTCTGTTTGGAATTAATAACTATTATAATAACAAATATTCTCCTAGACGAATTGGTCAAAATAAAACAAAACATTCAATCTGTAATCTTTGTGGGATCACAAGAGGTAGCAGTTAGGGACTCAGAGTACATCATCATCATCACCGTTGCTCATTCTCTCAGAGGAAGGTTTTACTTATTACATAGCTTGACCCCACCGTATTTGTCAATATTCCACCGTAATTGCTCTTTTCAAATGGACAGGTCGCAGAGGGAGTGCATTAGAATACCCTCCAAGATTCTTATGAGTTTTCCCGGAGTGCAGTGACGTCGATTCTGATCAACAATAACAGTAGCAATACCCTCCAAGGTCTCAAGACATCAATCCTTTGGATATATATTTTTTTCATGATGAAACTTGAAAGGTCACAGTTACACTCGTTAACCGCAAACGTTCTAAGAAATGTGGGTGGCAATACACCAGGAAGCGCGCACAAATTTCACATGACTAATAATGAAAAACAAGGACTGGAAAACTGTGTGAGGAAAGAGTAATATTCATTTTAAAAAAAAACCGAGATGAATAAATAAGGAGAGAGAAGATGAAGAAAAAGTAATATTAATTTAAAAAAAAAAAAACATTTCAAGGGTGATCGCAATCATGATACAAATAGGACTAGATAGAAAAGGACGCCTCAAACAAAATAATACTGGGTGTTCAAACCATGGGGTTTAAGGCAGCCCATAAGATGGATGAGGCGTTTTTCAAGGAGGATCCGACTGTTGGCGTCAGAGGAACAGGATCTAATAGCTGTCACCTGGATGTCAGTGGCACCGTGGTGGCCAGGGCCATTGAAGTGGATGGCTACAGGTGTGGATCCCAACCGAGAAATGTCGTAGAGGTGTCTGCAGAACCTATCCCCAAGTCGTGTGCCCGTTTGGCCGAGCGATAAATTTTATTATTCATAATACCTAATTTGTATATCTAATCTGTATATATACATTAATGATAATTACTGAGATGTAGTTGCAACTGTATTTTCATTTCAGTGTAACATTAACTCTTGTTCTCTGATATATGCAAGATTCACAACTTCTTCTAATTCAGTCGCATAATTACTGACTGTCCTTGTATCATTTGTGCTGAACAACGAGACAGACTTCATCCATTATGATCTACATAGATCTTCCTTGGTCACCTAGCCAATGTCGTACCTCTGCTCCAACTAGAGCCAGGAATAATATAGATCTATCAATCATTAACTTCCACTTCTATCATTGCTGAGTTCTGTGTTAATAATATATCAGCTGTTCAATCATTAACTTCCACTTCTATCATTGCTGAGTTCTGTGTTAATAATATATCAGCTGTTCAGTCATCACTCTGTCTTGAATGTACAATATGAGTGTTTATTAGTGAACTATTTTTGATAATTATTTAGATGCACATTATGTCAATTTATTTGTTTGGGAAAAAAGGATTTCTATATTGTCCATGATTAACCAAGCATAAATGATAGACGCGGAACAGTAACGGAAGAGTAAATTTCGCTCGGCCTAAGTATTGATAAGCCCTCGTTGGCCAATGTAAACAAACAATAGCAGCCCGAGGCATATTAAAAATACTGCGTTTTACACTGTGAGTTGGGGAGGATAGGGAGAACGCGTGTACTGCGTGAACCTTGAGTTGCGTCTCAGGCACCATGTTACCTGCTTTTGTCAGGGATGCATAACTATCTGATCGTCAGAAAATAGAAAGGGGAGGAAAGATGAAGTTTACCTCAGCAGGAATCTTAAGAAGCTTCCAATATGTGCAATTTTCAGTCTTACTGGTGAAGACTAGAAAGTTCTCATGCAGTACCAACCAAAGTACTGAAGTAAGTACGAGACTGTAGTGAGCAGAGATCCTAGTTTTCACTAGTAGTCCATACAAGCGAGAGGACAGACCACAGCCGAGGCAACGCATTGAGTCAAAAACGCCAATATCAACCCCATAAGACCAACAAATCTCCCAAAAGCTAAGTAACAAACAACATCTATTGAAAAGCGAAAAATACAATTTCACAAACTTTGAAACCAAATGATGACACTTGCCTAATGTAACATTAAACGTGCAATAATACAAGTGTAACTATCATTCTGTCAGTGGCGGCTTTCTTTAATGAGCTGTTGAGCTGCAGCACTCCCTAAGAAAAGGACTGCATACTGCTGTCTCTACTACATTATAATACATAATACGGACAGACCAAAAAATTGAGGTTACACCGGAAGGGTTAAATACACCCAAAAAAAAAAATATTATCTAACACCGTATTGGGGAAAAGTGCTGCAAACGATTACAGCTCAAGTGACCTTGACCTCTTATAAGCGAATGCTTGTCATAGACACAGCTAAAGGCGAACTACGATTGGTTTGAATTTTTTAACCAGAGCTGCAGCCATCCACAGCTCAAGTGCAATGAGCAAATTAAAGAGAAGTTACAATGACAATTTTAAACACGAGAAATAGCAGCATACATGTCCGTGTAACCGGTTTGAGACTCGGGAAGCTGCTACGACTGACAATGATTACTCCTAGTTGCAGTAAACTTTTAAAATACCTTTTCAGAACTTCTTGACAGATTTTAGATGAGATAAGACACTAATCATTTGTGCCTGGGTTGATATTTCACATGGTGGTCACAATTTGTGAGTATTATGTATAGTATTTTAAATGAATGAACAGTGCAGCACCCCCAATGACAACCCCCTGGAACCGCCACTGCATTCTGTATAGTGGGATTCTATTTGTTTTTTCCTTTTGAAAAGTCTATTTTATATTTGAATAACTAAGCCAACTGTGTCTGCTTTACTTTGTAACTTGTCAGATGTATGGTTGTTGTCTTCAATGTGGTAATAAGTTTGATAAGATAAATTCATTGATCTTTTACCTGGGGGCTCGAGTCGAAAAATAATTGTAAATGAAATAACAATTAAATCAATCAGGGAAGGGATAGAAGTGTGACCAGAATACCCATCCTCTGTCTCTCTTTCTCAATTAAGAGAGAGATACAGATTACCTTTCTACTAAATATTCCTTTTCACTTTCACAAAAGTAAACTACCCTGATGCTGAGAAAAGTGTTCTTTGTTGTGTATGCAGATATCAGGCGTTCTTTATAGAATAACCATTGATTCTCTCGCGGAATTTGTTGCTTTCACTCACTATCTCGCTTAAATCCTGTCGTAACAACCCTAATCCTAACTCAAACGACGTGGGCGAATTATTTGGACGATAGCGAAGAACACGTCCCATTTTCTTCAGTTCATGCCTTAACATTTTTTTTAGCTTTAAAATAAAATAAGATTTATTAAAATGGCGTATAATGTTTATGGATGTCTTTTTAATTCGGTACCTGGAGTTGAGGTCACCGATAACGTTTTTGCAGGGGTCATCTTTGTCAGCTCGCAAGAATCATTCTGTCGTGATAATGACTGATTTCTCTCTCCTTAGTTCTAGGGGTTCCACATTGGCGGAAATCTCACATGCGCTGGTCGGAGTAGTTCGCAAGCCTCCACAGATGAATCTGACTGCCTGGTTTTGTATGCGATCTAGTTTCAGTCTGAGTGTTGGGCTAGCAGTGGCTTGCAGGGGTAGAGAGTAATCCATAACTGAGCGCACGTATCCCAAGTACAGTTGTCGTGGGGTGCTCTGATTGGATCACCAATCAGTGCTTGCCAAACGCTTTATGAGGTTTAGCCTTCTAGAGGCCTTAGCAGTTAGGGACTCAACATGTGTTTTGTATGTGAGTGATATGCGTAAATATCATATCATGTTTTGTATTCGATCACTTCCTGATATATATTGTTTACACACGGTATCCCGTGGTTGCAGGAAGTGACGTCTTGACTCCTGCTCTGAATTGACAGCAGACGTGAGTTTTGATTTGGGACAAGCTAGCGTCTCTAACCGGGAGTCTGCTTGTGTCGTTTGACCAGTATGCATGGAATGTGTCCAGTAGGACTTAATTCTAGAATGTGTTAATTGCCTTTGGGCATCTTTATATTGCACCTGCAAGATCGATTACCATCACTGCCTTATGCATTCATTATCTGTATAATGTCAGATTAGTCTTAGCAGTGTGTATGGAGTTCTTGGGCACGTAAGTTGACTGTTCCATTAAAACTGAGAGTATCAGAATCAAGGACAGTAGAGACATGTGCTAGTAAAAGCTACGATGTCATACCCTACTCAAGATGGAGTACTGTGTTAATAAATATATGTGAATCGTGCCAAGAAGTTAGGCCTTGTTACTGAATACCTGTGGTGCGGGCCAGGGAGATTGTGTGTGACTGGCCATATCTTAAATATATATTATAATTCCTCAAATGGAATATGCAAGGAGAACCCTGGAGGGTATTCAGCAGGCCACTGTAATAAGGAGTGTCAAGCGTTTAGTCTAATGCACTCTTACCACAGGACGTCGGGAGGACGGTTCCTGAAATAATAATTATTCTTAAATTTATACCCGCACCATTTCTGGGGGCCAAGCCATTGGATGCCTTACAAGCCTAAGAGCGCCTAACGAGTCGAGGACTATTTTTTCAAAATGGCGGCACGCATCGTCTGCCAAACTGTTTTATGAATGGAAGGGATTTCCATCAACATGAATGTGCC
The DNA here is from genome assembly GCA_024509875.1 of Oreohelix idahoensis. Classification (NCBI taxonomy): domain Eukaryota; kingdom Metazoa; phylum Mollusca; class Gastropoda; order Stylommatophora; family Oreohelicidae; genus Oreohelix; species Oreohelix idahoensis. Next base: position 298,237 of record JAMPIV010004905.1, read on the forward strand.
TCAAGTTGTCACTAAGTTATAAAAGTGACCCATTTTTACACAGAAGTCATAGGAACTGACTATCTTCATCCAAGAATCAAGTATTCTGTCAAAAATCATGGACCAGATCGATGTCCTTCAATGTCAACATGAAGCAATTCTAGGCCTAACCAAAGCATAGGCTACGATAATCACTACATTCCTTGCTTGCCGAAGTCTCAAGAAGGATTGTTTTCTTGGCAACAGATAAGTCTGTTTATTGTTACATACAGCTTGGCTGTGAATACAATCTGTTTGCCTGATATCTGACTTCACCATATGTGGTTTCATTACGTGTTTTTATTTTTGTAACTAGCGGGCAGGATGGAGGGACTTGATTTGTGATCATTCAATACCGCGAAAGCTAGGTCGAATGAGCAAATCAAGCGTTCTGTAGGGAAGTATCTGTGTGATTCAGATAGAGGACCCAGCATATTCTGCTGGTTGTATAAAAGTTTGCCTCTTTTGAATTTAACAGATCCATTTTTGTTAGCTGTGTAGTCATGTTTATCTATTGTTTGTTCTCATTAGTACTGTCATTGTTATATTTTATTTAGTTCGTTGCATTATTGTTTGTAATATTGTCTATTCTCATCTTACTATCGTTCATTTCTTAGATGTCATAATTGTTGTGATATGCGTCTTGTCTTGTCTATTTGGAATAGAGCATTAGTTTAAATTAATTCATATATATTTTATAGTTATTTCTTTGTTTTCCATTTGTATTGCCTTTAGTTGCTCGAACCCTGTCTTGCTGTTCTTACCTGTTGTAGTTCTATTTTTTTCATTACTCCATATTGTTTATCTGAATACATCTACTATTGCAATTATAAATTGATCTGAGATTGGTGGAGTGAATATTGAATATAGCTGACATATTCATATACATAAAAGTTAAAATATTGTGTATTATTGATAAACACAAGAATAAGCAACCATGACTTCATTAAAGGATTTATTGAAGATTGGGAAGGAACTTAATTTGGAAGGTCCAGCTTTGCAAGCTTATATTGATAAAGAAGTAAACAGACAAGAAGAACTTCGCAAAGAAGAATTGGCTGAAAAAAGGAGACAAGAAGAACTCCATAAGGAAGAATTAAGGAGACAAGAAGAGCTCCGTAAAGAGGAATTGGAGGAAAAAAGGAGACAAGAGGAACTGCACAAACAAGAAAAAGAATTCGAGGAGAAAAGGAGATCAGAAGAGTTGGCTCTTGAAAGAGAAAAATTAGCCTATGCCAGATCTCAAGAAGAGATCAGATCTCAACAAGCTCAAACTATAAGATTAGCTGAGATTGAACTGGAAAAATTAAAATTACAACAACCACTGTTGCATCCTGGGGTAGGTGAAGATAAAAATAAAGATCATACTACTGCCATAAGGATTAATTTGCCAAACTTTAATGCATCCATAGATGACATTTCATGCTTCCTAAATAGTTTCCAAACTTATTGTGAAGAATATAAGATTGACAAATCTACATGGACATGTAGACTTATGAATTTATTGGTTGGTGAACAATTAACTGTAGTCTCCACTTTGGATGACCAGACTAGAAAGGATTATGAAGCTGTTAAGGTAATTTTATTGCAGAGGTACCAATTAGATGATGAGGGTTATCGTCAGAAATTTCGATCTTTGTACCCTGATTCTGGAAAAGATTTCACTGAATTCATTTCAGCTGTTAAATTAAATTTTTCTAGATGGATTGAACTATCCAAAACTGAAAAAAACTTTTGAGGGTTTGTCAGATTTAATTCTAAGAGACAAGGTTTTGTCATCTATTAGTTCTGATTTTCTTGCGTTCCTGCAGGAAAGAAAACCAGAAAACCTAACTAAATTACAAACCCTAGGACGTCAATATCAAGTTGCACATCCTAATAGAGTATTGAGCAAAAACAATGTAAGGGACTCATTACCAGCTGCATCGGCCAGGTCATTCCAAGACAATGCACCTAGGTATAGATCAAACAGCATAGATAGGAATCAAAGATTTAAACCATCACATAATTACAGTCAAAATAGAGGTAGATACAATTTTAATAAATACCAACCTCAAAGACATTGGAATTCATATCAGGAGGATAACTTTTATCCACAAACCTCATTTAAGTCCAATAACTGGCAAAATAGAGGAGAATATAACTCAAAATCAAATAGAGGTCAGAAATCATTTTATAGAGGAAATGATCAAAATGCAAATAAAAGATCTTATCATAACAATACTTCCAGACAATCAAGAAACACTGAAAGTACCAATGCCATTGTTCATGATAATAATCAGAACCATAATGATATTGTAGCACATGCAAATTCATGCAGTGTAGACTTAGCAAATAGTGATAACTGCACTAATTGCAATTCTTTATTTCAGCCTCAAGGAGTGCCAAGATTATTATGCGGACACCCTCTCCCAGTCATGTCATCTTTTGAAAGTACTGGTTCATTGATCTTGAACAGAGGTTTTGTCAATAATAAGTTAGCATCTTTACTCAGAGACACGGGTGCAACCACCATTGGTGTGCGCAAGGCCTTGGTTGATAAGGTGGATTATACAGGAAAACAAGTGAAATGCATAACTTTTGGTGGAACTGTGGAATATTACCCCACAGCAGAGGTGTTTTTGGACACACCTTATTTTACAGGACGAACACTGGTATGCCTCTTGGACAATCCAATTGCTGGAATTATTATGGGAAACATACCTAAATTGCATGAATGTACACAGGAAGATATTGAAATATGGGAAAGACAACATTTATTATGTTCAAATGCTGTGACTACCAGAGCTCAGTCTCGCATGGACAATGATCATCACAAACCAGTCATTGATGTGTTACCTGAAGATATAACTGAAGATATCACTTCAGAAGATGAAGAAGAAAAGGAAAATAATAATGATGATATAATTCATTATCAACAGGAAAATAATGATGATATTAAGGTAATGAATGATGTGAATACTGATGATGACAATTTATTTCAGATGGAGCTCATTGATAAGGAAACCTTTATACAAAGACAGAAAGATGATACTTCCTTAAAAAAAATATTTTCATATTGCTCATTTGAATGATGAAATGATAGATGACTGTGCAAAACACTGGTATACTATCAAAAATGGGATTTTAGTAAGAAACTATCAATTTGCTAATTCCTTAAAGAAACAGATTATGGTACCAGCTTGTTTTCGACCATTCATTTTACGACATGCACATGACATTGAATGTGCAGGACATTTAGGTGTTGCTAGAACAAAACAAAGAGTTTTGTCATATTTTTTTTGGCCCGGAATTACGAAAGACGTCAAATTATTTTGTCGTACATGTACCATCTGCCAAAGTGTAGCAACCAGAAAACCAAAACATGATGCGCCCATTCAAGCATCTGATATTTCTTTGCGTCCCTTCGCAAAGATGGCCATTGACATTATTGGCCCTTTAAAGGTAACATCAGCCAGAGGTCATCAATATGTGTTGACCTGCATAGATATGTGCACACGCTGGCCAGAAGCTATTCCTTTAAAAACCATCACCACGGTAGATATTGCTGATGCATTATTCTTGATTTTTAGTAGAATAGGTTTTCCTGAAAACATCCTGTCTGATAGAGGAACTCAGTTAGTTTCAGATGCTATGAAACAGGTTATGGATATGTTTGGGATTCAAAGATCCCTTAGTTCAATATACCATCCTCAGTCTAATGGGAAAATAGAAGTCCTCAACAGATCCTTAAAACAAATGCTACATAAGGTTACAATTAAATATCCTCAAAATTGGGACAGAGTCCTGCCAGCTATTTTATTTGCGTATCGAGAGATAAAAAATGAACATACAGGCTTTAGTCCATTTGAATTGGTTTTTGGCGCCAGACCACGCGGCCCAATGTCTATATTAAAACAACTTTTAATTGGTGCTGAGATGAACAAGGAGGTTCAGACCTCATATCAGTATGTGGTCAATTTGAGGAAAAAAATAATAGACGCATGCCAAATAGCAGTAGGTTCATCTGAAAAGGCAAAGCTTAGGGCGAGGTTATTTATTAACCAAAACCGCAAATTACGCCAACTTTGGCCTGGTGATGAAGCTTACGTATTATTACCCAGGAGAGATAACAAATTATTAGTCTCATGGAGAGGACCTTACAGGATTGTGGAGAAACTGTCTGATGTTGATTATATTGTCTCAGTAGAGGGAAAAGAAAAAACTTTTCATATCAATATGTTACAGCAGTTTCATACACGTCCACCATATCTAAGACCAGTCTTTGAAGCTCTTGATCAATCTGTCTGTCGTCATTCTTCTTTGGCTGTCATACAGGAAGAAAATTCTGATTTGACTGATGGTAATGACTCACTATTAGTATTACCTAGTCTTCACTACTTGTCTACTGAAAGTTGGAAAGATGTTGATATATCACCAACTCTATCTTCTTTCCAGAAAGAACAGGTTACTTCAATCTTACGTTCTTTTGCTGATGTCCTTACTGATGTCCCAGGACACACTGATATCATCGAACATGATATTATTCTGACAGACTTTCAACCAATTAAGTTGAAACCTTACCCTATTCCTATACATTTACAATGTCAAGTTAAAGAGGAACTAGAACAGATGGTGAAATTAAATGTCATTTCTCCATCTCATTCCCCTTATAGTTTTTTGATGGTTTTGATCCGGAAAAAAGACAAATCTATACGTATATGCATAGATTTTAGACGTCTAAATTCGGTCACCATCCACGACGCGGAACCATTGCCCGTGTTGGAGTCTTTATTAGATAGACTAGCTACGGCTACATTTTTCTCTAAATTTGATCTATCTAAAGGCTATTTCCAAATACCATTAACGGAACGATCCAAGCCTTATACTGCATTTGCAACCCCATTAGGACTCTTTCAGTTCAATTATATGTCTTTTGGTTTAGTAAACGCACCTGCGACCTTCGTTCGCATGATGAGACGACTCTTCTCTGACAGAGACGACCTAATTACTTACATTGACGACATTTGTCTGTTTCACCAATCATGGGATGAACATTTGAAGGGTATTCAATCCTTACTTACCACTCTACGTCGTCATAATTTATCTGCACGTCCATCTAAGACTAAGATTGGATTTCAGGAGATTTCATTTTTAGGTTATAAAGTAGGAGGAGGTTTTTTGAAAACAGAGGATACTACTATCTCTAGGATTCTAAACCTTGATATACCTAAGACCAAAAAACAGGTTAGAAGTATTCTAGGGCTCCTAAACTTTTATCGCAAGTTTATCCCTAATTTTGCAGAGTATACGTCCGTCTTGTCATCATTGGTGAAGAAAGAGTCACCAAATAGGTGTATTTATAGCCGAGACGTTCATGTGGCTTTAAATAGATTAAAATGTCTGTTTTCCAAGTTGCCTATATTGAGATTGCCTGATCCTTCTAAACATTTTACTCTTACAGTCGACGCTTCAAAAACGTCCATTGGAGGTTCGCTGTTGCAAGAATGGAAGGGCTGTTTGCATCCAACACTTTATGTTAGCAGGAAGCTAACGCCGACGGAGCAACGTTACTCGGTCATTGAGAGAGAGCTACTGGCTCTTGTGTTCTGCTTCTCCAAACTGCAGCGCTACCTGCTTGGTGCAAGTTTCACACTCGAGATGGACCAAAGAGCACTTTCTTACCTGAAAACAGCGAGATTCAAGAATGCTAAAGCAGCGCGTGCCTCACTGGCCCTTCAACCCTATAATTACCAGATTAAACCCATCGCAGGAAAGTTGAACGTGATGGCCGATGTTCTATCCAGATGCATGAAGCATCCGCTATCGCCAGTTGTCTCCGCAAATGCTGCTTCAATCCAACTTTGATGCTCAATAATAACACTACTTCCTTTGGGACAAGTCAGGAATTATTTCCTAAAAAGGTAGCAGCATGAACTAAGGCACATGCCTTCTTTTAACTCATATATTGCATACTTCAGATATTACAGCCATATTGCTTCGTCATGCACTTATACCGGTTGAAGAACTAGATACACTATGCCAAGCAACATGATGATGATGAATTGCTGTCCATCCCAAATTAAGATATATATTCAAGCATTCGTCATATGAAGTCTAATGCAATGGTTCAAGAACAATACTTCGCTACGTCATACACGTTGTACAATGACTTTTGGCAATGTGACAATCTAAGTCGGTGCAATTCAGATACTTTGTTGCAATTTCCCAAAACGTTTTGCACTAATTAACTGTCTCAAACGTTGTGTAAAAAGGGAAGTAACTAAAATTACTGACTACAAAGTTCAAAAAGGGACATAACCAAGAAATTATACTTCAACATATACGTATGAAATTCTCAAGTACAGAAGGAACAATAGTAACTGTGCTGTATATGCTATTGCATGGAAGACAAACATCGACATTCAACATAATGAAGAAAAAAAATGGATCTTTTCAATGAACTATTTCGTTCGTGCATATATACATATATGGACATCAATAACAATGAACTGTGAACTAGTGACTCACTGAAACTTTAATTCTTTTAAATACTTCTACAGGAAGAACTTTGTATGGTCTAACATGACCAGTTTTTATAAATGTGATATTACGTGAATATCTTATGTGAATTGAATTACATTGGTGCTTACACTTAGTATAACCTATATCCTTTATGTGTAGATATTAAGTAATATATCTTCATATGACATCTCATTAACATTGTCATTCACCACATGACATTGCATACATGCAAATATTAATAACTATTTTGATATAATGTCACAGTCACCATTTATATTTTGATTTGTCTGCCTCATATGATCTATCATGTCGTTGATTGCTTATTATGCAGTTCATTTGATAGATAGGGAGACGTACATACCGACATGACTTAGGGCGTTTGTTGACATGGTATGCTGTGTGAGTGCCATGACTGACATATTGACTTTTCTTCACTGCCTTCTAAGTAATATAGTTACCTCACATTTGTGTCAAAAGAGCGTCTGCTAACGATAATGGGTTTGGTAATATTATTACTAAATACCACACCTTGTGTGTTAAATTGTCGATTATGGAGCACGCCTCTAGGTGCTATCATAATGATGACAGTTAAGTATTTGGATATTGTCATATGGTTTCTCCAGTGACCTTGTAAGATTGTACTATGAAAATAATGAAAAGTTCCTTTTCATTATTTTAATCCAGGGGGGGAGTAAATGATATGAGTAAATATCATATCATGTTTTGTATTCGATCACTTCCTGATATATACTGTTTACACACGGTATCCCGTGGTTGCAGGAAGTGACGTCTTGACTCCTGCTCTGAATTGACAGCAGACGTGAGTTTTGATTTGGGACAAGCTAGCGTCTCTAACCGGGAGTCTGCTTGTGTCGTTTGACCAGTATGCATGGAATGTGTCCAGTAGGACTTAATTCTAGAATGTGTTAATTGCCTTTGGGCATCTTTATATTGCACCTGCAAGATCGATTACCATCACTGCCTTATGCACTCATTATCTGTATAATGTCAGATTAGTCTTAGCAGTGTGTATGGAATTCTTGGGCACGTAAGTTGACTGTTCCATTAAAACTGAGAGTATCAGAATCAAGGACAGTAGAGACATGTGCTAGTAAAAGCTACGATGTCATACCCTACTCAAGATGGAGTACTGTGTTAATAAATATATGTGAATCGTGCCAAGAAGTTAGGCCTTGTTACTGAATACCTGTGGTGCGGGCCAGGGAGATTGTGTGTGACTGGCCATATCTTAAATATATATTATAATTCCTCAAATGGAATATGCAAGGAGAACCCTGGAGGGTATTCAGCAGGCCACTGTAATAAGGAGTGTCAAGCCTTTAGTCTAATGCACTCTTACCACAGGACGTCGGGAGGACGGTTCCTGAAATAATAATTATTCTTAAATTTATACCCGCACCAGTGAGTCTGGTATCTAGCTGTATCCCTAGATAAGTCGGATTGTTCTCTTTAGCTAGCTTTGCATCATCAAGTTTTAAATCCAGTTCTTTCTTTACTGTTTTGTTGCTGAGTGTGAATATAGTGTAGACTGTCTTACTCGTGTTGATCGCCATTTTCCAGAAGCTGCAGTAGGTTGTTAGAGCAGCCAGTGCACGGTTTAGTTTCTTTTGCAGTTGCAAGTGGGACTTCCCTTCTGCCCAAAAGACCAGGTCATCAGCAAACAAGGCGCTGGGTAATTCAAGGTAGAATCGTCAGCAAGCCTTTTCCCCCAAGTTTGACTATCATGTCGTTGGTAACCTGGTCTGGCTTTGGTGCTTTTTTGGGTTTGGTCTTTAGGAGACTGGATTGCAATTCAGCTAGCGTAAATTCCTGATCAAAGATGCTGTCCACAGCCTTGTGTGCTTTTAGCATGCGTTTTGTAAGTGTCTTGATGGCTTTATCTAGATTGGCTCTTTTGTATGTTTTATTGACTTCAGCAAAGAATCGATTTAGGACTCGTGCTTTCCCTCTGTTGGAGGTAGCTGTGTTACTGTTTGGAAGTTTTATAGGGATTGGGTTTCTCTTCTGGGATGTCCCTGCCATGCTGTCAATGAGTTTCCATGCTTTCTTCCCTTCTTTATTTAGGTCTAGGTTTTCGCATTTTTCTTCCCAGGTTTCCATTTTGGCTTTTCTGCTCGCTAGCTTAACCTGTGCAGTGAGTCTGTTGTATGTGGTTTTGTTTTCACGGCTAGGATTTTTCTGAGCGATTTTCCGTGCCTTGCGTCTCAGTTGTACTAGGTGTTCTAATTCCTCATTCCAGAAGATGCTGTGTTTGACACGACTGCCTTTGGGGATTGCCTGTTTGGCTGCCTGCAGTATGGCTGTAGAGATCTGATCGTTCAAGGTATTAATGTCTTGGTTCATGTCTATTTCAGTGAGGAGCTGGTCTGATATGAGTTTGTAGTGTTCCCAATTTGCTCGACCATAGTTCCATTTCGGCTGTCTTTTGGTTTCCGTTTTTGATTTACCCTGCGAGATGGTGGTGAGGATGGGTAGATGGTCGCTTCCTATGTCCTCCAATACCCTCCATTTATACCGGTTTGTGAGGTCTGCAGACACAAGTGTTAGGTCTGGTCGGCTACTGGTTCCGCTAGCTTTATGGTAGAGGGTTGGTGGGGATCTTTCGTTTTGGAGGACTATAAGGTTGGAAGTGTTACATAGCTCTTCTACTGCCTGGCCTGAGGTGTTGGTGTCCTGGTATCCCCAGAGTGGGGAGTGGGCGTTGAAATCCCCTGCTATGATTGTTCTCTTGTATTCGATATCATCAAAGTAGATTCCATTAGTTTCTCTGGGGGGTCTGTAGACATTAAAGATTTGGAAATGTCGGTCACTTCCCCAGACTGTCACTCGTTGTATGTCAGTTTCATCATCGGTTCGAAGACTTTCGACCTCTGCCTGTACATCATTCCTTACCAAGGTTATGATTCCTCGACAATTATTATGGCAATTACATTTGTACATTGTGTAGCCTGGGAAGTTGATGGATTTGTCCTTAAGAACGGTTTCTTGAATCAGTGCAATGTGAACTTTCTGGTCCTTCAGTAGTTTCTTTAATTCTAACGATTTAGTTCTTATTCCATCTACATTTAACTGTATAATGTTAATATACTCCTCGGTAGCACACTTTTCGCCAGGAGCAGCCGAAGGGCGACCTACTTGGCGCGGACTTTCACTAGAAGGTACCAAGAGCTTTCAGGGAAGCACTACATACCAGAGACTAGACTACCTACTCAAGTTGTGCCTGACCTACCACCTCACGTAGAACTAAAAAGACCAATAATACGTACAAATCTTCTACAACCCGCAAATAAAAGCCTCATACCTACGCTGCTGAAAACACTTGCTATGAAAACCATCTGTCAGTACGATGAAGACATTATCCATGCCTATACAGACGGGTCAGCTTTCAAAGCAGTAATAAATGCTGGATACGGGGCCATAATCATCCCACCCAGTACTGAAGAACCCGTCAAAATTGCAGGTCCCTGTGGTATCTGGTGCACAAACTACGAAGCCGAAGTAGTCGCCATCCAGAAAACTCTAACTAGAATTTGTGAACTCTTTGAATCAGACGAAATGGAACCAAATGATGTTGTAGTGTTCTCAGACTCGCAGGCTGTCCTCTTGGCAATAGGAAACTGGAAAACCAACTCAATCAGTACTATCCAGAAGGTTCAAGAAACATGCCACAAAATTATGAACTTGTACGGAACAGAAATATACATGCAATGGATACCTGGCCACATAAACATCACATTAAATGAAGTTGCTGATAGACTGGCAAAGAAGGGAGCAAAAATGCCACAGATTGATCACCCACTGAGTATGTTAACAGTTAAACAAATAATCAAAAACAACTGTAAAAAAGTTTGGCTAAACACGTGGGCACAGGCTAAAACAGGAAGAAGACTCTTCATTCACCAAACAGCCCCAAATAAGAAAGATGCTATGAACGATATCGAACGAAGGTACCAAACCAAAATCTTCAGATTGAGAACAGGCCACTCTACACTAAATGGCCACAGAAACAGACTAAGTTCACAAAATATAGCAAAATGTAGACACTGCCCTAACCCGTTGGAGACAGTAGAACACCACCTACTACAGTGCCATGCACTTCAGGGACTGAGACAACAACTGCTACCACACAACCCATCCATAGACAATACACTGTATGGCAGCTCAGAACAGCTTATACGAACTGCGAAGTACCATATAATGGCATCAAGGTCACCAAGAGCCGACGCTCAGTGACAGTGGATCAAAGAAGAAGAAGAAGAAGAATGTTTATGGAATATACATTTTTAGATTGTTTAATCATAAATTTGAAACACTCTTTATATAGAGTGTACGTAGATACTTCTTCCTCTTCGTTCGCCCTCAGACTTCTACATTAGTCACTCTAATAAAGGCAGTAGTCAGCTCAAGGTTCCTGACATCTCCAAACAGTTTTTCGTTGAGAGAAGTGGGGTGTTGCCTTATGCCACTATGTTCACTGCTGTAAGTTGGGCAGGACTGGAGCATATGTTCGGCTATCTTGGGGCTGGTGCCACAGCAGCAGACATCTGTAGGACCAATCCTGTACTTGTGGTGTAGATGGTCTTCTTCTTTGATCCTTACCCGCCGACCGTCAAAGCAGTCAGTGGCCATCACGCCTAGTGGCGTCTTGTAGGGCAACAACAAATTGATTCCACTTTGCTCGGTCGGTGGCCATCCTTCGTACAGTGCCCCAACTCTGGTTCATTCTTTGCATCTCGGCCTCCACAGTCCTCCGCCAGGTTGTTTTTGGTCGGCCTCTCTTTCGTTTTCCTTCAGGGGTCCAAAGCATAGCTGTTCTTGTGATGGCATCGGGGTCTCTTCTGAGGACATGGCCAACCCAGCTCCAGCGTCTGCCAGCTATGATGGTGTGCATGTCCTCTTGCTTGCTACGAGTAAGCAGATCTTGGTTAGTGATGGTATTCGGCCAAAAGATTCGGTGAATTTTTCTTAGGCATGTTGTGTGAAAAGAGGACAATTTCGACATTTCCTTCTCTGTAACTCTCCAGCATTCCGCACCATAGAGAAGCACAGAAAGCACACAGCTCTGATATAATCTTAATTTTGTGCTTGTACTGTATTGGGAGGACTTCCAGATGTTGTTTAGGCTAAAGAAGGCTGTTCCTGCCTTATTCATTGTGATGTTGATGTCTTTGCCTGCCCCGCCGTCTGGTGTTACTATGCTTCCTAGGTATGTGAAGGTATCTGTTTGTACCAATTGCTGATTCCTTACTGATATGGGCTCAGGGTTGCTCGCATTGAGCGTCATGACCTCAGACTTCTTCAAACTGATGCCCAAGCCCACCTGCTGGCTAAACTTATTAAGTCTATCCGTTTTTTCCTGGATGTGTTGATGTGAATGTGCTAGTAGTGCAATGCCATCCGCATATTCCAGATCTTCCAATGTAGAAAATGCCGTCCATCCCATTCCTCTTGGACTGCCCTCTGTTGTCTGGCGCATCACCCAGTCTATGACTGTTAAAAATAGAGTGGTTGACAAGGGGCATCCCTGTCGTACTCCTGTCTTTACCTCAAAGGTTAGGTTACTCTGCCCAACACTACACGTAAAGTTGGCATAAAGGCTTTTTATGATTGACACTATGCAGCTTGGAATTCCATAAGCCCTCAGTATTTTCCATAAACTGTCCCTATGTATGCTGTCAAAAGCCTTTTCAAAATCAACGAAATTAATGTAAAGCTGTTTTTGCCATTCTGAGCACTGCTCTATAATGTTCCTGAGAGTGAATATATGATCTACACATCTTCTATTCTTTCTAAATCCTGCTTGTTCCTTCCTCAGTTTGTGGTCTACTGCCTTTGAAATTCTCTGTATAATTATCCTGCCTAGTATTTTGCTGGGAACTGAGAGAAGAGTGATTCCTCTCCAATTATTGCAGTCTGCAAGATCTCCCTTCTTGGGCAACTTGACAATTATTCCTTTGTTCCACTCTGATGGTGTTGTCCCCGTTTTCCAGACTTGTGCAAATAGTGGTTCTAATAGTTCTGCTGCTAGCTCAGGGTCTGTCTTAAATAGCTCTGCATTTAAGTTATCATGGCCCGAGCTTTGCCGTTCTTTAACCCTTTGATTGCTGTGATGATTTCTTCTTTTCGTGGAATGTCTGTATTCACATCTAGATCGTTTTCAGCTTCAGGAACATTCAATTGTGTCTCTGGTGGTTCCTTGTTCAGAGTTTCTCTGAAGTGCTCTGCCCATCTTGTTTCCTGTCCCTCTGCTGTCGTGATGAGATTACCTTGCTTATCTCTTACTAATGTAATATTGTTTGCACCTCGTTTTCCGCTGATGAATTTAGTTATTTTGTATACTGTGCTTTGTTCATTTCTCAGTGCTGCCTCCTCTGCCTGTCTTGCAAGATCGTCTAGGAAATTCCTTTTGTTGGCTCGGGTTTGGCGTTTAACTTCCTTGTCCAGCTGACTGTACTGTTTGCTATATAGTTGCTTTAACCTGGGGGACTTCGCTTCTGTTTTCTTTCTTTTCATTTCTTTTCTCATCGTTATGGTGTTTAATGTTTCTGGTGTTATCCAGTCTTGCTTCTTCCTTTCCTGGAATCCCAAGCATGATTTGCTGCTTTCTTTGTATATTGTTGAAATGGTGTTGAAATTCTGGTCTATATCATCAGTCAATGTATTTTCCTGACTTTTGGCAAATTGATATCGTTTCTTTATGTCGGCCGCAAAAGCTTTTCTGGTAAGGGAGTCCTTCAATTTGCTGATGTCAAACCTTTTATGTGTAGTTACAGTTGGTGCAGCCCTTCTTAGTTTCACTTTCAGTTTTGCCACTACTAAATGGTGATCACTTCCCACATCTGCACCTCTTCTTACCTTCACATCTTGTAATGCATGTCTCCATCTACCGTTAACAATGATGTGGTCTATCTGGTTTCTGTCCCGACCATTTGGTGATTCCCATGTTAATTTGTGAATTTCTTTATGTGGGAAGAGTGTTCCTCCAATGACCAGGTTGTTAATGTTACAGAAACTTATTAGTTTATCCCCATTTTCGTTTGCTGTTCCGCTGCCGCATTTCCCCCATTGTTCTTTCATTATATGTATTGTGTGTACCAACTTTCGCATTGAGGTCTCCCATTACTATAACAAGATCATATCTAGGTGTGTCTTCCATTTCTTTCTGCAGTTGTTGATAGAATTCATCCTTGACCTCCTCATCGCTATCATTCGTTGGTGCGTAGCATTGTATTATTGTAGTGTTGGTGAATCTCCCTCTCAATCTTAATCTTATCAGTCTGTTGTTGATGGGTTTCCATTCCAGTAATGTCCTTTCTATTCCTTTCTGTAGAATAATGGCTACGCCTTCATTGTGCTGTCCATCCTCTCTTCCAGAGTAAAATACTGTTTGTCCTGTTGCTGTTTTAACTTTTCCTGCCCCTGTCCATCTGCTCTCGCTTATCCCTAGAATGTGTAATCTATAGTTTCTCATTTCTGCCGTGACCTGTCTTAGTTTACCTGTCTCATACATTGTCCTGACATTCCAAAAACCTATTCTTGTATCCTGTTTTGCGGCCAGGACATCCGTTATCATGTCAGTGGCTTCCTTTCGGCTTTCACCACTGACAGTCATACGAGCCACAGACTCCGAATGTCCATCCCGCAGCAAAGTTTTTCCATTTATTGTTGTTTCCGTAACGTGCGATTTTTTTTACTTAGACAGGGGTGTCAGCCCTATGCTAAAACCCCCAACCTGGAGGACCAGGGTACCAGCTTTTGTCTGACCCCTACCCACACAGACCAGTCCAGCTTGGTTGAACCTACCAGGAGTAAAACTCCCACTGGCATAGCTCTGGGGATTGTCAGGGTACGCAAGCTGCCATACCGCTACAGGGTATAGGTACCATTGATGGCAGGTGTAGATGGTACCTCAACCTATTGTGACCGGTACGTAAGTGGAAAATGATGACCTGGTCTCGCCTAGATATCTGGTGACAGGCATCATCTTTTATGTGACCTGGGTGTTCTCTGTCCCATAAATGATGTATCTATGTCAGTGCTTCTGAATCTTTCAGAGGCTCCACCCCTGCCCCCCCCCCCTTTTTTTTTTTAAAAACTGCATCTTAAAAAGCCTCGCACCCAATCATCTTCTAGTTCCCAAAATCTACTGCTAAAAGTATGCCGTTTTAAATGAAATCAAAAGAAATATTTTATTTATATATTTAGTGCATATTCTGATCCCAGAATAAAGGGGGAAACCAGTAGTTAGAGGTACATGATTTGGGGTGCTTTTATGAGTAATTTCTAGCGGTTTTCTCTTAAATATTGCAGTAGACACAGTAACAATAATTCTATTTAATATAAGCCGCACCAATGCTTCAAACTTCCTCTTTTATGGAAGTAAACAGTTACTGCCACAAATCAGATAAACATACTTTAAGCATTGAACTAATTATCCGATTTTCTGTTTAAAGTGGTTAAACATTTACTGCAAAGCGTTAATAGTATCCGATCTCTCTCTCTCTCTCTCTCTCTCTCTCTCTCTCTCTCTCTCTCTCGCTCCCTAGGTAGTTAAACTTTTACTGCAAAGCGTTAATGGTATCCGATCTCTCTCTCTCTCTCGCTCTTCTCCCCCCCCCCCCCAAGTCTTTCACTAATTATCCGATTTTCTGCTTTAAGATGTTAAACATGCACTGCTCAGCGTTAATGTTATCCGATTTCCTCTTTAACGTAATTCAACATTAACTGCCACAAAGCTTACATACATACCCAAGTCTTGCAGTAGTTATCCGATTTTCTGCTTTAAGAAGTTAAACATTTACTACACAGCGTTACGGGTGCTGAACCGGTATTGCTGGGAAAAGGACCTTAGATACAAATATGTGCTACTGTATTTGTAGCTAATTTTGAAAGTCGCGATTGGGTCCTTTTTCCAGCGATACGGGTTTGGCCGCCATTTTCGGCCAAACCTTAGTTGGCGTTACTCTGTATATACAGGGCACTAGTTCCACTTAACGTGTTTTAGTTACGTGAGACCTTCGGCTGGTTCCGGAATTATGCAGACGTCGTCTGCTGGAACAGTGTGGGTTACAAAAAGTTATTACTTTTTAGCGGCGGGAATCGAAGCTTTCATGGGAGTTTCCAATCAGTTTTTCTTATCAAGTTTTCAGTGAAGTGGCTCGGGAGGGTGGCGGGACAGAGAAATGAAAAGGGGTGGGGAAGAGAGAAATGAGGGGGTGAGAAAGAAAACAAAAACAAAAACAGATCAGCAAAGAAGCGACGGAGTCAGACAGGGGGAGAGAATTTTAACGTACTTTATCCAGCCTTAAATAGAAAGAAAAAAAAACAGAAAGAAATCCGAGGCCTGTGATTAGTAAAGAATTAACGAAACTAAGTATATGAATGGCACTCGTAAGAAAGAAAGAAAGAAAGAGGACACAAGACAACAGAAAAGTAGCAATGTGACTGGCACTCGCCTCTCGCGGCAAAGTTACCTGATTCCAGGTTCGAAGCCTTATAGCGTTCGGCTCCAGCCTACCCAGCTGTAAATGGGTACCTGACTCTGCCCTTGTATTAAGGAAGACAGAGGCAACGGGAAAGGAAACGGGTTATCCCGCCTCATACAGCTGTACCTAATATAGTGCAGTCTGTTAAAGAACAAATGTTAATATGTTATGTATTATTGCCACACACAGGCATATAGCCATTGCTATTGAGGAAATATGTCTATTTGTGGAAACTCATGTTTTTGCACGGTTTTTAACTTATATTGAACGCTACAATACGTCACAGGTTGTCAATGATGTAAGGCGTTTGCGCTAATTTAACGGCTAATATTCGTGGCCTTTCGTTACTTCAAGTCGTCCTAGTAAGACGTGTTTTTCAAGCTCCCAGAATTGTGGAGGAATAATATATGAATATTTGAGGAATAATAATATATATTTAATATATTTAATGTTGAGAAGTATAACTCAAGTGTTTTATATTCACGTTTTTCTGGTCCACATTAATTGGGTGTCGTTGTCTGCACGCACCTCTAGTACAGCGGCCAGAACTAAATAATTTAGCCGATATATATTGATGACTAACTACTACGAATGCCTTATTTATGGAATGACCATGCATTTGTATGTTTGCGAAGACCTCATTCAAGATTCTCCAACCATGCCATTGTTCCTGCGTTAAATAAATGTTAAACGAAACTTATCGTGGACCCTCTACAAGATGTCTTGTGTTCTTCGGCCAGTTATGTCCTGTGATGACCATACCCGTGACCATTCGTGTTGTCAGCATGATGAATGAACGTTTATAATTATGTACCGGGTGGCGAGAGGTTTTATTTGGCTCTTGGATCAGTATAGTACTGACAATTACAGAAATAGAATTTCTGCAGAAAATGGTGAAGTCCCAGTGTCTGAGAGGACTACTGGTATCACAAATTAGTTACGGCTGTGAATGATCTGATCTCGAAACAATAGTATAGAGGAGACCGACATAAAGCGCCACATCTGCTGTGTAACTAACTGTGATATTAAAGAAACAAGGAAACAGATTTTGCTTAACAATGATAAAATTGACAAGTCTTCAAATACAATTTCCTAAGTATTTATTTAGTATATACACTATCTACTCTTGTGCTGAAGGGTGAATGTTGAAAAAAATTAAATGTAATGGAATTGTAAGTTTACATGTGATTTACAAATATTTATTTTATATATATGTATATAAATATTTTACAACAAGTTTTCCAATTATAGGAACAAAAAATTATATCAGCTGTGCTGTTAATTAAGGATATAACACTTATCAGATATGCTGTTATTTTTGTCTCTTGCTATGCTAATTCACTTTCTCATCACTGACAGTTCTATGCTCACAAGGCTGACAGAAATGGTACTAATGTGTACTCATCTCTCTTAAGTCTGTTCTTCTTTGTTTGGTTCACACAACAACGGCAGAGTATCGTTCCTTTAGCCCACCCAAGACTGAGGGGGACCAAAGATGTAGAGTCTGGTCAACCTCTATGCTCCTGCGGAGTTCCAGGCAGCGGGATTGACTCGAACATACGACCTCAGGTTTTAGGACACGAATAAACCTGTAACAAGGAAAAATGGAGGCTAATTTCTGTCCTCAAGCCCACCTATTTCTATTGTATATGATATGAGCGTGTCTCAGTGTCTGCATGAGGGATGAATGACAACATGGCTCAGTATGATTTAGCAATAGCGAGACAAGACAGGTGTCTACTTGCAAAACATTCTTTCTGATAAACTAATGCATGGATACATTCAATAATATAGATTCAATACATGAATACATTTAATACATTAATACATCCCATAATATAAATCAATACATGAATAAATCCAATAATATGTACACCTAGGTGTGATACAACAATTTCCTTCCCCCTATAATATACCAGGCCCTCTCTGACGAGTGCTATACAAGCTGGTAACATATATCCTAACAATAACGTTATGTTCTTATGATAGGAGTATATGCGACGAGGACTGTTTGGTGATATATCAGGTTGGAGTTATAGGAGACAATAGATTGGAGTTAGATGCGACAATAGATTGGTATATAAATGACACACAACAAATACAACCATTATATGTCTGCTGTAAGCCTCTTTGCCTACAAATAGTAAATTATATTTACCCTCCTAAGATTTTAAACTGGCCAGGTTTTGACGCGACTTAGTGAAGTAGGCTGCAGGTCGATGCCCTCAGGTAAGGTATAAATCAAGGTGACAGCTTCTTCCTCTTCAGTCAGTCGGTATCTCTGGCGTCAAGTTCGGGGTTGCGTGTTTAGCATAAAATTCCGCCCGATTATATAGGCAAGTAAATGCTTAAGCAAGGCTTTCGGTTGGTTCCTGGCGGAGCAAAATGATTGGTTTCCTGCAGTTTAGTACAGCCTAATTTTATTCAGTTTTTAGCCGCCATCTTGCGTGAACTGCGTGAACAGTATAATTTATTCTGTCTCAGAGACTGGTGAACGGTGATCGTTGATTGGTTGAAGCAAATCTGTATTTCGACATAGTGATTAACGAAGTAGTGGCTTACACTCGTTTCACGACACTTACACTCCTCTCAGTGTTAATTCGTCATGTCTGTTTACCTGACCATCCCTGCTGAGAGAGTAGACAGGTGATGCAATATTGAACGAGTCATGTTGGTAAAATTCTCGTGCACCAAACTTAGGCCGTGCCGGATTAGAACGACGAACGCCCAGCCAGTTTATTTAGCGCTGATATGGCGATTGGGATTCCCTAATTACTGTCGTGAAGAGGCACAGTCCAGATGTATACATGAGAGTCGGTGTTTGCTCAAGGACGGGGAGATAAATTATCCGTCTGCGGATATATTACAGACATGCACTTGGAAGACGGAATGAGGTAATTGCTTCCGGATAGCAGTATTACGAAGATATTACTTGAGATAAAAGTAAGAAGTTATTTGTTATTACTGATGAGAGAGAAAATTCGGAGGTTTCACGTTCATATATGGGAGAGGTGACCTTTTGCATCACGCACAGAAATTCAGGCGGAAACAATTTTGAAATTACCCTACAAAACACGCATGTTTGAAACGATTGGCGCACTGCTTAGCGTCGTAACAAGCAAATGCGGGGGAAGACAGGCAATATAACCTGGCTTTTGTCAAGTCTAGTTCACTGTGAGAATCGCTTGCCAAGACGACAACCAGACCTGCCAGAGTGAAGATCAGATTTTCACTATCAGGACCGGACTTTGTTTGAGGATTTTGACAATAGAAAACTCTACTATTTTAACAAGGAAAACCGGAATCTGAGGAAACTGAAACACGGAGTCATAGTGGGAATTATTGTTAAGGTAATGACCCCCAAGAACACGTGAAAAAAGGCATATGCCTTAAATCTACTTCTCTGAGCAAACAGTCTGTGAGCCAAGATTGGCGTAAGTTGTATATTTTACATTCTATATTTTTCATTACTAACATGGGAACTAATATATATATATATATATATATATATATATATATATATATATATATATATATATATATATATATATATATATTATATATATATATATATATATATATATATATATATATATATATATATATATATATATATATATATATATATATATGTCGGCGTCTGTGGCCTAATGGATATGAACGCAGTTTCATAATCCAGATATACCAGGTTCGAAACCTGCTGCAGGCGGTTTGGTAGCAGATCGCTTTGTGTGGATTTTTTAACAATGGTATAAGCGCCGTACCGTTCAGAAAGCAATGGCAAACTACTGAATAAAAAAAAATTGCCTAGAAAAAAATCACAAACAGCCAATAAAAGCTGGGGTTAATTGCCACGTCCTGTAAAGGATAAGCAACTAACTTTTAACTTTTTATATATATATATATATATATATATATATATATATATATATATATATATATATATATATATATATATATATATATATATAATATATAAATATAAATATAAAATATAAATATATAAATATAATATAATATATATATATATATATATATATATATATATATATATATATNTATATATATATATATATATATATATATATATAATATATATATATATATATATATATATATATATATATATATATATATATATATATATAAAATTGCCATGTGAATACTGTGGTGGATTAGGTGTTATTAATGATTTAAATATTATATTAATGGTATCTGGTGTGAGGTTAGATGTGCACGCCCCTGAAGTGTATGAAATTCAGATAAGTTACAGGGAACTTGTCTGCTTCCACCAATGTCCTCACCCGATATATATTTCCCCTACTGAAGTGTAATGGTGTGAGTATGTTATCTACCAAGTGTCTAGGGTATATGCAAGGTGATAAAATGTGAAACAGGACAACAACTACACCTATTACTAGTAAACAATGATTAAACAAGTCACTGGTTAAGTTTTCAATTGAACAAATTTTTTTACAATTTATTTTCCTGTATCTAGTTATTCTTCTGACACAGGAATAATCAACTCAACATGATAATGAAATTATTTACAACCAATTATTTTACAACTGTCATTGAGTCGGTGTTATCCCACAATTATTTATATGTCTCAAGCTGGGAAAATGTCAAGTATTTCTTGCTCCTAGAAAAGGGTACAAGTTTATTGAACGTTTTTGTTCCTCACTGTCTGATACACTATCTTTTGTGAAAAACTGAGAGAGTGGATTGTTTGTGATATCAATTTCCCAGACAAGTCTTATCTGAGGTCTCTGGAACCAGGCTGATTAAAGTATGTATAAAACGCCAGCATCCACTGCCAAGAAACGATTCTGCTTCTATAGGTAAATCACTGTGTAGGCACTCAGTAGTTAGGCCTCACTGCAGAATTTAAGGACAGGTGTTAGATCACCTGGGCTCACTTTCACTCGTAGATGAAACTCTGGAACAATACAAATATGTCCCACTCAGCATCTAATAATCTCTCTCTTTCCCTACTCTAACATGTTCAATATCATCAGACATCAGTATTGTAACTAAACAATTAGTTAACGTTCTCAATTTGGTTGGTACCCCCTTCTGGATAAATAACTTTCAAACCACCGTTTGACATTTTCCTTGATAAAGGAAACATTTTACATTAATACTATCAAGTCATGTACAATCACGGTGACTTGCTGAAGAAGACGGTCAGTGATCTTCCTGGTCTTATGTCATAACACAACTTTCTTTTTCATCATAAATATTTAATTTTCTTTTCTCCCCATATGGCAGAAAGCCTGCCTGGCTTTTCTACACCAGGTTAATACAGTTCCTAACAACGCTGTGAAACAATACAGAGTTTGATGTTGGCTTCCCTCCAGATAAATGTTTCCCCTTTTAGGTTCATATAGAGTCGATAATGCATACATGATAAAAATGACAATATAAATGTTAATATAAAGGTTTTCATTCTTACCGCAATCAAAGAAATTTTAAACACCAATTAGTTGAATATTGCGATATATGGTAACAAATCCAGATCGCTGCTAGTGCAGAATTAGCAAACAAGACAGTACTCTTGCCTTGTCTTTAACAACAACGTCTTTAGTGTAAGAAACTGTCAAACTTCTTTATTTCTTAATAGTTTTAAATACTCATACATACTTATTAATCCTGCTGTTATCTATTACACAGTCAGTACATATTTATTCTTGTATGTCTTTCTAATGCCTAGTATCGTTTTATTTCCTACAATGCTTCAAATAAAACATTTCCTCTCCTATTCAATTTAAATTAGTAAACACGAACTAAGGTCACTCCGTCTCACACCCTATTTAGTATTACACATTCAAAAAACATCTCACGTTAATTGCATTTTTCCTTTTATTTTTAAACTACCGTATGCAGAACGAACACTACGCTACGTCACAAAATTTTAACAACTTGCGTGTGTGTATATATCTGAGACAAAGCCAGCAGAGTGATTATCCGTCACTAACGCATGTAGAGTGAAGAGGGGTCTGCTCGGCGTTTTGTAATATTTTGCATTAAATGTTACTGCAGTTCCTCTTTTACACTACTGAAAATGTCCGAATTGCTACAATTACATGGCGTTAATGTTAAAATCTTCGTTAATTCAAACGCCAGTCATGGTATTGCAGTTCTGGCACAAGAAAATATTTAGTTTCGAGGCCACAGCTTGCAAAGCAAAATCTAGTAGCCTTGCCGACGAGATCATGTATAAGCATTACTGCTGCATACGTTAGATTTCCCGACTGGCATAGTCGAAGCGTCTAAGCCTAACACACGGGCTGGTTCTATATATTAGCATTGGGAGTACAATTCCATGGAATTTAGCGTTTGTTCTCATAGATTTTACTACAAATACTAATGTGAAAATTGCTAGTGGATGTTCAAGTCATTTGAGACTGGCAACCTCAGAATATAGAATAATGATTCATGAACCACCACTGCAAGGGCTAGTGACTGCTTTATTGCTAATTTCTTAAAGAGAACTAAAAAGCATAGGAAGTCCCAAGTTCCATATGGAGCAGGGAGGGAAAGATGAAAGAAATGATGTACATTCTAATATTTACAAGTACAAAGCAGTGTAAATGCATGTGTACACATATTCACTTTAAAAATTATTTAAAGTTTTAAAGCTTTTCAACCAGTGTAGATGTAAATAGAAACATATTCAATCTATATTGTGAACATTTTTCAACCAGTGTAAATGTAAATGTAAACATATTCCATCTATACTATTAACCTTTTCATTTGAATGTAAAGTAAATGTAAAGCTATTCAGTTTAAATGTAAAGACAGTTCTCTCTCGAGGGATTAAGCTTAATTCTCACCGAGGGTAAATTCTGAGGTAGATGGGATGGTGGAATAGGAAGATGGGGACACATAAGTTACGTCGGAAAAACTCAATACTTAGAGGGTATTCATTTCTATTCTTTTACCATACTAGTTGGTGGTACCAGCTGAAGGTGCTAATCTCTGGAACAAAGTGAGGGTAGAAGTGGCCTGACGCTGAGCCAGACACCATCATCAGAGGCTCTCAGAGACGTGGGACCAGCTTTGCAGTTACTCCCTGATCTTACATGGAATGTGCTGCGCCCTTAATCTTGACCAAAGACGCGAGAACTCCAGTAACATATCTGAACAAAGCCCAAAAAAAAACATCAGGAGAAGAAACTACCAATTGCAGCTAAGTCAAACATAACAGCTGCCATGTGACATCTCACATAAAACACTATACCACCAAACGATGATGAGTATTTTCTGTTAACGATTATTAAATATATTTTTTAACTGTTATAACTTAGTTGATTATTAAATTTGGTATTTGTAAATA
The DNA here is from genome assembly GCA_024509875.1 of Oreohelix idahoensis. Taxonomy (NCBI): domain Eukaryota; kingdom Metazoa; phylum Mollusca; class Gastropoda; order Stylommatophora; family Oreohelicidae; genus Oreohelix; species Oreohelix idahoensis. The sequence goes on from JAMPIV010004905.1 coordinate 321,604, forward strand.
TACAAATTTAACGTCAATTTATGGGAGCCGCGCTAGCGTAGTGGTTACAACACCGCTCTGGCGACCGGGTGATACAGGATCAAACCCGGGCGACGGCATTTGAGGATTTTTCGTCGACCGGGATTTGGACTGGATTAACTCGAGACCTGGCGAGGACATTTGAAGGAGTGTCGTCGACCAGGGACTGGCGGCTCCTGAGCCGACCCAGCTGCAATGGGTACCTCCGAAATCGGCGAGTATTTGCCTGAATGGCGAGGGACACCTGTCTCTGTACAAGAAATAAAGGGATACTCACGTAAAAATCAATGTCAGGTTAGACATAAATAATAACCTGAGATTTCGCCTCGAGTATTAGCGGGCGTACGCAAAAAACAAAAACAAAAAAAAAAGTCAATTTAATCATTTTGAATGTATTGCATGTTTGTCTAAGTCAGTTTACTAAATACACTTTAAACAGAGGTATACCATAAAAAGAAGAATTCCACTTAGTAAATCAGGGTGGGGGCTTGAACGAGCTGAAATTTATAAATGCTTAAATCTTCATAAAAGGCGGCGGATCAGATATAAGTTAACAATTGCCCTGCCCAATGCAGCATTGTTCTTGACTTCTGACATATCTTACGAACATTCCCTTGAGATAGAAGCATCATTATCCTTCTAGCTACAACTCTGCCTAGAGTAATCTTGTGCGAAGGTAGACACCTTTGAAGACCCATATTAGATACTCTTGAGATTTGGCCACTGTATGACCACTACCGCAAAGCAGGGGAGGCAAATCCGTGACACACAGTAAGTGAAGTGCAGGATTGTTAGCTGCCCTAAATTTAAAACTGCCTAGTGCGAAAATCAGGAGAAAATATTGACCCAGGTCAGTCACATATACCAGTGGTTCTCAACCTTCTTTTGCTCATGGTCTGCTTCTGAGCCTCGTGTACCTCTTGGCCCGCCTCTTAGGCGCTACTAGCTGGGAAAAAGAGGTACTTTACCATTTTTTTTTTCCTTGCGTCTGATTATTTTGCTGTAATACCCTGTTCAACCAAAACCCATTTAAGGGTTACAAACGGTTATATTGGGGTATATAGGGTGTTTGGTACTTTACCATCTTACTGTGGTTCCCTAGAAATATAGCATTCCCCCCCCCCCCCCCCACCCTCTTCCGAATATTGGCCCGAGTTCAGAACCACCTACACATACGATCAAAAGGACACCCGATCAAATAGATGCATAATCAAAGGCGACAGATAAGATCTGAAGTAAAATAATACATCTAATTGTTAGTATGCGTGCATTTATAAATGCTGTAACATCATCATCTGTCCCAAATGCTGTCATAGCCAGAAGTGGGAGTTGATGATGAGCTCTCAACTTACGTTTAAATACTCCTTAGGCATGCGCACGCAATACATAGCCTCTGACAGCAAAAGCCCAACTCCTGGTCTTCTCGTAGCGGGACCTGTTTTTACTCATAGGAGAAGGGGCGAGTTTCTAGCACCCTAAAACCAGAAAGCTTCGGGTAGATGATGCCATTAACCCGTGGATGGCAAATCATCTAGGAGAAGGAAAACTCATTTCAAACCACCTGTTGTCTTGCAGGTAGGCTGGGTACAGCCAATGGCTAAGGAAAGCTAACCCGAATAAAAATGTTTGCTGAAACGGAATGTGCCGGGCGTTGGGGGTCGATTGTAATGGCTCTCCATCGTCTTCTGTCTCTTGTCTTGATAGTACACTCTGACAGGCTCCTTTCTGTCCACTTCTTGGTGTTATCTTCCAGTTTATAGCGCTGTCTTTCTCATGCACCTTTGCCTTCATTTTTTTCATTCACTGAGGTATTTAACAACGTGGTATGTCTTATAAGGTGTTATATGACCAAATTATTTTATCTCATTAATTACAGCTCCTTTCATTCCAAGTCGGCGTCTGTGGCCTAATGGATATGAACGCAGTTTCGTAATCCAGATATACCAGGTTCGAAACCTGCTGCAGGCGGTTTGGTAGCAGATCGCTTTGTGTGGATTTTTAACAATGGTATAAGCGCCCTACCGTTCAGAAAGCAATGGCAAACTACTGAATGAAAAAAAAAAATGCCTAGAAAAATCACAAACAGGCAATAAAAGCTGGGGTTGATTGCCACGTCCTGTAAAGGATAAGCAACTAACTTTTTTTCATTCCAAGCTTATCTAGAACTCCTTTACTGTGTTATCTACGACTAATCTGGCATACAACTGAGTTATCAGATGACCTCTGCCCTGTAGCATACATAAACTGCATACAGGAATTATCATATGACAGTTGTAGCTATGTGGACATAATAACGATAATCAGATGCTTCAACACACCATTGATCCCGACTAGTCATTGTGATAACATGCGCTCTTTTTGCTGATGTCACCCAAACATTCATTAACGGATTCACACAACCTCTCGCTTAATTCTCTTCGCTCCCAATAGAGAACAGAATTTTCACTGAAGGTCGCCACATGTCTCTCCCCAACTTCCTGTCTGCAGTACAGTTTATCAGTTCTGTTGTTGACGTCTTTCCGTGCCATGATGTCAAACTGTTCAGTATTTACTCTCTTTGTCTTCCTCTATCTATTTTTCCTTCAATCTTACCTGTTGTTCCGATATATTCCAGCTTTCCTCTTCTCATAACATGCCCAACAAAAGCTACCCTGGTTACACATGGGTGGTTAAAAAAACACACACAAAAACAACAGCAACAACAAATACCATCATATAAATGTTTATCGATAAATAGAGTGCAAGCCTTAGAGCGCTGATCTCTCGCGACTAATCTGCCAGGTTCGATTCGAGGTATCGTCACGTTTCAGTCTACCCAGCTGTAAATGAGTACCTGACTGTGTTCTTGAGTTAGGGAAGGAAAATGAAGCGAAGATGGAAACGGGTCACCCCTCCCCCGCCTCTCCATGCTGGACCTAGTATAGTGAAGTCTCTAACACTTCACTCCCCTACGACAGTACCTGCTAAGGAACTAGCTTTACCTTTTTTCAGAGCTGTGTGGTCTGTAGCAATCTGTTTTACATGATCAAGTTGTCAACCCCGTGCTTAATGACATAATAGTTACATCTTACGACATGCTTAAGGGACTAAAACCATAGTGACAGACAAATGGCCGCTGGTGGTATCTCGTCAAGTCACCGCTCTCAATTCATCGTCAGGCCAAATTCACCGCACACCAAAGTAACCGTGTGTCAGATTCACTGGATGCCAAGTGATAATTTTCAGATAATGAACCGGCCATTGCAGACTCAACTACTATCTGTTCAAAAAATTAGAAGTCGGACAGGCAGATGTGTGTCCACGTGGGGAGGACAACAACAAAAAAAAAACAAACAAACAGTAGAATATGTCTTCCAAGACTGTTGGCGCCATGTTAGGAGCAAGGTGGAGAACCTGTATAGCGACGAGAGAAGCCTGAGACAGGTTTCCAGCTTTACAAGAGAGACTGGTGTGATTATTTTTATTTATTTATTTTTTATTGCGATGAATTTGGCCTTGCGACTAATTGAGCGCGATGAATTTGTATGCGATAAACTGAGCGCGATGAATTTGTATGCGATGAATTGAGCACGATAAACTGACGACGGGCGATTTTGGGAAAAGAAATTATTGCGTCTTATTAGGTCAAAAGTTAAAGAAAACTGCATACGAAGCGGCCACAATGCCTTCGTCAGTGAAAGAAGACAAAAGCGAGAGTTAAGTTGAGAAACATGAGAAAGTAAATCAAAATGAGTACAACCCTTGAAAGTCGCAATCGTGAGATTAATACGAAAAATGGTTTCCGCCTTCAACATTCTAGGAATACAGCGTAAATACAAAAGTAGGGAAAAGAAAGAAAAAGCAACCCTTAAAAAATTGATAATAATAATAATTAAGGTAACATTTTAACAAGAGGACATGAACAAATAAGAAATTTAAAAAAAAAAAAAAACTTACCTGAAGAATCTGATCGAACTCCGAGGTTCCTGGCGATGAGAAGTCCAAGAGTCCCTCAAAGAGGGAACTGCTAGTATTAGAGATTACTTCTCTTGCAGCTGTCTCCAAGTTTGTCAGCGTTGTATTAACCTCCCGGCTCCAAATTGCACCACGAAATAAATCCTCATGTCCTTGATCTAAATTGAAGAACAGGTCGTGTCCTTTAGAAGAGGAAAGGCTGGGGTCACCGGTTAAGTGTGAGGAAGTAAAAGTGTCCCCAAAATTGTCACTTAATAGCAGGTCATCTGATGTTGGAAACATTGTTGCAGTCTTCTCCGTGTCGTCAAACAGATCATCTGGAGATTCTTGGTCTAATAGTGAGGTTTTCGAATCTGTTACTTCAGCTGTCTCAATACCTAATGGCTCCATTTTTACGAACACAAAAAAAAAAATAAAGATTAGCAATGTAAAAGTACTTTCCAACACCGGCTAAAAAGGGTTCGTAAAACCTCTTGTACAAAAAAACTGGCTCTTACAGTTCGTGTCTTTCAGAAGTCGTTCCTGGCAATCTTTACCAAAACGTAAGAAAACCTGCAAAGGATAGAAAATTAGCAGTTTAATCAGCAGTAAAAGCTAGAGAATTCTGCTGTACTTCTGTGTGTGAGTCATTTCATGCATGTCCATTTTTGGTCCTTATGAAGCACTGGGCCACCACTGCAGGTGGTCCTCTTGCAAGAAACCGGCAACAAGTATTCATTGCAAGAAACCGCCAACAAGTATTCATTGCAAGAAACCGGCAACAAGTATTCATTGCAAGAAACCGGCAACAAGTATTCATGTGCTCCTGCAGTTATGTGTTTTTCATGATGAATACATTACTCACTGTGCATACACTAAAAGCCCATGTAGTTCCCGGGGGTCTCTGTAAAGACAAAGAAAGAATACAGCTACTGTACCCTGAGGCATGTCGTACAAGGCGACTAATATGACGTTCGTGCTTGTGGCTGGCAATCTCATCATGCAAAACAAACTGAAACCACCTTGCAAGAGCATGAGGTTGCTAGGCGCAGGCTTCCTGTGAAGGGGACCAGTTGCAGTGGTGGTTCCACGCGCAAGGAGCGTAAATGAAAATCCTATATATAAAATACCAGCTTTTTCTGTCAGTGCGTAACGTTAAGGGATGCAAGTTTGGTTCAAAGCTAGACATTTATTGCATTGTTTCCCTTATATGTACTCTCCCGAAAATAGTAACACTTACCAAAGAATGCCCAAATGACGGTGTGGACACAAATATTTATAGAATGTGTGATCCCGTATACACACATTGGGATCCTCGCTGCTGCTACGTAGTTCGTGTACTGTGGTGATGCACAGGGGTTTTATTTAATACTTTTTAATAAGCAAAATTGCCGTCAGGTATTGGTGCTTTTGAATTTAATTCCCGTGTTATGACGGGCTTTTACACTAGTTATGATATATTATACAACAGACAAATACAAGCACAGGAACACAACAGTGTACAAATTCTTACCAAGTGACCTAACAAAGCTCGTTCTTGCAGTTTACCACGCGCGCTATATAACACGCTTAACAGCCTGTTTTAACTAAACCAAGCACCACACGAGATTGAGCTAGCGTACTGAAATCTTATCGAGAAGGTAAGAAAGCCTACACGATAGATTATTGAACTTTTACGCACAGACTTAACACACCAATCACACAACTGATATCAGCCCTCAGCCAGGGTGAATTCGATAGCTTTCGGGGTTAATGGGACGCAGTTGTATTATCACTACATAAAAAAATATACATAATTAATCAGCAACACCAGTGGTTCTCAGCCATTTTTGGGATTAGGTACCCCGTGGAGAGTCAGCTAAGTCCTTATGTACCTCCAAATAGGATCGTAGGCATAGAATGAAACGAAACAGTGTTTGGGGGGGCTTTTTTTCACACGTACAGCTTGTGCGTACTGCACCTTAATGTAACCTATGTCCCAGTCTTGACATATGGATGCGAGTCATGGGCAATGACTACAACCCACAAAAGCCAGATCCAAACCTCAGAAATGAGGAATCTGAGGAAGGTGGTTGAAGTAACAAAAAGAGACATGGTCCGCAACCAGACGATACGTCAAGGCCTAAAATCCCACCCCCTGCAGACCCAAGTAGAACAGTCCCAACTAAGATGGTTTGGCCATATCTGCAGAATGGGAGAAGATCGGCTACCACGACTGTCACGTAGGTCTTTATATCATTAAATTGCCTACATCTTCTTCCTATTCTCTCACCCTCATCCTTTTATTTTATTATCTTTCCGTACTTGTTTTTTCCTGTATTTTTCGCATCACTTGTTTTGCGAATAATATTTTCTTCAGTATCCTCAAACTTTACCTTGTGTTTTTCTCATACTGGGATACGTAATTTTATTACATAGATGTCAGTCAGACGAGAAGGCAATTAAGTTGCGGCTATCTCAGACATCGAGCCGACTTGGGTCTGCACCTTCAGATGACACGACACTCCTGAGTTAGATTCTCGACGTAAACGCGTGAGAATGCTAGGAGAGAGCCGACATCCGTCTGCATTTTCACCGGCCAACCACGAGTTGCATCGGCCGAACGCTTAAGTAGGAGCGAATATTTACACCTTATAGTCGCAGTTTCAGACGGTTGTCTGAGATTTGCAACTGACACGCGTACATCTTGGTCAGTAGGTGGCAGTTACGACATGTTAGGTGTTAAACGTATCGTTAAAGCCGGAAAGGGGAGAGCATTTCGTTCTACGAAATAATAGTTCCTCCTTTGTCTGATTTAAAATATTAACCCACGTTTGAAACTATTTCATTTCACTCAGTAACTTTGCAGTTAGACTAGAACAACCTTCGTTCGATTTCTAAATAATCTCTGTTAATAGAGATGGCCTTTAGTTTGGTCGAAGTGGTTTAAGTTCTTAGTACTTCTGTGTTTGAGGTATATATATATATATATATATATATATATATATATATATATATATATATATATATATATATATATATATATATATATATATATATATATATATATATATATATATATATATATATATATATATATATATATATATATATATATATATATATATATATAATAGTTCCCTATAATTTTGTGAAGTGATTAAGTGTTAATCGCCGATTTCTTTTTAAAACTAGTTCTTTTGAACAGAGTGCTTAATTTATAGTTTGTAAATTCTTTAGTCGACGAGTTGCAGTGGAAATACAAAAATAAAGTATATTTTTAGCTTACTAAACAAGTAGCTATAAGGAATTTAATTTAACGGCCAATACTCAGTCGAAACTGTTTTAATAACTAACTTATAAATGCTAGATGCGACATCAGTGAATATTGACGGAATACGCATGACATTCCTAATTCATGATGATCGATATTTTTATATAACTTATTTCACGGGAAGTTTTAAATATAAGTCAAGTTGTAGGCTTGTCGTGTAAAATGTAAGTTATATTGAGTACATATATGTAAATTATTTGATATGTGTTCTTTATATTTTTATATAGTGAAACTGTGGTACCCAACTTGCCAGCGTTTAGTAAGAGACCTATTTGTGAGAAGCATAGACATTTTCCTATCTTTAACCACGTGGGGTTTTTTTGTTCAAGTAACACTGGTCTGACAGTGCATATGCCATCAGAGAGAGACAGTAATAACAATCCCACTAACGGTTTCTAAAGACTAGAAATATATAGATATTCGGCTTTTGAGCCAGTTCATATTGCTCCACAAATTTAAATGTACATGCTGCCTGGCGGCGAGAATATTACAAGAATAACATTAACATTCCGACAGAGTTTGTGACTAGTATTGTGGTGACCGAATATAGTACCTTCCTGGAAGTAGACACCGATCTGACATTTCTTAATTCTAGAAACCAAAGCTAATGACATTGTGCTCTGCTAACTTTCGTGCCTGGACAAATTTTATGTGACTTAATCAGACATTCGAAAAAAATTAGAACACCCAAGGAATTGTTCCCTGAGACAGAGAGTTCAGTACGTCTTTTGGAACTGGGGATTTCTTGGTCGATGACTGCATTTTTCGGGTCTGTGTGAAGGTCCTAGAATTATTATGTTCCCAAAGGCAGCGAGCAAAGTTGTGAGTATATATGTGTGAGCAAGGCCATGGCTGAATGAATGGGAGTACACATGTCAGAGTATTATTTTACCGGTGTATTATTGTCACCCATTTGCTGTCTTAACTTTTTTTAATCTGCAGGATTTGTTACAAATTCTACGAGATGTCCGCCGTCCTGTTCGGACGCTTGTTGCCTTTGTCAGCAGTTTTTGTTGGGGATTACATGAATGCCACTTATGTTTAGTGCTTGCAGATTGTTTCAGGTGTTCAGGATTATTGGCAGATTACTAGAATGTTGTTGTGATGTCTAGTGGTTTCTCCTGGATTGTATTTACGTAGAATCTTGCAATTATGTATTGCTGTACTGTGAGCGATAGTCAGTGGGTGTAGTTACTGGTTAGATTATGTCGGTAACCATTTTTGCTAGTATATTGAGCTACAGTGTTTAGCAAGTTATTTGGGCATTCTTCATTGCATTGTGTACTGCTTTTTCATGCGTATTGATAGCCGTGCGTGGCTTTGTGTGTACAATTTTCATTAAAAGGGTCAGTACCTGTTCCAAGTGTTACTTGTTATTAAGTGTCAGCTATTGTGTGCTGTGGTCAACGAGCCAGAAGGTATAGATTGCCATGTGTTAAATCCACAGTACAAATAGGGTTAGATCCAACAGCATCAATAGATTGTTGTTCTAACAGCTGGGGGCTCGTCCGTTCTTTTGGCCGTGAGGCTTATATTGTGATGATATTTAATTCCCAGCTAGCTGACAAATAGATGTCATATTATTGATAGCAAGGCCGTGGAGCCTGTGTTTGCCTTTAATAGGCTAGTATGGTACACACAGAGTGCTAGCCGTGTTGGCGCATTCCTAATTATTGTCAACTCACGGGAGTGAGTTGTTTTTGTCCGTCCAGTGAAAGGCTAGTGTGTGTGTCGGTCTGTCAGTGTAGTGTTTACGGTCTGTGACCTGACCTAGTTTACGGGCGCTGATCTACTTTCAGCATCACAGTTGTAATGGCTATTTTTCGGTATGTTTTCAGTCTTTCACTGTGAAATAGGGTACAGATAAGTTTCATGGTGTTTGTTATGGTATCTTTGCAGGTTTAGGTACGAGTGTTAAAGAGGTAGGCCAGTGTTACAGTGTGCGTCAGACGGGTCAGTTTGACACATTTCTGAGTCTTTTTCGTGGTTGACGACAGGGATCCAGGTGGAGCAGCGGAGCTTGGAGGTTGATACTATTTAGCTAGGGGCCCAGGCGGCACGTGAAGATGTCAGATGGGATATAGCTTGGTCAACCTCGGTATTAGGGTGGAAAGTGATGAATGTTAGGAGTTTGTAGTCGATAAGAAGTTGTTAGGGTGGTTGGTACCTCAAGTCACTGTGTTCGACTGTTGGTCCTGTTTTGCTGCTCAGATGTGCCCACCCAGGGGTGAAAGTCTCTGACGTGACCTTCCTAAGCCGACGCCAGTGACGTGCCTGACAACTCAGATGTGCCCAACCAGGGGTGAAGGTCCTGGCTACTCAGACGTGCCCAACCAGGGGTGAATTCGTATGTGCTTTGTGCCCTGCCGACTTACCGGGGACTGTTGATAGTAGCTGTGCAACTGAACTTGGAAGAAGTAGTCAGTGCAGTATATGTTATGAACAGTGCTGTATGAGCACCGTGGAGGATAGTACGGTCATCACATATGAGAGTTTTACACCGTGACACTCAGATTTGACAGTGAACTTATTCCTGGACTATATACTGTTGGAATTATACGTATTGTGGAGTTTCATTTGTTCTGTGATCATCATTCATCGTCAGTGCTGAGGATTCTCCATACTCAAGCGCCGTTGGAGCTTCAGATAAGTTATTTTTTGTATGTTTATGTATTACGTATTATATTGATATTTTCTTGTTTTTTCTGAGAATTTAATTTTCTGGTCTGTCTTCCTTACTGATTCTAGCTATCATTGACTTTGTTCTGTTAAATAGTCTAGTGCTGTTTTCTTTATCTGCTTCTTAATTTGGCATTGTTTTCTTTCCTTTTGTTTTGTCTTTTCCTTAATGTACAAGTATGACTTAGTTTGTATGTATGTTGATTGTTAGTTGAATCTGATTTTGTTCTGTTTTCTTAGTAGTTTAGGAATATTTTTATTATATATCTTTGAAAAATTATCATATAATTTTACTGATAGTTTACTTGGTTTATTTTCACTGGAGTGAATATAGTGCTTGGTGGAAGAGATAGCTTCCAGCACCTCATTGTTGAGTGTGGTTTTCGTGTGGTCTTTTGTGTTATAGTGTATTGGTAGGTTCAAGGGAGGAAGGGAGGTGAGTTTAATCCATTTTTGGCCTTTCGGGAAAAGAGTGGATTAGACCGATTCTTTTAGGGTGCGGCTGTGTTTGTTTTGTGGTGGAGTCTGGCAGACGGATTTCCTGCGACTGCCCTGCGTAACATTCCAAGCCCTGTTAGTGTTAGCTGTATTTGTGGTGTGTGTATTTATTGTGTGGTGTGTGTTTAAGTGGTGTTTTCTCTTATCTTTTATAGTGTCGTGTACATTTAGTAATTCTCGTGTGGAATATTTCTTTTTAAGTGGTGTTTTTTCTCTTGTCCATCTTACTATCTTGTAAAATATATACAGTTGAGTAATTGTATTGTAAAGATTTATACCAAAGCTAATAGTGAGCATTCTAAGTGTAGACCATGGATCTACATGCTTTCTTTCAGATTGGGAAAGACTGTGGGTACACTGGCAGAGAACTAAGTGAATATGCCAAGGCTGAATTTTTTTCAGTCGAGAATCAGAAAGCTCTGGAGAAGGAAAAGAAAGAGAAGGAAGCAAAGGACGAAAAGGAAAAGAAAGAGAAGGAAGCAAAGGAAGAAAAGGAAAGAATTGAGAAACAGAATGCTCTAAAAGATGCTCGAGCTGAAGAGCTAGAGATAAAAAGGAAAGAATTTGAATTACAAGAAAGGAAAATGAGAGAAGATTAATTATTACAAGAAGATAGAGCGAGAGTTTGAAGAAAAGAGAATAGATAGAGAATTACAAGAAAGGAAGATGAAAGACGATAAGGAGTTACAAGAAAGGAAGATGAAAGAAGAAAATGAGTGGAAACAGAGAGAGTTCGAACTACAAGAAAAGATGATAGAGCGAGAATTGGAAGAAAAGAAGATAGAGAGAGAGTTAGAGTTGGAGAAGGAGAGAATGAGAATAGCTCTGGAAGAGAAGATGATGGATAAAGAAATACAATTGAAGAAATTAGAAGTGGATGCGAGTGGTCAGAACTCAACTTCTGGTGGGGCTCATCGTCCTTTTAGGCTGCGTCTACCAAATTTCAATGATAAAATAGACAGTTTAGATTTCTTCCTTGAAAGATTTGAGGCAGATTGCGTGGCCTATAAGGCTGACAGAGATCAGTGGCCATCTATTTTATCGACACTGCTAGTGGGGCCTGCGATGGAGACATTTTATAGCCTCCCTGTAGAGAAAATGGCCGATTATGACAAAGTAAAGGAGAGATTGCTTCAGAAGTTTCGTCTGACTGCTGACGGCTACCGAACGCGTTTTAAAAACGCGATGCCAAGTGCACACCAGGACTTCGAGGATTTTATCTCGAAGATAAAACTTCTGCTGAATAGATGGATCGAAATGGAGGGAATTCCTAAGCAGTATAATGGCTTGTTGGACTTAGTACTACGAGACAAAGTGTTGTCCTCGTGTTCTAGTGAGTTGGTTGCGTTCTTTCAGGAACGTCAGCTAAAGGATATTGAGTCCATGGCCCAATTGGGGCACCATTATGTCCTTGCCCATCCGGGCAAACCTATTCAGAAGTCTGGTCTGTCAGGCGACATAGTTGCCAGTGTTGGCAAAGTTCAGCGCCATCCTTGGCGAAATCAATCAGACAGGGGCCAAGAGCAGAAGCATGAGAAGCCTTCCAGCCCTTATCAGCCACGTAGAGGTAGCTATGGGATTTTCGTTCTCATAGGAACAGTCGGCCAAGGTGGCAAAACCGACAATATGATAACGATAGTGACAAAAGGGAGTACCAAACGCGGAAACAGGTACATTTTGAGGACTCTCGGGACGACGACCGGTTTTGGTATAAAACCAAACAGCACAAGCAGAGGAGTGGTTCCTCGGAGAGTCAATCTTCCGACTCTGATGTGGGGTCTTCGTCATCTAAAAGCTCCAACAAAAGTACATGTGATGAGAAGAAGAAAGAGCGTGTGTGCACCAATTGTGAAGGCAGGGGTCATGGTGCTGATAGCTGCACTACCCCGGTCGAACACGCGAATTCTGCGGTTGTGTTGTACACAATGAACAGCGAAGACTGTGCAGGGTGCCGTCCTCTGTTCAATGCAAACGAGAGGTTAGTGCTGCGATGTGGACATGCGGTACCATGTCTGGCGGCAGTGCATGAGACTGGCAAGGTGATTCTCCATGAAGGCAAGGTGGAGAATAGACCAGTCCGAGTGTTGAGGGACACCGGATGCACCACAATTGGAGTGCGTCGATCGTGCATCGACGACTCTTGCCTTACAGGCAAAACTGTAAAATGCACCACGTTCGGGGGCAAAGTGGAGTCTTACCCCCAGGCATGTATCAACGTGGACACCCCTTTCCTATCGGGTAGAGTAAATGCGTTTGTCCTGGAAGATCCGATTGCCGATTTGATCGTCGGAATGTACGCGGGGTGCATAGTACCGTGGGTGTGGCTGGAGCATAGGCTCAGCATCACCAAACTCCCAAGAGAAATGATCAAAAGGTACATCGTAGACGTATTTCGTGGCAAGTACCAAATGACAGAACTAGAAGCAGTAGGGACTTACACGAAAGTCCAAAAGCTAGTGATCGCACAGTTTGGGTGCATAACATGCCACTGAGTGCTGGTTGGCGCACACTCAGAAGAGTGTTTGATGAGGTCGCGCTGGTTAGGTTTGTGGAAGTATTGTCGTTACGCCTATTTTGAAATTACCTGATTTGAGTCAGGAATTCGTGGTAAGAACGGACGCTAGTAATGTGGGATTAGGGGCCACATTGTTACAAAGGTCTTCTTCACCAGATGGGGAATTAACCCCAGTTGCTTATGCCAGCCGCAAGTTAAACAGGGCAGAACAAAACTACTCAACTATTGAAAAGGAATGTTTGGCGTTAGTCTGGGCAATCAAGAAATTTCAGATCTATCTATATGGTAGACATTTTGTGGTACAATCAGATCATCAGCCACTCATTTTCCCTGCCCAGGCAAAACATGGTAATGCCCGTTTATTAAGGTGGTAACTTCTCATTCAACCTTATTCGTTTACCATTGAGTACATTCTGGGATCGCAGAATGTTGGGGTGGATTTCTTAAGTAGGCACCCATCTGCAGAAAATCCGGACACTCATAAAGCCTAGTTGTGGTAATTTGATCGGGATTGTTAATACAGATTATCAAGCTGCATTGGGATGCAGGTTTTTAAAGAGGGGACGTATGTGATAAGATCACTCCGTCTTCACCCTCCCTCTCAAATTTCACCCATTTTCTAAATCTATAAAACGCATTTTACAAGGGCAAGATATATAACTAACAATAAACATTGGCAAATGTGTGACTTTTTTTGCTAGCATATTTGAAAAAGCGGTACAAATCCCCTACTAGACTCATTTAACCACCCCTCCTATTAATTACTGATGATTGTTGCCAAAATGAGACTAGCGATAGAAAAACCATCGTGTAATACGTTTTAGCAGTGAAATAGCTAGCCTATTGCCTTTTGCAAAAACAGCAGACGATCGACGCAGATGCAAATGTATAAACACAGTGTTGAAGTCACTTTCGAAAAAACATACACACATGGCAGCCCGCATTTCCTGCTTTTAGTATTTTCTGATGAAATCAGAAAAAGCGTGCAAAACCTAACTTGGTAATACATTGATTCGTCTTCCAAAGACAGATAGAGGGAAAAAGGGGGAGAAAAGAAAAAAACTCTCGCCTGCTTGAAAATTTGAATTGACACTAAGGGCAGGGCTGCTACGTGGAGAAAGTGATTTTTAGGAAATGTCTTTCTGTATACACTACAACTAACTTCTTGAAAGATAGAATAAATATTTTTGAAGATAATATTCCTATTCTTTTCTAATAAATTAAATGAACCTTAGAAGACTTATTTTATTAAAAATGGTGGTACAGTAAAAGAAAACCATAAATAACGAGAAAAATATAAAGATGCAAATAATGATAAAGATGTACATAAAACTATCTAGAAATGGAGAGGATAATGGTCTGAGTAAAAATCATTTTCTGTCTTTAAAATCGCTCCATAAATAACATAGATATGATAGGAAATAGAAAAGGATGACAGACTGGCAGACGCATAAATAACTCAGGTTTGAAAATCTTCGCCCAAGTCAAATAATTTTGACTTGATTTGATTGGACACCCGCACTAGTTAGGAAAAGGGGAGGTATAGCTGCAGATTTGCCAACCAATGCAAACATATTACTATCTTGTGAAACTAAAAGCAGACTCGCAAACATATTGATAAACACCTACAAAACTGGTTGGGATTTTCAAAAAAGAGTCAAATAGTTGACGCGTTGTTCCATTGGCTGGCAGAATTGATAATAGCAAAAGAATACCAGGAGAGGACGCCATTTGAGAATAAAGTTTTCGACACAGTAGAGATGAGAACAGAGGTGAAGTTTTTTGTAAAAGAATTTTTTACAGTCTGAACAACGGCAGATCGGAAGTGTACCAATATTTGCCAGTCATCTTTATTTGTGTAATTATTTCATTGAATTGCAGTAAGAGAAATGTTTTATTAATATTTATTGTTGTGTAGAGGCTAACCCAGAGAGGGGCCTACACAAATTATGTGCTGTACGACTTAGCCATTGTAGAAGCTTATGACATCCTAGGAAGCAATACATGCCTGAAGCAGATTATAACGACATGGAAGCAAATTGTGTTTGAATAATTAACTATTGTCATAATTAAATATTATTATAATAAGACCAGGAATTATTGGCAGTATTATGCAAGCCTCAGTGTTCAATGAATACCTGAAAACATGCCTGGGATGCTTACAAAAATTAAATCATAAGAAGAAGATGGTATACTCCATCTGTGTGTATGGAAGCAAATTAAAGTTTAAATACCAGTGGCATAACAACCATATGGAAGCAGAATGTAATCACAGTGTAAAGTGCAGTCAAATAAATTCGGGGCTGTTGCACTTGGTTGCACACGAGGCTGACCCCATGTTGTTAAATGTAGTTAGTTATGGAAATTATAAGCAGCATATACAGGGCTGGATGTCCTTTTGTTGCCGGGTTTCATTGCCTGTTAGAAGTTGTGACAGGAGACCTACTGAGTCTTTATCTGAAGAAAGTGAATGCCTCAGCAGAGCTGTTACTGCACGTGTTAGCCCTAGAAAGACTTCTGGGCTGACCTTATCAAAGTTTTCCAGTGTTCAACATCTGAACCTACAGCAAAGGTGAAAATATTTTAAGGGGCATCCTGTCAACTCATCAAAGTGCAAAGTTTTCCAAAGACTTTATCCACATTTTGCGGGTATGATGATAACCACAGCCCTGCCCAAGATTGACTCACTATTTAGACAGTACTACACTCTTATGGGAATAAATCACCAAAGACAGTCCTAGTGTTCGATCAGGACAGACATTTCCCTTTATTTATTTCGAATATTGTAAAATACATTTTCTTCATTTAAATATTCCTGTCCCAAAAGAAGTGAGGTACAGGAAAATAAATTTGTAAAATAAGTTGATAACTAAAACCACTGTCTTATTTAAGTTCATTTTATTGAGTTACAGTTGTGTTCAATTTATTATCACAACACCATACATCCATTACCCTAGACACATAGCCATATAACATAATAAATTCAAAATAATTCGCAGAGTGAGATCGTAGGGTGGTAGCAGTTAGGTACCCTGAGAACATCATCATCAACTTTTGGACTCAGGGACCTTCATAGCTGACCTCACTCTGTAGACAAGTAATAATTAACATAGTAACATCAAAAGGTTCCAAAGGTTGTTACAGCCTGGAGTTGTAGTGAGGATAAGCTCTCACTGCAGATAAAATACTTCTATGGCACGCGCCTCAAGCAGCCTCTGACAACCAAGTCCAGCTCCCGGCCTTCACGCGTGGCTCAATTTGAGCCCGGCGGAACTGTTTCCACTGACGGGAGAAGGGGCAAAGGCGAGCGACTGGCGCCTTAAAACCAGCAGCTTCGGGCAGATAGGGCTCGTAATCCTTGGTTGGTAGCTTATCTAAGAGAAGGAACTCTGAATTCAAACCACCGCTGCCTTGCGGGACTATCCATTTATAGAATTGGCTTCGGGAGTAAACCCTGAGGATAAATCCGGAGTCGGAGTCCCTAAGGCAGTCTAATGTCAATTCGACATTATTCTGGCAACTCCTGCGATGTGGCTGGTACCAAACTGTATCGGCTACTGCCGTTCCTTTGGATCTACCAGCTGTGTGGAGAGGGGGAACATGCTGCATGGGCAACAGCTTGATCTCCATATAACTGTGCCCAAGCTCGCGCCCTGGAGAGGACACTCCAGCTTCACCCTATAGGTGTCGGCAAAACACGGGAAGTAGCAGTTACCGGTTATAAGCATTTTGCCCAATTGGCGTAGGGCATGGCGCCAGGGGCTACTTCCGACAGTGGGAGAGGTTCTAGGATCTCACTGGACAGCTACCGCCCGCTTCAAGCTGGGCAGCCTCCAGTCAATAAGGTGTTGTCCCACCACTGTCTGCTTTCCCCATTGGGTGCATGGGGATTAGGGTCAAACCCGAACTGTGGACAGAAAATTTAGCACCAAGCAATTATCAGAATAATAGAAATAAGCAAACTCTCAGATTGGGATGCTGGAATGTCCGGACTATGTTGACTGGACTATCCGAAAACCTACAGGACGTAAAAGATGTAAGGAAGACAGCCATAATTAATGATGAGCTTAAACGACTCCAGGTGGATATAGTTGCACTTCAGGAAACGCGCCTGGCGGGCTCTGGAACGGTGAGCGAGAAGGACTACACATTTTATTTCAAGGGAAAGATCTTAATAAAACTAGAGAACATGGAGTAGGTTTTGCGGTCAAAAAATCGCTAACTAAAATGGTTGAACCAGGCGAGAATGGATCAGAACGCCTGTTAACGCTCCGTCTGCAAACTAGCACAGGTCCCATCACCCTTGTCAGTGTGTATGCTCCTACTCTGCCTCAGAAGCTAAAGATGAGTTCTACAAGAATCTAGCAGCAGTCATCAAAAGCATACCTAGGCAAGAACAGCTTGTTCTCCTTGGTGACTTTAACGCTAGAGTGGGTGCCGATAATGTTTCATGGCCTTTATGTCTGGGCAGGTTTGGTATTGGCAAGATGAATGAAAATGGACAACGGCTCTTAGAGTTGTGTGTCCACTATGACCTCTGCGTGACAATACCTACTTTCAGACAAAACCCCAGCATAAGGTGTCATGGAGACACCCACAATCCAAGCACTGGCACCAACTGGACCTGATTCTCGTCAGAAGGCCACTTCTCAGGTCTGTGCTCTCCACGCGCTCGTACCATAGAGCAGACTGTGATACAGATCACTCCTTGGTTTGCTGCAAAATCAGAGCACAACCAAGAAAACTCTATCGTGTCAGACATGAAGGGAAACCACGCATTGATACCAGCAAGATGTCAGACCCTGTCATGATCGCTCAATTTACTGCGACCTTCAAGAAAGTGCTCAGCAGCCCTCAGCATGGTGATACTATTACAGAGAACTGGGAGCATCTACGGAACACCATCCAAAGTACTGCACTTGCCACCTTTGGTAAGAAAACGGCAAAGTCAAATGACTGGTTTGATGCTTCATCAGATGTGATGGCACCTGTCATTGAAGCTAAGCGCAGTGCTATGAATGAATACAAACGTTCACCGAGTGCTAGAACCCTACAGATCCTGAAGGCTACTAGAAGCAAAGTTCAACAAACTGCTCGACGCTGTGCAAATGACTATTGGCTCCAGCTCAGTGAGAGCATCCAGATCGCAGCGCAAACAGGCAACATTAAACAAATGTATGACGGTATAAAGAAAGCACTTGGCCCCCAAAAAAGTAAGACGGCACCACTAAAAACCATCAGCGGAGAGAAGCTAACCGATAAGGGTAAGCAGATGGAGAGGTGGGTCGAGCACTACTCTGAGCTTTACGCTAGGGAAAATACCGTTACGCCTGCAGCCCTTGATGCTGTCAAATGTCTGCCAACTATGGAGGAGCTGGATGCCGAACCAACATTAGAGGAACTCAGCAAGGCCATTGATAGCTTGGCCTCTGGCAAAGCACCAGGCAGTGATGGGATTCCTCCTGATTTAATCAAATGCTGTAAGAGCACGCTATTACATCCCCTGCATAGGATGCTGTGCCAGTGCTGGGAAGAGACAACTATTCCTCAAGACATGCGAGATGCCAAGATTGTAACACTGTATAAAAATAAAGGAGACAGAAGTGATTGCAATAACTACAGAGGCATCTCTCTTCTTAGTATTGTTGGTAAGGTTTTTGCCAAAGTCATCTTAATGCGACTACACAAGTTAGCTGAGCGCATATATCCAGAGTCACAGTGTGGATTCCGAGCTGGTAGATCAACAACAGACATGATCTTCTCTGTCCGCCAGCTTCAGGAAAAATCAAGAGAGCAGAAAAGGCCTTTATATATCGCCTTTATAGACCTCACAAAAGCATTTGACCTGGTTAGTAGGGATGGACTCTTCAAAATCCTCCTGAAAATAGGCTGCCCTTCTAAAATGCTGGAAATGATAAAGTCATTCCATGACGACATGAAGGGAACAGTCCAATATGCTGGAAGCACGTCACAGCCCTTTGACATACGAAGTGGCGTTAAACAAGGCTGTGTTCTGGCTCCGACCCTCTTCGGGATCTTCTTTGCCTTACTCTTGAAACATGTATTCAGAGATGCAACTGAAGGAATATGCCTTCACACTAGGTCAGATGGCCGTCTGTTTAATCTTTCAAGGCTGAAGGCAAAATCAAAAATCAGAAGGGTCACTATAAGAGACTTGTTGTTCGCTGATGATGCTGCAGTCGTCACTCAAAGCCAACAGGAGCTTCAGAACTTGATGAATGGCTTCACTAAAGCATGCAAGGACTTTGGCCTCACAATAAGTCTAAAGAAAATGAATGTGCTGAGTCAGGATGCGGGTGCTGCACCAGTTATCACTATCGATAACTATGAATTGGCAGTGGTGCACCACTTCACATACCTAGGGTCTACCATCAATGACAAACTCTCATTGGATACAGAAATTGACAGCCGCATTGGCAAAGCTGCAGCTACCTTTGCCCGCCTCACATCGCGTGTTTGGGGAAACTCCAAACTCACAATGAAGACCAAAGCTGCGGTATATAATGCCTGCGTCACCAGCACACTCCTATATGGCAGCGAGACCTGGACGACCTATGCTAAGCAAGAAAGAAGGCTCAATACTTTCCATTTACGGTGTCTACGCCGCATCCTCGGCATCTCGTGGAAAGATAAAGTGACAAATGTCGAGGTGTTGTCACGTGCTGGCCTTCAAAGTATGTATACACTGCTTAGACAGCGCAGACTTCGCTGGCTTGGCCATGTTCGCCGCATGGAAGATGGTCACATCCCAAAAGATATCTTCTACGGACAATTAGCAGATGGCAAGAGAACAGTTGGGCGACCACAGCTGAGGTTCAAAGATGTGTGCAAGAGAGATATGAGGGCACTGGACATGGATCCAGCAGCATGGGAGGATGAAGCTGCCGATCGCACTAAGTGGCGATGCTATTTGTGGCGCCACCTCAGATTGGGCGAAGAGAGGCTCACACAACAAGCAGAGGAGGGGAGAGAACGTCGAAGGGAGCACCAGGAAAGTAGGCAGCTGAGGGCTGTCACCTCAGGGGCGCATTCCCATAGTCAGTTATGACTGAAGGGGCTATTATTATTATTATTATAACATCAAAACCCACCACAATCTCTTTTACCAGTGAATGCTTAATTCTGCTAAAGCTCACTGGCACTAATGAAGATGCACCCAAAAGGTGTGATGCTCCATTAGTTTTATTATTTTTTTAAAATGGATTTGAACTCATACAGTTCTTTTCCACACTGCTGTAGCACAGGCTTAATGATGGTTTTATGTCGTCTGACAGAATGAGAATTAAAATGGTAATGAAAACGCACCAGCTGTATTTTTTTTTTTTTTTTTTTAATGTGACACTTTTGCCTCGTTTTGGCGAGGCGCGTCCCATTCAACCTAGTCGGTTATATTAGGGCGCATGTCCAAATATAAAAGACCCTTAGGTCTGGGATTATTACTATTATGCAACTGCTGTAGTGTTCAGTCATGCTGTTACTGCTTTTATTTATAACCACCCAATCCATTAGCAAACACCTGTTAGGTATTAATTTTAGTTATCTCGAAGACAATGACCTCTCCAGAATGCACTATCAAAGTAAATGGAACAGTTTTAAAACCAGTCAATAGATTCAAATAACGAGGCCAGTTAATAACATTGCATAGAAGATGCATCTCATAGGTGAAAAGTATAATAGCCCAGACAAACCTTATAATGAAAAGTACTTTATGCAACAATTCTTTGTCAATGAAAGTAAGAGAGAGTTCTTCACTGTTATATAAAACCAATCCTGACATATGAAAGAGAGTCATGGACAATTATTGAACAGCTAGGAAAAGCACTAGAGGCCACATAGATGTGGTTGTACAGGAGAATGTTAAAAATACCATGGGCAGTTGAAACCAGTAATGAGGATGGTTTTTGGTTTGATGTTTAAGGACCATCTTCATTACATACAGAATGCAGACAACTCCATCAGTGCTCTGATTTCCTCCTTAGATTACACAAGGTGGATCTCAGCACAGTGCACAAAATCTGTAGCACAGGCGAGGATCCCAATGTATGTATTTTGAATCACATTTTCTATAAATTTTTCTGTGGTGAGTAGGTTTCCTAATTTCTAAATTTTGCTAAGTAAGCAGCCGTATGGTCTACTCTTCATGATTTCCACCTGTCAAGAGATTTTTAACGTGCGCAACTTGCACATGGGACCACCTATTTTTTGCCCTGGTCCGAAAAGGCTAAGCATCGAATCTCACTACCCAGGAGAACAGTGGGGAGTATGACATCATTAGGAACCATTGGTTCTAACAAACATTCCCATAAATTACATTCTAAGTAATGGGAGCAAACACTGTACCTTTAGAATTAAAGGCAGACACCATACCTCTTAGCTACTCCGACAACAAAAAATCCGTCTGGGTATTCTCTGTGCCATTATTTTTATCTCTTCCTACATTATGTTGTTCTCAGTTTGAATTTGCATTCGCCTTCTTTGGCATGTATTTGATTTCTCATTTTTTATATATTCTGCAGTGGGCAGTAATTCACTGTACTTTCACTTTGTTGAATTTAACTTCCAAATATTTCCCAAAGCAATGAAATCTCCTTTTGTCTTCGGTGCCCTTATTTAGATACCATTGTCTGTTCCTCAAACTTTGTCTATAAGGATGACAATATATATCTAAGAGTTCACATCTTCTTGGGATGTGATCTGTCTATGATTTCTCACAATAATTCTCATAATCTTTGCCACCTTTCTGTGTGTGGTTTTGGGCATAACTTATGCTTTAGGCTAAATGAAGACCCTACTACTTACTGAGTAGTTCCTCTTCTACCTTGGGGTGTAGATGTTTCCCACAGACAGTGCCATACTATCCTATTGGCTATCTTCCTCCTGGCTTGGTTCCATTCTAGTCTTCATCTTGTAATCATAATTTAAGACAAACAGGTGATTGGCCTGTTGTGCCTTTGCAGGATGGAAGGGCTGCCTCCTTATGACCTCCATGCACGCCATCTGGCTAATTCACAGTTTTACCTGCCACATCCTTAAAAGCATGAAGCACTCAGACCAGTAAGAATCCCTCCTCCCTTTTTCAGCCGGGTGTGGGACCAGCCTAGGCAGAGTAAATAATAACCACTCATAATAACAGTGAGACAGAAGCTGACAGTCTTGCTACATACCATGATCACACGGGCTACAAAGGATTTTCCTTTAAGACATGGTTCAAGCCAATAGAAGATATGCAGATAGAAAAAAATATGTACTGACAATATAAAAGAATGGCAAAATCTAGTCCTCATGAAATAAACAAACAGCTGATAGACAATAGTGGGGGGAGGGAGAGTAATAGGCAAACTCTCATCAACTGTGATGCCCCCGTGAACAAGTGTTACAGACTGATAGTGATGATGATAATGAACCAATAATCAAATACCCTTAAAGTCTCTTGTGTGGAAAGGTCACTGATACCATGCTTTGATTCATGTCATAGCCACTCTCTCTATCTCTCATTAGGTGTTTAGTTGCAACTTACAATTCTGTCACAGTCTCTCCTTCACATCTTCCTTAGTGCCGATGACTGTACTGTTTACACTAGTGACAAAAGTTGCACCTCACTAGAACTATCTTTACAAACTGATACACATAATCTTATTAAGTGGAGCAACGAGAATCGAATGCAAATAAATATTAGTAAAACGAAATGTATGTTAATATCAACCAGACAAAAACTACAAAACTCGCAGAAAACAACACTTCAGCTCTACATTGGAACATCACTAATTGAAAACGTAAATGAACATAAAACTCTAGGTCTAACTGTTGACCAGCACCTAAGTTGGAACTCACATGCAAGTGCACTCACAAAGCTAACGGCACAAAAAGTTTACCAATTAGCCAAAATCAAACACTTCCTGGATGAGGGGGCAAGGAAAATGTTCTACACTTCTCATATACAAACATACCTAGACTATTGTTCCACAATCTGGGATGGTTGTTACATATCCAACACAAAAAGGCTTCATTCACTTCAAAAACATGCAGTGCGCCTAGTTGCTGATAAACACCAAACACATTGTATAGATCTATATAACTATCTTAAAATATTACCCCTTAGAAAGCGCTTCCTATTTAACAAAGCTAAATTCGCTCACAAAATCTTGTCACAGAATGCTCCAACGTATCTGTGGCCACTTTTAAAATTCAATGAAAAACGAGTAACCGCTTAAACCAGTTACAGGTACCCAAGCCCAGGCTAGATTTGTTCAAGAAGAGCTTGGCTTACTCAGCTGCTCATCTTTGGAACAATCTTCCACATGATCTGAAAAACATGCACAGTCCCTCCTCATATAATCGTAGACTGTTCAAATACATTATGAGTGCCAATTATAAGCCGCCCTAAGGGATTATATTTCGAATTATTATCTAATATACTGTATGGAGGGTGTGATGATCTAGTTTTTCATTTTAATATACCTTACTACTTGGATAACTGTGGCAATTCTAGAGCTAATACATGAGGGCAAGTTCCGTATCCTACTAATGACTAGGCTGTTGCTACTGGTGTCAGACTGTATCGGCTAGACCGTTCCTCTGACGTCCAGGCCGGGTCATGCTGCATGGGCAACAGCTTGATCTAACATTGCCCAACCTCGTGCCACCGAAAGTTATTTCGGGAGGTACGCTCCTTTGGTCAGAAATGACTCTCCCCTGTGGGAACAATTTCCGCATGTGCTGACAACACACTAAGTCCCAGGTCATTCAGCAGCAGATTTCCAAAATATCACAAGTTCTTATTATATGCCACCATAATCTGATTACGTTTCAAATTAAGTCTAATTTACCGTATGAATGGTTTAGATTTTGTCTGTTTGTATGTTTTTTTTTAATTTAAATTTTTAAATTTATATTAATTAATTAATTTTTATTTTTCTCCCTCTTTTTATTTTATTTATTTATTCTTTTTTTTTTTACATACTTAAATTTGATTATGACTGGATGTTACAAATGTATGTTATTATTTTACCTTGATAATGTTGTATGCTTAAATAATGCTCAAAATACATGTGCGATTGAAAGGATATGGTATGTAAGATGACAGAGAGAAGAAGGGCAGAATGTAAGACAGGCCTGCGTGCCCAATTCTTAACCCTTTGAAAATAAAGTTCATTCGTTACTTCATCTTTTGAAGATTCCATGTCTGATGAGCTGTGCTAGATTGCAGTTTCTCCAATGTATGTTAAATCTATCTGCACTCAACTTCCTTACCTGTCATTCAGCCAGCATGTGCTTTGATCTGTCCTAAAGTTCTTCATTTCATCACGTCTTTCACTCCTTTTCATTCACCGTGGAACATAAGACTGCAAGTGTTGCTCGCCATCATTTTCTATTTTGGGCCATCTTCTTCAGCTCTGTGCATTATGGCTTCCATTACCACTGTTCTTCTCCAAGATCTAATTTTTCTTCCCTTGTTGGTTTCAGGTAAGGGCATATCTGGTTAAACTGACTGTTTCTTGAGTGTAAGTCCTATCCATTTCCACTTTAACTCTTTAATCTCCAGCTGCACTAGCTGCTGTCTGGCTATCATCTACAAGTCTTGTTTGTTATTATACCTGGCCACTTGATATGGCACTGGCTTCCGAGCTTGGTGGTCCATGGTTCGATCCCCAGTTGAGGTGGGATTTTTTTTAGACCACAAATGGCTCTGGGGTCGACCCAGCCTCATGAATTGGGTACCAGAGCAACTCTGTGAAGGTTAAGGTGGCTGGCGTGATGCTGACCACATCAGCCTTAGTGTGCCGTTGGTCAAGAAAATACAGGTCTAACACCATATTCCCAATATGACACCATGGGCGTGTAACGGGATCCTTTACCTTTTTTTTATTATTGGTGTCATGCCACATTTCTGATGCACAGAAGAGTTATTTCACATTTGTATTAAACAGAAAGTATGTTTTCCTGGGAAAGAGCTGCAGAGTTCCATACTGAATGGTGAGAGTTGAAGACAAATCTAGCACGAATAACCCTGACAGTGTTCATTGTCTATGTTACTTCCAGAATAAGTCAAGGGGCCATTCACAAATTATGCAATGCAATTTTTGACATTTTCAACACCACCTTGTAACATGTGCGTACAAAAAAAAAAAACTGCGTCTCTGAATTCGTTTATAAGGCCCTATCAAACATACGTCCCACTGTTCTTCCAAATCCTAAGTCTAAACCCTAATGCTAAACCGCAAAAAAAAATAACCTTGTTTCCAGAGTTAAGTTAACTTTTAGCAAATAATTAGCAGCTACAAACCTCAGAACAATAACAGCTAATGTTAATCATAACCCTTACCCTCTGTCGAGTTTTTTTTTTTCAATAATAATTATTCACACATACAAACCAATTGGGATAATTATGAACAAGGAGTTCGGCTACATATCGACAGCCATTTGGACGAGATCCGACGTGTCCCCGTATTGTGTGATCCAATCCTCTGGTCTGTGGCTTGCTGCCACATTTTTACGAGTAAGGCTTTGTGTTATGCGAAAACGTGGTGCCAGCTGCACATTAAACTGAACAATTTAAGTACCGCACTCCCATATTAGCTGGTGCTCATCTAAGAACACACACGGATTTGTAATAAATTATCAAATAAAAGACATGGTTAGGAATTTACTACCGTTGTTCTGTTCATTGTTGACCAATTCAATTATTAATAATAGTAAGAATCCGTTCTATTTCATTCAGCCAAAAAAAACCGTTGCATGAACTGCACTGCATTGTGTGCCTCTGTTACATAGATGTACGAGGATATGTTGGAATTAAACGGGAAAAATACATAAAACTATAGCAAGACCACATACTGTCGCATAGTCGATCGCTAAAATACTTGTAAATAGACAGCGAAGGTTTGTTGTGGTTAAAAGAAAAGAGCGTGTGAAAACAAAACAAAAGAATACCTCAGAACTAAGGGTCTTTTATATTTGGACATGCGCCCTAATATAACCGACTAGGTTGAACGGAACGCGCCTCGCCAAAACGAGGCACAACTTTACAAAAAAAAAAAAAATAATTATAGCTAAAATCCCCAGCACAAAGGAAGCATAAGGAAAGCACAATATTCTAGACGACAGAAAAGAAACTAAATTATTAGACATTTATTTTTTTTATTTTAAATTAATGAAGAAAAATATCCCGGTCAACCTCTGATGGGTTATAATTAGGATATATATTGTTTCCAATTCCAAATAATATGAACAACTGCCGATATGAGAAAGTGGCATCACACTTGTCAAATCATTGTAAACAGGGAAAATCACAACTACCAATTATGCTTATATGTTAAAAAAAGAAATACAAACAAACAAAAACGAACTTTAGACACTCCTGTCATCCAAATACAAAATCGGCTAGACGTAAGAAAGCATACTAAAAATCATTACTTTAAAACGAATTTATATTTCACAATGCGTTTAAACGCCAAAACAGACCAACGAACAATACTAGTCTGCTATCCAATGACACCGGGACAAAAAGGGCGAGAAAGTCCTACGCACAGATGGCTTCACTGAGCTGTAGAAACAAGCAGAATTGCGGCCTGTCGATAATCCAGGACACTGGCTTGTCCAGGAAAACATTTAAGCTTTGAACATCGCCACGACATTTAACTGCAGTCATTTAGAAAAAAAGAGAAGGTGAGTGGATGGGAAGAAGGAAATGTCTCTGTCTCCACGACTTTAACAGACTTCAACAAAGTCATGACTTCTGAAAGGGGTGTAGAGATGAGAAGAGAAGCGTTGTCTTTACTCCGAGTCTCACATTCCAATAATTTCCATTTTCATTGCTAATCGAGCATGGAACCACCACTTCGAACTGGCCCCTTTGCATGAAGGCTGCACCAATACATTCATGTGCTCCTACAGTGGATGCTTTTTGTATCAACGTGTTTTACATGATAAAGTTGCCTGTCTCTTGCACTACTTCATATTAGTTACCTCTTACGACATGCGATCCTACAGTGGATGCTTTTTGTATCAACGTGTTTTACATGATGAAGAATTTTTTTTTTTTAAATTTAATGAAGAAAAATATCTCGTTCAACCTCTGATGGGTTATAATTAGTGTCACAGAGGTTATTGATCATAAATTGCCTACATCCTCTTCTTTCTTCTTGCACCCGTATCTTCTATTTTTTTGTTATCCTTCTTACTTTCCTTCCTGTATTTTTCGCATACATTCGTTTGCGAAAAATATTTTCATCATCATTTCTTAACTTTACCTGTTTCTTTTCTCAAAACTGAGAATCGCACTAGCATTCTATTACATAGATGTCAGTCAGACGAGAAGTGTTATAATGCATTCCGTCAGACCGGAGAGCCGACAGCTGTCTGCAGTTTCCCCGGGGACAGTGTTTTCTTCGGCTGAGTTCTGGGCCTGTAGTGTGATAATTCACTCCACCGGACATGGCAGGCAGACGGAGTGTCTGCATTTTTCGGTAAACCGCGAGCGTTTCGTCAAAATAGCTCCGGCTTAGCGTGAAAAATCGCTCCGCACTGCAGACGGACTGTCTGAGAGTTGCAACTCACGCGCGCTCTCGGTCACTGATGGCAGTTACGTCACGCGTTAAGCTGACGTAGGTGTTTTACATGTAAAAGTGGAGATGATTTCGGAGTTTGAGAAAATGTGGGATTGTTTGCCCCTGTTTTCAAATATCCACCCAGGAGCTGAAATCTGATTTCATTTCAGTCTTCAACATCTTCAGTAGACGGAACGCGCGTGCTAGCGAATGAAGCTTGTATAGCGAATTTCATAGTTCTCGTCAGATTTCTGACGAGCTTCTAACTACCTATCTAGTGAATTATCCTAGTCGTGGTGTTACCGTAGTTCTGTGGTGAGATTAATATATTATATCTAGTATTTTGTGAAGTGATAAAGTGTTAAGTCGCTTATTTCATATTTCACTAGTTAGATTTTGCGCAGAGTGCCAAATTTATATAGTCTGTATTATTTTCTAGTGACGCGTTTCAGTGGAAAGCAGAATAAATTATAATTTCTAGCATTAAACAATAATGTAGCTATAATGAAGTTAATTTTACTGCTAAATAATCAGACGAGATCATGTTTTTCTAAACTAACTTATAAATGCTAGAAGCCTCATGAGATGTTGACGGAATATGCACGTGTTCCTAAATTCATGAGGATTGGTGATTTTTTTTTTTAAATATAACTTACTTTACGGGAAGTTTTAATGATACGGTACGCTTGCAGTTTAAAAATGTAAGTTATATTGAGTACATATATGTAAATTATTTGATATGTGTTCTTTCCATTTTTATATAGTGTAACTGTGGTACCCAACTTTGCCAGCGTTCTAGTACGTGAACATTATTTGTGAAGAAACTAATCACTTTCATTACCTGAACTTTAAAAGTTAAATGAAGTAAGAGGCCTATCGCGCCAGAATTAAATCTTCCAGAATAACTCTTCAGTACAGTTCAGCCCGTTGTGGCAAGCAAATATCAGTAACATTCCGACAGAGTTTTTGACTAGTATTGTGGTGACCAAATATAGAGCTGTTACGTACATTTATTACCTACGGGGGTAGTCTTCGGTCCTGCCAAATGTACGCACCAGTTTTATATAGTTATATTATTTGGGCGTTCGATTGATTCACGCACTGACGTGCACAAGGCAGTGTGAGTTGCTTTGGACGCACGTGTAACCTAGTTGAGTAGTTTCTGACGTCATGTAAGGGGCAGCTCGGACCATATTTATGTCCGCTGTGTTATCCCTTGATTTTTGGCAAATGTGAAATAGCCATCAGTTGTATTCGTATCTATTGATCTTCATGGCGAAGTCAATAGTGGAAGTATAAAGTAAGTGTCGCCCCATTTCTTATGGCATGTTTATTTATGTACATTAAAGTATCAGGCCGCTCCTATTAATGGTCTAGCGGGAATTCATCGTGGATAACATTCCTAGAATTGGACACACGGAGTCGATAGCCTTTGAATCTTTTCGTAGAGGGAGAATACCTACAAGAAATCAAGTTAATGAATTTATATGCTTCACATGTTTAATATGCTGTTACTACAATGCCAGAAGCGTGGCATAGAATGGGAGAGGTTAGTCAACTGGAATCTCTAACCTGTTCGTATTATCATGTATGACTTTGTTTGAAAACTATATACTATATATAACGGGATGTATGGAGAAAGTCTGGGATTGTGAAGTATGATATGGAAGAATTTTATCTTGGAGTATGAATACGTTACCATGATGGACGTCCTTGAAGGAAGGTCAATGGACTTGAATGAGCGGAATAGTATATGGTAACAGTTTTGTGATCCTTAGTCACTTGAGTCAGAGGACTTTATTAGTAGAGAATCTTCAGGAACTTTAAAAGTAATTACCAACATGTTGACAAATGATTTCTGCGCATGTGACGATGTTAGTCTTGTCCACTCCGTATGTGCTGTGTTGAATAAAATCTATGTACAGTCACCACCGACTTCTGTACTGCCAGTACTTGCCCAGTTCACCCAGTTCAATACTACTTGTTGAAGTTCGTTTGAAGAATATTGTTGACATTCGTTCATTTTAACCATTCGCGTTTTAAGCTACCTCTTCACCGGTATAAACTGAACTCAACGATAAAACGGAGTCAACAATAATTGGTATGCCAGTGTGGTCTGGAAATATCTAACTTCCAAAGAACGTACTCAATACTTTTCTGTGAAAAGAAGATTTTAACTTTCAAGTCACCAACATCTCGAACTTGGAACCCAGTGGGATGAGAAATCAGATTCAACTTACGTTTACCAAGGTCAAGGTCTTCAATCAACCTCCACGTCAAGTTTCACAGTGACTGATTACTTGGAGATCATCTCTTCATCATTATTGCGTGCGAGCTGTAATCTAGATAAGCAGAACGAAGTATTTTATCTGTAGACGTACATCCACGGAGACGAGGCACATTGATTTTTTTACCTGCACGCGAGATGAGTATAACGTGTTTCCGTTGTACACTTTATTACGCTTAGTTGTGCCTTCCGTGATATGTCCACATTCATATTTTTCGTGTTAAGTGTTATATGTTGTGTATTCTTCGTGGGAGGTAGGGAGGTTGATCTGACGAACGAGATCCATCTCGAAGCCAATTCGGGCTCTTCGTCAGACGTTCTGTAGGACATTATTTTGCAGACTTCCCGCAGTGGAATGTTCCTACGCGTGAGCGTAGAAGGATTCTAGGTCCACTGTGTCTGGTAGTCTGTGACACCTGACTGTTTTAGCTGTTTCGTCAAGTTTTAATTGTTGTTTTTGGTAGTTATTTTTACTTGTACCTTATTTTCATGATGTATTTTGTATGTGATTATTGTCCATCTTACCTGACTGTCGTTCAGTTTTTTACAAAGCATATGTTTTTACACTGTGTTGTCAATTGTCTTGTGCATTATTTGATCGTAGATGTCATCGTAATTTTTTACGACATTCTATTTTAGTTCCACATTTTATTTTATTTGATTTCTACGACTGTAGTCATTTGTCTTGATTATCGTGTCGTGTCAGTATTGTGCTATTGTCTGTCACGTTATTGCTTTCACACCATTTCATGTTATAAATTACATTATTAATTATTAATATTATTGCCTATTATATAAATCGATTTTAGCGTTCTAGAACAGGAACGAAAACCACTAGTTGTAGTAACAATTTTAAGTAGTATTATTACATAATAAAATTGAATAATGGCTACCTTAGACTATTTCATTAAGCAAGCAAAAGCTCTTCAGATGGCTCCTGAGGAAGCAAAAGCATTTGCACTTGCAGAATATAAGAAAGCTCAAGAAATAGAAGCTGATCAGAGAAGGTTAGAAACTTTACGTTTGGAAAATTTGAAATTTGAGGCAGATCAAAAAAGGATTGAGGCGGAGGAGAATGAGAAAAAAATGAGATTAACTGCTGAGGAGGATGAAAAGAAGAGGAAATTTATAGCTGAGGAAAAGGAGAAAAAAATGAGATTAACCGCTGAATTAGAAGAGAAACGATTGCAGCGAGAGGCAGAACAGAAACAAAAAGAAATGGAAGAAAAAAGATTAATAGCTGAAAAAGAAATGGAAGTTAAACAAAAAGAAATGCAAGAAAGAAGATTAATAGCTGAACAAAACACAAAACGACTTCAGCTTGAGATGAAAGAGAATGAAAGAAAACGACAGCATGAACTGAAATTAGCAGAGTCAGAATATGAGAGACTTAGGTTAATTCAGGAATCTAATTCTCAGAGAACTTTTGAAAGCCAAACTTCATCCAGACATGATAATTTTAAGGAAATTCACCTTAAATTACCAAAATTTAATCCCCCGTCTGATGACGTGATATTCTTCCTAGATAGGTTTGAGGCCACTTGTGTGTCTTATAACGTGGATAAAGCTCTATACTGTACATATTTATCCAGATTACTCACAGGGGACGCATTAGCAGTTTATCATACCACCAGCATTGGTGAGAAAAATGACTATAATGCTCTTAGAGCGGCACTTCTGCAAAAATTCCAAATGACAGAAGACCAATATCGATCAAGATTTCATACATTACTACCTCAATCTAGCAGAAATTTTGGTGATTTTCTGTCACAAATACGACTAACATTAGAAAGATGGATCGAATTATCCAAAATTGAAAAGTCGTATGAAGGTCTCTTTGATTTACTGATGCGCGATAAGGTACTTTCGTCTGTAAATCCTACATTTCTCGCATTTTTACACGAACGGAAACCTTTATCTATGAAAGACTTAGAACAGCATGCTAAAAATTTTTGCACTGCTCACCCAAACATGGATCTAAGTAATGCACAGATTAAGAATGAATTGCCTGTTGCTTTTGCAGCACAACAAAACAATTTTTCACGCAATCGTTCTTTTAGTGCTGACAGATATGTCAATAAGGGAAATAATGACAATTTTAACAATGGTAATTTTTACAAAGGGAAGCAATTTTAACAATCTGCTCCATTTAATGTTTCTTGGAACCAGGCTCACAGATCGCGAGATTTTGGTAACAATAATTTCAAAAATAATCAAGGACATTACAATAAACAAAACTGGAGATCAAGATCTCAGGGTCCGCAAAACAAACAATTTTTTGGAAATAAACCATTTTACCAACATCATAACGATCATTATACAAATTATCGGACTCATCCAAATTTTAACTCTAGCAGAAACTACAATTATGGCAATTTTAATGACAAAAATCAAAATCGATCGCGTCGACGAGATAGATCGTTGAGTAATACGGATAGACATTCTAATGTCGCTTTTAGTGATACACAGGCTAACATTGAACAGGGTAAAGGAGCTGAAACTCATAATGCTATGTGTTGTTCTCTTGATTGTACCCAAGTCAAAGATTGTTCAGAATGCTCTACTCTTTTCCAGCCCAGGGCGATCACGACGCTGCGTTGCGGACATACCTTGCCTAGTCTACCTGCAGTCTGTACGGCCACTGCTGCGTCAGTACACCAGGGACAGGGCTCTATTAAGTTTAACAAGGGATTTGTCAACAATATTTCATGCTCTCTCCTATTTGACTCAGATTGCAGCACAGTCGGCGTCCGGACTTCGCTGATCAACCCAAGTTGTGCCACGGGCCGGGTTGTCAAATGTGTGACGTTTGGTGGCACAATTGAAACATTTGCCACTGCTATTATTGATCTTAATACACCATTTTTTTCAGGAAAGATTCAAGCTTGTCTCCTTCCGAATCCAATTTGTGATTTAATACTTGGTCGCATACATGGTATTAAAGAGTGTAGACCACAGCAAATTGCTGAATGGGAAGAGCGACATATTCAAACTGCAAATGCAGTAGTGACTAGAGCGCAAGCTACTAATATGTCGCATGATACACCTATGGAACCTACAGTTCATACCACTTGTGATGATGATGCTCCTATTTCACGGGAGTT
Source organism: Oreohelix idahoensis (assembly GCA_024509875.1). Classification (NCBI taxonomy): domain Eukaryota; kingdom Metazoa; phylum Mollusca; class Gastropoda; order Stylommatophora; family Oreohelicidae; genus Oreohelix; species Oreohelix idahoensis. The sequence continues at coordinate 354,518 of JAMPIV010004905.1, forward strand.
GTTTGCAACATTGCAAAAGAATGATGATTCATTAAAAAAATTTTTTCAGTATGTGAACAAAAATAATACCAGCAACAAACTTGCAAAATCTAGACATGATTTTATACTTAAGAATGGGATTTTGGTTAGAGTAATACGAGAAAAGGATTCATCCTTATGTTCTCAGATTATAGTCCCATCCTGTATGAGATCTCGTATATTACGACATGCGCATGACTCGCAATGTGCGGGCCATATGGGTTTTTCGCGTACCAAATCCAGAGTGCTTTCGGCATTCTACTGGCCAGGCGTACATAAGGACATCACTCTCTATTGTCGGTCCTGTTTGATATGTCAAGAAGTTAAGGTACGGGGTCCATTTCATGTGGCTCCTATTCAAGCTGCGGACATCCCGATTAGACCATTTGATAAAATGGCTATAGACATTATTGGTCCTATGCTACCATCTGCTAGAGGGCATACGCATATCCTTACGTGCATTGATATGTGCACTCGCTGGCCTGAAGCCATCCCTCTCAAGAACACTTCATCTGCCAGTGTAGCAGAGGCATTGATGTTAATCTTCTCACGCATTGGTTTTCCACGTAAAATCTTGTCGGATCATGGGGTTCAGTTCATTTCTGAATCCATGTCTCAAGTTATGAAGACATTAGGTATAGACCGATCTCTAAGTTCTATTTATCATCCGATGTCAAATGGGTTAATTGAGCGTCTAAATAGGACACTCAAGCAGTTGTTGGGTAAGATGACTCAAGACCATCCCCAAGACTGGGATCGGGTCCTACCCGCTTGTCTCTTTGCGTATTGCGAAGTACAAAATCAAGCAACGGGATTTTCTCCATTTCAACTTGTTTTCGGCATGCAACCACACGGTCCGATGTCGTTAATCCACGACTTATTGGTTGACGAGAATATTGAAGAGGAAACTCAATCCTCTTATGAGTATGTGATCTCTCTGAGAAAGAGAATCATAGATGCTTGTAGACTAGCTACTGCATCATCCGAACAAGCCAAAGAAAAAGCTCGTCTATTTGCAAACAAGTATAGACGTCTTCGCCAGCTCATACCTGGTGATGAAGCTTTTGTATTACTCCCTGCGCATAATAATCGTCTTTTAATTACCTGGAGAGGTCCTTTCAGGATCATCTCAAGAATATCCGATGTCGACTACATCGTTGATGTTAATGGTAAACATAAAACCTTCCACATTAATATGTTGAAGGAATATTACTCACGTCCTGATTATCTACAATCAGTGTTCCAAGCAACTGACGATCCTACACCACCTATTCAACACTATTCTAGTTTGTCAGTCATCCAAGAAGAGGAATCTTCTTTCGATGATGTACAACTACCAATACCAGTTGTACCACTCCATTCCACTGAGAAATGGAATGATGTTACTATCTCATCTACTCTTACTGATGATCAACGTCAGCAAGTCTCTAATATTCTACACACGTATGAGGATGTCCTCACTGACATCCCAGGTCATACGTCAGTCATCCAACATGACATTATTCTGACTGACGATACACCTATTCGAGTTCGTCCATATCCTATTCCTTTACACTTTCGTGATAAGGTTGATAAGGAATTGGATGAGATGCTTCAATTAAATATAATTGAACCATCTTCATCACCATATTCTTCTTCTATGGTAATCATTAGGAAGAAGGACAACAATATACGTCTTTGCGTAGATTACAGGAAATTAAACAAAGTTACAAAATTCGATGCGGAACCATTACCTCTTTTAGACGACTTATTAGAGAAATTATCTCATGCCACATTCTTTTCGAAATTTGACCTTTCAAAGGGTTATTGGCAAGTGCCATTAACCCCTAAAGCAAAGCCATTCACCGCTTTCTCGACGCCACGGGGTCTTTTTCAATGGAATTTTATGCCATTCGGTCTAATGAATGCGCCAGCTACCTTTGTACGCATGATGCGCCGCATATTGTCTCATCGTCCCGATGTCATTACTTATATAGATGACATCTGTCTTTTCAGTGACTCTTGGGATGAACATATTCAGGGTTTAAAATCTTTACTTTCTACCTTACGGGATTATAACTTAACAGCAAAACCTTCAAAGGCTTTTGTCGGTTTTCATGACATCTCATTTCTTGGTCACCGTATAGGTCGCGGTTTAATGTATACAGAAGACAGTAACGTCTCTAAAATTTTAAACATCTCAGCACCTAAGACAAAAAAAACAAGTGAGGTCGCTCTTAGGACTAATACAGTTCTATTCTAAATTCATCCCTCATTTGTCTACTATAACTGCACCTCTTTCTTCGTTACTGAAGAAAGGCACATCTAATGTAATAAAGTGGTCGCAGGATCATCAAACGGCTTTAGATTATATAAAACAATTTTTTTCAAATAAGCCTTTTTTTAAGGTTGCCTAACAAAGATCTCACCTTTGTTCTTCGCAGTGATGCTTCTTCCTACGCTATCGCGGCAGTTTTGATGCAGGAATACGGAGGCACCTTATTTCCGGTTATGTACGTATCCAGAAAGCTTACGACGAGCGAGATGAAGTATTCTGTTCTAGATAAAGAGCTCCTCGCTCTTGTCTGGTCAATCACAAAACTGGATCGTTATCTGCTCGGATCACACTTTGTGGTGGAATCCGACCAGAAAGCTCTTACAGCACTGAACACAGGGAACGTGAAGTCATCAAAGTCAGCGCGTTACGCTATTGCGCTTCAACCGTTCCATTTTGAGATACGAGCTATTCCTGGAGTACAGAATGTGTTTGCAGACTGTCTTTCAAGATGCCCTAGTGAACATGTCGAAATTAAACCACTTCCAGATGGTGAAACGTCCTCACAGAAACATGAATAACTTTGTACATGGTCACTGATTATACATCTGTGGAGACTATGTGTAGTTCTGCAGTATTCGTATATATATAACTTTCAGAATATACTTACGTATGGATTATAACATTATTTCTTGTGAAGTAACGTTTTGTTAGAACGGGAACAGTGATATTAAAGTAACATTTTTTTTAGTATGGAAACATTGGTAAGAGTGACAAATAGACATTCACTATTGTTATGGAACATATTACACTACATATCGTGTTCGTAAACGTATTTCGGGCATGGTACATTGAGAACATATTCTTGTCGATCTAACTAGTTCTAAAAGAATATTAACAATGAGTGAAATTGAAATCACTTAGAATAAATTAGTAATTAGTTATTTGTTCATAAATTAAGTACTATTAATTAGTATAATTCAATTTAATCAATTTGATTGATTATAAATCACACATCTACTAACTTTATTAGTGTTTCGCAATACGTGTATTCACGTATCCCACTACATGATATCTCACTTTTAGATAACTAGTCAAACTTACTAGTGTTAGGAAATAGTAAGTGCGTTGCTTCTTAAAGTGTTTAATTATGCTTTGTTTCATTTTGCATGTTGTATTTTAAAATTTTCTGTTTTATTGATTCTTTTATCATTGATCATCATCAGTGTTGCTGTTCATTTTCATTTTTGAAATCATATGTTTCAAATTTCTTTTAAAAAAAAAATTTGGTTGTATTTTATTATCATCTTTTTTTTAATGGTTTATTTCATTTTCATTTTCAACTTCTTTTTACTTCGAATATTACCACATCGTTCCAAAGTAGGTCGATAGTGGATGTGTGCTTTAATGCATACTATCATTTAGTTATATTGTTTTCATTTAATATTCTTTTCTTAATATGATATAATTTTATGCATGTCATAAATCTTGTTGTAGTTTTGACTCACCTCTCTCGAGTAATTAGTTCGAAAAAAATTAATAGAATTAATTTTTTTTAAGGGGAGGTGATAAGGGAGCTGTTACGTACATTTATTACCTACGGGGGTAGTCTTCGGTCCTGCCAAATGTACGCACCAGTTTTATATAGTTATATTATTTGGGCGTTCGATTGATTCACGCACTGACGTGCAAAAGGCAGTGTGAGTTGCTTTGGACGCACGTGTAACCTAGTTGAGTAGTTTCTGAGGTCATGTAAGGGGCAGCTCGGACCATATTTATGTCCGCTGTGTTATCCCTTGATTTTTGGCAAATGTGAAATAGCCATCAGTTGTATTCGTATCTATTGATCTTCATGGCGAAGTCAATAGTGGAAGTATAAAGTAAGTGTCGCCCCATTTCTTATGGCATGTTTATTTATGTACATTAAAGTATCAGGCCGCTCCTATTAATGGTCTAGCGGGAATTCATCGTGGATGACATTCCTAGAATTGGACACACGGAGTCGATAGCCTTTGAATCTTTTCGTAGAGGGAGAATACCTACAAGAAATCAAGTTAATGAATTTATATGCTTCACATGTTTAATATGCTGTTACTACAATGCCAGAAGCGTGGCATAGAATGGGAGAGGTTAGTCAACTGGAATCTCTAACCTGTTCGTATTATCATGTATGACTTTGTTTGAAAACTATATACTATATATAACGGGATGTATGGAGAAAGTCTGGGATTGTGAAGTATGATATGGAAGAATTTTATCTTGGAGTATGAATACGTTACCATGATGGACGTCCTTGAAGGAAGGTCAATGGACTTGAATGAGCGGAATAGTATATGGTAACAGTTTTGTGATCCTTAGTCACTTGAGTCAGAGGACTTTATTAGTAGAGAATCTTCAGGAACTTTAAAAGTAATTACCAACATGTTGACGAATGATTTCTGCGCCTGTGACGATGTTAGTCTTGTCCACTCCGTATGTGCTGTGTTGAATAAAATCTATGTACAGTCACCACCGACTTCTGTACTGCCAGTACTTGCCCAGTTCACCCAGTTCAATACTACTTGTTGAAGTTCGTTTGAAGAATATTGTTGACATTCGTTCATTTTAACCATTCGCGTTTTAAGCTACCTCTTCACCGGTATAAACTGAACTCAACGATAAAACGGAGTCAACAAGTACCTTCCTGAAAGTAGACACCGATCTGACATTCCTTAATTCTAGAAACCAAAGCTAAATGACATTGTGCTCTGCTAACTTTCGTGCCTGGACAAATTTTATGTGACTTAACAGACATCCGAAAAATAAGAACACCCAAGGAATCGTTCCCTGAGACAGAGAGTTCAGTACGTCTTTTGAAACTGGGGATCTCTTGGTCGATACTGCATTTACGGGTCTGTGTGAAGGTCCTAGAATTTATTATGTTCCCAGAGGCAGCGAGCTAAGCTGTAAGTATAACTGTGAGAACATGGCCATGGCTGAATGAATAAGAGTGTACGCAGGTCTGAGTGTTATTTTACCGGTGTATTTTTGGCCCCATTTGCTGTCTTAATTTTTTTTTAATCTGCAGAATTTGTTGCAAATGCTAGAGTTTTTTTTTTTTCTTAGGCTAAATCAGATTATCCTACTCTGTTCATACATTTACGAGAAAGAAAAAAAACCCATCTTAGACTCAAACCCTATGCATCTATAACTCTTTGGGCCATCATCTGTCATCCTAACGGGGCTGTGGGCTAAACCTAGAGTTAAGATCATAACGGGGCGATCATCCTTGTAGCATTTTCTTGAATTTTATGACTATTTGTATATGCTTTGATGTAATTTCTATGTGTTGTGAAGAAATTTTAGATGATAATTAAAGTTTCTCTTGAAATTAATCAGCGCGTTCGTCAGCTAGTTCTAGAATATTTGTAAAATCATTTGTTATAGTTTCCCACGTCTGTGTGTCTACCTGTCGTCACTTGAATATGCGTGCACGTGAGTGGATATATATATATTTAATGTATATATGTTAGACTGTCTGACTACTTTAGATCTGCCGTAGAAGATAGGTGAGAGTGAGAGAGAAGATTTCCCGCTCTCAGAGACAGCCTCTATCACTATTCCACCACCTCACTCGTGGAACTCTATTTTTGTATTTCTATCTCAAACTGGGACTATCACTCATTCCGACCTATTCAGAAGGGACCAACCCAAGTCTTAATTCTCCTATCGAAAATCTACGACAAATGGTTGCTCGTTACCGGGAATTGAACCCAAAATCCTGAGACGATACGACAAATGTGGTCTTGTCCGAAGGATTTTTGAACTTAGAATAGGAAGACGAGTACGACAAATGTGGACTCGTCTATCTAGATTTTGAACTTAAGATTCTTTATTCTGTAATAGAGTAAGAGTTTGATGTCTTGTGAGTTGTTATATCTTTAAATAATTTATCCCCTAGACTAACGATCTGTGTACGGGCGTGCTGACCACACAAACTGATAAGTTTTTTTTTCCACAGCATTTTGAATAATATACATTTGAGTTACAGGTGGATTTTGTCGGAATATACGTTAATTTGTTGATTTGTAATACTAAACGCTGGTAAAGTGGTGAGTGTATAACATTCACTGGGTTTTGAAGAAGTAGGTTTTTGAGCAAAAGCTAAGGAGTGCGTTTCGGACTATTTGTCCAGATTAATTGCCTCCCTTACCCTAACTGTCTTCAGGGGTGAACTTGATAGTGGACTTAAAAATTAAGGGGATTTTTTTTTCTCTTTAAATTTTGTGCAATAATTATTTTTGCTTCCACTGTAGCAACTTATTTTTCAGAAGTAATCTTAACTACCATTTAGTTGGCGTAGTCGTGTTTGCATTAGGTGCTTTATTGCCGATTAATAGCAGCGATAGTTAGATTTTATTTTGGAGGAGGTATCCCAGGGTTAAGCATATCATCTTTTATTTGGTATTTTCTCGTAAGTGGTAGGAACCAGTGTATCCTTTTTCCTATTTTCTTTCTCCACTAGCCTTAGTCACTGACATAATATGGCCGAGAGGGCAAAGCTTAGACAACTCCTCAGGGACGAATCGAGAGAGGAGAGACTGGAAGGAGAAGAAGCGAAAGCTTTTGTCAGAGACGAACTTGAGAGATATGATGCGGAGAGGAAAGCAGCTGAAGCTAAAAAGGAAAAAGAAGAACTAAGGAGGAAAGAAGAAGCAGCGGAGAGGAAAGAAGCGGAAGACCGGCTATTACAGCAGAAGAAGATGGATGAGGAAATGGAAATTCGCAGGATGCAGCATGAGAAGGAGAGGGAGGAGAGAGAGGAAAGAGAAAAGGAGAGACAGCATGAGTTGGCTCTTAAAACTCTAGAGTTCCAAAGTCGTGGTGCTGCCTCTACCTCCAGCAATGGAGAGTCTTCTCCTCATTCTTCCTTAACTGATCCTTCTAACACTCAATCTACCCATCTCATTGCTATGTCTTTTCCGCTTGAATCTTTCCCTTGTCCAAATGAGAAGATTGACACTTGGCTAGAAAAATTTGAGAAAATTGCAACTCTGTACGGTTTAGAGAGGTCGCGTTGGAATGTGAAGCTTTCTCAGGTTCTGAAAAGTAGTGCGTATGATGTTTACGCCAAACTGGAGACCAGCCAACAAGACAACTATGATGTGTTGAAGAAAGCGTTACTGGAGCGCTTTGAAATGAACGCTCGCAAATTTTTGCAACTGTTTTGCAACAGCAGGAAAGAGAATTCTGAAACTTTTCAGCAGTTCTCATCTCGTATGAAGGGTTATCTGACAAAGTGCCTAGAGCTCTCGCAGCTCCCCTCTACCTATGAAGGTCTGGAGGAATGTGTTTTAACAGAACAAATAAAGAACACATTGTCTGCAGATACCCGGAGATTTCTAGCTGAGCAGGGAGCAGAAAAACTTGAAGACATCTTAGAGAAGTCTGAGCGTTACCATAATGCGCTGGCTGAACTACCGGCCACTAAGCGGAAACCGACAGAGGAGCATTTTCGGAAAAATAATCTAGATCAACCTTCTCATGCTTCTAATCAGAATAACCACAGAGAAACTGGACCTCAAAACCCCCCTCCTGAAAAATCCAAGTTCTACAAGAACAAGTACCCCAACCACCCCAAACAGTCTGATCAACCCGACCGCCCTTCATGGCAGCGTGGCCAGAAAGGTCAAGGTGGCAAAGGGAGAACCCCTGAGCACGGGACATATGATCAGAGTGAGCACACCGAGCCTAAACGCATCGGATGCTTGCTAACAGTCTCGCAAGGCGGAATTATTGACAGTGATTCCCAACCTGTTGGGGATAGACCCTCAACGCGAGGTACTGTTATTTTGAACGGTTCTCAAACTTCTTGTTTATTTGACATGGGGCTTTCTTATGATTGCATTGTCGCCAGAAACCTGATCAAAACCGGTCAAGAGACAGCAGAGACCGTCCAATTTTGTGGAGTTCGTAAGAGTGATGCACCTACAGCGCTTCCCATCGCATTGGTGGAGATACACTCTGACTTTGTCAGAGGCGTGATCAAAGCGGCTGTTATGGATGATTCCATCTACCCAGTCATACTTGGCGGTAGATACGTGTGTATTGGTAAACCGGAAGAGCCGATTGTGGCAGCAGTAACTACAAGAGGGCAAACCAAAAAGGAACGGGACCCTGCGCCTAATTTGTTACCCATGGAACTTAAAGAAGCGCAATACAAGGACTCTACCTTGGCACCCTGCTTTAGGAAACTGCCCATGGCTAAGGAACCCAGACAGCACGGGGACATTTTTTCTAAGGATGGCGTACTTTATCGCAGAACGGGCAAGCCTGACCAAGGTTACAACCAGCTCCTAGTACCGAAACAGTACAGAAGCCAAATCCTAGAAATGGGGCACTCTCTTCCCTTCAGCGGACATATGGGACAGAACGCCACAAACCAACGGATAACCACTCATTATTGGTGGCCAGGAGTAAATACTGATGTTATCAGATATGTTAAATCCTGTGCCCAGTGCCAACGTGTGTCACCCAAGCAACGGGCACCCCCAGTCTCTTTGGGTGAAATGCCAATAGTGGGAACACCATTCGAACGGGTTGTGATCGACATTTTAGGGCCTTTCGAAAGGACTAAAAGAAGGAACAGGTTCATTCTGACCTTAGTCGATACATGCACTTTATGGGCAGAAGCTATCCCGCTAACATGCGCAGATGCCAAGCATGTCGCAGAAGCCCTCGTGCAGATTTTCACTCGGTTGGGATTCCCTCAACAAGTGTTGACGGATAACGGATCTCCATACCAAAACCTGTTGATGGATGAGATCGTTAAGATCTTGAGGACCCAACACATTCACACTAAGCCATATACTCCGACCGGAAATGGGCTCGTGGAACGTGCCAATGGAAACCTCAACATGATGCTAAGTAAACTGGCACAAGTGAAACCTGAAGATTGGGATCTTTGTATTCCTGCAGCGTTATTTGGCTACAGAGAATCTCCTCATACTTCCACAGGATTTCCGCCAGCTACGCTTCTATTCGGCAGACCCATTAAGGGGCCACTTGAAGCCTTACTTCAGTCTCTGACAGACGAGAAGGCGGATGAGACAGTTGTCTCAGCAAGTAAATATGTGTCGGTTTTAAAGGAAAGGTTGAAACTAGGGTGGGACCTAGCAACGACTAACTTTAAGCGAGCACGCACAAAGCACGCTAACCGATACAGGAAAGTCGCGAAAGAGAGAGAACTGGAAGCAGGAGAGAAAGTTTTGGTGTTACTACCTACCGGAAACAACCAACTGAAGATCGGATGGCAAGGGCCGTTTACCGTCCTGAAAAAAGATTTTTAAGGCTAACTACCAGATCTCTATTCAAGGAAAGGAGAAGGTTTTCCATTTAAATCTGTTAAAGAGATACTTGGAAAGACCAGTGCCGACCTCCGACCATCTCCTGACGATCGCCAAAACTGACGAAGATGACGATAGTGGCAGGGAAATTCCACTGCAATCACAGGAAATCTTTGAAAAATGTCAGAAGCGGCGACGCTCTTTCAAGCGCGCATGGGAGACATTCCAGAGGAAGGAAACTTTGGGGAGTAGATTTGAGTAGGAATTGGATAGAAATGGAGGGGGAAGATGAGAGGGAAGAAGACAGACACCCTGAAGCTACGGATATAGGAAATTTATTCCCATAACGTAGACATGGAGTGCTTCCATATCTTAAAGGGGGGACGTTCTGTCACAGAGGTTATTGATCATAAATTGCCTACATCCTCTTCTTTCTTCTTGCACCCATATCCTCTATTTTTTTGTTATCCTTCTTACTTTCCTTCCTGTATTTTTCGCATATATTTCTTTTGCGAAAAATATTTTCATCATCATTTCTTAACTTTACCTGTTTCTTTTCTCAAAACTGAGAATCGCACTAGCATTCTATTACATAGATGTCAGTCAGACGAGAAGTGTTATAATGCATTCCGTCAGACCGGAGAGCCGACAGCTGTCTGCAGTTTCCGCGGGGACAGTGTTTTCTTCGGCTGAGTTCTGGGCCTGTAGTGTGATAATTCACTCCACCGGACATGGCAGGCAGACGGAGTGTCTGCATTTTTCGGTAAACCGCGAGCGTTTCGTCAAAATAGCTCCGGCTTAGCGTGAAAAATCGCTCCGCACTGCAGACGGACTGTCTGAGAGTTGCAACTCACGCGCGCTCTCGGTAACTGATGGCAGTTACGTCACGCGTTAAGCTGACGTAGGTGTTTTACATGTAAAAGGGGAGATGATTTCGGAGTTTGAGAAAATGTGGGATTGTTTGCCCCTGTTTTCAAATATCCACCCAGGAGCTGAAATCTGATTTCATTTCAGTCTTCAACATCTTCAGTAGACGGAACACGCGTGCTAGCGAATGAAGCTTGTATAGCGAATTTCATAGTTCTCATCAGATTTCTGACAAGCTTCTAACTACCTATCTAGTGAATTATCCTAGTCGTGGTGTTACCGTAGTTCTGTGGTGAGATTAATATATTATATCTAGTATTTTGTGAAGTGATAAAGTGTTAAGTCGCTTATTTCATATTTCACTAGTTAGATTTTGCACAGAGTGCCAAATTTATATAGTCTGTATTATTTTCTAGTGACGCGTTTCAGTGGAAAGCAGAATAAATTATAATTTCTAGCATTACACAATAATGTAGCTATAATGAAGTTAATTTTACTGCTAAATAATCAGACGAGATCATATTTTTCTAAACTAACTTATAAATGCTAGAAGCCTCATAAGATGTTGACGGAATACGCACGTGTTCCTAAATTCATGAGGATTGATGATTTTTTAAAAATATAACTTACTTTATGGGAAGTTTTAATGATAAGTCAAGCGGTACGCTTGCAGTTTAAAAATGTAAGTTATATTGAGTACATATATGTAAATTATTTGATATTTGTTCTTTCCATTTTTATATAGTGTAACTGTGGTACCCAACTTTGCCAGCGTTCTAGTACGTGAACATTATTTGTGAAGAAACTAATCACTTTCATTACCTGAACTTTAAAAGTTAAATGAAGTAAGAGGCCTATCGCGCCAGAATTAAATCTTCCAGAATAACTCTTCAGTACAGTTCAGCCCGTTGTGGCAAGCAAATATCAGTAACATTCCGACAGAGTTTTTGACTAGTATTGTGGTGACCAAATATAGTACCTTCCTGAAAGTAGACACCGATCTGACATTCCTTAATTCTAGAAACCAAAGCTAAATGACATTGTGCTCTGCTAACTTTCGTGCCTGGACAAATTTTATGTGACTTAACAGACATCCGAAAAATAAGAACACCCAAGGAATCGTTCCCTGAGACAGAGAGTTCAGTACGTCTTTTGGAACTGGGGATCTCTTGGTCGATACTGCATTTACGGGTCTGTGTGAAGGTCCTAGAATTTATTATGTTCCCAGAGGCAGCGAGCTAAGCTGTAAGTATAACTGTGAGAACATGGCCACGGCTGAATGAATAAGAGTGTACGCAGGTCTGAGTGTTATTTTACCGGTGTATTTTTGGCCCCATTTGCTGTCTTAAATTTTTTTAATCTGCAGAATTTGTTGCAAATGCTAGAGTTTTTTTTTCTTAGGCTAAATCAGATTATCCTACTCTGTTCATACATTTACGAGAAAGAAAAAAAACCCATCTTAGACTCAAACCCTATGCATCTATAACTCTTTGGGCCATCATCTGTCATCCTAACGGGGCTGTGGGCTAAACCTAGAGTTAAGATCATAACGGGGCGATCATCCTTGTAGCATTTTCTTGAATTGTATGACTATTTGTATATGCTTTGATGTAATTTCTATGTGTTGTGAAGAAATTTTAGATGATAATTAAAGTTTCTCTTGAAATTAATCAGCGCGTTGGTCAGCTCGTTCTAGAATATTTGTAAAATCATTTGTTACAGTTTCCCACGTCTGTGTGTCTACCTGTCGTCACTTGAATGTGCGTGCACGTGAGTGGATATATATATATATATTTAATGTATATGTGTTAGACTGTCTGACTACTTTAGATCTGCCGTAGAAGATAGGTGAGAGTGAGAGAGAAGATTTCCCGCTCTCAGAGACAGCCTCTATCACTATTCCACCACCTCACTCGTGGAACTCTATTTTTGTATTTCTATCTCACACTGGGACTATCACTCATTCCGACCTATTCAGAAGGGACCAACCCAAGTCTTAATTCTCCTATCGAAAATCTACGACAAATGGTTGCTCGTTACCGGGAATTGAACCCAAAATCCTGAGACGATACGACAAATGTGGTCTTGTCCGAAGGATTTTTAAACTTAGAATAGGAAGACGAGTACGACAAATGTGGACTCGTCTATCTGGATTTTGAACGTAAGATTCTTTATTCTGTAATAGAGTAAGAGTTTGATGTCTTGTGAGTTGTTATATCTTTAAATAATTTATCCCCTAGACTAACGATCTGTTTCCGGGCGTGCTGACCACACAAACTGATAAGTTTTTTTTCCACAGCATTTTGAATAATATACATTTGAGTTACAGGTGGATTTTGTCGGAATATACGTTAATTTGTTGATTTGTAATACTAAACGCTGGTAAAGTGGTGAGTGTATAACATTCACTGGGTTTTGAAGAAGTAGGTGTTTGAGCAAAAGCTAAGGAGTGCGTTTCGGACTATTTGTCCAGATTAATTGCCTGCCTTACCTTAACTGTCTTCAGGGGTGAACTTGATAGTGGACTTAAAAATTAAGGGGATTTTTTTTCCTCTTTAAATTTTGTGCAATAATTATTTTTGCTTCCACTGTAGCAACTTATTTTTCAGAAGTAATCTTAACTACCATTTAGTTGGCGTAGTCGTGTTTGCATTAGGTGCTTTATTGCCGATTAATAGCAGCGATAGTTAGATTTTATTTTGGAGGAGGTATCCCAGGGTTAAGCATATCATCTTTTATTTGGTATTTTCTCGTAAGTGGTAGGAACCAGTGTATCCTTTTTCCTATTTTCTTTCTCCACTAGCCTTAGTCACTGACATAATATGGCCGAGAGGGCAAAGCTTAGACAACTCCTCAGGGACGAAGCGAGAGAGGAGAGACTGGGAGGAGAAGAAGCGAAAGCTTTTGTCAGAGACGAACTTGAGAGATACGATGCGGAGAGGAAAGCAGCTGAAGCTAAAGAGGAAAAAGAAGAACTAAGGAGGAAAGAAGAAGCAGCGGAGAGGAAAGAAGCGGAAGACCGGCTATTACAGCAGAAGAAGATGGATGAGGAAATGGAAATTCGCAGGATGCAGCATGAGAAGGAGAGGGAGGAGAGAGAGGAAAGAGAGAAGGAGAGACAGCATGAGTTGGCTCTTAAAACTCTAGAGTTCCAAAGTCGTGGTGCTGCCTCTACCTCCAGCAATGGAGAGTCTTCTCCTCATTCTTCCTTAACTGATCCTTCTAACACTCAATCTACCCATCTCACTGCTATGTCTTTTCCGCTTGAATCTTTCCCTTGTCCAAATGAGAAGATTGACACTTGGCTAGAAAAATTTGAGAAAATTGCAACTCTGTACGGTTTAGAGAGGTCGCGTTGGAATGTGAAGCTTTCTCAGGTTCTGAAAAGTAGTGCGTATGATGTTTACGCCAAACTGGAGACCAGCCAACAAGACAACTATGATGTGTTGAAGAAAGCGTTACTGGAGCGCTTTGAAATGAACGCTCGCAAATTTTTGCAACTGTTTCGCAACAGCAGGAAAGAGAATTCGGAAACTTTTCAGCAGTTCTCGTCTCGTTTAAAGGGTTATCTGACAAAGTGCCTAGAGCTCTCGCAGCTCCCCTCTACCTATGAAGGTCTGGAGGAATTTGTTTTAACAGAACAAATAAAGAACACATTGTCTGCAGATACCCGGAGATTTCTAGCTGAGCAGGGAGCAGAAAAACTTGAAGACATCTTAGAGAAGTCTGAGCGTTACCATAATGCGCTGGCTGAACTACCGGCCACTAAGCGGAAACCGACAGAGGAGCATTTTCAGAAAAATAATCTAGATCAACCTTCTCATGCTTCTAATCAGAATAACCACAGAGAAACTGGACCTCAAAACCCCCCTCCTGAAAAATCCAAGTTCTACAAGAACAAGTACCCCAACCACCCCAAACAGTCTGATCAACCCGACCGCCCTTCATGGCAGCGTGGCCAGAAAGGTCAAGGTGGCAAAGGGAGAACCCCTGAGCACGGGACATATGATCAGAGTGAGCACACCGAGCCTAAACGCATCGGATGCTTGCTAACAGTCTCGCAAGGCGGAATTATTGACAGTGATTCCCAACCTGTTGGGGATAGACCCTCAACGCGAGGTACTGTTATTTTGAACGGTTCTCAAACTTCTTGTTTATTTGACATGGGGCTTTCTTATGATTGCATTGTCGCCAGAAACCTGATCAAACCCGGTCAAGAGACAGCAGAGACCGTCCAATTTTGTGGAGTTCGTAAGAGTGATGCACCTACAGCGCTTCCCATCGCATTGGTGGAGATACACTCTGACTTTGTCAGAGGCGTGATCAAAGCGGCTTTTATGGATGATCCCATCTACCCAGTCATACTTGGCGGTAGATACGTGTGTATTGGTAAACCGGAAGAGCCGATTGTGGCAGCAGTAACTACAAGAGGGCAAACCAAAAAGGAACGGGAGCCTGCACCTAATTTGTTACCCATGGAACTTAAAGAAGCGCAATACAAGGACCCTACCTTGGCACCCTGCTTTAGGAAACTGCCCATGGCTAAGGAACCCCGACAGCACGGGGACATTTTTTCTAAGGATGGCGTACTTTATCGCAGAACGGGCAAGCCTGACCAAGGTTACAACCAGCTCCCAGTACCGAAAAAGTACAGAAGCCAAATCCTAGAAATGGGGCACTCTCTTCCCTTCAGCGGACATATGGGACAGAACGCCACAAACCAACGGATAACCACTCATTATTGGTGGCCAGGAGTAAATACTGATGTTATCAGATATGTTAAATCCTGTGCCCAGTGCCAACGTGTGCCACCCAAGCAACGGGCACCCCCAGTCTCTTTGGGTGAAATGCCAATAGTGGGAACACCATTCGAACGGGTTGTGATCGACATTTTAGGGCCTTTCGAAAGGACTAAAAGAAGGAACAGGTTCATTCTGACCTTAGTCGATACATGCACTTTATGGGCAGAAGCTATCCCGCTACCATGCGCAGATGCCAAGCAGTTCGCAGAAGCCCTCGTGCAGATTTTCTCTCGGTTGGGATTCCCTCAACAAGTGTTGACGGATAACGGATCTCCATACCGAAACCTGTTGATGGATGAGATCGTTAAGATCTTGAGGACCCAACACATTCACACTAAGCCATATACTCCGGCCGGAAATGAGCTCGTGGAACGTGCTAATGGAAACCTCAACATGATGCTAAGTAAACTGGCACAAGTGAAACCTGAAGATTGGGATCTTTGTATTCCTGCAGCGTTATTTGGCTACAGAGAATCTCCTCATACTTCCACAGGATTTCCGCCAGCTACGCTTCTATTCGGCAGACCCATTAAGGGGCCACTTGAAGCCTTACTTCAGTCTCTGACAGACGAGAAGGCGGATGAGACAGTTGTCTCAGCAAGTAAATATGTGTCGGTTTTAAAGGAAAGGTTGAAACTAGGGTGGGACCTAGCAACGACTAACTTTAAGCGAGCACGCACAAAGCACGCTAACCGATACAGGAAAGTCGCGAAAGAGAGAGAACTGGAAGCAGGAGAGAAAGTTTTGGTGTTACTCCCTACCGGAAACAACCAACTGAAGATCGGATGGCAAGGGCCGTTTACCGTCCTGAAAAAGATTTCTAAGGCTAACTACCAGATCTCTATTCAAGGAAAGGAGAAGGTTTTCCATTTAAATCTGTTAAAGAGATACTTGGAAAGACCAGTGCCGACCTCCGACCATCTCCTGACGATCGCCAAAACTGACGAAGATGACGATAGTGGCAGGGAAATTCCACTGCAATCACAGGAAATCTTTGAAAAATGTCAGAAGCGGCGAGGTTCTTTCAAGCGCGCATGGGAGACATTCCAGAGGAAGGAAACTTTGGGGAGTAGATTTGAGTAGGAATTGGATAGAAATGGAGGGGGAAGATGAGAGGGAAGAAGACAGACACCCTGAAGCTACGGATATAGGAAATTTATTCCCATAACGTAGACATGGAGTGCTTCCATATCTTAAAGGGGGGACGTTCTGTCACAGAGGTTATTGATCATAAATTGCCTACATCCTCTTCTTTCTTCTTGCACCCGTATCCTCTATTTTTTGTTATCCTTCTTACTTTCCTTCCTGTATTTTTCGCATACATTCGTTTGCGAAAAATATTTTCATCATCATTTCTTAACTTTACCTGTTTCTTTTCTCAAAACTGAGAATCGCACTAGCATTCTATTACATAGATGTCAGTCAGACGAGAAGTGTTATAATGCATTCCGTCAGACCGGAGAGCCGACAGCTGTCTGCAGTTTCCCCGGGGACAGTGTTTTCTTCGGCTGAGTTCTGGGCCTGTAGTGTGATAATTCACTCCACCGGACATGGCAGGCAGACGGAGTGTCTGCATTTTTCGGTAAACCGCGAGCGTTTCGTCAAAATAGCTCCGGCTTAGCGTGAAAAATCGCTCCGCACTGCAGACGGACTGTCTGAGAGTTGCAACTCACGCGCGCTCTCGGTCACTGATGGCAGTTACGTCACGCGTTAAGCTGACGTAGGTGTTTTACATGTAAAAGGGGAGATGATTTCGGAGTTTGAGAGAATGTGGGATTGTTTGCCCCTGTTTTCAAATATCCACCCAGGAGCTGAAATCTGATTTCATTTCAGTCTTCAACATCTTCAGTAGACGGAACACGCGTGCTAGCGAATGAAGCTTGTATAGCGAATTTCATAGTTCTCGTCAGATTTCTGACGAGCTTCTAACTACCTATCTAGTGAATTATCCTAGTCGTGGTGTTACCGTAGTTCTGTGGTGAGATTAATATATTATATCTAGTATTTTGTGAAGTGATAAAGTGTTAAGTCGCTTATTTCATATTTCACTAGTTAGATTTTGCGCAGAGTGCTAAATTTATATAGTCTGTATTATTTTCTAGTGACGCGTTTCAGTGGAAAGCAGAATAAATTATAATTTCTAGCATTAAACAATAATGTAGCTATAATGAAGTTAATTTTACTGCTAAATAATCAGACGTGATCATATTTTTCTAAACTAACTTATAAATGCTAGAAGCCTCATGAGATGTTGACGGAATACGCACGTGTTCCTAAATTCATGAGGATTGATGATTTTTTTAAAATATAACTTACTTTATGGGAAGTTTTAATGATAAGTCAAGTGGTACGCTTGCAGTTTAAAAATGTAAGTTATATTGAGTACATATATGTAAATTATTTGATATGTGTTCTTTCCATTTTTATATAGTGTAACTGTGGTACCCAACTTTGCCAGCGTTCTAGTACGTGAACATTATTTGTGAAGAAACTAATCACTTTCATTACCTGAACTTTAAAAGTTAAATGAAGTAAGAGGCCTATCGCGCCAGAATTAAATCTTCCAGAATAACTCTTCAGTACAGTTCAGCCCGTTGTGGCAAGCAAATATCAGTAACATTCCGACAGAGTTTTTGACTAGTATTGTGGTGACCAAATATAGTACCTTCCTGAAAGTAGACACCGATCTGACATTCCTTAATTCTAGAAACCAAAGCTAAATGACATTGTGCTCTGCTAACTTTCGTGCCTGGACAAATTGTATGTGACTTAACAGACATCCGAAAAATAAGAACACCCAAGGAATCGTTCCCTGAGACAGAGAGTTCAGTACGTCTTTTGGAACTCGGGATCTCTTGGTCGATACTGCATTTACGGGTCTGTGTGAAGGTCCTAGAATTTATTATGTTCCCAGAGGCAGCGAGCTAAGCTGTAAGTATAACTGTGAGAACATGGCCATGGCTGAATGAATAAGAGTGTACGCAGGTCTGAGTGTTATTTTACCGGTGTATTTTTGGCCCCATTTGCTGTCTTAATTTTTTTTTTAATCTGCAGAATTTGTTGCAAATGCTAGATTTTTTTTTCTTAGGCTAAATCAGATTATCCTACTCTGTTCATACATTTACGAGAAAGAAAAAAAACCCATCTTAGACTCAAACCCTATGCATCTATAACTCTTTGGGCCATCATCTGTCATCCTAACGGGGCTGTGGGCTAAACCTAGAGTTAAGATCATAACGGGGCGATCATCCTTGTAGCATTTTCTTGAATTTTATGACTATTTGTATATGCTTTGATGTAATTTCTATGTGTTGTGAAGAAATTTTAGATGATAATTAAAGTTTCTCTTGAAATTAATCAGCGCGTTGGTCAGCTCGTTCTAGAATATTTGTAAAATCATTTGTTACAGTTTCCCACGTCTGTGTGTCTACCTGTCGTCACTTGAATGTGCGTGCACGTGAGTGGATATATATATATATATTTAATGTATATGTGTTAGACTGTCTGACTACTTTAGATCTGCCGTAGAAGATAGGTGAGAGTGAGAGAGAAGATTTCCCGCTCTCAGAGACAGCCTCTATCACTATTCCACCACCTCACTCGTGGAACTCTATTTTTGTATTTCTATCTCACACTGGGACTATCACTCATTCCGACCTATTCAGAAGGGACCAACCCAAGTCTTAATTCTCCTATCGAAAATCTACGACAATTAGGATATATATTGTTTTCAATTCCAAATAATATGAACAACTGCCGATATGAGAAAGTGGCATCACATTTGTCAAATCATTGTAAATAGGGCAAATCAAAAACAAATAAAAACAAATAAAAACAAACAAACAAAATCAAGAAGAAATTCTGAACAAGAATAATATTAAAGTGGAGGGGTGTAAAGGCCTGGTGGTTCCAGTTATATAACTGACTTAAACAGATATTTAATTGACTTTCATCTGTTAAAAGTCATATGCATTGTAAGAAAAGCATCAGACTTTCACATTCCCAGCCACTATATATTAACATTTGTTCGTGTTAAATATTGTTTGACTATATTATGCAGTTCCCTAGGTTTGTCTATTCTTAACACCTCTTCTATAGTTATAGGTAAGATGGATGATGAAGTTGCCCGTCTCTTGCACTACTTCCTATCAGTTACCTCTTACGACATGCGTGACACAACAGTAGTTCTATTCTTTGTTTTTCTAATTACAGACCTCCTGAACTATGGCGGGAAAATGGTCATTAAGAAGTACTTTTAAAAATTCGTTTATGTTTATTTTACTGTGATGGGGCCGGTAAAGACGCCCCCTTGACACCAACGTCCTTCTCAGGACGCCACTATTCGAGAAAAGATCGCATTATCGTCAAAATGTTCAGAAATAAACCACACGCCAAAAAGAGGAAGGTCTACACCAGCCCACCAGCGATGAAAATCCAGGGGAATAACAAAACCACAAGCAACAGAGACAGACAGCCAGATAGCAAGACTGCCCAAAGTACTCGTGCCGGGACCGGTCCTTCTCCAACTCCTGACACGACGACGGAGTTAGCTGATACGTTTATCGACCCGACTGAGAGCCTGAGTGGCCCGACTCTTGGCGAGGCAGAGGAGAGGAAAGATGCAAACGTCTCTGACCTTGACGATGAAGAATATGAGTACGCGAAGAAAGTGTTAGATCAGATAAAACAGATGTCAGAACCTGAAGACAGGAGGAGAGCATTAGAACCGATACAAAAGATGCTGGAAAGTATGGAAATAAGAAGACAGAAGCTTATAATCCTGCGGCCACCACCACACGTACCCGAATCGGCAGCAGAAACCCTGTCTACCACAGAGAAGCTGCACCAAACACCGATGACACCACCACACGATACCGAGTTGACAGCTGTGGCTACCCCAGGGAAGCTAATCCAAAATCCGAAGACAACAAAATCATCACCAAAACTTGATTCTAGCACTGACCAGGACCTGAGAAGGAAAGAGGGAACAAAGGCCAGCGAACAAGGCAACACAGATGCGATGGAAAGGATCGTTAAGATCACACAGATGTCCGGAGGCGAGGCCTCACTCAGGGCCGTACCAGATGACAAAGTGATCTTCATCCTCGAGGCAATAACTGGCAGGAGAGGCATCTCTAAAGTAAGAAGGCACGAAAATGGAGTCGTGCTTTCCCTAAACAAAACTACAACCACTTCGCTGATGACAGAACTGGAGGCCGGTTCAAAAGAAGTGCAGTTGCCCCACCAGATAAAAGTGGTGGTGAAAAAACACAAGACCACAAAGAAGTTTGTTGTAAGAGGAGTGGACACCAGATGGCCCGCTAACGAGGTCCTCAACAAACTACAGACCGAAAACGCAGACGTCCAATTCACACAGGTCGAAAGGCTAAAAACATGGGACAACAAAGACACAAACCTGATTGTAATAACCATTGAAGGGTCGACAAGACCTGAGAGACTGACGCTAGAAACTACTTAAAAAAGATAGAGGCATATATCCCTCCGGTCATACAGTGCTCTAACTGCCAGCAGTTTTCACACACAAAGAAAACGTGCAGGAGAGATGCAGTTTGCCGGTATTGTGCGGGTAGTCACCCATGTCGTGACTGTCCCAAGGCGAAGGAGGATAAAAATTACAAGGCCATAAATCAAAACCGTACCTGTGCAAACTGCCTCGGAAACCATGGGGCAAGATACCGAGGGTGCCCGTCGTTCCATTAAACAAAGAGCATCTTGAATGAGGCCGTGTCCAAAAACATATCTTTCAAAGAGGCAAAACACAGAGTGGCTGCGGATGTTGCAGACAAACAGCGCACGATTGTCAGAAGACAGTTACATCAGCTGAAAGCAGAAGTAAATGAAATGAAACGGAAACTCAAGGGCGAGAACAAAAGCAGGCAGTCTCCCGAAAAAAAAGACTGACAGTGAAGACGTAATTGATCTACAGAACGCTAAAGAAATGCTGGAAGACTTGAAAAGAGTTCAGCAGCAGATAGAAGCAGATGTCAAGAGGCTGTCAGAGCTGAAACAAGAAAACACAGAAATCCTCAAGAGAATTGAAGCAGAACGAAGAGCCGTAGAGGAAATGACATCCAACACACGGGAAACAAATAAGAACAACCAAACAGACGAAGAAGTCATAGAAGAAACACTAAACAGACTACTACCTGCAATCATAGAAAAAGCGCTTGCTCAGGTACAGGAGAGCAGAAAGGCAAAAGAAACAGAAACGAGGAGCGTAAAAACACACAAAACCAAACAAGCCAGATAGGGAGACAGGATATGAACACCATGAACACGCCACGACACCATAAACAGACAAGCAACGGAGAGGTATCAAGACAGTCAGCTAGCGGTCCTTTTCAGGACCAGTCCTTTTCAGGACTAACAACCGGCTAGCACCGAAGAAACTAAATGCACAATATACCCCAATTATAACCAACTTTCAGATTGAACAGGGTATAACAGCAACATAACAGACAAACTAACGAACGAACGAAAACAGGCCTATTTTGCAAGAGTCGCCCAGAGAGAACAAACGAGACGAGGCGCCCTGTGTGGGTAGAACAAAGACATGACACGTGAGTTTGATTTAAAAGCAGATTAGCAATCGAGCACAGGCTGGGTGTTTGTTTGGTGTTTAGTTTTGTTTGCTGGTTTATTTGGTTAATGTTTGCTTCAGAGTGCTTGTAGTCACTGACAGGGTTGTAGAAATAAATACAGCCCCTGCCTCAAAATCAGAGTTTTATTGTTGAATCGGGTCGGTTGCGAGTGTGCAAGAGAGTGATCAAATATCACAACATCATCATCATCATCTCGCCCCACCCTATCACAATTGACGTCGTCGACAGGATGGGCAGACAGTGACACCGAGCAAACAGCAAACGAACAAATATTGTAAACACCCAGCGGTGCGGTATTGCAGCAAGATGGCATCGATCAATGCGCCTGTGAAGATAGTGTACGTGAAGGTGCCAGAGGTAAGGCGATTTGATGGAAAGGCAAGTCCCACTTGGCAAGAGTTTGTGGAAGATGTAGAGGTCGCGTGGAAGGTGGCGCCCTTTTGGGAAGAAGACAAATTAGACATTATCTGGAATAATGTCACAACAACAGTCTAGGGAGTTACGGATACGTGGCGGAGCCAAGGCCAGACCTGAGCAGTTACTCAAGATAGTAGAAAAAGCCTACAGCAAGCAACCACCAGTCAGTGAGATGACCAGGAATTTCCAGGCCGTGAGTCAGGGACCTTGTGAATATGCTGTTTTATGTGAAGGTAAAAAGCCTGATACACTGGTGCAGATAGCAAGTGCAGAAGCTCACAATGAGGAGGAGGCACTCAAAGCAGAAATATCGCTCCTAAAGTCCCAGCTAGCACAGATGTCGCAGACCAGTTCGCCAGTACAAGAGGAGGTGCAGAGAAAGAAAGCACCAGGCCAACCGCGGGAACAGCCAAAGCACGACGAGGGAGTGCGTGTTCTTGTATGTGAGAGTCAGGCTGTTGTCAACGAAAGCAGTGAGCTGACAGTACCAGCAGACGCAGTTGCACCGACAAGGCGAAAAGGTGTTTGCAAGTGGTACAGTGTCCACAGGGGATGGGGGTTCATCACGCCAGATATGGAAGTATTGATGTATTCGTACATCAGACCAAGATCTTCAGAAAGAGATTCCAGAGTCTGGCGAGGAATGAACGAGTTGAGTTTGACAGCAAACCATCGGTCCAGGGCATGGAAGCAATTTATGTATGCGGCATTGGCGGTCAAGAGTGTAAAGGTAGTAGGAGGCGTCCCATGGCACAGAGAAAGCCTATGTGGTGAAAAATTCTAATCCACATATATAAATTAGAAAATAAATGTAAAGCCTAACGAAGTAATTTAATAGAAAGAAAGAAGAATGGTGACAGACCAGTGCTTTCCAAATAGCGTACACCGGTGTTGTAGAACGCCATAATGACTAAACCCGAGATCCCCTTTTTCTACTTCGTCTGCATAACTGTAACGCTTCCACGTACGATAGTAAAAGCCTACAGCATCATACACGCGTTTCTAAAAATAAAACTGGTACTGTATTTCTTAGACGACCTTGATAGGCACACTGCTTAATGACCTAGATATAATACTACATTAATGTCATTATACCCAATACGTTAACCTAAAAGACAGACGGGCTTAGAGAGAGAGAGAGAGAGAGATGCACGGAGGAACGCATGCAATGCTACCACGTCGTCTCGCGATTAAAAAGTGAACGCCAATCCCACGCGAAAGGCATGCAGGCCTGATTTTTTTTCAAATAGACAGTGATAAAAACACTAACGATACGAGGTTAGGTTTTGAAAACAGGTTTAAAATCTTATTGGAAACCCTGACATTCTACTGTTTTATGTCTAAGCTCCTGACATTAGTCTGACAGTACAGAAGACATCTCCTAAGTATGGAAGTGAACGGTGGTAACAGGAAAGTCACGACTATCCTAGAATAATACATATTTTGAATGAAGCCACTTAGCCCCATTAAACTTATATATTCTTGTACCTTAGGACTTGCTGACAAAAAATATGTTATGTGTTACGCAAATAGTCTAGTAATTA
This sequence comes from Oreohelix idahoensis, assembly GCA_024509875.1. Taxonomy (NCBI): domain Eukaryota; kingdom Metazoa; phylum Mollusca; class Gastropoda; order Stylommatophora; family Oreohelicidae; genus Oreohelix; species Oreohelix idahoensis. The sequence continues at coordinate 378,368 of JAMPIV010004905.1, forward strand.
ACAAATTATAGCCAAAATACTATAGTGGGGTTGTCTGACAGCACAAGATCATATTTGCTCATAATGGCATGTTTGAAAAACACTGCTTTAGGGGAAATGAGGCCAATAAGTTAGATACGATTTGATTGGCTGTAGTAATATGTAAGGCGAAACCTTATTAGTCGAACTGTAAATACTATTATTGTTGTTAATGGCAACGTGTAGGATGGGTAATATTTTTTCAAAGGCTCTTGTAAACATGGTCTCATTGGTTAGAGCGTTCGATATAGTCAAATAGAAGCGTCAGTTCAGGGCCAGTTTTGAAACTAAACTTTGTAAGAAGCAAGTGCGTTGAGATCAAGCTAATATTTTTCTAATAAAAGCCTGGGATAAGGCAGATCAAAATTGTGCCAGAATTCATCGCCAGTCAACGTTACTTGTGTATATTTCCTTGAATTGTGGTAAGCTAGACATATTTCCTCTCTCTCTCTCTCTCTCTCTCTCTCTCTCTCTCTCTCTCTCTCTCTCTCTCTCTATATATATATATATATATATATATATATATATATATATATATATATATATATATATATATATATATATATGAAAATTGAATATGCAATGATAAATTGTGTCTGTATGTGTGTGATTCAGTAGCAAACAGAAGGCAAAGCCTAGATATTGCTCCACCATGTAAAAGCTTGTCAGAGAGGAGTATAACTGCATAGGCATATATGGGATTGCCATATAGTAACATGATACCTATCTTATTGTATAGAAGGAATTAACGCTGGAATTGCAGAGGCGTTGTAATCATTAGGGAGAGGAATACTGGTGTATATTGTCACATGAGAAGCTAGCAGTTGGCCTACAGCGCTGAACTCTGTGTTTGTAATATCCTGTACTTCAGTGTGGAAATATATTATATATTAGTTCTGAAGGAGGAGGTACAACATTCTTATTTCAGGGACCGTGGTACTGAAGTATTAGAGCAGCACCTGGTCTGAGTTTTGCTGGATCCAGAGGGCTGGCAGCAGACTCCTTGTCCAAGATATCGACCAGTGGTGTATTTAAAGATAACTGAGAAGCAAGCGAGCAGAGGAGACAGTTTTCCTGCCGCAGACATTGAGCTAAGAATTTGTCAGACAGAGCAGCTCACCCTTGTATAACCCACCTTAAAATTGACTGTAATACTAAATCAAGAGGGACAGTTATTGTTTTACAAATAAAAGGAACTGTGAACCCTTCAATATTATTTCCACCAGTAACAAACACATGAAGTCGTGATGACAAACAATAACCTAGCTTCAAACGCCAGTATTATCTCATAATACTACATTACAACTCTACACACATATTGTAATAATATTATATGTCAGGACAAAGATCCTTTGTATAAATTTTGTACATACAGATTGTGTTTACATTTGATTGTGATTCCTGATTCACTCTGTAGTTGGATCAGGATATCTATTATTGAAAGAAACTAATACATAGTTTAAAAGTTAACACTTGACTTACTTAAGCTAGTCTTCTAGAGTGTTATATGTATGTGCTGGTCATAAGTGTTGTAAAGTGTTGTGGATCTTAATAAAAGTGTTTATCTGTCTGTTGGTTGTTATAAACTTACACTTCATCACTATCATAACCCTAGACATTGTAGTAAAATCTGTGAGAACAAACGCTAAATTCCAGGAAATTGTACTCCCAATGCTAATATATAGAACCAGCCCGTGTGTGTCTGACTGGCTTCTTCTCATACGCCAGCAGCACGCTCAAATTGTTACCGAAGTAATGCCTAAACGACTTGCCGCAGTCTAACATTATGCGCTTTGCTAGCGTTGGCTTTGAGACTAAATATTTTCTTGTGCCAGAACTGCGATACGATGACTGGCGTTTGAATTAACGAAGATTTTAACATTAACGCCATGTAATTGTAGCAATTCGGACAATTTCCAGAAGTGTATAACGAAACTGCAGCAAGAATTAACACAAATACTACCTATACCTTGCAAGACCCCCCTTTTTCTCGACACGCGTTCTGGACATATATTCACACGGTTGGACTTGGCAGACGGCACACACACACACGCAAGTTGTTAAAATTTTGTGACGTAGCGTAGTGTTCGTTCTGCATACGGTAGTTTGAAAATAAAAGGAAAAATGCAATTAACGTGAGATGTTTTTTTGAATGTGTAATACTAAATAGGGTGTGAGACGGAGTGACCTTAGTTCGTGTTTACCAATTTAAATTGAATAGGAGAGGAAATGTTTTATTTGAAGCATTGTAGGAAATAAAACGATACTAGGCATGAGAAAGACATACAAGAATAAATATGTACTGACTGGGTAATAGATAACAGCAGGATTAATAAGTATGTATGAGTATTTAAAACTATTAAGAAATAAAGAAGTTGGACAGAAGACAGATAGACAGATGTACTTGAAAATCTTTCTCGTAGGTGGGGTTAAAGGGGAAGGAGTCCTTATTTTGAATATTTGTCAGTTTTATTTGAAAAGCAACGCTATTCACTAAACAGTCTCTGATTGGCTGTAGTATATTAGACAAACGGTTGTATAAAACCAATTAGTATTGAGTATAGGGGGCCACTAGATGAAAAATTCCCTACACTAAAGTTGTTGTTATAGACGAGGCAAGAGTACTGTCTTGTTTGCTAATTCTGCACAAGCAGCGATCTGGATTTGTTACCATATATCGCAATATTCAACTATTTAGTGATTTTAATTCTCTGGATCGGTAAGAATGAAAACATTTATCTTATCGTTATTATCATTATTATGTATGCATTATCGACTCTGTATGAACCTTAAAGGGGAAACATTTATCTGGAGAGAAGCCAACATCAAACTCTGTGTTGTTTCACAGCGTTGTTAGGAACTGTATTAACCTGGTATAGAAAAGCCAGACAGGCTTTCGGCCATATGGGGAGAAAAGAAAATTAAATATTTATGATGAAAAGAAAAAGTTGTGTTATGACATAAGACCAGGAAGATCACTGGCCGTCTTCTTCAGCAAGTCACCGTGATTGTACATGACTTGATAGTATTAATGTAAAATGTTTCCTTTATCAAGGAAAATGTCAAACGGTAGTTTGAAAGTTATTTATCCAGAAGGGGGTACCAACCAAATTGAGAACGTTAACTAATTGTTTAGTTACCATACTGATGTCTGATGATATTGAACATGTTAGAGTAGGGAAAAAGAGAGATTATTAGATGCTGAGTGGGACACATTTGTATTGTTCCAGAGTTTCATCTACAAGTGAAAGTGAGCCCAGGTGATCTAACACCTGTCCGTAAGTTCTGCAGTGAGGCCTAACTACTGAGTGCCTACACAGTGATTTACCTATAGAAGCAGAATCGTGTCTTGGCAGTGGATGCTGGCGTTTATACATACTTCAACCAGCCTGGTTCCAGAGACCTCAGATAAGACTTGTCTGGGAAATTGATATCACAAACAATCCACTCTCTCAGTTTTTCACAAAAGATAGTTTATCAGACAGTGAGGAACAAAAACGTTCAATAAACTTGTACCCTTTTCTAGGAGCAAGAAATACTTGACATTCTCCCAGCTTGAGGCACATAAATAATTGTGGGATAACACAGACTCAATGACAGTTGTAAAATAATTGGTTGTAAATAATTTCATTATCATGTTGAGTTTATTATTCCTGTGTCAGAAGAATAACTAGATACAGGAAAATAAATTGTAAAAAAATAAGTTACATGCAAAACTTTACCCAGTGACTTGTTTAATCATTGTTTATTGGTAATAGGTGTAGTTGTTGTCCTGTTCATACACTTCATCACATTGCATATACCCTAGACACTTGCTAGACAACATACACACACCAATACACTTCAGTAGGGGAAGATATATAATCGGGTGAGGTCGTGGTGGAAGCAGACAGGTACCCTGTAAACTTATTTGAATTTAATAAACCTCAGGGACTTGCATAGCTGACCTCACACCAGATACCATTAATATAATATTTAAACCAATAATAACATTTAATTCACCACATTAATTGGGACGCTCTTCCGGGATTTAAAGTTTCTTAGTACCCTATATTAAGTGAGTCACTAGTCCCAGTATTTGTAAAATCTAATAGTAAAAATAATTTGAGAGTGGTTTGAGATATCATTGCCCTTTGTGTTGTGTTTAGAGTTGGTTAATTAGTTAAGGTAGTGGATAGTATTTCATATTGTTAACTATAAAATGGCGGATATGGCTAAATACAGATCTGCTGCTGTGCAGACTGCAAAAGAAATGAATTTAGATGGGCAAGCTCTGATTCAGTATGTGACATCAGAGTGCGATAAGTATATGGAAAGGGAAGATAAGAGATTAGCTGAGGAGAAGAGAATTATGTTAGAGGATGCTAGGGAACTTAAGAAGTTAGAGGCTGATAGAGAAGCTGAGATCAAGAGGCTGCAGTTGGAGGAGAAGAAACTTGAGGCTGAAAGAGTGAAAGAAGAAAAGAGACTTGAGGCTGAAAGAGAGAAAGAAGAAAAGAGGTTGGAAGCTGCCAAGGAGGAGAAGAGATTTCAGATGGAGGCTGAGAAAGAAGAGAAACGGTTACAAAGGGAACATGAGTTGCGACTAAGGGAGATGGAGTTACAAGGCCATGCTCCTGATAATGGAAGTAGCTCATCCACCTCCGACTCTGCTGCCAGCCAGGTCGCCTCAACCTCAGCCATGGAGTTCCAGTTGGACCCCTTTGTAGAAAAAGATGATGATATTGAGTCATTTTTATCTAGATTTGAAAGGTTAGCTACTATGTATGGGCTAGAGAAAGAGAGATGGAGTATGAAACTATCTCAGGGGCTTAGGGGAACCTCTTATGAGGTCTTCGCCAAACTGAGCAAGGATGATCAAGATGACTACGACATTCTTAAGTAAGCTCTTCTAGTTAGATATGAGAAAAATAGTGAATTTTACAGAAAGAAATTTAGGAATGCCAAACTGTTGACTGGAGAGACTTACCACCAGTTCTCTGCACGCCTGGAGACATACCTGGAGAAATGGACTGCTCTGGGGAAAACCCAAGATTTAAAGGAAATGATTATGACTGAGCAGTTAAGAGAGTCCATGGCTCCAGACCTGAGAAAATTTCTCACGGAACAGGGTGCTGAGAGGCAGGGGGAGATCTTAAATGTGGCTGAGAGATATCAGGCAGCCCAGTCTGAGATAGCAAGTTTAAAGAAGAAGCCTATAGACCATGATAAAGCTCCACCAAACCAAAACCAACCTAACTATGAACACAGAGATAAGTTTAATAAGGGTAAAGCCTATTATGATAAGCCAAGTTTTGACCAACGAGATAGAAACTCGCATTTCAGAGAAAGGAGACCCTACAAACCAGAAAAAATATTGTAAAGTTTGTAGGATGAATAATCATAATACTATTGACTGTGGTAGGAAAGTTCCTCCATATCACGTGGCATGCATGATAACAGTGGAAAAGGGGAAGAAGAAATGACAGAGAATCATATTAATCTTCAACATTCCCCCATCTGTGAAGAAGTGACATGTAATGGTGCCAAGGTTAGGTGCCTTTACGATTCAGGTTTAGAATATGACTCAGTTGTGAATGCAACCCTAGTGCACCCTGAACAGTATACCACAGAGAAAGTGGAGATACAAGGGGCCGTAAAGGGAATAGACACCATGACACTTCCAGTAGCCGAGATCAATGTAGAGACAAGGTACGTGGAAGGAGTGATCAGAGCAGCCGTGTGTGACGACCCTAATTACCCGCTGGTGTTAGGAAGTAAATATGTTTTTCTAGGAAGCCCGGTAAAACCTGTGGTAATGGCCACGCTTCAGGTTAGGTCGACCCCTAGTAGAACGGAGGAGGAACCACCACTAGTTTATTCTCATAAGCAGATGAGAAAGGCCCAGGCAAAGGATAAAACATTAAAACCTTGCTTTGGTAAATTGCCAACAAGCCATGCACACCCTAAGAAAGGACAATTTTATTTGAAGGAGGGACTGCTCTTCAGGAAAGCGAGAGCAGGATCCAAAGAACAGGGACAGTTGGTATTGCCAACTCCCCACAGGGAAAAAGTGATGGCACAAGCTCATGTTGTACCTGACGGTGGACACCAGAGGAATGGAAAACCCGTCAAAGGACATCTGAAAAATATTACTGGCCCCAAGTAGCTGCTGATATTGCACAATTTGTGGGGGCCTGTGAAAAATGTAGCAAGGTACAGTCCCCAAGTTGGGAAAATCATAATCAGATGCCAGCCAAGCATTCTGAAACATATGGGCCTAAAAATAACAAGGAAAATAAAAATAATAAGGTTGACATAGAGGATAGGTATCCACCTTCCCACCAACAGTTTTCACCAAAAATATTTAGATTCGCAACTCTGAGAAGGGCATCCAGAGAAAATAGAAACTCAGACCAGTCAACCCAGGCTCAGTTTCAAGCCGCAGTTAGGGAACTGGCTGAAATTAATATTGAAGATAATCCGCCAGATTTGAACCCGAAACAAAATGTTAGAAGGAAAGTGGGGAGTGGACGAGTGAGCAATTCGGAAAATGCTCACAGCGCTTCACAATATGGCTATTAATTTAGCATGAAAAGGGCACTGGTGACATTTTAGTCACCCGACCCTACACCGTCTAAGGGGAAGTATTGGTCGGACCCTGGATGGCGATCACCCACACATATTATAGCAAAGCTAAGGGCGAATTGATTTCTGATGCAGAAACTCATTTCCCCACATATTATCTTATTTCACCAAATTGTCTGTAGGCGGAGAATATAGTTGGTGAATATGGCCTCCATTTGAGTGGCATATTATAAGAATATTATTAGAAGGGTGTTTCCACATTCAATCAAGCCTGAGATCAGACCAATTGTTGGCTGTGAACATTTCGGAGGAGCAGAGTGCCTCCATTGTTGCCTTTTTGAATTGAGGATAGTCCGAGTGTTTATTCAGGCTGATCAGGAAATTATTGGATCCCCTACACAACTCAGATATCACCGTATAGATCAACTCCTCATAACGTACAATTTGAGGAACATCTAATATTCTCGGGACATGTCGTTGAGCAGACTCAGAGAAGAGAAATGGTGAATACTGATTGCTAAGCAGCATTAAGACAAGCAGTAACACTTGCAGCTGTTCAGTAACATAACTGAAATAGATTCTTGGATTGCAGAGGTCTGAGGCAGCTTTCTTGAGTTGTGCTTACTTTGAATGACCCCACTGTAGAAATCCATGAAAACACAAGGGCAGGAAAAGCCTAGGGAATAGTACTTTATTTACGCTAATTGTCTCACAGATAATAACCTGCAATGATTGCAATTTTTAGGAAAGGAGGTGTGTAGTAAAATCTGTGAGAACAAACGCTAAATTCCAGGAAATTGTACTCCCAATGCTAATATATAGAACCAGCCCGTGTGTGTCTGACTGGCTTCTTCTCATACGCCAGCAGCACGCTCAAATTGTTACCGAAGTAATGCCTAAACGACTTGCCGCAGTCTAACATTATACGCTTTGCTGGCGTTGGCTTTGAGACTAAATATTTTCTTGTGCCAGAACTGCGATACGATGACTGGCGTTTGAATTAACGAAGATTTTAACATTAACGCCATGTAATTGTTGCAATTCGGACAATTTCCAGAAGTGTATAACGAAACTGCAGCAAGAATTAACACAAATACTACCTATACCTTGCAAGACTCCCCTTTTTCTCGACACGCGTTCTGGACATATATTCACACGGTTGGACTTGGCAGACTGCACACACACACACACACGCAAGTTGTTAAAATTTTGTGACGTAGCGTAGTGTTCGTTCTGCATACGGTAGTTTGAAAATAAAAGGAAAAATGCAATTAACGTGAGATGTTTTTTTGAATGTGTAATACTAAATAGGGTGTGAGACGGAGTGACCTTAGTTCGTGTTTACCAATTTAAATTGAATAGGAGAGGAAATGTTTTATTTGAAGCATTGTAGGAAATAAAACGATGCTAGGCATGAGAAAGACATACAAGAATAAATATGTACTGACTGGGTAATAGATAACAGCAGGATTAATAAGTATGTATGAGTATTTAAAACTATTAAGAAATAAAGAAGTTGGACAGAAGACAGATAGACAGATGTACTTGAAAATCTTTCTCGTAGGTGGGGTTAAAGGGGAAGGAGTCCTTATTTTGAATATTTGTCAGTTTTATTTGAAAAGGAACGCTATTCACTAAACAGTCTCTGATTGGCTGTAGTATAATAGACAAACGGTTGTATAAAACCAATTAGTATTTAGTATAGGGGGCCACTAGATGAAAAATTCCCTACACTAAAGTTGTTGTTATAGACGAGGCAAGAGTACTGTCTTGTTTGCTAATTCTGCACAAGCAGCGATCTGGATTTGTTACCATATATCGCAATATTCAACTATTTAGTGATTTTAATTCTCTGGATCGGTAAGAATGAAAACATTTATCTTATCGTTATTATCATTATTATGTATGCATTACCGACTCTGTATGAACCTTAAAGGGGAAACATTTATCCGGAGGGAAGCCAACATCAAACTCTGTGTAGTTTCACAGCGTTGTTAGGAACTGTATTAACCTGGTATAGAAAAGCCAGACAGGCTTTCGGCCATATGGGGAGAAAAGAAAATTAAATATTTATGATGAAAAGAAAAAGTTGTGTTATGACATAAGACCAGGAAGATCACTGGCCGTCTTCTTCAGCAAGTCACCGTGATTGTACATGATTTGATAGTATTAATGTAAAATGTTTCCTTTATCAAGGAAAATGTCAAACGGTAGTTTGAAAGTTATTTATCCAGAAGGGGGTACCAACCCAATTGAGAACGTTAACTAATTGTTTAGTTACCATACTGATGTCTGATGATATTGAACATGTTAGAGTAGGGACAAAGAGAGATTATTAGATGCTGAGTGGGACACATTTGTATTGTTGCAGAGTTTCATCTACAAGTGAAAGTGAGCCCAGGTGATCTAACACCTGTCCGTAAGTTCTGCAGTGAGGCCTAACTACTGAGTGCCTACACAGTGATTTACCTATAGAAGCAGAATTGTGTCTTGGCAGTGGATGCTGGCGTTTATACATACTTCAACCAGCCTGGTTCCAGAGATCTCAGATAAGACTTGTCTGGGAAATTGATATCACAAACAATCCACTCTCTCAGTTTTTCACAAAAGATAGTGTATCAGACACTGAGGAACAAAAACGTTCAATAAACTTGTACCCTTTTCTAGGAGCAAGAAATACTTGACATTCTCCCAGCTTGAGGCACATAAATAATTGTGGGATAACACAGACTCAATGACAGTTGTAAAATAATTGGTTGTAAATAATTTCATTATCATGTTGAGTTTATTATTCCTGTGTCAGAAGAATAACTAGATACAGGAAAATAAATTGTAAAAAAATAAGTTACATGCAAAACTTTACCCAGTGACTTGTTTAATCATTGTTTATTGGTAATAGGTGTAGTTGTTGTCCTGTTCATACACTTCATCACATTGCATATACCCTAGACACTTGCTAGACAACATACACACACCAATACACTTCAGTAGGGGAAGATATATAATCGGGTGAGGTCGTGGTGGAAGCAGACAGGTACCCTGTAAACTTATTTGAATTTAATAAACCTCAGGGACTTGCATAGCTGACCTCACACCAGATACCATTAATATAATATTTAAACCAATAATAACATTTAATTCACCACATTAATTGGGACGCTCTTCCGGGATTTAAAGTTTCTTAGTACCCTATATTAAGTGAGTCACTAGTCCCAGTATTTGTAAAATCTAATAGTAAAAATAATTTGAGAGTGGTTTGAGATATCATTGCCCTTTGTGTTGTGTTTAGAGTTGGTTAATTAGTTAAGGTAGTGGATAGTATTTCATATTGTTAACTATAAAATGGCGGATATGGCTAAATACAGATCTGCTGCTGTGCAGACTGCAAAAGAAATGAATTTAGATGGGCAAGCTCTGATTCAGTATGTGACATCAGAGTGCGATAAGTATATGGAAAGGGAAGATAAGAGATTAGCTGAGGAGAAGAGAATTATGTTAGAGGATGCTAGGGAACTTAAGAAGTTAGAGGCTGATAGAGAAGCTGAGATCAAGAGGCTGCAGTTGGAGGAGAAGAAACTTGAGGCTGAAAGAGTGAAAGAAGAAAAGAGACTTGAGGCTGAAAGAGAGAAAGAAGAAAAGAGGTTGGAAGCTGCCAAGGAGGAGAAGAGATTTCAGATGGAGGCTGAGAAAGAAGAGAAACGGTTACAAAGGGAACACGAGTTGCGACTAAGGGAGATGGAGTTACAAGGCCATGCTCCTGATAATGGAAGTAGCTCATCCACCTCCGACTCTGCTGCCAGCCAGGTCGCCTCAACCTCAGCCATGGGGTTCCAGTTTGACCCATTTGTAGAAAAAGATGATGATATTGAGTCATTTTTATCTAGATTTGAAAGGTTAGCTACTATGTATGGGCTAGAGAAAGAGAGATGGAGTATGAAACTATCTCAGGGGCTTAGGGGAACCGCTTATGAGGTCTTCGCCAAACTGAGCAAGGATGATCAAGATGACTACGACATTCTTAAGTAAGCTCTTCTAGTTAGATATGAGAAAAATAGTGAATTTTACAGAAAGAAATTTAGGAATGCCAAACTGTTGACTGGAGAGACTTACCACCAGTTCTCTGCACGCCTGGAGACATACCTGGAGAAATGGACTGCTCTGGGGAAAACCCAAGATTTAAAGGAAATGATTATGACTGAGCAGTTAAGAGAGTCCATGGCTCCAGACCTGAGAAAATTTCTCACGGAACAGGGTGCTGAGAGGCAGGGGGAGATCTTAAATGTGGCTGAGAGATATCAGGCAGCCCAGTCTGAGATAGCAAGTTTAAAGAAGAAGCCTATAGACCATGATAAAGCTCCACCAAACCAAAACCAACCTAACTATGAACACAGAGATAAGTTTAATAAGGGTAAAGCCTATTATGATAAGCCAAGTTTTGACCAACGAGATAGAAACTCGCATTTCAGAGAAAGGAGACCCTACAAACCAGAAAAAATATTGTATAGTTTGTAGGATGAATAATCATAATACTATTGACTGTGGTAGGAAAGTTCCTCCATATCACGTGGCATGCATGATAACAGTGGAAAAGGGGAAGAAGAAATGACAGAGAATCATATTAATCTTCAACATCCCCCCATCTGTGAAGAAGTGACATGTAATGGTGCCAAGGTTAGGTGCCTTTACGATTCAGGTTTAGAATATGACTCAGTTGTGAATGCAACCCTAGTGCACCCTGAACAGTATACCACAGAGAAAGTGGAGATACAAGGGGCCGTAAAGGGAATAGACACCATGACACTTCCAGTAGCCGAGATCAATGTAGAGACAAGGTACGTGGAAGGAGTGATCAGAGCAGCCGTGTGTGACGACCCTAATTACCCGCTGGTGTTAGGAAGTAAATATGTTTTTCTAGGAAGCCCGGTAAAACCTGTGGTAATGGCCACGCTTCAGGTTAGGTCGACCCCTAGTAGAACGGAGGAGGAACCACCACTAGTTTATTCTCATAAGCAGATGAGAAAGGCCCAGGCAAAGGATAAAACATTAAAACCTTGCTTTGGTAAATTGCCAACAAGCCATGCACACCCTAAGAAAGGACAATTTTATTTGAAGGAGGGACTGCTCTTCAGGAAAGCGAGAGCAGGATCCAAAGAACAGGGACAGTTGGTATTGCCAACTCCCCACAGGGAAAAAGTGATGGCACAAGCTCATGTTGTACCTGACGGTGGACACCAGAGGAATGGAACAACCCGTCAAAGGACATCTGAAAAATATTACTGGCCCCAAGTAGCTGCTGATATTGCACAATTTGTGGGGGCCTGTGAAAAATGTAGCAAGGTACAGTCCCCAAGTTGGGAAATCATAATCAGATGCCAACCAAGCATTCTGAAACATATGGGCCTAAAAATAACAAGGAAAATAAAAATAATAAGGTTGACATAGAGGATAGGTATCCACCTTCCCACCAACAGTTTTCACCAAAAATATTTAGATTCGCAACTCTGAGAAGGGCATCCAGAGAAAATAGAAACTCAGACCAGTCAACCCAGGCTCAGTTTGAAGCCGCAGTTAGGGAACTGGCTGAAATTAATATTGAAGATAATCCGCCAGATTTGAACCCGAAAAACAAAATGTTAGAAGGAAAGTGGGGAGTGGACGAGTGAGCAATTCGGAAAATGCTCACAGCGCTTCACAATATGGCTATTAATTTAGCATGAAAAGGGCACTGGTGACATTTAGTCACCCGACCCTACACCGTCTAAGGGGAAGTATTGGTCGGACCCTGGATGGAGATCACCCACACATATTATAGCAAAGCTAAGGGCGAATTGATTTCTGATGCAGAAACTCATTTCCCCACATATTATCTTATTTCATCAAATTGTCTGTAGGCGGAGAATATAGTTGGTGAATATGGCCTCCATTTGAGTGGCATATTATAAGAATATTATTAGAAGGGTGTTTCCACATTCAATCAAGCCTGAGATCAGACCAATTGTTGGCTGTGAACATTTCGGAGGAGCAGAGTGCCTCCATTGTTGCCTTTTTGAATTGAGGATAGTCCGAGTGTTTATTCAGGCTGATCAGGAAATTATTGGATCCCCTACACAACTCAGATATCACCATATAGATCAACTCCTCATAACGTACAATTTGAGGAACATCTAATATTCTCGGGACATGTCGTTGAGCAGACTCAGAGAAGAGAAATGGTGAATACTGATTGCTAAGCAGCATTAAGACAAGCAGTAACACTTGCAGCTGTTCAGTAACATAACTGAAATAGATTCTTGGATTGCAGAGGTCTGAGGCAGCTTTCTTGAGTTGTGCTTACTTTGAATGACCCCACTGTAGAAATCCATGAAAACACAAGGGCAGGAAAAGCCTAGGGAATAGTACTTTATTTACGCTAATTATCTCACAGATAATAACCTGCAATGATTGCAATTTTTAGGAAAGGAGGTGTGTAGTAAAATCTGTGAGAACAAACGCTAAATTCCAGGAAATTGTACTCCCAATGCTAATATATAGAACCAGCCCGTGTGTGTCTGACTGGCTTCTTCTCATACGCCAGCAGCACGCTCAAATTGTTACCGAAGTAATGCCTAAACGACTTGCCACAGTCTAACATTATACGCTTTGCTAGCGTTGGCTTTGAGACTAAATATTTTCTTGTGCCAGAACTGCGATACGATGACTGGCGTTTGAATTAACGAAGATTTTAACATTAACGCCATGTAATTGTAGCAATTCGGACAATTTCCAGAAGTGTATAACGAAACTGCAGCAAGAATTAACACAAATACTACCTATACCTTGCAAGACCCCCCTTTTTCTCGACACGGTTCTGGACATATATTCACACGGTTGGACTTGGCAGACGGCACACACACACACGCAAGTTGTTAAAATTTTGTGACGTAGCGTAGTGTTCGTTCTGCATACGGTAGTTTGAAAATAAAAGGAAAAATGCAATTAACGTGAGATGTTTTTTTGAATGTGTAATACTAAATAGGGTGTGAGACGGAGTGACCTTAGTTCGTGTTTACCAATTTAAATTGAATAGGAGCGGAAATGTTTTATTTGAAGCATTGTAGGAAATAAAACGATACTAGGCATGAGAAAGACATACAAGAATAAATATGTACTGACTGGGTAATAGATAACAGCAGGATTAATTAGTATGTATGAGTATTTAAAACTATTAAGAAATAAAGAAGTTGGACAGAAGACAGATAGACAGATGTACTTGAAAATCTTTCTCGTAGGTGGGGTTAAAGGGGAAGGAGTCCTTATTTTGAATATTTGTCAGTTTTATTTGAAAAGCAACGCTATTCACTAAACAGTCTCTGATTGCCTGTAGTATAATAGACAAACGGTTGTATAAAACCAATTAGTATTGAGTATAGGGGGCCACTAGATGAAAAATTCCCTACACTAAAGTTGTTGTTATAGACGAGGCAAGAGTACTGTCTTGTTTGCTAATTCTGCACAAGCAGCGATCTGGATTTGTTACCATATATCGCAATATTCAACTATTTAGTGATTTTAATTCTCTGGATCGGTAAGAATGAAAACATTTATCTTATCGTTATTATCATTATTATGTATGCATTACCGACTCTGTATGAACCTTAAAGGGGAAACATTTATCTGGAGGGAAGCCAACATCAAACTCTGTGTTGTTTCACAGCGTTGTTAGGAACTGTATTAACCTGGTATAGAAAAGCCAGACAGGCTTTCGGCCATATGGGGAGAAAAGAAAATTAAATATTTATGATGAAAAGAAAAAGTTGTGTTATGACATAAGACCAGGAAGATCACTGGCCGTCTTCTTCAGCAAGTCACCGTGATTGTACAAGATTTGATAGTATTAATGTAAAATGTTTCCTTTATCAAGGAAAATGTCAAACGGTAGTTTGAAAGTTATTTATCCAGAAGGGGGTACCAACCCAATTGAGAACGTTAACTAATTGTTTAGTTACCATACTGATGTCTGATGATATTGAACATGTTAGAGTAGGGACAAAGAGAGATTATTAGATGCTGAGTGGGACACATTTGTATTGTTGCAGAGTTTCATCTACAAGTGAAAGTGAGCCCAGGTGATCTAACACCTGTCCGTAAGTTCTGCAGTGAGGCCTAACTACTGAGTGCCTACACAGTGATTTACCTATAGAAGCAGAATCGTGTCTTGGCAGTGGATGCTGGCGTTTATACATACTTCAACCAGCCTGGTTCCAGAGACCTCAGATAAGACTTGTCTGGGAAATTGATATCACAAACAATCCACTCTCTCAGTTTTTCACAAAAGATAGTGTATCAGACAGTGAGGAACAAAAACGTTCAATAAACTTGTACCCTTTTCTAGGAGCAAGAAATACTTGACATTCTCCCAGCTTGAGGCACATAAATAATTGTGGGATAACACAGACTCAATGACAGTTGTAAAATAATTGGTTGGAAATAATTTCATTATCATGTTGAGTTTATTATTCCTGTGTCAGAAGAATAACTAGATACAGGAAAATAAATTGTAAAAAAATAAGTTACATGCAAAACTTTACCCAGTGACTTGTTTAATCATTGTTTATTGGTAATAGGTGTAGTTGTTGTCCTGTTCATACACTTCATCACATTGCATATACCCTAGACACTTGCTAGACAACATACACACACCAATACACTTCAGTAGGGGAAGGTATATAATCGGGTGAGGTCGTGGTGGAAGCAGACAGGTACCCTGTAAACTTATTTGAATTTAATAAACCTCAGGGACTTGCATAGCTGACCTCACACCAGATACCATTAATATAATATTTAAACCAATAATAACATTTAATTCACCACATTAATTGGGACGCTCTTCCGGGATTTAAAGTTTCTTAGTACCCTATATTAAGTGAGTCACTAGTCCCAGTATTTGTAAAATCTAATAGTAAAAATAATTTGAGAGTGGTTTGAGATATCATTGCCCTTTGTGTTGTGTTTAGAGTTGGTTAATTAGTTAAGGTAGTGGATAGTATTTCATATTGTTAACTATAAAATGGCGGATATGGCTAAATACAGATCTGCTGCTGTGCAGACTGCAAAAGAAATGAATTTAGATGGGCAAGCTCTGATTCAGTATGTGACATCAGAGTGCGATAAGTATATGGAAAGGGAAGATAAGAGATTAGCTGAGGAGAAGAGAATTATGTTAGAGGATGCTAGGGTACTTAAGAAGTTAGAGGCTGATAGAGAAGCTGAGATCAAGAGGCTGCAGTTGGAGGAGAAGAAACTTGAGGCTGAAAGAGTGAAAGAAGAAAAGAGATTTGAGGCTGAAAGAGAGAAAGAAGAAAAGAGGTTGGAAGCTGCCAAGGAGGAGAAGAGATTTCAGATGGAGGCTGAGAAAGAAGAGAAACGGTTACAAAGGGAACATGAGTTGCGACTAAGGGAGATGGAGTTACAAGGCCATGCTCCTGATAATGGAAGTAGCTCATCCACCTCCGACTCTGCTGCCAGCCAGGTCGCCTCAACCTCAGCCATGGGGTTCCAGTTTGACCCATTTGTAGAAAAAGATGATGATATTGAGTCATTTTTATCTAGATTTGAAAGGTTAGCTACTATGTATGGGCTAGAGAAAGAGAGATGGAGTATGAAGGTATCTCAGGGGCTTAGGGGAACCTCTTATGAGGTCTTCGCCAAACTGAGCAAGGATGATCAAGATGACTACGACATTCTTAAGTAAGCTCTTCTAGTTAGATATGAGAAAAATAGTGAATTTTACAGAAAGAAATTTAGGAATGCCAAACTGTTGACTGGAGAGACTTACCACCAGTTCTCTGCACGCCTGGAGACATACCTGGAGAAATGGACTGCTCTGGGGAAAACCCAAGATTTAAAGGAAATGATTATGACTGAGCAGTTAAGAGAGTCCATGGCTCCAGACCTGAGAAAATTTCTCACGGAACAGGGTGCTGAGAGGCAGGGGGAGATCTTAAATGTGGCTGAGAGATATCAGGCAGCCCAGTCTGAGATAGCAAGTTTAAAGAAGAAGCCTATAGACCATGATAAAGCTCCACCAAACCAAAACCAACCTAACTATGAACACAGAGATAAGTTTAATAAGGGTAAAGCCTATTATGATAAGCCAAGTTTTGACCAACGAGATAGAAACTCGCATTTCAGAGAAAGGAGACCCTACAAACCAGAAAAAATATTGTAAAGTTTGTAGGATGAATAATCATAATACTATTGACTGTGGTAGGAAAGTTCCTCCATATCACGTGGCATGCATGATAACAGTGGAAAAGGGGAAGAAGAAATGACAGAGAATCATATTAATCTTCAACATCCCCCCATCTGTGAAGAAGTGACATGTAATGGTGCCAAGGTTAGGTGCCTTTACGATTCAGGTTTAGAATATGACTCAGTTGTGAATGCAACCCTAGTGCACCCTGAACAGTATACCACAGAGAAAGTGGAGATACAAGGGGCCGTAAAGGGAATAGACACCATGACACTTCCAGTAGCCGAGATCAATGTAGAGACAAGGTACGTGGAAGGAGTGATCAGAGCAGCCGTGTGTGACGACCCTAATTACCCGCTGGTGTTAGGAAGTAAATATGTTTTTTTAGGAAGCCCGGTAAAACCTGTGGTAATGGCCACGCTTCAGGTTAGGTCGACCCCTAGTAGAACGGAGGAGGAACCACCACTAGTTTATTCTCATAAGCAGATGAGAAAGGCCCAGGCAAAGGATAAAACATTAAAACCTTGCTTTGGTAAATTGCCAACAAGCCATGCACACCCTAAGAAAGGACAATTTTATTTGAAGGAGGGACTGCTCTTCAGGAAAGCGAGAGCAGGATCCAAAGAACAGGGACAGTTGGTATTGCCAACTCCCCACAGGAAAAAGTGATGGCACAAGCTCATGTTGTACCTGACGGTGGACACCAGAGGAATGGAACAACCCGTCAAAGGACATCTGAAAAATATTACTGGCCCCAAGTAGCTGCTGATATTGCACAATTTGTGGGGGCCTGTGAAAAATGTAGCAAGGTACAGTCCCCAAGTTGGGAAATCATAATCAGATGCCAACCAAGCATTCTGAAACATATGGGCCTAAAAATAACAAGGAAAATAAAAATAATGAGGTTGACATAGAGGATAGGTATCCACCTTCCCACCAACAGTTTTCACCAAAAATATTTAGATTCGCAACTCTGAGAAGGGCATCCAGAGAAAATAGAAACTCAGACCAGTCAACCCAGGCTCAGTTTGAAGCCGCAGTTAGGGAACTGGCTGAAATTAATATTGAAGATAATCCGCCAGATTTGAACCCGAAACAAAATGTTAGAAGGAAAGTGGGGAGTGGACGAGTGAGCAATTCGGAAAATGCTCACAGCGCTTCACAATATGGCTATTAATTTAGCATGAAAAGGGCACTGGTGACATTTAGTCACCCGACCCTACACCGTCTAAGGGGAAGTATTGGTCGGACCCTGGATGGAGATCACCCACACATATTATAGCAAAGCTAAGGGCGAATTGATTTCTGATGCAGAAACTCATTTCCCCACATATTATCTTATTTCATCAAATTGTCTGTAGGCGGAGAATATAGTTGGTGAATATGGCCTCCATTTGAGTGGCATATTATAAGAATATTATTAGAAGGGTGTTTCCACATTCAATCAAGCCTGAGATCAGACCAATTGTTGGCTGTGAACATTTCGGAGGAGCAGAGTGCCTCCATTGTTGCCTTTTTGAATTGAGGATAGTCCGAGTGTTTATTCAGGCTGATCGGGAAATTATTGGATCCCCTACACAACTCAGATATCACCATATAGATCAACTCCTCATAACGTACAATTTGAGGAACATCTAATATTCTCGGGACATGTCGTTGAGCAGACTCAGAGAAGAGAAATGGTGAATACTGATTGCTAAGCAGCATTAAGACAAGCAGTAACACTTGCAGCTGTTCAGTAACATAACTGAAATAGATTCTTGGATTGCAGAGGTCTGAGGCAGCTTTCTTGAGTTGTGCTTACTTTGAATGACCCCACTGTAGAAATCCATGAAAACACAAGGGCAGGAAAAGCCTAGGGAATAGTACTTTATTTACGCTAATTGTCTCACAGATAATAACCTGCAATGATTGCAATTTTTAGGAAAGGAGGTGTGTAGTAAAATCTGTGAGAACAAACGCTAAATTCCAGGAAATTGTACTCCCAATGCTAATATATAGAACCAGCCCGTGTGTGTCTGACTGGCTTCTTCTCATACGCCAGCAGCACGCTCAAATTGTTACCGAAGTAATGCCTAAACGACTTGCCGCAGTCTAACATTATGCGCTTTGCTAGCGTTGGCTTTGAGACTAAATATTTTCTTGTGCCAGAACTGCGATACGATGACTGGCGTTTGAATTAACGAAGATTTTAACATTAACGCCATGTAATTGTAGCAATTCGGACAATTTCCAGAAGTGTATAACGAAACTGCAGCAAGAATTAACACAAATACTACCTATACCTTGCAAGACCCCCCTTTTTCTCGACACGCGTTCTGGACATATATTCACACGGTTGGACTTGGCAGACGATACACACACACACGCAAGTTGTTAAAATTTTGTGACGTAGCGTAGTGTTCGTTCTGCATACGGTAGTTTGAAAATAAAAGGAAAAATGCAATTAACGTGAGATGTTTTTTTGAATGTGTAATACTAAATAGGGTGTGAGACGGAGTGACCTTAGTTCGTGTTTACCAATTTAAATTGAATAGGAGAGGAGATGTTTTATTTGAAGCATTGTAGGAAATAAAACGATACTAGGCATGAGAAAGACATACAAGAATAAATATGTACTGACTGGGTAATAGATAACAGCAGGATTAATAAGTATGTATGAGTATTTAAAACTATTAAGAAATAAAGAAGTTGGACAGAAGACAGATAGACAGATGTACTTGAAAATCTTTCTCGTAGGTGGGGTTAAAGGGGAAGGAGTCCTTATTTTGAATATTTGATTCTGCACAAGCAGCGATCTGGATTTGTTACCATATATCGCAATATTCAACTATTTAGTGATTTTAATTCTCTGGATCGGTAAGAATGAAAACATTTATCTTATCATTATTATCATTATTATGTATGCATTATCGACTCTGTATGAACCTTAAAGGGGAAACATTTATCTGGAGGGAAGCCAACATCAAACTCTGTGTTGTTTCACAGCGTTGTTAGGAACTGTATTAACCTGGTATAGAAAAGCCAGACAGGCTTTCGGCCATATGGGGAGAAAAGAAAATTAAATATTTATGATGAAAAGAAAAAGTTGTGTTATGACATAAGACCAGGAAGATCACTGGCCGTCTTCTTCAGCAAGTCACCGTGATTGTACATGATTTGATAGTATTAATGTAAAATGTTTCCTTTATCAAGGAAAATGTCAAACGGTAGTTTGAAAGTTATTTATCCAGAAGGGGGTACCAACCCAATTGAGAACGTTAACTAATTATTTATTTACCATACTGATGTCTGATGATATTGAACATGTTAGAGTAGGGACAAAGAGAGATTATTAGGTGCTGAGTGGGACACATTTGTATTGTTCCAGAGTTTCATCTACAAGTGAAAGTGAGCCCAGGTGATCTAACACCTGTCCGTAAGTTCTGCAGTGAGGCCTAACTACTGAGTGCCTACACAGTGATTTACCTATAGAAGCAGAATCGTGTCTTGGCAGTGGATGCTGGCGTTTATACATACTTCAACCAGCCTGGTTCCAGAGACCTCAGATAAGACTTGTCTGGGAAATTGATATCACAAACAATCCACTCTCTCAGTTTTTCACAAAAGATAGTGTATCAGACAGTGAGGAACAAAAACGTTCAATAAACTTGTACCCTTTTCTAGGAGCAAGAAATAATTGACATTCTCCCAGCTTGAGGCACATAAATAATTGTGGGATAACACAGACTCAATGACAGTTGTAAAATAATTGGTTGTAAATAATTTCATTATCATGTTGAGTTTATTATTCCTGTGTCAGAAGAATAACTAGATACAGGAAAATAAATTGTAAAAAAATAAGTTACATGCAAAACTTTACCCAGTGACTTGTTTAATCATTGTTTATTGGTAATAGGTGTAGTTGTTGTCCTGTTCATACACTTCATCACATTGCATATACCCTAGACACTTGCTAGACAACATACACACACACCAATACGCTTCAGTAGGGGAAGATATATAATCGGGTGAGGTCGTGGTGGAAGCAGACAGGTACCCTGTAAACTTATTTGAATTTAATAAACCTCAGGGACTTGCATAGCTGACCTCACACCAGATACCATTAATATAATATTTAAACCAATAATAACACTTAATTCACCACAGAC
The DNA here is from genome assembly GCA_024509875.1 of Oreohelix idahoensis. NCBI lineage: Eukaryota > Metazoa > Mollusca > Gastropoda > Stylommatophora > Oreohelicidae > Oreohelix > Oreohelix idahoensis. Next base: position 399,335 of record JAMPIV010004905.1, read on the forward strand.
ATTCAACGTAGTCAGCACAATATTCCAGAATAATTTTGATTGAGGTCTAAATGTGGTAGCAAAGTAAGGTCATCTGTAACACACCACACTTATTAGATACAGATACCTTCACAGCTGATCTCAGTCAGTACACTAAGTCCCCTATAATTATTTATATAATCCCAACTTACCACATATATTGGGGTCCTGTCCAGGATTTTGAATCTTCCCCTAGCACATATATATTTGGGGGTAATTTACTTCTGGGAATTATAAAAATTTAAAAGGTATTCTTGGGTGGAAAATAAATAAGGTTGAGCTCTTAGTGCTTGTGGTTGTCCTTAGTTTAATTAGTCATAGATTGAAGTGTTTGGTTAAACGTTGTATACATTTGCCTGTTAGAAAATTGCGGACCTGGCAAAATTTCGATCTGCTGCTATGCAGGCTGCTAAAGAGTTTGGAATGGACGGGCAAGTTATGATTGCTTATGTCACTACTGAATGTGACAAATATACTGAACGTGAAGAAAGAAGATTGGAAAAAGAGGCTGAAAGAAAGTTATAGGCTGAAAAAGATATTAAGAGGTTGCAGATTGAGGCTGACAAAGAGGCTAAAGCATTAGAGCCAGAAGAAAAAAGATTGACTGCGGAAAGGGATGCAGCAAAGGAGGAGAAAAGATTACAGAGGAGCACGAGTTACGACTAAGGGAGCTGGAATTTCAAGGCCATGCTCCTGAAAAGGGTGCCAGTCCCTTTACCTCCGATGCCACTGCTAGTCAGGGAGCCTCAACCTCAGCTATGAGTTTTCATTTCGATCATTTTGTTGAGAAAGACGATGATATTGAGAGCTATCTGAATAGATATGAACTATTAGCTACCACGTATGGGTTAGAGAGAGAAAGGTGGAGCTTAAATTTATCACAAGGGCTTCGTGGTACAGCTTTTGATGTTTTTGCCAAAATGAGCAAAGATGATCAAGACAATTATGACATGTTAAAGCAGGCTCTTTTGTTAAGATATGAAAAGAATGGAGAATTTTATAGAAAAAAGTTCAGGAATGCTAAACTACTGTCAGGTGAAACATATCACCAGTTCTCTGCACGGTTAGAGACATACTTGGAGAAATGGACGGCTCTGGGGAAAACCCAAGATCTTAAGGAAATGATCCTTATAGAACAACTAAGAGAGTCCATGGCTCCAGACCTGAGAAAGTTTCTCATGGAACAAGGTGCAGAGAGGCTGGGTGAGTTGCTAAATGTTGCTGAAAGATATCAAGCAGCTCAAGCAGAGGTAACAGGTAATAAAAAGAAACAGGTAGACAATTTTAAGGCACCACCAAACTTTAATAAGTGTGATCATAGAGAGCATAACAAAGGTAAGCACCAGTTTGATAGGCCACGGTATGAAAATAAAAATAAAACCCCACAATTCGATGAAAGGAAATTTGATGAAAGAAGATCTTTCAACCAAGGAAGGAAGTGGTGTAAAAAGTGTAAGATGAACAATCATACCACTAAAAATTGTAGGAATAAAACTCCTAATTTTGCTGCTATGAAATCTGGGAAGAAGGGAACAAAGGTCAAACCTGAGGAACTACAGGAACCGTACCACCCCCCAGTGTGTGAAGATGTAATCTGTAATGGAGTCACCATAAGTTGCTTATATGATACAGGTTTAGATTATGATTCAGTTGTGAGTTCTCACCTGGTGCAAGCAGATCAATACACCACAGAAACAGTGGAGTTTCAAGCTGCAACCAAGGAAGTAGCGACCATGACACTCCCTATCGCTAAGATACATGTGAAAATGCGATATGTGGAGGGAGTAATCAAAGCAGCAGTGTTAGATGAGCCAATCTACCCTCTGATATTGGGGTGTAGATATGTCTTCCTGGGGAATCCCAAGAGACCTGTGATATTGGCAACGGTGCAGACCAGATCACAGTCTAAAAAGGAGGAAGATAATCCAATAAATACTCATCCAGGTGAGATGAGGAAGGCCCAGGCAGAGGACAAAACACTCAAACCGTGTTTCAAGAAATTGCCCAAATGTCATACACCTCCAGGCAAGGGAGAATTTTATATGAAGAACAAGTTGATTTATAGGAAGGCTGGATCTGAATCCAATGGTCACGGACAGCTGGTCCTTCCCACTTCATGTAGGACTAAAGTGTTGGAACTAGGGCATGCGATTCCCTTCATATGGGGATCAGCGCAACAGGACAGCGGATAGCTTGTTACTATTTCTGGCCAGGGATAACTGAAGATATCAAAAGATATGTAAAATCCTGTCCAGAGTGCCAACGAGTAGCATCGAAGCATTGGACTGCACCAGCAACTCTAGGGGAAATGCCCATAGTGGGAACACCCTTTGAGAGAGTTGCCGTGGACATTGTGGGACCTCTCACTCGAACCAAGAGGAGGAACAGCTACATTCTGACTCTGGTGGACACCTGTTCTATGTAGGGAGAGGCGGTAGCCCTGTCATCCATTGACTCTAAACATGTGGCAGAGGCATTACTCACAATTTTCACAAGGTTAGGCTTTCCCAACCAAATCTTAATTGATAATGGCTCTCAGTTCAAGGGGAAACTAACAGAAGAAGTTTTCAGGATCTTTCAAGCCAAACACTTCCATTGTAGCCGGTACCATCCCCAAGGAAACGGCCAAGTGGAAAGATTTAATGGTACGTTGATGACGATCCTGAGAAAGTTGGCACATGAAAAACCAGATACATGGGACCAGTACCTTCACGCCGCCCTCTTTGCTTATCGGGAGGTACCCCATAGTTCAACCGGTATGGCCCCGGCAACATTATTATTTGGAAGGTCAATAAAAGGTCCACTCGACGCTCTGTTATGAACGTGGACTGATGAAAAGGCAGAGGAAAATATTACATCATCATACCAATATGTGAATGAGCTGACCACTCGTTTAAAAACTGGCTGGAAACTTGCCAATGAAAATTTGAGACAAGCAAGGAAAAAACATGCTGCCTATTACAACAAGAAAGCTAAAGACAGAGATTTGGCTGTGGGAGAGAAGGTACTGCTTCTTCTACCTGGTAGTCAGAATAAGTTGCAAATTGGATGGCAAGGTCCATATACAGTTCTAGAGAAGGTGTCTAGAACAAATTATAAGATAGATAAGAAGGGGAAAGAAAAAATCTATCATGTGAATCTCCTGAAAAAAATATTAGGAAAGAGAAAATCAGGAAGAGACACATTTGTTGACTTTGTCTATTGCAATGGAGATGAAAAAGGAACCACTTTCATCATTTGAATATCCATTACACCCCTGTGAGACAGCTGCACAGGTGAAAATCAGTACACACTTAACGAAAGATCAGAAGGAGAGAGTGCAAAAGGTTCTAGATGATCATACAGAGGTGTTAACGGTCCGTCCGGGGCATACAAACTTATTGGAGTATGATATGAAACTTATAGACCCAACACCTGTATGTATGAAGGCATATTCGATTCCTTTCGCCAAGGAAAAAGCCTTGAAGGAAGAGATAGAATATTTGTTGAAGGAAGGAATCATTTCACACAGTGAATCTTCGTATAGTTCCAGTGTGGTGCTCTTAAGAAAACCCTCCGGAGAACATAGACTCTGTATAGATTACAGGAGACTGAATGCTATGACAGAAGGTCAGGTGGATCCATTGCCGGATACAAATCAGTTGTTTGCCAGGCTAAATAAAGCAAAATATTTCTCAAAAGTGGCTCTGAGCAAAGGATACTATCAGATTCCAGTAAAGCCTGAGGTTAGACCTTATCTAGCTTTTAGTACATCAGAGGGACACTATGAATTTTAGAATTCTTGGGACACACAGTCCATCAGGGAAACATGACTTCTGACCCCAAGAACTTGGAGAAACTAAGAAAAGCCCCGAGGCCACAAACAAAGAAAGACGTGAGATCTTTTGTCTCATTATGTGGTTTCTACCAAAAGTATATCAACAACTTTAATTCCGTATGTGCACCGTTAACTGATTTGACACGCAAGGTAAATCCAGATCGAATTACCTGGACAGCACAGTGTGAATTAGCATACCAAGAATTGAAGGAAAAGCTCACCAGCAAACCTATTTTGAAATTACCTGACTTAAGTCAAGAATTGATTGTAAGAACGGATGCAAGTAGTATCGGTTTAGGAGCTACCCTGTTACAGAAGTCAGATTCACTGGATGGGGAATTAAACCCAGTGGCATATGCTAGCAGAAAGTTGAATAAAGCTGAAAAAAATTTATTCAACTAGCGAAAAAGAATGTCTTGCAGTAATATGGGCGATCAAGAAATTCAATATTTATCTGTATGGGAAGGCATTCAAGTTGCAAACGGATCACAAACCCCTGGCTTTTCTAGCGCAGGCTAGGCATGAAAATACGAGGTTACTCCGATGGTCATTGCTTTTGCAACCATTTCAGTTCAGCATAGAATATATTTCTGGAAAAAACTAACCTGGGTGCTGATTTTCTAAGCCGCCATCCGTGTGATGAGAATCACAATGATCACCAGAAATAGTAATACATTTATCTAGGTGTATATAGAATTATGGACTGACATACGATGTCTGTTTTAAGTGGGGAGAATTCGTGATGAAAAATTCTAATCCACATATATAAATTAGAAAATAAATGTAAAGCCTAACGAAGTAATTTAATAGAAGGAAAGAAGAATGGTGACAGACCAGTGCTTTCCAAATAGCGTACACCGGTGATGTAGAACGCCATAATGACTGAACCCGAGATCCCCTTTTTCTACTTCGTCTGCATAACTGTAACGCTTCCACGTACGATAGTAAAAGCCTACAGCATCATACACGCGTTTCTAAAAATAAAACTGGTACTGTATTTCTTAGACGACCTTGATAGGCACACTGCTTAATGACCTAGATATAATACTACATTAATGTCATTATACCCAATACGTTAACCTAAAAGACAGACGGGCTTAGAGAGAGAGAGATGCACGGAGGAACGCATGCAATGCTACCACGTCGTCTCGCGATTAAAAAGTGAACGCCAATCCCACGCGAAAGGCATGCAGGCCTGATATTTTTTCAAATAGACAGTGATAAAAAACACTAACGATACGAGGTTAGGTTTTGAAAACAGGTTTAAAATCTTATTGGGAACCCTGACATTCTACTGTTTTATGTCTAAGCTCCTGACATTAGTCTGACAGTACAGAAGACATCTCCTAAGTATGGAAGTGAACGGTGGTAACAGCAAAGTCACGACTATCCTAGAATAATACATATTTTGAACGAAGCCACTTAGCCCCATTAAACTTATATATTCTTGTACCTTAGGACTTGCTGACAAAGAATATGTTATGTGTTACGCAAATAGTCTAGTAATTAACAAATTATAGCCAAAATACTGACAGCACAAGATCATATTTGCTCATAATGGCATGTTTGAAAATCACTGCTTTAGGGGAAATGAGGCCAATAAGTTAGATACGATTTGATTGGCTGTAGTAATATGTAAGGCGAAACCTTATTAGTCGAACTGTAAATACTATTATTGTTGTTAATGGCAACGTGTAGGATGGGTAATATTTTTTCAAAGGCTCTTGTAAACATGGTCTCATTGGTAAGAGCGTTCGATATAGTCAAATAGAAGCGTCAGTTCAGGGCCAGTTTTGAAAATAAATTTTGTAAGAAGCAAGTGCGTTGAGATCAAGCTAATATTTTTCTAATAAAAGCCTGGGATAAGGCAGATCAAAATTGTGCCAGAATTCATCGCCAGTCAACGTTACTTGTGTATATTTCCTTGAATTGTGGTAAGCTAGACATATTTCCTATATATATATATATATATATATATATATATATATATATATATATATATATATATATACATATATATATATAATATGAAAATTGAATATGCAATGATAAATTGTGTCTGTATGTGTGTGATTCAGTAGCAAACAGAAGGCAAAGCCTAGATATTGCTCCACCATGTAAAAGCTTGTCAGAGAGGAGTATAACTGCATAGGCATATATGGGATTGCCATATAGTAACATGATACCTATCTTATTGTATAGAAGGAATTAACGCTGGAATTGCAGAGGCGTTGTAACCATTAGGGAGAGGAATACTGGTGTATATTGTCACATGAGAAGCTAGCAGTTGGCCTACAGCGCTGAAGTCTGTGTTTGTAATGTCCTGTACTTCAGTGTGGAAATATATTATATATTAGTTCTGAAGGAGGAGGTACAACCTTCTTATTTCAGGGACCGTGGTACTGAAGTATTAGAGCAGCACCTGGTCTGAGTTTTGCTGGATCCAGAGGGCTGGCAGCAGACTCATTGTCCAAGATATCGACCAGTGGTGTATTTCAAGATAACTGAGAAGCAAGCGAGCAGAGGAGACAGTTTTCCTGCCGCAGACATTGAGCTAAGAATTTGTCAGACAGAGCAGCTCACCCTTGTATAACCCACCTTAAAATTGACTGTAATACTAAATCAAGAGGGACAGTTATTGTTTTACAAATAAAAGGAACTGTGAACCCTTCAATATTATTTCCACCAGTAACAAACACATGAAGTCGTGATGACAAACAACAACCTAGCTTCAAACGCCAGTATTACCTCATAATACTACATTACAACTCTACACACATATTGTAATAATATTATATGTCAGGACAAAGATCCTTTGTATAAATTTTGTACATACAGATTGTGTTTACATTTGATTGTGATTCCTGATTCACTCTGTAGTTGGATCAGGATATCTATTATTGAAAGAAACTAATACATAATTTAAAAGTTAACACTTGACTTACTTAAGCTAGTCTTCTAGAGTGTTATATGTATGTGCTGGTCTTAAGTGTTGTAAAGTGTTGTGGATCTTAATAAAAGTGTTTATCTGTCTTTTGGTTGTTATAAACTTACACTTCATCACTATCATAACCCTAGACATTCAGCGTAGTCAGCACATTATTCCAGAATAATTTTGATTGAGGTCTAAATGTGGTAGCAAAGTAAGGTCATCTGTAACACACCACACTTATTAGATACAGATACCTTCACAGCTGATCTCAGTCAGTACACTAAGTCCCCTATAATTATTTATATAATCCCAACTTACCACAGCCTACAAGGTTGAGGTGCTACAATTGTGGAGAGTTCTCAGGCCACATGGCAGCCAAATGCCCTCAAGGCCCTCTTCCGAAGAGATGTTTTCAATGCAAGTCAACTGAACATTTGATAGCCACCTGTCCCTCAAGGAGCTCTTTCCCTAGACGTACTGCCACAACCAGGTTGCCTGCAGTATTGTAATCCAAGAGATGGCCGTGACAACTGTCACCCTAAGGGAACCGAGAAAATTTGCCGTCGTCTAGGGGAGGAAACCCGTTCTAAGCAGATAGGAGGGAGTGCACATCAAGGTTCAGAAGAGGAAACTCATCTAAAGCAGATTGTGGGCCACCGTCTACACAAAACGACTGTAAAACCCGTCAGGAGCAATCCCCCTTCAATGTCGACAGCTGCAAGCACTGAAAAGAAGAAGTCACAAGCCAGCAGCGACGTGGCACAAGTAGATGAATCTTCTAGACCACAGCAACTGCCAGCCCAACAACGGACAACGAGGGAAATGACGACCAAGAGTGTCCCCAGCCCGGTTGTACCTGTTCCAGAAGCTCAGCCCAAAACATCGCCGCTCAGAAAGAGTCATGCGCAGCACCAATGATCTGAGAGGTTACAATTGAAGCGCCAGAGGTAGTGATGTTGTCGGGACGACAATGTGGTGGGTTTAGATGTTAAGAAGAATGGTGTGTAATATAAGTGTACTTGAGTGAGGTCTACTGTGAAGGTCCCTGAGGTAAACAATGGACATCTGTGTTACAGAGAACCTTTCTTGATACCACCCTACGATCTCACTCTAAGCTATATGTTTGAACTAGTATGATTGCAAGCTTCGTATAGTGTCTAGGGTAATGTAAGAGTGTTGGTAAAGAAACTCAATACAAAAACATATACATACATATACTAAATGCTATGAGTAAATCAACCAACTCCAGTGGGTAAATTTAGAGTTTAAAATATCTTTTCTCAAATTTATTTGTCCTGAACCTAAAATTGTTTTGATCAGGACTACAACTCAATTTAAAATCAAACTATATATACAAATATAGATGTATTTACATAAATAGGACAGTGTGTCCACAACACAATATTACGATATAAATGTTCAAATATTGTTTCTTAATATCTGATGACTACGGGTATTTGGAGACAGGATGGGAATTTATCATCATTCCAATGGTCTTTTGTTAAGTCTATGCTTGGTTACTTTAGTCTTTGGATGGAACGTTATTTGTGATAAGGAGATTCGTTAAATCGTTGTAATAAGTTGTCCCAGGCCAGATATTGCACTTATCTGGACCCTGGAATCACAGCAGTTGTATTAGATTCGGCCACAAGCCACAGTCTCCTCTAGTTTATGAATGCTTTTGCATAGAACTCGTAACAGAGACTCCACTCAATAGTGTAGAACTTCTCGCTCAGCAAAATTACTGACACCAGACAAGTGCCAGCCGAACCCCTGTAAAGGAAAGTTATGTTCCTGTCTTAACCTCACATCAATTCCATCCAATTTACAAGTCATACTATAATTAAACAAAAGAACCTGGTCAGCTCTTCCGGACCAACCTTACTTCTCCACTCCAGTTTGATGGAACAATTTGTACCAGTTTTATTTTCTTTTCCCTAATGGCTGTTACGCCTCTGCCATTAGCATTGATCTTTTTTCCATAAAATATGATGGGTGATATGATTCATGATGTCCCCTGCATGTTCTTTGGTATCTACCTCTCTCTGGTAGCTTATATATGATGGATACCTTATAGGCCCTGACAGAGGTTGCTGGGGACCTATGTACTGACTAATCATGATGGATTTTCTTCTAACTTTTGCTCACACTCACATTTATTTTAAATAAAAGATAATTAATACTGTCCTTACCACAATTTTCAATGAAAAATCACAAGTTATACGTTGACTGACAATGGAAATAAACTTTTGTTCCGTATGTCCTGTCCAGACTGCTGAGAAATATATATGGTCTACAGCAATTCTGCTCTCAGCGCACCTTGCTTCATCTACAGTTTTGAAAAAAATGGCGTCAAAGCCTTATAAGTTTAAACGCAGCTTTGGTAAGCTGGCCAATGATTTTGCATCTCTCAATGGTAAACAAAGTCTTTCAAAATAAAATTCAAACTTTTCCTACGTTACTGGGTTAATATATTTTTAATGCGAGGTCGGCCAATAATATTTTGCCTTACTTCAAATTTCATCCAATCCAATTCATCGTACCTTCTAAGTCTTATTTCCCCTAAGTTTTTTTTTCAAAAATATGCCATACAAAATTAAGCAGGCATGACTTGTCATGACAGTCCGTCCGATCATCTATAGTATTTTTGCCAATATTTGGTTATTTAATGGACTATTTGAGTAACTAACAACATATTCTTGCTCTTCTTCTTCTTCTTTGATCCTTAGCCACCGACCGTCAAAGCAGTCAGTGGCCATCACGCCTAGTGGCGTCTTGTAGGGCAACAACAAATTGATTCCACTTTGCTCGGTCGGTGGCCATCCTTCGTACAGTGCCCCAACTCTGGTTCATTCTTTGCATCTCAGCCTCCACAGTCCTACGCCAGGTTGTTTTTGGTCGGCCTCTCTTTCGTTTTCCTTCAGGGGTCCAAAGCATAGCTGTTCTTGTGATGGCATTGGGGTCTTGATAAGGGTGGATTTAACCAAAATGATAAGCCAAATGGTCTGGCCACCAAAATGGATTTAGGCTGACGACAACTTGCCACCCCTATCGACACCTGGTATTAAAGTGCAAGATGTAGGTGTCTTCTCTGGTTTATGATGTTGCTGTGTATGTTGCAGTAGAATAGTTCACAGGGTACAACACAGGCAACATGATGTGTAGAGTCATAGAAATGGTAACTTCGCTTTTTGTTTTATACCATTTATTGCACGCCACAAAACAGTCATAATATTTATGTCATCACCAACATATTTCAACGAATGCAGCATTCAAAATCATATTAGCCGATAGTCATGTAGAATCCAATACTCAATACTCGTATTGTAAACAAATAGCTTCTATATATTCGATATCATAGAGTTCTGGTTCGTGAAGCTGTATAAATAATATATATATATATATATATATATATATATATATATATATATATATATATATATATATATATATATATATATATATATATATATATATATATATATATATATATATAGCACAGGTCTGGGTGCCTAAAGTTCATACATATAACTTCTGCAACAGTGTCAGCTGCAGATCATCAATATTCATAGACAATAATAAATGCTCCCTTCCTGATGCTAGCAGATCAGATGTATACAATAAGTCCGTTTACTGTCTGCACGTGAATAGCATACATGGAGTACAGGTCAAACCGACCTTTATAACATTCCTAAGTCTAACCATCTGACTTGGACGTGATCTCTGATATAACGAATCCTGGAACACAGACAATAGTCTTGTTGGTCTAGAGCGACCCATATATATATAACTAGTTCAGGTATAAAGATACCGGTGGCGAAATCCTAATCAAAGTACCTCTCCATTTTGAATCACACAGGCGAGCAAAGAGTGACAAAATGACGAACTTCTAGATGATAGCATAAAGTTCAATACAAGAGGAATTACCTTTCTTCGGAATCAACCACTGAACATATGCCTCCAGGCAGGCTTGAATAACACTGGGAAATAGTCTAGTTAGCTAACAAACTCACAAAGACAATGTATTTCCCTCAGAAAATCTCAAGACGCAGATTGCGTCCGCTCGCTACTCAGACCATTTCTAAACTCCCCTCGAGCTGGGCGGAACACACAAAACGAACTCTCTAAGTCTAGACATGCGCAAAACTCCACTACCTGAGTAGCCGTTCACCCAAGACGATTCTAAGAACATTCGAGATAAAAGTCTTACACAGTCGCGCCTTTTATGGTCATGAACAGAAACGTTAAGACAGGTTTCAGACATCTACAACAGTTGACTGATACTACCAAATAAGGAGATATGGTCACGCTTCGTTCAAGAAATTATAGACCGAACGTGTCTCGATATAAGAGAAGGCAAACTCATAAAAAATAGTAGTCTCCATATCTCGGGTTATGTTCCTTTGACTGTAAAATATCATAATACATATTTCAGTCAAAAAATGATCATACATACGAAAAATGATTATACAAAGACTTTGGAAAAAGTAATTATTTGTGCGTAACAGGTCTCTTCTAAAGACATGGCCAACCCAGCTCCAGCGTCTGCCAGCTATGATGGTGTGCATGTCCTCTTGCTTGCTACGAGTAAGCAGATCTTGGTTAGTGATGGTATTCGGACAAAAGATTCGGTGAATTTTTCTTAGGCATGTTGTGTGAAAAGAGGACAGTTTCGACATTTCCTTCTCTGTAACTGTCCAGCATTCCGCACCACAGAGAAGCACAGAAAGCACACAGCTCTGATATAATCTTAATTTTGTGCTTGTGCTGTATTGGGAGGACTTCCAGATGTTGTTTATTCTAAAGAAGGCTGTTCTTGCCTTATTCCTTCTGTTGTTGATGTCTTTGCCTGCCCCGCCGTCTGGTGTTACTATGCTTCCTAGGTATGTGAAGGTATCTGTCTGTACCAGTTGCTGATTCCTTACTGATATGGGCTCGGGGTTGCTCACATTGAGCGTCATGATCTCAGACTTCTTTAAATTGATGTTCAAGCCCACCTGCTGGCTAAACTTATTAAGTCTATCCGTTTTTCCTGTAATTGTTGAATATTTTTGTTCGGCTGTGTTCACCTTACGACTAGCATAAGCGACTGGAGTTAATTCCCCATCAAGTGAGTTTGACCTTTGTAATAGAGCTGCACCTAATCCTATATTGCTGGCATCCGTTGTCACAATGAATTCTTGACTCAAGTCAGGTAACTTCAGAATAGGCCTGCTTGTGAGCTTTTCCTTCAACTCTTGGTAGGCTAATTCACACTGCGCTGACCAAGTAATTCTATCCGGATTTCCTTTGCGCGTTAAATCAGTCAACGGAGCACATATGGAATTAAAGTTTTTGATATACTTTTGGTAGAAACCACATAATGAGACAAAAGATCGCACATCTTTTTTTGTCTGTGGCCTAGGTGCTTTTTTCAATTTCTCTAGGTTCTTGGGGTCAGGGGTCATGTTTCCCTGATGTACTGTGTGTCCCAAGAATTCCAGCTCTTTACATCCAACACGCCCAATGGGCTGATCACCCGTTGGCTTGTCACACCGATTACGGAAACAACGGCAGATGGATCTATTTGTTGTTGCCCTAAAGACGCCGCTAGGCGTGATGGGAAACTACAACAGAGAAAATCAATCTGCTGTTGCCCTTAAGACGCCACAAGGCGTGATGGCCTCTGACTGCTTGGTCGGTCTTTGGCTAAGGACGGAAGAAGAAGAAGAAGAAGACATCCAACACAACATTTGGTCGGTCTAGCGGTCAAATTCGCCTCTATAAGTCGATCAAACTACATATTTAGAGAGTTAATGTGTTCCTCAAATGTTTCAGTAGCTATGAGAATATCGTCCATGAAGTTTGTAATACATGGATTATTCAGGGGATCCAACAATTTTCTCATCATCCTAGAAAATACACTCGGAGCATTTTTCAACCCAAATGGTAGCATGTTGAATTCATAATGTCCATCCGAGGTGCTGAAGGCTAAATAAGGTCTAACCTCAGGCTTTACTGGAATCTGATAGTAGCCTTTGCTCAGATCCACCTTTGAGAAATATTTAGCTTTATTCAGCCTGGCAAACAGCTGATTTGTATCCGGTAATGGATCCACCTGACTTTCTGTGAAAGCATTCAGTTTCCTGTAATCTATACACAGTCTATGTTTTCCAGAGGGTTTTTTCAACAGAACCACACTAGAGCTGTAAGGAGATTTACTGTGCGAGATAATCCTTTCTCTCAACAGATAATCTATCTCCTCCTTCAAAGCTTTTTCCTTAGCGAACGGAATCGAATAGGCTCTCATACAGATTGGTGTTGGGTCTATAAGTTTCATATCATACTTTAATAAATTGGTATGCCCCAGTCTGTCCGTTAGCACATCTGTATGATCATCCAGAACCTGTTGAACTCTCTCCCTCTGATTTCTCGTTAAGTGTGTACTGATTTTTACCTGTGCAGCGGTCTCACAGGGATGTAATGGATATTCATGAGAGGTGAGTGGTTCCTTTTTCTTTTCCATTGCAACAAACAAGGTCAGTAAGTGTGTTTCTTCCTGATTTTCTCTGTCCAGATATTTCTTCAGGAGATTCACATGATAGATTTTCTCTTTCCCCTTCTTATCTATCTTATAATTTGTTCTAAACACCTTCTCTAGAACTGTATATGGACCTTGCCATCCAATTTGCAACTTGTTACTGCTGCTGGGTAGAAGAAGAAGCACATTCTCTCCCACAGCTAATTTTCTGTCTTTCGCTTTCTTAGTATAATAGACAGCATGTTTTTTCCTGGCTTGTCTCAAATTTTCATTGGCAAGTTTCCAGCCAGTTTTAAGACGAGTGGTCAGCTCGTTTACATATTGATATGATGAGGTAATATTTTCTTCTGCCTTTTCATCGGTCCAAGTCCTTAACAATGCTTCTAATGGACCTTTTATTGGCCTCCCAAATAACTGGGTTGCCGGTGCCATACCGGTTGAACTATGGGGTACCTCCCGATAAGCAAAGAGGGCGGCGTGAAGGTACTGATCCCATGTGTCTGGTTTTTCATGTGCCAACTTTCTCAGGATCTAAATGAGGGTCCCGTTGAATCTTTCCACTTGGCCGTTTCCTTGTGGATGGTACGGGCTACAATGAAAGTGTTTGGCTTGAAAGATCCTGAAAACTTCTTTTGTTAGTTTCCCCTTGAACTGTGAGCCATTATCAGTCAAGATTTGGTTGGGAAAGCCTAACCTTGTGAAGATTGTGAGTAATGCCTCTGCCACATGTTTTGAATCAATTGACGACATGGCTACCGCCTCTCCCCACATAGAACAAGTGTCCACCAGAGTCAGAATGTAACTGTTCCTCCTCTTGGTCCGAGTGAGAGGTCATACAATGTCCACTGCAACTCTCTCAAAAGGTGTTCCCACTATGGGCATTTCCCCTAGAGTTGCTGGAGCAGTCCAACGCTTTGGAGCTACCCGTAGCATTCTGGACAGGATTTTACATATCTCTTTATATCTTCAGTTATCCCTGGACAAGCTATCCGCTGTCCAGTTGCGCTGATCCCCATATGACCACTGAAGGTAAATATATCTATTTAAACACTGAAGATAAGACAAACTATCTTTGAGATGAAAAAAATAATAATTAAATAAAAAGTCTATGAGATTTAAAAAATTATTATTAAATAAAAACAATGATCATGAAATTAAATCAAAATAATAATTAAATAAAAACATCTGTGAGATTTAAAAAAAAATTGTTATTAAATAAAAACAATGCCAATAAAATTAAACAAAAACTATTAAATAAAATCAAAGTGTATGAAATAAAAAAAATTTATTAAACACAAACAATGTCTAATCTCTCCTGGCAGACATAGGTCTATCTGGCTGCAATTTAAACACTGAACTTAAGAAATATTACATCTGAAATTAAAATAAAAAGATAATCAAACATAAACAATGTCTAATTTCTCTTCACCAGTGTTTCTTAACCTTTTAGAGGCCCTGCACCCCAGTCCATTATCTTATAAAGTCTCGCACCACTTTACAGCATCTTAAGAAGCCTTGCATCCTATTATCTTCAAGCTCGCAAAATATTCCAGAAATTAACAAATAAGCGATGAAAGTTTGTTTTGTGACAATCTTTTTTACAAAACTTGACTAAGGTTTTGACTCTAATTCACGTTGCCAATGTTCTATTTTATACAAATACTTTAGACTTTTGTACATTATATAGTGTTTATGATTTGCTTTCTACAATATCTGCATGTCTCGCACCCCTAGAGGGTGGATCTCATACCCCCAGGTCTGCGCGTGCTCTACACTATATGTAATATAGCCCCGTGTAGTTCCCAAAGGGGTTTGTGGGGAGTACTACCCCACAGACATATTGTTAAGAAACCACCTCTGCACGATCATGAGCATGTTTAGGTGAAGGTTCCTGTAAGGGGGGACCAGGTCCCGTGGTTGCTCCATGACATTTACTGTTGCCAGTTCAGATGTCAAGTGAAAATGTGTGGCATTCAAAGCAAATCCTCACATCTTCTGTTTTAAAGCCTGGTAGTTTTTGAATCAATCAATACCCTTTAGCTCCCCAAGGAGCATTCTCTTCTTCTTTGATCCTTAGCCGCCGACCGTCAAAGCAGTCAGTGGCCATCACGCCTAGTGGCGTCTTGTAGGGCAACAACAAATTGATTCCACTTTGCTCGGTCTGTGGCCATCTTTTGTACAGGGCCCCAACTCTGGTTCATTCTTTGCATCTCAGCCTCCACAGTCCTCCGCCAGGTTGTTTTTGGTCTGCCTCTCTTTCGTTTTCCTTCAGGGGTCCAAAGCATAGCTATTCTTGTGATGGCATCGGGGTCTCTTCTGAGGACATGGTTAACCCAGCTCCAGCGTCTGCCAGCTACGATGGTGTGCATGTCCTCTTGCTTGCTCCGAGTAAGCAGATCTTGGTTAGTGATGGTATTCGGCCAAAAGATTCGGTGAATTTTTCTTAGGCATGTTGTGTGAAAAGAGGGCAATTTCGACATTTCCTTCTCTGTAACTCTCCAGCATTCCGCACAATAGAGAAGCACAGAAGAAAGCACACAGCTCTGATATAATCTTAATTTTGTGCTTGTGCTGTATTGAGAGGACTTCCAGATGTTGTTTAGGCTAAAAAAGGCTGTTATTGCCTTATTCATTCTGATGTTGATGTCCTTGCCTGCCCTGCCGTCTGGTGTTACTATGCATCCTAGGTATGTGAAGGTGTCTGTCTAAACCAGTTGCTGATTCCTTACTGATATGGGCTCAGGGCTGCTCACATTGAGCGTCATGACCTCTGACTTCTTTAAATTGATGTTCAAGCCCACCTGCTGGCTAAACTTATTAAGTCTATCCGTTTTTTCCTGGATGTGTTGATGTTAATATGCTAGTAGTGCAATGTCATCTGCATATTCCAGATCTTCCAATGTAGAAAATGTAGTCCATCTTATTCCTCTTGGGCTGCCCTCTGTTGTCTGGCGCATCACCCAGTCTATGACTGTTAAAAATAGAGTGGTTGACAAGGGGCATCCCTGTCGTACTCCTGTCTTCCCCTCAAAGGTTAGGTTGCTCTGCCCAACACTACACGTAAAGTTGGCATACAGGCTTTTTATGATTGACACTATGCAGCTTGGAATTCCATAAGCCCTCAGTATTTTCCATAAACTGTCCCTATGTATGCTGTCAAAAGCCTTTTCAAAATCAATGAAATTAATGTACAGCTGTCTTTGCCATTCTGAGCACTGCTCTATAATGTTCCTGATAGTGAATAAATGATCTACACATCTTCTGTTCTTTCTAAATCCTGCTTGTTCTTTCCTCAGTTCGTGGTCTACTGCTTTTGAAATTCTCTGTATAATTATCCTGCCTAGTATTTTGCTGGGAACTGAGAGAAGAGTGATTCCTCTCCAATTATTGCAGTTTGCAAGATCTCCCTTCTTGGGCAATTTGACAATTTTTCCTTTGTTCCACTCTGATGGTGTTGTCCCTGTTTTCCAGACTTGTGCAAATAGTGGTTCTAATAGTTCTGCTGCTAGCTCAGGGTCTGTCTTAAATAGCTCTGGCCAGGAGCTTTTCCGTTCTTTAACCCCTTGATTGCTATGATGATTTCTTCTTTTCGTGGAATGTCTGTATTTACATCTAGATCGTTTTCAGCCTCAGGAACATTCAATTGTGTTTCTGGTGGTTTCTTGTTCAGAGTTTCTCTGAAGTGCTCTTCCCATCTAGTTTCCTGACTCTCTGCTGTCGTGATGAAATTTCCTTGCTTATCTCTTACTAATGTAATGTTGTTTGCACCTCGTTTTCCGCTGATGAATTTAGTTATTTTGTATACTGTGCTTTGTTCATTTCTCAGTGCTGCCTCTTCTTCCTGTCTTGCAAGATCGTCTAGGAAATTCCTTTTGTTGGCTCGGGTTTGGCGTTTAACTTCCTCGTCCAGCTGACTGTAGTGTTCGCTATATAGTTGCTTTAACCTGGGGGACTTCTCTTCTGTTTTCTTTCTTTTCATTTTCTTTCTCAGTGTTATGGTGTTTAATGTTTCTGGTGTTATCCAGTCTTGCTTCTTCCTTTCCTGGAATCCCAAGCATGATTTTCTGCTTTCCTTATATTGTTGAAATGTTGTTGAATTTCTGGTCTATATCATCAGTCAATGTCTTTTCCTGACATTTGGCAAATAGATATCGTTTCTTTATGTCAGACGCGAAAGCTTTTCTGGTAAGGGGGTCCTTCAATTTGCGGATGTCAAACCTTTTCTGTGTAGTTACAGTTGGTCCAGCCCTTTTTAGTTTCACTTTCAGTTTTGCTACTACTAAATAGTGATCACTTCCCACATCTGCACTTCTTCTTACCTTTACATCTTGTAATGCATGTCTCCATCTACCGTTAATCATGATGTGGTCTATCTGGTTTCTGTCCCGACTATTTGGTGATTCCCATGTTAATTTGTGAATTTCTTTATGTGGGAAAAGTGTTCCTCCAATGACCAGGTTGTTTATACTACAGAAACTTATTAATTTATCCCCATTTTCGTTTGCTGTTCCGCTGCCGCATTTCCCCATTACTCTTTCATTATATGTATTGTGTGTACCAACTTTCACATTGACATCTCCCATTACTATAATAAGATCATATCTAGGTGTGTCTTCCATTTCTTTCTGCAATTGTTGATAGAATTCATCCTTGACCTCTTCATCGCTGTCATTCGTTGGTGCGTAGCATTCTATTATTGTAGTATTGGTGAATCTACCTCTCAATCTTAATCTTATCAGTCTTTTGTTGATGGCTTTCCATTCCAGTAATGTCCTTTCTATTCCTTTCTGTAGAATAATGGCTACGCCTTTATTGTGCTGTCCATCCTCTCTTCCAGAGTAAAGTACTGTTTCTCCTGTTGCTGTTTTAACTTTTCCTGCCCCTGTCCATCTGCTCTCGCTTATCCCTAGAATGTGTAACCTATAGTTTCTCATTTCTGCCGTGACCTGTTTTAGTTTACCCGTCTCATTATCTATCTCGTACTGTGCGGACGTGTTTTTGATTGGCTCTACATTTTGGATATTTATTCTAAGTTGTTCCCATTTAATATGGATGGTTTATACATCGCTGTGTTGGCGGCTTTGTTTGACATACAATGAAATTGTTTATATTGTAATTGTGTTAAATTCACGTATTAATATTGTGTTTTTTCTGTATGGAATGACGGTATTGTGTCCTGCCACCATTTGTCGATACCTCGAAAACTACTTAAACATTTGTTACACATTCCAAACTCTGACGGCGACCTTCTGGCTAGGGAACAATAGACAATTTTAAATTACAGGGCTTGTCGGCCCTCAAGCATGTAATGTGATCATGGCAAGCGGGGAGAATAGCGTCGTCGTATCAGCGATAGTAAAATCACGCAGAGATGGAAGATTACGTCCCTCTACAGTCGCTAAGACCTACTGCCTTAACAAAGAAAAAGCCATACAAAGAAAACTTCATGCCTGGAACAACCCTCCACATCTGATCATCAAACAAACAAACAAGGGTCAATGTTGCTCTGTTGAATTCCGTAAAAGTCAACATTACGAAATTTTCAAACACACTTGCCTAGAATACTACAAACGCTGTTCCATTGAAACCCGGAGCGATCAACTAAACGCTATTGTTGAGGATAAAATAAATTTGCACCTCCTCACAATACATCTGTATCACACAAAAAATAAGATTTTAGCTCAAGGAGCGACAGAGTGCGTACAGACATGGTTGGACGTCGAATTTTCTCACCTCCAAAGATCAGCTCTAGATAAAACCATGATTGTAACTGATCCTACTTCTCCAACAATGATAGGAGACGAGTCTACCAATGCACAATCTCAGCTAACCATTGAAGCCAGCCCTCCTACCCCTGATCTAACACCACCACCCTGTGATCCAACACCACCCACTTTCGATCCAACACCACCCATATTTGATCCAACGGGACCCACCTTTACCCCTGATCTAACACCACCAACCTGTGATCCAACACCACCTACTTTCGATCCAACACCACCCATATTTGATCCAACGGGACCCACCTTTACCCCTGATCTAACACCACCAACCAGTGATCCAACACCACCCACATTCGATCCAACACCACCCATATTTGATCCAACAGCTCAAAAGCCCACAATAAATTATCTAGAAGTTCATATCAACCAACCCACTGAAGTCAGCGTAAACCACACTTTGAAAGATGCATTCATCACTTCTTCAGATAACCCACCCAATATGAACGAGACCAACCCATCCTGCCTCCCAGATACAGCTACTTTCCAAGTCAGTGTAAACCACACTTTGAGTGAATATATTCCCCAATTCTTCAGATAACCCATCCAATATGAACGAGACCAGCCCATCATGCCTCCCAGATACAGCTATTTTCCAAACAAAAGTGCCTGTCAATAGCGCAGATGTCTACTCATGCTCCACAAAATATCTATTAGCAAATGAGTGTGTTATGGAACAACTAAGCCAACGAACAGAGAAACACTTCTGTCAGGAGCTGGAAACTATAATTGAAAGTTCTCTGAAAAACGTGATTGGGAAATTCAAGCAGGATATAGAAAGCTCACTGAAAATAGAGCTTGAAACACTGAGACGTGAAATTATGACTCTCCGCAGAGAAAACACAAGGTTGGTTCATCACCTAGACCACCTACCTATTTCAAGTAATAAGAAAATGGGCAGGTGACTGACAGCCCACGAGAAGCAATTCATCATAAATCTCCAGTTATACCACTTAACTTACCCACCCCTTCTCCAACACACATTCCTCAAAACAAAGCATGCCCAGGACAGCACCATAACGTTAAAAGCCATAAGGACATTAGCAGCAGTGTAGGAAGAAGATTACGACCAAATTCATTTCCAATTGAAGTAAAAATTAGCAATCGATTTGGAAATCCGTCAATCCCATCTACACAAGCAGATTCCGAATCAGCAACCTCAGAAGGAGATGACAGGGCACATAAACTCCAATGTTACTTGACACAAGATTCTGCTCAATACCTACTGCAAGACAACGAGCAATGGCACCAACAACGCCGTCGTACGCGACCACAGCCACATCCTGATCGTCACACTCCTCACAACACAACCAACATTATTATAGGGGACTCATTGCTAAATGGCATTCACAGCGATCGAATGTCAACAACACCAGGGGAAATAGTCACTGTTATACCATTACCTGGAACCGGAATAATAGGAGTTATCAATGAAATAAGCCGTCTCAAAACAAACACCAACATAAAGAAAACAACAATACACGTAGGGATAAACGACAGCACAAATGGACACACTCTTAACCTGTCAGAAATCTCCAGAATGAGTGACACTATAAAACAAAAACTTCCCAACACATCCACATATATTTCGTCAATTATTCCACCCAGCTATGGTAAAGCACGCCAAACTGTGGATATCAACAACAAGGTGCTTTACACTTTTTGTTCAAAACATAAGACGTCTTTCATAAACAACACACCCTGTTTCACATCGAAGTCAGGTGCGCCAAAAAAACTGCTATACAGAGATCAAGTGCACACTTCTAAACTAGGGACCAGCTACCTAGCCAAAAACTTAAAGTTTCCTCAGAGGACACACCAAAATCACGCACATTCATTCACCAGGGACACAAATTATACACTTAACTCAGTAAACCCAGACACAACAGCTCATAACCATCAATCACCATCCTCAACTGACGTGCGTGTATCTAGAAAAGCTACACTTAAGCCCACCTCCCACGCTAATCTTTATGACCAAATGTATCCCCCACTACCTATACGACAGACACGACAGCTATTAACTGCACAACAGACACCACTGGACAGTTGGACAGACTGGACTACAAGTAACACTCATTCATTTAATCGCAACGCAGGAACTACAGTAAGAAAATGGGAGTTTCCTCACCCCGTCTCCACCCGCCCAGAACGGAATTATAACAGTTCATCCGTTTTACGGCGACTTACTCAATATAGTCCAGAAATATTAATGCAGGCTCTTCAGATGTCTATAAACGGCTCTACGGAACAAGATTAAGACCATGCAATGCCTAATCTACTAACTTAAAACAGTTTTTAAACCAAGTTTGCTGTGTAACATTTGACCTGACGCTTTCTCTTCGCAAGCACTATAATGTTCTTTGTCCTGAGATAAAAGACATAGCTGAGTATCAGCGTAAAACTTTAACTGTCACTTTTAGATGTTAATTTTTTTTTTATTGTCTGTTTAACATTTCTTTCTGTTCGTCAGAGCAGTGCGTATCTAAATTTGTTTCCGATTTT
Organism: Oreohelix idahoensis; assembly: GCA_024509875.1. Lineage (NCBI taxonomy): Eukaryota > Metazoa > Mollusca > Gastropoda > Stylommatophora > Oreohelicidae > Oreohelix > Oreohelix idahoensis. The sequence goes on from JAMPIV010004905.1 coordinate 420,907, forward strand.
GTAATAACTCTCTCGTATTAATACTATTGTTTTCTTATTATTATCTCTGTGCTTATTCCTCTCATTCCTACACTCACCATTCTCTTTTACTTCTCTTTTACATATGCACCTGCGTTTTTTTTTTTTTTTTCGTTTTGAGGAAAATTAGGAAATCCTCACGGACTTTCGAGAAATATGTTGCAGTATATATTTTATAACTTGTTTACAATTTTGTATTAACCATTGTGTACCAATTTTATTGCTCCTTACTCATTCCTACTCCCCTCATTCTTTCTTTCCTATTGACTATTATCATGTCCGAGTGCATAAACTCAAATCAAAATACAGGCAATATCACTAATTCATGGCTTAAACTATCAGGGCTTAAAATTGGTCAATTAAACATTTACCACCTGCTAGGTAAGCTTTCTGAAGTCTCCGCCTCTCTCCAATAAAACTTCCATATATTTGGTTTTTCTGAAACCCGTCTCAATGACAAAATTACAGACGAAGAAATTAGGATTAATGGATTCACCACCATTTGCATGGATTCTAACAGACAACATGAAACAGGGATAGTCATATACGTCTCAACATCTCTCCAGTACAGACGCCGTGATGATCTTGAACATACTGGCATTGAATGTTTATGGCTGGAAATAAAACTCCCCAACCTGACCCCCGTTTTAATTGGTTACCTGTACAGAAATCCTAGCTCTTCTACTGTATGGTTTGACACATTCTCACGGATGATGGACAACGTTTGGGCTTCTTCGAAGGAAATTATTCTACTGGGGGATTTCAATACTGACCTTCCCAAACCGAACAACACGTGCAATGATATCACTATCTCATACAACCTCATACAGTTAGTCAATCAACCCACGAGAGTAACAGACTCATCATCTACACTAATTGATCATATCTATACGACATGTCCAGAAAACATTATAGAATGCACAGTCACACAGACATCTTTAAGTAACCATTATCCTATTTGCTGTACCTGGACGAGGAAGGGGTTTAAAGCACCTAAAACGGAACACATCACAGTCAATTACAGGAATTTCAAAAACTTTAACCTTCAATTATTCCTACTAGACCTACAAATATCTCCTCTCTCATACGTGTACCAACTTCCGCATCCAGAAGAAGCCATAACATACTGGACACAAACTTTCAACAATGTATTCAACAAACATGTTCCTATAAAGCAGGTTTGTGTCAAAAACATCAGAAAGACCCCATGGATAACCAACGAAATATTATCAACAATGAGAGAGCGGGACGAAGCACATAAGCACAAAGATTTCAGCAGGTATCGGATGCTTAGAAACAAAGTACAATACCTCATTCGTCAGGAAAAGAAACTACATTTCAGAAAGATGATTCAAGACAAAGCAAACAGTAAAGAAGTCTGGTCAGCCATTAGAACACTAATACACAAACCAAAGTCACTAAACTCTTTACCAAAAAGCTGCTCCCTCACGGCAACTCATTTTAGCAACCCCTTCAAAACAGAAATTAGCCATCTCAAGTCGACAATAAAGCCAATGGACTGCGATATTAGTAAATTGACAGCCTTCTGCAACACTGAACACACCATAACAGATCTAAGACATATTCCTTTTCTAACAGTACATGAAGTTCTCAAATATATCTTGGCATTAAAAAACAACAATTCATCTGGGCTTGGTGGTATCAGCAATAAGATTCTACGTTACGCTGCGCCCATCATTTGCGACTCCTTAACCTATGTGTACAACCAATGTATTGCACACAACTACTTCCCCACAGCATTTAAATCTGCCAAAGTGTATCCCCTCTATAAATCTGGCTCACATAGCAATCCCAACAGCTACAGACCAATATCCCTTCTATTATCTTTTTCATACCACTAGAGAAACACATTTACAACACCACATTTCAACACTTAACGACAAACAAACTGCTCATTGATAGCAAGTCAGGTTTCAGACCCAAACATTCCTGTCACACAGCTCTCACCAAAATGGCAGACAACTGGCTGTCGAAAGTAAATGATGGAAAATTAGGTGGTGCTGTTTTTGTTGACTTCAAAAAAGCATTTGACATGACTGACCACACTATCTTGGTTCAAAAGTTGGAAACCCTCAGATTAAGCCCTAATCCACTAAACATCATCAAATCATTCCTGGCAGATCGACAACAGTTAGTGCTTCACAGCAACTCGACATCAGATTTCTCGAAGATAGATACAGGAGTACCGCAGGGCTCTATTCTTGGGCCCCTACTCTTCGCAATGTTCATCAACGACCTGCCAATACATCTAAAATATTCAACTTGTGACCTCTTTGCAGATGATTGTACTATCTACACTAGTGACAATGACTGCGTGGCACTTGAAATGACTCTTCAAAGCGATGTAGACAATCTAACAAAATGGAGTAATATGAATCGTATGCCAGTAAACACAGCAAAAACGAAATCTATGTTGATTACCACCAGACAGAAACTCCTAAGCTGCACCAAAAGATCGCTACAGCTACACGCGGAATCAATACAAATTGAACATGTAACACAAAGTTCTAGGGATCACGATTGCCCAGCACTTAACGTGGAACTCCCATGTACGGAATTTAACCAAACACTTAGCTCAAAAGACGTACCAGCTAGCCAAAATAAAACACTTCTTAGACGCAGACACTAGACTATTATTCTACACCTCACATATACAGACACATCTAGATTACTGCTCTACACTATGGGATTTTTGCCCTGCTTCCACCTCGAAGAGACTGCACTCCCTGCAAAAGTGAGCAGTACGTCTGATCACCGATAATCGCACGACACCACAAACAAGGACAGGAAAAGAACCCAAAATACTGTCGCTAAAAAGACGTCTTCTCTACAACAAAGCCAAGCTGACAAACACAATTCTATCTAACAATGCCCCGTCGTACCTACGATCATTGTTTCAAACCAGTAGAAGAGAGGGACAACAATTACATCAGTTGCGTCTGCCCAAACCTAGGATCGACCTGTTCAAAAAGAGTCTAGCCTACTCTGGTGCCTACTTATGGAACAGCCTTCCACACCACCTAAAAAGCCTACGTACACAATATTCTTTTAACGAAGCACTTTTCAAACACTTCCTCAACACTGATTATCTACCCCCATAGAAACAGCATTTGCCTGTCAACATCTCATCCATAGGTCAACATTTCTTTTCCTTTTCCGCTCGTTTTTTTGTGAATAATTTGTTTTATATCCATGTAATATTAATATTATATTCACTTTAAAATATTATTATATAATTTAATGTATGTGAGAATGTACCCACATAATACTGTACTTTAGAAATGTGAGTCGTGAGAATGTACCCGCATACCACTGTACTTTAGAAATGTGAATTTTTTTTTTTTACTGCTCAAAGACTTTTCCTGCCACAGAAGTGTGTAAGAAAGTGTTATTATTATTATTTCATTTTCCACCAAGAATGTATGGACATAAGCGAGAATGTGTTTATGTAATTTTTGTATTGATGATTAATGACACATTCAAAAATACAGATTAATTGTAGACGGATTGACCGCATGAGTGAGTGTCGGTATACAGAATTTATTTATTGTTTTATTTATTTTATTTTATGATTACTTTTTTCCCCCAATTACTAGCTTGTTTGTTTCAAAAAAAATCCTACTCATTTTATTATTATGATTGCATACTGTAAATGAATGCTGTTATGCTAACTTTATAATGTTCCATGACTTTAAATTAATGCTTAAAGCATCATGTGGGAATGAAAGGATATAGTATGCAAGATTAATGAGAGTGGAAGGGCAGAATGTTAGACGGGCCTGCACGCCCAATTCTTTACCCTTCGAAAATAAAGTTCGTTCGTTCGTTCGTTCGTTCTCATTCATTGTCCTGACATTCTAAAATTCTATTCTTGTATCATGTTTTGCGGTCAGGACGTCCGTTCTCATGTCAGTGGCTTCCTTTCGGCTTTCACCACTGACAGTAATACGAGCCTCAGACTCCGGATATCCGTCCCGCAGCAAAGTTTGTTTATTCGTTGTTGTTTCCGTAATACAGGGGTGTCAGCCCTATGCTAAAACCTCCAACCTGAAGGACCAGGGTGTCTGCTTTCGTCTGACCCCTGCCCACGCAAACCTGTCCAGCTTGGTAGAACCTTCCAGGAGTAAAACTCCCGCTGGCATAGCTCTGAGGGTAATCAGGGTACGCAAGCTGCCATACCTCCCAAGGAGCATAGGCCTTCTTCAAACACCATATCAAACAAAATGTCCTGGGTCTTATAAGACAAGGAAGCAATAGGACCAGTGCTCTCTCAAGTATGTTGTTAGAAGCGACTAAGATGAAGCTCTGCATGGAAAGGGGGGGGGGGGGCCGCGGCTAGCAACCTCATAATGTAAAACACATTGCTACACAAACCACTACTGCAGGAGCACATGCATGTTCTGGTGCAGGATTCTAGCAAAGGTGACAGTGGTGGCTCCATGCTCCACAAAGAATAGCAAAGGAAATTAATGCATGAGTATATAACACTATATAAAGTTACTGTTTCAAACCAAGATAAGAGTAATACATATCAGCATACTGTGATACACAAAATGATACACAGCACAAATGTTACTGTTTTATAAAAGGTAAGGATAAAGTAATAACTTTACAGCATATTATCACTGCACAAGAAAAAAACGTTCAGAGACTTCAGTGTGGTGATAATGCATACAGAAAGATGGATCTATGTAAGAAAGTTATTGTTTGAAATTTGAAATAGATAAACAGTACTTAAAAAGTTATGGATACAGATAAAAAATACTTAAAATGTTTTGGATACAGATAAAAAATACTTAAAATGTTTTGGATACAGATAAAAAGTATATATACAAATGAGACCTAAGGGTCTTTTATATTTGGACATGTGCCCTAATATAACCGACTAGGTTGAACGGGACGCGCCTCGCCAAAACGGGGCAAACTTTATTAACAAAAAAAAAAAAATACTTAAAATATTATGGATAGAGATAAAAAGTACTTAAAATATTATGGATACAGATAAAAAGTACTTAAACTGTTACAGATAAAAAGTATTTAGAATGCAATGGCAATTACTTTTCTAAATTAGATGAGAGTAAAATGCTGCTGCCTAAAAGCATATCACGATAAAATATACGTGTTGTCACAATACGTCATTGTCTCAAACTAAGTTAGTTGCTTATCCTTTACAGGACGTGGCAATCAAACTCAGCTTTTATTGGCTGTTTGTGATTTTTCTAGGCAATTTTTTTCATTCAGTAGTTTGCCATTGCTTTCTGAACGGTACGGCGCTTATACCATTGTTAAAAATCCAAACAAAGCGATCTGCTACCAAACCGCCTGCAGCAGGTTTCGAACCTGGTATATCTGGATTATGAAACTGCGTTCATATCCATTAGGCCACAGACGCTGACAAACTAAAAAAAAAAGAAAATATTGCTTAATATTTGAATGTAGACGATGCAAACACATTTTAAGAGGTTCAATTATTTTTTTCACTCAGAGTGACAAAATTTGTGCACGTGAAAGCTAAAGGAGATAAGGTAAAAGTAAAGGATTCCATTACACGCCCATTGAGGCATATTGGGAATATGGTGTTAGGCCTATATTTTCTTGCCCCTCGGCACACTAGGTGTGATGTGGTCAGCATCACGCCGGCGCCTTAACCTTCCTAGAGGTGATCTGGTACCAAATTCATGAGGCTGGGTCGACTCCGGAGCCGTTTGCGGTCTAAAAAATCCCACCTCAACTGGGGGTCGAACCATGGACCACTGAGCTAGGAAGCCAGTGCGCTAACCACTGTGCTACCATGGCTCCCCTAAAGGAGATAAGATTATCATTTATCCTTATAGACCATCTGGTCCTCATGTAGGAAGCCTGCAACATGCATTCACATACTCTGGCAGCAGTGGTTTCTGTAGCAATTTGTTTGACATGATGAGGTTGTCAGTCTTGTATTAATCACCTTGTACAACATGCATGAGGTTGTCAGTCTTGTATTAATCATCTTGTACAACATGATGAGGTTGTCTTGTATTAATCACCTTGTACAACATGATGAGGTTGTCAGTCTTGTATTAATCATCTTGCACAACATGCATGAGGTTGTCAGTCTTGTATTAATCACCTTGTACAACATGATGAGGTTGTCAGTCTTGTATTAATCACCTTGTACAACATGATGAGGTTGTCTTGTATTAATCACCTTGTACAACATAATGAGGTTGTCTTGTATTAATCACCTTGTACAACATGATGAGGTTGTCTTGTATTAATCACCTTGTACAACATGATGAGGTTGTCAGTCTTGTATTAATCATCTTGTACAACATGATGAGGTTTTCAGTCTTGTATTAATCATCTTGTACAACATGATGAGGTTGTCTTGTATTAATCACCTTGTACAACATGATGAGGTTGTCAGTCTTGTATTAATCACCTTGTACAACATGCATGAGGATGTCAGTCTCATATTAATCACCTTGTACAACATGTATGAGGCTGTCCGTCTCATATTAATCACCTTGTACAACATGCATGAGGCTGTAAGTCTCATATTAATCACCTTGTACAACATGCAAGAAGCTGTCAGTCTCATATTAATCACCGTGTACAATATGAATGAGGCTGGTACAACATGCATGAGGCTGTCAGTCTCATATTAATTACTTTGTACAACATGCATGAGGTTGTCAGTCTTGTGTGATAAATTTAACCGTGATACAACGTTAAAATATCTCCAAAGATAAAATGTAGGGATAAAAATAATGCGTAAGCTACTAGAAGACATGATCGCCCATGCCGCGGTTCACTACCCGCCATGGAAACTAACTTGTTAGACGTGAAGACAAAACGTTTACCCTTGGAGACGGGAGGGAACGGAGATCAAAAAGAAAAAATATGACTGAACACGTGCTTGAAACTAGCAAGGCTAAAAAGACGCAATTGGTGGGGAAAGGAAAAAAATTCACGTCCCCAAGTTGACACAATGTAAAGAAATGGACAAAAGGGACCTTAGCTATTATACGCAACAGTCATTTCTTGGACGCTTTTACGATACTTAGTCCTTTTATTTGAATTCAGCGGTAAACGCATTACAGAAGATGCTCGAACATATTTCAAAAAAACAACTAACCTCGAAAAAGTAACTTTTTCTTAATAATAATGTTAGGAATATAAAACCTAGCTAGTCTGATAGCCCATCTTGAGCAGAGAAATAATATGCTTTCATTTATACAGACGGATAGATAATAATGAAGATATTGACAAAAGACTGTGTTGTTCATAACAGACGAGCGACTGCACTGTTAAAAAATGTCACTAATTTTCAAAAATTGAGGCCTTGAGACTCAAGTGCTAAAATCTAGTTGGAATGAAAGAGAGGGGGAAATAGTGGAAAATTGTGGCTAAAAAAAACTCTAGAGACCGATTCGTGTAAAAAGGCATGTAGAACCAAGCGTGTTTTTTTTTAAATAAAAAAGCAAGTAGAGACAGACGGACCAACAGACAATAATACATACTTGACTGAGGTATGACTGAATTGACTTTTGGTTGGAGGTTTGAAATTTGAAAGGGGGGAAGTCGGTGATTGGCCACAGATAATCATATTATCGGCGCACAGACGCGCAATTTTGCCATTCAACATAAATTGTCCAGTAGTAGACACAGTAATTCTTCAGTGGTGTATTTCCCAGAAGCTAATTGCCATATTTAGAGGGACGCCATACTAGAGCCAGCAGCTCAGCTTAATTTTGCTAGAATATAACTGTGTTCTCTATTCCTAATTCTGGTAAGAATGAAAGTATTTCTTTGTATATTTTAATATTGTTTAATGTTTCGAGTGATTTGATACTGCCATATCAAAATCTATCCCTTACAACAAGTAAGGATTCGCTCTAGATCCCCAGCCCAAGTTCAGGGTCAAACAAAATACATAAACGCCAGCAAGGATTATGAAGGGCGGATCAAGTGTTGAGATCAGTGGAACATATCACCTATCTTATTCAATAGCAGGAAGCTAATGAACATATTTCAGAATATGTAGTCTTGGGGAACTAGTACTATGTGAAACCAACTTGGTAAGATGTGCTGTATGGTCAGAGAGATCTGACCCCGTCTAAGTGGTGTTGTTGTGTAGTGTTGTGTGCAGAAGTGGCTCAGGAGGTAGAGTTCTGACACATGACCCAATACTTTTGTTGCAGAAGTGTGAGTTTCTGTTTGGCACCAAAGCGGTGTCAAATGTTGTGATGATATATACAAGTGTGGACCAGTAAAGTCTAGTATTTTGTCAGAGCAGCCTTATATTGCCCCCAAGCACGGAGAGGTGGGGCCACCAGATTCCAGCACCAGAACTACTCAGTCAAGATACGTGAGCGTCTGGCCTGCTGGACATTCACCAACAAATTTACTAACTAACTCACCAACTATATTACCATCACTAGAACCTACCATTTTTTTGGGAAATAAAACTTGTATTACTCCCATCAGTGAATGGACAATGTTTGGTAGTCATAGACTGGGAGTGATGATACCACCCCAACAGCATATCTAGTAATAAGTTCTCCTGGGACTATCTTAATATAATTACTATTAACCAGTCATTTGAAATACATATGTACACATTTTCTAGTTTATTATGACATATATTCATGCATTTCATTCATAATTTCAAAACCTTTCATATGTTCTGACCAAAATAAAACCTTGGTTCAGAACAAATAAACTTAAAGAAAATTTAATATCAAAAATTTAAACAGCTTGAGTTAGTTCAGTGTGTTATAAATTTTATTAATATTATTAGACTTATTAAATATCTGTGTGTGTGTGTATGTAATCTACCACAACACATTACATATCAGTACCCTAGAATTTTAACGTAGCCACATTCATTAGTAAAAAAGATATGTGTGAGGTCGTAAGTGGTAGCAAGAAGGGCCTTCTGTAAATTCACATCTACATTTATCTCAGGAGCCTTCACAGCTGACCTCATACATCACACTAGGTAACATCTCAACCATACAATACCATCAAAATCCACTACATATATTGGGGTCTTGTCCAGGGATAATTAGCTTATCAGTAATATTAGGATCTCCTGGTGGGAGAATTAAATCAGGGGGACAAATTGTAAAAATTAAAAGTGTCCCTTAAAATAAAAGTTGGTGAATCTTCACAGCCAGTGGTAGTTAATTGATTAATTAATTAATTAGAATTACTTTAGTTATTGATTGGTTGGAGATTTATCTTGCTCATTGCTAAATTGTCTAAAAAGTATGGCGGAGCTGGCAAAGTTCAGATCAGCTGCTGTGCTAACGGCGAAGGATATAGGAATGGATGGTCAGGGTTTAATACAATACGTAACTGCAGAATGTGACAAGTATATTGAAAGGGAAGATAGGAGGTTAGCTGAAGAGAAGAGGTTACAAGTTGAGGCTGAGAAAGAACTTAAGAGGTTACAAGTTGAGGCTGAGAAAGAACTTAAGAGGTTGCAGATTGAGGCTGACAAGGAGGCAAAAGCATTGGAGGCAGATAGGGAGAGTAAAAGGCTCCAATTAGAGGCAGATGAAAAACGACAGCAAAGGGAAGCAGAAGATAAAAAGGCCGAAAGGGAAGCAGAAGATAAAAAGGTCGAAAGGGAAGCAGAAGATAAAAAGGCCGAAAGGAAGGCAGAAGATAGAAGGTTGCAAAGGGAGCACGAATTACGACTAAGGGAGCTGGAATTACAAGGCCATGCTCCTGAAAATGGTGCCAGCCCTTTTGCCTCAGATGCTACGCCCAGTCAGGGAGCCTCAACATCAGCTATGGGGTTTCATTTAGACCATTTTGTTGAGAAAGACGATGATATAGAGGGGTACCTCAGTCGTTTTGAATTATTAGCTACTACATATGGGTTAGAGAGAGAGAGGTGGAGTTTAAAGTTATCACAGGGACTGAGAGGTACTTCTTATGAAGTCTTCGCAAAAATGAACAGAGAAGATCAAGACAATTATGACATGTTAAAGCAGGCTTTGTTGTTAAGATACGAAAAAAATGGTGAATTTTATCGTAAGAAATTTAGAAATGCCAAACTGTTGTCTGGGGAGACATACCACCAATTCTCTGCCAGACTGGAAACCTATTTGGAGAAATGGACTGCTCTGGGGAAGACCCAAGATCTTAAAGAGATGATCATGATAGAGCAATTGAGAGAGTCCATGGCTCCAGACTTGAGAAAATTTCTCATGGAACAAGGTGCAGAGAGGTTGGGGGAGGTTTTAAATGTCGCTGAGAGGTATCAGGCAGCCCAGGCAGAGGTAAGTGGTGCTAAAAAGAAGCACATAGACATTTTTAAAGCTCCACAGCAATTTAATAAATTTGATAATAGAGAACAGGGTAATAAAGGTAGGACAAACCTTGAACGGCCAAGAAATGACTATCGTGACAGAAACTCACAGTTCAATGACCAAAAATACAATGAAAGAAAACCGTTGAACCGAGGAAAAAGATGGTGCAAATGGTGCAAGAAAGATAACCATAACACCGAATTTTGTAGAAGGAAACCTTCAAACATTGCTGCAATGAAGTCAAGGACTCAAAGATTAAAGGTTAATCCTAAGGGACAGCAGGAACCTTATCACCCCCCAGTTTGTGAGGATGTTATTTGTAATGGGGTCACCATAAGGTGCCTTTATGATACAGGTTTGGATTAAGATTCAGTTGTGAAGTCTAGCCTAGTGGACCCAAGTCAGTATACCACAGAAACAGTGGAAATACAAGGGGCGACTAAGGACATACCACTCATGACACTTCCCATCGCAAGGATAACGGTGAAAACTCGCTATGTGGAAGGAGAAATCAGAGCAGCAGTGATAGATGAACCAATCTACCCTCTGATATTGGGGTGTAGATACGTCTTCTTGGGGAATCCCGAGAGACCTGTGATCATGGAGACAGTGCAGACCAGGTCACAGAAAAAGGAGGAAGAAGGTGAACCTATAAATGCTCATCCAGAGGAGATGAGGAAGGCGCAGGCTGAGGATAAGACCCTTAAGCCATGTTTCAAAAATTGCCCAAATGCCACACACCTCCAAGCAAGGGAGAGTACTTTGTGAAGAACAAATTATTATACAGGAAGACAGGAACTAGATCCACTGGTCACGGACAGTTGGTTCTTCCCAAGATATATAGGGCAAATTTGATAAGGAGCTTACATGTTGGAAAAGATGGTGACCATGAGAAAGTCGGTACCATCTGCCAAAAGATTGCTCGAAAATACAATTGGCCCGACGTAAATGTCGATATTGAGAACTTTGTAGAAGCATGTGGCGTATTTCATGAGGGAACACCCACACAGGGAAAAATTGAGCAGGATCTAGAAACGCCACGGGGCAAATTTAAGCCTGGAAGGAAAACTAATTATACTCAGGTAGACAAAGTGGAATGGGAGCCCCCTTTTCACACCCAGTCTTCACTTGAAGGGATTAACATGGCCACTATGCGACGAGTACAAAGACGAAAGTTACCCCAGAATAAACTGACAATCCCTCGGTCAGAGTTATATAAACTGGATGAAACTAAAAGAGAGCGAAGATCTCTCATAAGCAATCTAAAGTGGGGAGACAAACCCAAGGAAAAAATTGGTAGTGGTCGATTTGTGAGTGATGATTCTTGGAAGAAAAGTCCTCACTATAATGCTTCTAATGGACGGGACCCGATGGGTGCCATGAAAAAGAAATATGGAAAATTAAAAATCCAGATGTAGCATTATTAACGACCTGGACAGATGAGAAGGCAGAAGAGACTGTTACCTCATCTTATCAATACGTGAACGAACTCGGTTGAAAGCTGGATGGAAACTGGCAAATGATAATTTGAAACAAGTCAGGAAGAAACATGCAGCATATTTTAATAGGAAGGCAAAGGACAGAGAACTAGCTGTGGGAGAGAAGGTGCTGCTTCTACTAACCGCTAGCCAGAATAAATTACAAATTGGAACTCAAGGTCCATATACGGTTCTAGAGAAGGTGTCTAGAACAAACTATAAAATTGACAAAAAGGGGAAGGAGAAAGTTTATCATGTAAACCTTTTAAAGAAGTATCTGGACAGACCACTCCAGGAAAGCACCCCCTTACTGACCTTGGCTATCGCAACTCAAATGCAAAAGGAACCACTCACCTCACATGAATACCCATTACATCCTTGTGAAACAGCAGCACAGGTAAAAGTCAGTAAGCACCTGACTAAAAATCAGAGGGAGAGAGTTCAACAGGTTATGGAGGAACATACAGATGTATTAACAGATAAACCAGGACATACAAATTTGCTACAGTATGACATGAAACTGGTAGACTCAAACCCAATCTGTATGAGAGCCTATTCTATCCCGTTCGCGAAGGAGAAGGCATTGAAAGAAGAAATAGATTATTTGTTGAAGGAGGGGATTATTTCACACAGTGAATCATCTTTTAGCTCCAGTGTAGTTTTGTTGAGAAAACCGTCTGGGGAACACAGACTGTGCATAGATTACAGGAAACTGAATGCTGTCACAGAAGGACAAGTGGACCCATTACCAGACACAAAACAGTTATTTGCCAGATTAAACAAGGCAAAATACTTTTCAAAGGTGGATCTTAGTAAAGGCTATTACCAGATTCCAGTGAAGCCTGAAGTGAGACCTTATTTGGCCTTTAGCACTTCGGATGGACATTATGAATTCAACATGCTACCATTCGGACTGAAAAATGCTCCGAGTGTATTTTCAAGGATGATGCGCAAATTGTTGGATCCCCTGAATAACCCATGTATCACGAATTTCATGGATGATATTCTCGTCGCCACAGAGACATTTGAAGAGCACATTGACTCCCTAAAAATGTTATTTGATAGGCTTAGGGAGGCGAAATTAACTGCTAGGCCAACAAAATGTTGTATTGGATGCAAAGAGTTAGAATTCTTGGGACACACTGTATATCAGGGCAACATGACCCCTGACCCCAAGAACTTGGAAAAGCTGCAGAGAGCACCTAGACCACAAACAAAAAAGGACGTGCGATCATTCGTGTCGTTATGTGGTTTTTACCAAAAATATATCAAATATTTTAACTAAATATGTGCTCCTCTGACTGATTTGACTCGCAAGGGACATCCAGATAAAATAGTTTGGACTGCGCAATGTGAATTAGCGTTCCAAGAGTTAAAGGAAAAACTCACTAGCAAGCCTATTCTCAAACTGCCTGATTTGACACAGGACTTTGTCGTAAGAACAGATGCAAGTAATGTAGGACTCGGGGAGGCTTTGTTGCAAAGATCATCTTCACCTGATGGGGAACTGAACCCAGTCACTTATGCAAGCCGCAAATTGAATAAGGCGGAGCAAGGATATTCCACAAGCGAAAAAGAATGTTTAGCGTTAATATGGGCAATAAAGAAGTTTCAAATCTATCTGTATGGTAGGACTTTTGTGGTCCAGACGGATCATCAGCCCCTAGTATTCTTATCTCAGGCTAAGCATGAAAACGCCAGATTGTTGAGGTGGTCTTTATTACTGCAACCTTATCAGTTTAGTATTGAGTACATCCCAGGGTCATTGAATGTCGGTGCAGATTTCCTCAGTCGGCACCCCTGTGATCAAAATTAGAGTAGTGGTAGGCGTGAGGAGTAATTTTGTCTATGTGTATCACTGGTTTTGGAACTTGCCGTAGGCATGTTTTCAAGTGGGGAGATGTGTGATATATTTAACCGTGATACAACGTTAAAATATCTCCAAAGATAAAATGTAGGGATAAAAATAATGCGTAAGCTACTAGAAGACATGATCGCCCATGCCGCGGTTCACTACCCGCCATGGAAACTAACTTGTTAGACGTGAAGACAAAACGTTTACCCTTGGAGACGGGAGGGAACGGAGATCAAAAAGAAAAAATATGACTGAACACGTGCTTGAAACTAGCAAGGCTAAAAAGACGCAATTGGTGGGGAAAGGAAAAAAATTCACGTCCCCAAGTTGACACAATGTAAAGAAATGGACAAAAGGGACCTTAGCTATTATACGCAGCAGTCATTTCTTGGACGCTTTTACGATACTTAGTCCTTTTATTTGAATTCAGCGGCAAACGCATTACAGAAGATGCTCGAACATATTTCAAAAAAACAACTAACCTTGAAAAAGTAACTTTTTCTTAATAATAAGGTTAGGAATATAAAATCTAGCTAGTCTGATAGCCCATCTTGAGCAGAGAAATAATATGCTTTCATTAATACAGACGGATAGATAATAATGAAGATATTGACAAAAGACTGTGTTGTTCATAACAGACGAGCGACTGCACTGTTAAAAAAATGTCACTAATTTTCAAAAATTGCGGCCTTGAGACTCAAGTGCTAAAATCTAGTTGGAATGAAAGAGAGGGGGAAATAGTGGAAAATTGTGGCTAAACATAACTCTAGAGACCGATTCGTGTAAAAAGGCATGTAGAACCAAGCGTGTTTTTTTTATAAAAAAGCAAGTAGAGACAGACGGACCAACAGACAATAATACATACTTGACTGAGGTATGACTGAATTGACTTTTGGTTGGAGGTTTGAAATTTGAAAGGGGGGAAGTCGGTGATTGGCCACAGATAATCATATTATTGGCGCACAGACGCGCAATTTTGCCATTCAACATAAATTGTCCAGTAGTAGACACAGTAATTCTTCAGTGGTGTATTTCCCAGAAGCTAATTGCCATATTTAGAGGGACGCCATACTAGAGCCAGCAGCTCAGCTGAGTTTTGCTAGAATATAACTGTGTTCTCTATTCCTAATTCTGGTAAGAATGAAAGTATTTCTTTGTATATTTTAATATTGTTTAGTGTTTCGAGTGATTTGATACTGCCATATCAAAATCTATCCCTTACAACAAGTAAGGATTCGCTCTAGATCCCCAGCCCAAGTTCAGGGTCTAGAGACAAACAAAATACATAAACGCCAGCAAGGATTATGAAGGGCGGATCAAGTGTTGAGATCAGTGGAACATATCACCTATCTTATTCAATAGCAGGAAGCTAATGAACATATTTCAGAATATGTAGTCTTGGGGAACTAGTACTATGTGAAACCAACTTGGTAAGATGTGCTGTATGGTCAGAGAGATCTGACCCCGTCTATGTGGTGTTGTTGTGTAGTGTTGTGTGCAGAAGTGGCTCAGGAGGTAGAGTTCTGACACATGACCCAATACTTTTGTTGCAGAAGTGTGAGTTTCTGTTTGGCACCAAAGCGGTGTCAAATGCTGTGATGATATATACAAGTGTGGACCAGTAAAGTCTAGTATTTTGTCAGAGCAGCCTTATATTGCCCCCAAGCACGGAGAGGTGGGGCCACCAGATTCCAGCACCAGAACTACTCAGTCAAGATACGCGAGCGTCTGGCCTGCTGGACATTCACCAACAAATTTACTAACTAACTCACCAACTATATTACCATCACTAGAACCTACCATTTTTTCTGGGAAATAAAACTTGTATTACTCCCATCAGTGAATGGACAATGTTTGGTAGTCATAGACGGGGAGTGATGATACCACCCCAACAGCATATCTAGTAATAAGTTCTCCTGGGACTATCTTAATATAATTACTATTAACCAGTCATTTGAAATACATATGTACACATTTTCTAGTTTATTATGACATATATTCATGCATTTCATTCATAATTTTAAAACCTTTCATATGTTCTGACCAAAATAAAACCTTGGTTCAGAACAAATAAACTTAAAGAAAATTTAATATCAAAAATTTAAACAGCTTGAGTTAGTTCAGTGTGTTATAAATTTTATTAATATTATTAGACTTATTAAATATCTGTGTGTGTGTGTATGTAATCTACCACAACTCATTACATATCAGTACCCTAGAATTTTAACGTAGCCACATTCATTAGTAAAAAAGATATGTGTGAGGTCGTAAGTGGTAGCAAGAAGGGCCTTCTGTAAATTCACATCTACATTTATCTCAGGAGCCTTCACAGCTGACATCATACATCACACTAGGTAACATCTCAACCATACAATACCATCAAAATCCACTACATCTTGTATTAATCACCTTGTACAACATGTATGAGGCTGTCAGTCTCATATTAATCACCGTGTACAACATGCATGATGTTGTCAGTCTCATATTAATCACCTTGTACAACATGCACGAGGTTGTCAGTCTTGTATTAATCACCTTGTACAACATGCATGAGGCTGTCAGTCTCATATTAATCACCTTGTACAACATGCATGAGGTTGTCAGTCTTGTATTAATCACCTTGTACAACATGCATGAGGTTGTCAGTCTTGTATTAATCCTTGTACAACATGCATGATGTTGTCAGTCTCATATTAATCACCTTGTACAACATGCATGAGGTTGTCAGTCTCATGTTAATCACCTTGTACAACATGCATGAGGGAGGGGGTAGTCCTATTATTTATTTGTATCATCAGAGACTCCTGAGAACTACACAGGGCCGAGATAGATTATGCTACCACAAAACTGTTTGCTGGATCAAACCACGTGCAGTGATGGGAGTGGTATATGGCAACAACCCACTTCTCTCCATGATAAAACTGTTTGGAGATGTCGGGAACCTTGAGCTGACTACTGCCTTTATTTGAGTCATTAATGCAGAAGTCTGAGGGCGAACGAAGAACGAGCTGGGTTGGCCATGTCCTCAGAAGAGACCCCGTTGCCATCACAAGAACAGCTATGCTTTGGACCCCTGAAGGAAAACGAAAGAGAGGCCGACCAAAAACAACTTGGCGGAGGACTGTGGAGGCTGAGATGCAAAGAATGAACCAGAGTTGGGGCACTGTACGAAGGATGGCCACCGACCGAGCAAAGTGGAATCAATTTGTTGTTGCTTTACAAGACGCCACTAGGCGTGATGGCCACTGACTGCTTTGAATGTCGGCGGCTAAGGATCAAAGAAGAAGAAGATATGGGCGAACGAAGAAGACGAAACCACAAATTCCGAGTGTACAGGTCTATCCAGTTATCTGAAAACCAAAATTCTTTGAAAATTTAAAGTTTCGTTCGGCAATTTTTTAAATCACAATTTGGACAATTTCTGACTATTTTGGGCTAGCCTCATGAATTGGGTACCAGAGCAACTTCTGGGAAGGTTAAGGCGGCCGGCGTGATGCTGACCACATCACCCCTAGTGTGCCGATTGTCAAGAAAATATGGGCCTAACACCATATTCCAAATATGCCTCAATGGGGGTGGAACGGGATCCAATTCAATGCAATTTGGGCGATGTTTGAAAACTGAAAAAATCTGATTTCCGAAACAAGGCTGTCCCGAGGATATCAGATAAATGGATACAGACAAGTAGCTCCAGGTTTTCTCTGAGGGAACAAAGAATAGAACTATGGTTCCACTCAGCATGTTATAGAAAGAGACTAATACAAGGTGCTGCATATGGCATGTTTAAACTTTCTAGTCATTTGTACCACTTATTTTCTACGTTGTTAGGACATCTGGAATGCTGTGTACATTCTTCTAATGGGAAAATATCCAGTGTTTGAAGTTATTTCACTGTTTTGTAAAGTAAGCATTCGGCAACCTCAACATATAAAACAAAATGCCACATAAACCACAGGTGCCAGAGCATGTGAATGTTTGGTGCAGGCTTCCTGTAAGGGGATCAGCTGAAGTTTTGGCTCTATGCTCTGTAAGGAGCGTAAAGGATAATGATGATGATGATGAAAGCATGTACTGATTTAACAAGGTCCTCTGTGACATTCTAGTGGATTTGACACGGTCCTCTGTGACATTCTAGTGGATTTGACAAGGTCCTCTGTGACATTCTAGTTGATTTGACAAGGTCTTCTGTGACATTCTAGTGGATTTGACAAAGTCCTCTGTGACATTCTAGTGGATTTGACACGGTCCTCTGTGACATTCTAGTGGATTTGACAAGGTCCTCTGTGACATTCTAGTGGATTTGACAAGGTCCTCTGTGACATTCTAGTGGATTTGACAAGGTCCTCTGTGACCTTCTAGTGGATTTGACACGGTCCTCTGTGACATTCTAGTGGATTTGACAAGGTCCTCTGTGACATTCTAGTGGATTTCACTCACATATTGGGAAAGAAATATACACATTAAAAAGTTTTTTTACTGCCTGTAAAATTGACTCTCAGTCCATGCTACAGAAGGTCCAAGATGGATAGCTCTGGCATGAATGTGAAACATCCAAAGAAGCTTCAATTCCTCAGGACCTAGTGTGGATCTACTGCTCTGGTCATGCAAGGGTGTGCGGCAATGAGAAAGCTGACAGACTAGCTTCGAGAGCACCCATAGTGAGGACACTGGACATGGATAAGGGAGAGATACTAAAGACAATTAGTGATCGTCTGCTTGAGAACGACACTGCAATAGATGAATCAACAAGGCTAAGATTGCTGGAATTAGGCATCAAATGTAAGACTAGCAGGGATGGACGTATTAGAGAGAGTGCATGCGTCATGTACACAACCAACGTGCTACACGAACAGTTAGCATTCATACTCTTCGACATTTGCTAAGGAAGAATGAGCACCTATGGGTTTGCCCAGAATGAAGTGATGCCAATTCTGATCAACAATAATAATTTATTGCCATTTCTGATTGCTTATATTTCTTTGTATGTGTTTGTTCAGGGGAAAATATGACCTGTTTATGCCTTTATTGGCTTTGTTATGTTGTCACTGTTAAACATACATTAACATTTTTTTGTGACTATTTTTAGTAGGTATTTCTGCATATCTTTATCTCTAAATATTTCTACTTTTATAGAGAGATATAATTTTGTGATAACTAGATGTGCTTTCATATTCAATAAACAAACATAATACAAAGGCACTATGGCAAAGTATCAAAGCTAAATGTTTCTATTTTTATAGAGGGAAAACATTTTGTGATAACTTTATTTGTTTTAATAATAAATAATAAAAAAAAAACATTTAAAAAAACATAGGCATTATGGCTAAATAGTTAAGAAACAAAAACATACTGCCAAAATCTTCAAAGAATCTACTTTGAAAAAATAAAAAATAAAAAAATAAACATGACAAAAGCAGGAAGCGCATAGTTCAACATTGCATGTAACGTACATCTAGGGATACACTCCAACAAGTCTGCTCTCAAAACAGTTAATAAGAAGTACACGTTCTTGACAATGACAAATACAATAATCTGAACCATTTCTGTAGAAGAAAAGCTATAATGTGCGATTTTGTTTTTTATTCTTCAAGCATCTTTTTAAGGAAAGACAGACACTTAGCAAATATTCCTGAGCTGGGGATGTTGTAAGTGAGTCAGCCCGGTTCATTCTGAATCTTTCCTGCTGCTGTCTGTTCACTCTCCGTGGCTTGTCTCCGAGTTCCTCTGAACTTTCCTTAACTTCTGTTTTCTCCGAAGGGTTCTTTCATGACAGTATGTTTGTCATGTACAAAATTCTGTCAGATGAGCTATTAGTGAGCCACTGTTTGTCCCGTGCAATTCTGTGAGATGAATCATGTGTGAGCAGTAGTTTTTCCTGTAAAGTTCTGTCACATGAGTCATGTGTCAACCCACTGTTTTTTCCTATATAATTCTGTCACATGAGCCATGTGTGACCCACTGCTTTTTTCTATATAATTCTATCACATGAGCCATGTGTGGGTCATTATTTTTTCTTATATAATTCTGTCACATCAGACATGTGTGACCCAATATTTTCTCCTGGATAATTCTGTTTCATGAGCAATATTGATTTTATTTAGTCAGAGTTAATCTTTCATATGTTGTTGTGGTTCAAGTGCTAACTGGCTGTTGCGTACGTTTTACCTATGGGGGTAGTCGTTCAATCCTGCCAATGTACGCACCAGTCGTGATATAGTTATATTATTTGTGCGTTCGATTTACTCACGCACCGACGTGCACAATGTAGAGTATGTGTTACTCTGTACGCACGGGTAACCTAGTTTTAGAAGAGAGTCCTACGTCATCATCTGAAAGGGGCAGTCCGGACGATATGTCCGTGGATTATTTTGTTTATCGTGGCAAGTCTGTGGAAGCCATTCGTTTGTTACAATATTGGTCTTCAGGTCGAAGCCAATATTGGGAGTAATATGTAAGTTGTCGCCCCGTCGTATTGTATGATTAGCATATTCAAACCTGTAATTTTAGGCGACTCCTTGAGAGAATCTAGCGGGAATATCATCTTGTTATGATATTCCTAGAATAAACGAAAGGAGCTATGAGCCTCTATAATCTATCGTAGACGAAGAATTCCTACGAGGGAATCAAGTTATTGGAGTTTATAATTTATATAAAAATGCCGTTGTGCCCGTGCCAAAGTCGTGGCATGAGTTTGAAGGAGAGTTTAGTCAACAGAAGGCTCTAACCTGTTTGTATTTTCGTGTATGACTTTGTTTGGATTATATAAGCTATATAAGGTATTGTAATGAGAAAGTCTGGGACTTTTACGAGTATTATATGGAAGATTCATCCTTGAGCATGAATCCGTTTACCATGATAGATGTCCTTGGAAGAAGGTCAACGGACATTACCGTAACGTATCTTAGATGGTAACGGTTAAGTGATTCATAGTCACTTGGATAGAAGAGGACTTGATTGTTAAAGAATCTCCAAGAATTTAATATTATTATCCGCAACTTTAAAGTATGACATTCGCATCTGTAACCATGATCGTCCTGTTCAACTACGTCTGTATCACGTCAATAAATAATATGTACTTTTATCAACGACTTGTGTACAGTCCTGAATTGGCAAATTGCCTACTACTTGTTGGAGTTTGCTTGAAGAACACTTTTGACATTTCATTGAAACCATTCGCGTGTTTAAGCTAGAACATTGACACACCTATCACTAGCTTACTATTGCATCATCACAAAAGAACCCAACAATATTTGGTATGCCAGTGTGGTCTGGAAATAAATAATTTCAAGGGAACGTACTCAATCCAAGTATCGGTTGAAAAGAAAATTTGAACTTTCAAGGCGACAACATCTCGAACTTGGAACCTAGAGTGACGGGGAATCAGAATCAACTTACAGTTACCAGAAGGTCAAGGTCATCAGTGAACCTCAACATCAAGTTCTCCAGTGACTAACTACGTTGGACATCATCCTTTAGTCCTCATCCCGTGCGAGCTTTACTCATATACTCAAGGGGAAGTATTTCAAAGTCTCAAACGTACATTTACGGAGACGAGGCACATTTTTTGTTTGATCAGCCGAGATAAGTATAAACGGAGTCTCGTTTATTACTGTATTGTGTTTGGCTGTGCCTATTCTCTTCTATGTCCACCAATATACTTTTCATGTTGCATGTTCTATGTTGTATATCCGTCGTGGGCGGTGGGGAGGTCGATCTGACAAACGAGGTTCATCTCGAAGCCGATTCGGGCTCTTTGTCAGATGTTCTATAGGGTTTGATTTATAAGTTTTAATTGAGCGATAATTCCGGTTCAAGGCTAGAAACCTTGCTGTAGTTCCGATCGCTACTTGCTTCTTATGATAGTATTTGTTTAGCTGTTCCGTCAAGTTTTAATTGTTGTTTTCATAGTTCTTTTTACTCGTACTTTAGTTTTATAATGTATCTTGTTTGTATTATTGTCCGTCTCACCTGACTTTCGTTCAGTTTTTTACAAAACATATGTTTTTACACTGTCTTGTCAATTGTATTGTTTAGTATTTGATCGCAGTTATCATCGTAACTCTTTACGACATTCTATTTTAGTTTCATATTTTTATTTTATTGGATTTCTGCGACTGTTTTCAATTGTCTTTGATTATCTCGTCTTGTCATTGTTGTTGCTATTGCCTATGGCTTTTGTCTGTTCATAACATTTCATTACATAAATTAATTTATTGATTATTAATATATTTCACAATTATATGAGTATAGTTACCGTTCTAGGACAGGAACGAAGACCACTTGGTGTATTAACAAGGTTAATTAATTTGCATTGATTAATTATCATTTTTAGAAATCAAGAGTATTGTGACTACTTATAAAGCATAATGTATTCACTAGATTATTTCATTAAACAAGCAAAAGCCCTTCAGATGGCTCCTGATGAGGCAAAAGCATTCGCACTTTCAGAATATAGGAAAACTCAAGAAATAGAAGCTGAACAGAGAAAGTTAGAAACTTTAAGACTAGAAAAACTTCAATTTGAGGCAGATCAAAAAAGGAATGAGGCTGAGGAAAAAGAAAGACTACTTAAGATTGAAATGGAAAAAAAGCAAAAAGAGATGGAGGAGAGAAAATTTATTGCTCAGGAAAATGCAAGGAAATTTCAACTTGAGACAGAAGAGAATGAAAAGAAACGACAGCATGATTTGAAATTGGCAGAGGTAGAATATGATAGAATTAGGTTAACTCAAGAAGCTAATTCGCAGAGAACTTTTGAAGGCCAAGCGTCAGTGAGACATGATAACTTTAAGGAAGTTCACCTTAAATTACCAAAATTTAATCCCCCATCTGACGACGTAATATTCTTTCTAGACAGGTTTGAGGCCACTTGTAGGTCTTACAACGTGGATAAAGCACTATATTGTACATATTTATCCAGATTGCTTACTGGGGATGCTTTAGCAGTTTATCATACCACCTGTACTAATGATAAAAATGATTACAACGCTCTTAGAGCTTCTCTTCTTAAAAAATTCCAAATGACGGAAGATGAATATCGATTACGGTTTCGAACATTGCTACCGCAATCATCTAGAAACTTTAGTTATTTTCTTTCACAAATATGGCTAACTTTAGAAAGATGGATCGAATTGTCCAAAATAGAAAAGTCGTATGAAGGTCTTTTTGATTTACTACTGCGCGATAAGGTGCTATCGTCAGTAAATCCAGCATTTCTTGCATTTTTGCACGAACGGAAACCTTTATCTATGAAAGATCTAGAAGAACATTCAAAAAATTTCTACACTGCTCACCCATCCATGGATCTAAGTAATTCACAGATTAAAAGTGAATTGCCAGTTGCTTTTGCCGTACAACAAAATAATTTTACACGCAATCGTTCTTTGAGTAATGACAGATACTCCAATAAGGGAAATAATGACAATTTTAACGATGGTAACTTTTACAAGGGGAAGCAATTTCAACAATCTGCTCCATTTAATATTTCTTGGAACCAAGCTCATAGATCGCGAGATTTTGGTAACAATAATTTTAAATATAATCAAGGAAATTATAATAAACAAAACTGGCGTTCAAAATCTCAGGGCCCACAAAATAGACAAGGTTCGTGGAATAAAACATTTAACCAACATCATAATGGTAATTATACTAATTATCGTACTCATCCAAATTTTAACTCAAGCAGAAAGGACAATAGTGGCAATTTTAATGCAAATAATCAGAACAGATCGCGACGAAGAGATAGATCGTCGAGTCAGACACGTAGACACTCTAATGTCGCTTTAAGTGATACACAGGCTAACAATGAACAGGGGAAAGGAGCTGAAACTCATAATGCTTTATCTTGTTCTCTTGATTGTGACCAGGTGAAAGATTGTTCAGAATGCTCGACTCTTTTCCAGCCCAAGGCGATCACGACGCTGCGCTGCGGACACATTTTGCCTAGCCTACCTGCGGTCTGCACGGCCACTTCTGCGTCTGTACACCAGGGACAGGGGTCTCTTAAGTTTAGCAGAGGATTTGTCAATGCCATTCCTTGCTCTCTTTTATTTGATTCAGGTTGTACCACGGTCGGCGTACGGACTTCGCTGATCAACCCAAGTTGCGCTACGGGCAACGTTGTGAAATGTGTGACTTTCGGTGGAACCGTGGAAACATTTCCCACAGCCATTATTAATTTAAATACACCATTTTTTCAGGAAAGATCCACGCCTGTCTTCTTCCGAATCCAATTTGTGATGTCATATTGGGTCGTATACATGGTATAACAGAGTGTACACCACAGCAAATTGCTGCATGGGAAGAGCGACATTTTCAGGCTGCAAATGCAGTAGTGACTAGAGCACAAGCTACTATTATGTCGCATGATACACCATATGAACCTACAGTTCATACCACTTGTGATGACGATGCTCCTATTTCACGGGAGTCGTTTGCAACTTTACAAAAGAATGATGATTCATTAAAAAAAATTTTTCAGTATGTGAACAAAAAGAATACAAGCAACAAACTTGCAAAATCTAGACATGACTTTATTCTTAAAAATGGGATTTTAGTTAGATTGATACGGGAAAAGTATTCATCCTTATGTTCTCAGATTCTAGTCCCATCCTCTATGAGATCTCGGATATTGCGACATGCTCATGACTCGCAATGCGCGGGCCATATGGGTTTTTCACGTACCAAATCCAGAGTGCTTTCTGCATTCTACTGGCCGGGCGTCCATAGAGATATTACTCTCTATTGTCGTTCATGTGTGATATGTCAGGAAGTTAAAGTACGGGGCCCATTTCATGCGGCTCCTATTCAAGCTGCGGACATCCCGATTAGACCATTTGATAAAATGGCTATCGACATTATTGGTCCGATGCTTCCATCTGCCAGAGGACATACGCATATCCTTACTTGCATTGATATTGCACTCGTTGGCCTGAGGCCATCCCTCTGAAGAACACCTCATCTGCCAGTGTAGCAGAGGCGTTAATGTTGATCTTCTCACGCATTGGTTTTCCGCGGAAGATCTTATCGGATCATGGGGTTCAGTTCATTTCTGAATCCATGTCTCAAGTTATGAAGACATTATGTATAGACAGATCTCTTAGTTCAATTTACCATGCAATGTCCAATGGGTTAATTGAGCGTCAAAATAGGACACTCAAGCAGTTGTTGGGTAAGATGACCCAAGATCACCCTCAGGATTGGGACAGGGTCCTACCCGCCGCTCTCTTCGCGTATCGCGAGGTGCAAAATCAAGCAACGGGGTTTTCTCCATTCCAGCTTGTTTTCGGCAAACAACCACGCGGACCGATGTCGTTAATCCACGACTTATTGGTTGAAGAGAATATTGAAGAGGAAACTCAATCCTCTTATGAGTATGTGATCTCTCTGAGAAAGAGAATCATAGATGCTTGTAGACTAGCTACTGCATCATCCGAGCAAGCCAAAGAAAAAGCTCGTCTATTTGCAAACAAATATAGACGTCTTCGCCAGCTTATTCCTGGTGACGAAGCTTTTGTCTTACTCCCTGCTCATAACAATCGTCTATTAATTACTTGGAGAGGTCCTTTCAGGATCATCTCAAGAATATCCGATGTTGACTACATCGTTGATGTAAATGGTAAACATAAAACCTTCCACATTAACATGTTGAAGGAGTATTACTCACGTCCTGATTATCTACAGTCAGTGTTCCAGGCAACTGACGATCCTACACCTCCTATTCAACACTATTCTAGTTTGTCAGTCATCCAAGAAGAAGAATCTTCTTTCGATGATGTACAACTGCCAATACCAGTTGTACCACTTCATTCCACTGAGAATTGGAATGATGTTACTATTTCATCTACTCTTTCGGCTGATCAACGTCAGCAAGTCTCTAATATTCTACACTCGTATGAGGATGTCCTCACTGACATCCCAGGTCATACGTCAGTCATCCAACATGACATTATTCTGACTGACGATACGCCTATTCGAGTGCGCCCATATCCTATCCCTTTACACTTTCGTGATAAGGTTGATAAGGAATTGGATGAGATGCTTCAATTAAATATAATTGAACCATCTTCATCACCATACTCTTCTTCTATGGTGATTATTAGAAAGAAAGACAACAATATTCGTCTTTGCGTAGATTACAGGAAATTAAACAAAGTTACAAAATTTGATGCGGAACCTTTACCTCTCTTAGATGACTTATTGGAGAAATTATCCCATGCTACAATTTTTTCGAAATTTGACCTTTCAAAGGGTTATTGGCAAGTGCCACTCACACCTAAAGCAAAGCCATTCACCGCTTTCTCGACGCCACGGGGACTTTTCCAATGGAATTTTATGCCATTCGGATTAATGAATGCGCCAGCTACCTTTGTACGCATGATGCGCCGCGTACTGTCTCATCGTCCCGATGTCATTACTGACATAGATGACATCTGTCTTTTCAGTAACTCTTGGGATGAACATATTCAGGGATTAAAAGCTTTACTTTCTACTCTACGGGATTATAACTTAACAGCGAAACCTTCTAAGGCATTTGTCGGTTTTCATGACATCTCCTTTTTGGGTCATCGTATAGGTCGGGGTTTAATGTATACAGAAGACAGTAATGTCTCGAAAATCTTAAACATCTCAGCACCTAAGACAAAAAAACAAGTTAGGTCTCTTTTAGGACTAATACAGTTCTATTCTAAATTCATCCCTCATTTGTCTACTATAACTGCACCTTTTTCTTCTTTACTGAGAAAAAGGTACAGCTAATGTAATACAGTGGACTAATAAACACCAAATCGCGTTAGATTATATAAAATTTTTTTTTTCAAACGTGCCTTTTTTGAAGTTGCCTAACAAAGATCTCACGTTTATTCTTCGCAGTGACGCGTCTTCTTACGCAATTGCTGCAATCTTGATGCAGGAATATTCAGGCACCTTATTTCCAGTTATGTACGTTTCGAGAAAATTGACGACGAGCGAACTGAAGTACTCCGTTCTGGATAAGGAGTTACTCGCTTTGGTTTGGTCAGTCACTAAACTAGAACGATATTTACTGGGATCACACTTTGTAGTGGAAACTGACCAAAAAGCTCTCACAGCATTGAACACTAAGGACGTGAAATCTTCAAAGTCCACCAGATACGCTATCGCTCTCCAGCCATATAGCTATGAAATTCGAGCGATTCCTGGAGTGAAAAATGTGTTTGCGGACTGTCTGTCAAGATGTCCAAACGAACTGGTCGAACCTAAACCACTTCCGGATGTTGAAACGTCCTCACAGATAATCAATCAAATATAATAAGAGGAACTGCGCACATTATCAATTATTGAACCTCTATGCATGCTTTGTATGGAACAGATTCATTTGTACCAGCATAATTCCGGGATATACTTACTTTTGGATTATAACGTACCTTCGTGTGTAGTAACATTTTATTAGTACGGAAACACTGTTCATAGTGACATATAGACATTCATTATTCTATGGAACATATTACACTACATACTGTATTCAAGAATATCTTTGCATCATGCATGGAACATTAAGAACATATTCTAGTCGATTACTAACTAGTGTTAATGGAACAGTAACACTGAGTAAAATTGCAATTACTTAAATAAATTAGTAATTAGTTATTTGTTTGTAATTAAGAACTATCTTAATTAGATGAAATCAATTAAGCCACTTAATTACTTGTAGAGTACACATTAATTAACTTGAATAGTTGTAAGTGTCTCTTTGTACTTATATTTACTTATCATGATATATTATCTCTCACGTTTAGATAACTAGTCCACCGTCCTAATGTTAGAAACATTACGGGTGTTGCTTCTTAACGTGTTTAATTATGCTTTGCTGCATTTTGCATCTTTCATTTTCATTTTTGTTGATTCTCTTGTCATTGATTATCATCATCGTTGCTATTCATTTTCATTTGAAATCATATGTTTGAGTTGTAAATTTAGTTGAATGTTTTTATCATACTTTTTTGGTTTTCATTTTCAACTTTCTTTTACTTCGAATTTTACCACATCGTTCCAAAGTAGGTCGATTGTGGATGTGTGCTTTAATGCATACTTTCATTCAGTTATATTGATTCCCATTTTCATATTCTTTTTCATAATATTGTATAACATTATGACTTTGATTTATGTTAATATATATCGATGTAGTTTTGACTCACCTCTCTTGGGTACTTAGTTTTAAAAAAATTAATAGAATTAATTTTTTTAAGGGCCGGTGATAAGGGAGCTGTTGCGTACGTTTTTACCTATGGGGGTAGTCGTTCGGTCCTGCCAATGTACGCACCAGTCGTGATATAGTTATATTATTTGCGCGTTCGATTTACTCACGCACTGACGTGCACAATGTAGAGTATGTGTTACTCTGTACGCACGGGTAACCTAGTTTTAGAAGAGAGTCCTACGTCATCATCTGAAAGGGGCAGTCCGGACGATATGTCCGTGGATTATTTTGTTTATCGTGGCAAGTCTGTGGAAGCCATTCGTTTGTTACAATATTGGTCTTCAGGTCGAAGCCAATATTGGGAGTAATATGTAAGTTGTCGCCCCGTCGTATTGTATGATTAGCATATTCAAACCTGTAATTTTAGGCGACTCCTTGAGAGAATCTAGCGGGAATATCATCTTGTTATGATATTCCTAGAATGGACGAAAGGAGCTATGAGCCTCTATAATCTATCGTAGACGAAGAATTCCTACGAGGGAATCAAGTTATTGGAGTTTATAATTTATATAAAAATGCCGTTGTGCCCGTGCCAAAGTCGTGGCATGAGTTTGAAGGAGAGGTTAGTCAACAGAAGGCTCTAACCTGTTTGTATTTTCGTGTATGACTTTGTTTGGATTATATAAGCTATATAAGGTATTGTAATGAGAAAGTCTGGGACTTTTACGAGTATTATATGGAAGATTCATCCTTGAGCATGAATCCGTTTACCATGATAGATGTCCTTGGAAGAAGGTCAACGGACATTACCGTAACGTATCTTAGATGGTAACGGTTAAGTGATTCATAGTCACTTGGATAGAAGAGGACTTGATTGTTAAAGAATCTCCAAGAATTTAATATTATTATCCGCAACTTTAAAGTATGACATTCGCATCTGTAACCATGATCGTCCTGTTCAACTACGTCTGTATCACGTCAATAAATAATATGTACTTTTATCAACGACTTGTGTACAGTCCTGAATTGGCAAATTGCCTACTACTTGTTGGAGTTTGCTTGAAGAACACTTTTGACATTTCATTGAAACCATTCGCGTTATTTAAGCTAGAACATTGACACACCTATCACTAGCTTACTATTGCATCATCACAAAAGAATCCAACACTGGCCTTCCGCCAGAGATGGTAATACTTGACCTTTACTCAGTTTTTCAACCTAGGAATGTTCTTCCCTTTAAGTTTGGTGATAAGCAA
The DNA here is from genome assembly GCA_024509875.1 of Oreohelix idahoensis. NCBI lineage: Eukaryota > Metazoa > Mollusca > Gastropoda > Stylommatophora > Oreohelicidae > Oreohelix > Oreohelix idahoensis. The sequence goes on from JAMPIV010004905.1 coordinate 450,015, forward strand.
AACAGTTTCAGCACAACAACGTATATCCAAAAGAAATTACTGTAAAGTAACACAAACAGCAATGTAGAAAAATTCAATTAGACTTTATTGATGTCATTAGACAAACACTGTAAATTTCACAATGACGATTGGTTATCCAAGATGAAAAAAATATTTAATCCAACTGAATAATATATGTATACGGTATCCAAATAGAATAATATACTGGTTTGTCTACTCAAAAACTTGTCTTGGTATCCTCAAAGACGAAGTTCTCCTAACGCTATTTGTAAAAATTACCTAGTCTAAAATCATGGTATCCTTGGAATCATAAATCCTAAAATCTCTCATATCGCCCACAACTCTTCTATTTATACTATTTCTTCTTTTTTCCCCCCTTTTTTCACACGACCCGTCCTTTTTTTCACACGATACAATAATTAACATTTGCACTGCTCTCCTCAGCTTTTCGACCTTTTTGCACACGACATTCTGTTATTTCGACTTTTTTCACATGTGTGATCTTTTCCAACTTAACAATAGGATTAAAAAAACCAGATCACACAAACATTCATTTCCCACTTTCGCGCTTATAAAACCCATTCATTATTATCTGGGACTGACCTACGTTTGCCCTGTCAACTGAACTTTGAATGAATACTGCGTTTTATGTAAAAACGTCTTATTTGCTTTTAAGGTCTGTCATTCTTACATGTAGCATCTTCTAGCACATATAAATGCTTAGCGTGGAAGTAGGAGGGACAAAGCTAGCGTGAAAGGCCTAGCGGTCACACTTTTTCCTATAGAATTCTATCACATCAGCCATGTGTGGGTCACTGTTTTTTCCTGGATAACGCTATAACGCAAAACATGTGTAAAATTAATTGTTTATTAGTTTTTTTTCTTTAACACAAATGTTAATTTACTTCATTTGTTTATTTAATATGACAGTATTGCGCAAAATAGGTTACTTATAATCAGATCTTCAAACTTTTTTTCACTTTTATGATGCACTAACACAATTCCTCAAGACTATCTTCTTCTTCGTCAAGTACCCTTACTCGTGGCGTAGGAGATCATGTCTCTCCACAACTTCCTGTCTCCAGTACAATTTATAAATTCTGCTGTTGACTTCTTTCCAGGCCACGATGTTAAACTGTGCAGTGTTTGCTCTCTTTGTCTTCTCCTATCTCTTTTTCCTTCAATCTTACCTGTTGTTACGATATATTCCAGCTTTCCTCTTCTCATAACATGCCCAAAAAAAGTGGATTGCATTTTTCTAACTCGTGAAATAAGTTTCATTGGTGAATTGGTCTCTTTTAGGACATACTCATTACTCTTAAGACTTTACAATACTTCAAAAGTAATTTGTAAAATCAAACTAAGGAGGTTGGTCCTTGATAAATCATTTGAGAAATATAAACTTTATGAACAGTTTCCAAATCTTTTTATTGATTACTGTGGTCTTTAACAACAACAAAAAACAAACGAAAATAAAATGATTAATCACCACTAATGTAAACAAACATGCAATCAAGGCATGTTTCATATCCAAAAGTTCCATTTAACAAAATAATGCGTGAGATAAACACTGAATAAGCATTCTGTGACACCTTATTTTTAAAGACACCCTTAATCAAGTACAACAAAAAAAAAAAAAAAAAAAAAAAAACAAGCTCTACAAACATAATTCAAATTTCTGTGTTACGTAAACTATTCAGTAATTTGATCAAATGCAAATTTAAAAAGTGCCAAAATTTTTGGGGTGTCACATAAACAAGTCTTTAATAGCAAGAAAAAGGCCCCCCCCCCCCCCCAAAAAAAAAAAAAACAACAACAACAACAAAGCAAATTATAAGAAAGATTGCTGCTTTCATATTTGTAGCTTACCAGGTACGTAATATTGATGAAATGTTTTTGGTGAGTACCATCCAAGGTAAACCATTACACATGAATTAAGGAGAATAAAAAAATACAAATGAGAAAAAAAAAATTAAAAAAAAAAAGGTACATGATAAAGTGAAGGTCACAGATGGCAAATATGAAAATGGATTTGGAAAAACAATGAAGAATAAACTGGAAGGAAAACGAAACAAAAAAATACTGGGACAGAAAGTGATATATATATCATCATCATCATCAGTTGCCATCTCCACAATGAAGGTTGGCTGTAATGGATCTCCAACGTCTTCTGTCTATTGTCTTGGTGGTGCACTCTGATAGACTCTTTCCTGTCCATCTCTTGATGTTATCTTCCCACTTATAGCGCTGTCTTCCCCTTGCACGTTTGCCTTCAACTCTCTCTTCTGTTATGGTCTTCTGCAAGGTGTTATGCCTTTTTATGTGGCCAAAGTATTTTAGCTGCCGAACTTTGACCTCCCTCATTAGTTCTCTTTTCATACCTAGATTTTCTAGGACCTCCTTATTTGTTTTCATCTCTTTCCATGAGATACGCCCCATTCTTCTATATATCCACATCTCAAGAACCTCAATTCTTTCTTCCAAATGCTTATTCATCGTCCATGTTTCTGCACCATACAGAAATGCAGAATATATATAACACTTTATGATTCTCAGTTTTAATTTGTGAGATAACTGTTTGGATGTCAGTATATGTTTCATGTTGTTGAATGTAGCTTTGGCCATTCCTATTCTTCTCCTGACTTCTGTTTCACATCTGCCATCCTCTGTTATTATATGACCAAGATATACGTAGCTCTTGACCTGTTCCAGGATTTTCCCATTTACGCTTATCTTTAATGTGGGTTTATCGTCTGTTTTGCTAATTATCATAGTTTTTGTTTTCTCAGTATTAATGTCGAGTCCATATTCATGACTTTTTTTTTTTTTTTTTTTTTTTTTTCGTACGCCCGCTAATACTCAAGGCGAAATCTCAGGTTATTATTTGTGTCTAACCTGACATTGATTTTACGTGAGTATCCCTTTATTTCTTGTACAGAGACAAGTGTCCCTCGCCATTCAGGCAAATACTCTCCGATTTCGGAGGTACCCATTGCAGCTGGGTCGGCTCAGGAGCTGCCAGTCCCTGGTCGACGACACTCCTTCAAATGTCCTCGCCAGGTCTCGAGTTAATCCAGTCCAAATCCCGGTCGACGAAAAATCCTCAAATGCCGTCGCCCGGGTTTGATCCTGTATCACCCGGTCGCCAGAGCGGTGTTGTAACCACTACGCTAGCGCGGCTCCCATTCATGACTTATACTGTTCACTTGCTTCACTAGTTCATGTAACTCCTGTTCGCCTTCAGCTAACAACACGGTATCATCTGCATATCTAAGGTTGTTTATTGACCTTCCACTGATGTTCAGTCCTGGTATTTCCTGTATCTGTTTGAAAATTTTTTCGGTGTATATAAATTAAACAGGCAGGGAGACAGCACACAACCCTGTCTGACACCTCTTTTTATGTCTATGTATGGTGAATAATTCCTTCCCGATCTTACTGTGGCAGTTTGCTCCCAATAAAGGTTACTGAGTATTCTCATATATTTTCCATCAATACTTATGTCTTTGAGGCATTCAATCACCCTCTCATGATGGACTCTGTCAAAAGCCTTCATATAGTCAATGAAGCACATGTACATACTTTTTTGGACCTCTGTATATTTTTCTGCTAATATTCTTAGGCAAAATATTGCCTCTCTTGTTCCACTGTTCCGTCTAAAACCAAACTGTTCTTCTTGGATTTCGCTGTCTACTTTACTTTTTATTCTTCCCTGTATGATTTTGAGCAGTATCTTAATTGCATGACTCATCAGGCTGATTGTTCTGAAGTCTGAATATTCTGTTGCATTTGGTTTTTTGGGCAATGTTATGAAAACTGATGTCCCAGCAAATATAAATAGTCAGAATAAAGTGCGATGAATGAACAGAAATGAGAAAGAATATATCTAACAGCTATTGCTGCCAAATCGGGTATATATATATATATATATATATATATATATATATATATATATATATATAATATAATATCTGACATTCTTTGAGAATAACATTTATACTACATCACAAGGTCTGTTATATCTGGACTTGCACCCTAACATAACCAAATGACCTCATAACTAGATTGAACGATGCATGCCTCACCAAAATGCCCATTAAAATAAAAATAAAAAACCAGAATGATGATGAAATATTGATATTACAAGGAGAAGGTTCAAAGTTCACTGAACTGGCTATAACAGTGGTTTCCAAACTATTTCTGGCCAACGCTCCCTTGGAGTGCTCATCCCCAGTGCCCCCACCCTGTCGTGTGAAATTCTAATCCACATATATAAATTATCAGGTAAATGTAAAGCCTAACACATAAATTCAATAAAAGGAAAGAAGAATGGTAAAGAACAGTGCTGTCACAATGACGGTACACGAGATCCCCCTTGTTTTCTACTTCGTCTGCAAATTGTAACGTTTCACGTTGATAGTAAAAGCCTACTGCATCAATACACGCTTTTTACAATAACACGTGTACTGCATTTCTAAGAAAAGCCTTGAGATACGCAAGCTGATTAATGACCTAAATTAATACTAACATTAATTACACTACGTTAACATAAACGGAAAGACAGATAACTTAGGATAGAGAGAAGGGAGGGCTGAAAGCAGGAACGCATGCCACACTAAACACGCGTCTCGCGATATAAAAATAATGCCATTCTACGCTTAGGCTTGAAACACTAACTTTTTTCAAATAGACAGTGATAAAAAACACTACCCATACGAGAGTTAGGTTTTAAAAACCTGAAAAATGCTTATTAGGAAATATGACATTATACTGGTTTACGTTTGAAAACATGACAGTACCCAGACACCCTAAAGTTTGGAAGTGAGGAGGTGGTAACAGCACGACTATCCTAGAAGAAAATGCATATTGGCTCCATTAAATTTATATATTTGGGTTCCTTAGGACTTGCTGACAAATAATATGTTAAGTGTTACGCAAATAGTCTAGGAATTAACAAATTATAGCCAAAAGAAAATAGTGAGGGTGTCAGACAACACCAAAATCAGATGATAGGAAACTCTTTACAGAGCGATACAACAGGAAGCAATCTGATCATCAGAAGAAGTCCCCCCGTCCGACAAGTGTTTCGGCCCTATATACTCCTTTACACTCTAAGGGGGGGGCGGGCCCACTTGGGTCATGACTCCCAAGCGTCTCAGCTTCCTGTTGTCTTGCATCAAAAATGAACCCATTTCACTTATGGTAGCAACTTTAAATTCCACAACTCCGCCAGCCGTGGAGGCAATTGTGAAAGTAACAAAGAGAAGACAAATTATACCGTTCGTTCCGTCGCACACACTGAGACACCAGCGCGAAGTCAACGAGTCGCCACTGCGCGTTCCCCACTGGACTTTTGATACTGACACCCCTTATAGTATACACCGCTTGTCGCCCCTGAGTCGCAGCCCGTTCACTAGTCCACCACAAACCTCAGCGTATTGTGGACTTAGAAAAATTCCTGGTGTTTTCTGTACCGCAGCGTTTATTGTTACGATCTCCATTCCCCATTGCGGTTGTTCCACAGCCAGCCTGATGCCTTTTCGGCAGTTTCACTAAGCCTCTTCAGGGCCCTTGTTCTCGACTGTCCCCTCAGCCCCAACAGTTTCAATAGATCATACACTGATGCAGCCACAAGCCCTCTTGCACCCACTTCAACAGCCATGACCCTTGCAGTGAACCCATCGTGTCTCAGATCCGCGGCCAGATCACTATACTTGGCCGCTTTGAACGAATGTTGCTCATCTAATCTGGATTCAAATGGCACGGTCAGTTCAATCAGTATGACCTGAAGCGTTGCTGCAGAATGAAGCACTATATCCGGCCGTCTCCGCGATTTTCTGATACTCTCTGGATATGCCCCTCGTCCAGGTAGGTCTACCGCCATCTCCCAATCATTTGCACAATCAAGAAGAGATGGTAAACTGCTACCAGGTTTATTCGGTTTGGGGTGTGCTGACTTTCCTGCCCTCAGAAAGTATGTGTTTGCGGTGTCTGGCCGGACTTTGCTATTCGCCTTCATTCTTGCCAGATCTATTGTCGCAGCAAGCTCATTTAGCACTTTGTTATGGCGCCAAGTGTATCGCCCTTGCCCTAATGACACCTTACACGCTGAGAGCACGTGTTCAAGTGTCTGCCTCCCCTGGCACAGGGGGCACTGCTCATCATCCGACTTTCCCCATTTCACAAGGTTAGTGGCCGATGGCAGCAGGTCATACAGTGATCTGACAACGAAGCTGAGCCTAAGAGGTGCCATATGCAATATATCATTCCATGTCAAGGACCTCTGCAGGGCTCCTTCCCATGTAGTCCATTGGCCTTGTTGGACCTGCTGCACTGCTTTTTGCAACCTCTTATCATTCTCAGCTTCTCGTATCTCCTGAACTACCATGTCTCTGCGCTCCCTGCTTGATGCCTTGGACCACCAGCGGATGTCTCCATGACCAAATCCCCGTCTATTCGTTTGTGTGTATCCGATTACCTCCCTCAGTTTGGGTGACTCTTGGGCAGCATCAACAGCTTCTTCCACTTTCCACTTCCTTCCCGTTTTCAGTGTGGGCTGAATGGACTTAACCACGTCATCAGCTGACTCGCGTAGCATCATTGCAAGCCTTGCCTTTCCAACTTTGTACTCTTCAACAACTGACTTGAAAGGAAGCAGAAGTTTTGACTTTTTGCAGTACAGTGCTACATCTGACAGACCTGGTGGTACTCCTAGCCATTTTCTCATGAACTTGTTGACCTTCTGCTCTATGGCTTCCACTGTACTTGTGCTTATTTCATATATAAGCAGTGGCCACAGCAACTTTGGTATCAACATGAACTGGAGGCACCACAGTTTGAACTTCCCCAGGAGTCTGCTTTGGTCTATGATCTGTAGCCCTCTGTCTGCCATTTCTATTGTCTGTTGCACTGCCTTTGAGTCTTTTAATGAGGCATCGTACACCCTGCCAAGACTTTTAACAGGTTCCTCAATGACAGTAGGGATTCTTTGGTTGGAAACCGTGAATATGACCTCTGCTATCTTCCCTTTCCTGACTGATAGGCTTCTCGACTTCTTGGGTTTGAAGCTCATTCTGCACCAGCTGACTAGTTCATCCAGGCGTGCTAACATCCTCCGGGCCTGATGTTCATCTGATGTCAGAATTGTTGTGTCATCCATGAATGCTTTGAGCGGTGGCATGAGACACATTCCACCGAGCTTTGGACCTATAGCCGTTCCTTCAGCCGCATTGAGGATTACCTGCATAGCCATCACGAATAGTATCGGAGAGATGGTACATCCCATCGCAATTCCAACTTCAAGGCCAATCCACTTCGTTGTGTACTCTCTGGTTGAAAATCTGACAGCAAACCCAGCGAAATACAGCTTCAGCATTGCTCCAATCTCTTGTGGAACATGATACATTTCTAGGGCCTGCCACAACATCTGGTGTGGAACGGATCCATAAGCATTCGCTAAATCCAACCAGATTACATGGAGGTTTTTTCTGTCAGACTTTGCCTTTTGGATTGCTTCCCATATCATTGTGGCATGCTCTAGACATCCTGGTGTACCTGGGATACCTCCTTTCTGAATGGTAGTGTCAATGTACCCATTTGCCAGGAGGTATGTAGTGAGTCTTTCCGCCATCACTGAGAAGAATATCTTCCCTTCCACATTGAGTAGTGAGATTGGCCTGAACTGACTGATGTCTGTGGAATTTTGCTCCTTCGGGATGTAGACTCCGTTCGCCTTTCTCCATTCCTTGCTTACAAGCTGGGTTTTCCACGCACTCTTCAGTAAACGAAGCAGTCGTTTGAGCACCTCAGGGCATCTCTTATACACCACATATGGAACACCATTAGGACGTGGAGCTGACTTGCATCGAGCTTTCTGGACAATGCTTTCTACCTCTTGCACCGTTGGGGGCTTGGTGTTAAATTCAGCTCCTGGCTTACTCGGCCATTTAAGGCCTGCCATGCTGCTGAGCGGCTCATCTTTGCGACCATCTGAATATGTCATTCCAAGGTGTTCTTCCAGGTCTTCTTTCCTGATGTTTAGCGTACCCGACCGTGGCTGCTCAAACAGTTCTTTGGCAAACTTGAAGGGCTCCCTGAAGAATCTTTCCCTATCCATTCGAGTCTTCCTTTTCTTCCTGCACAACCTTTCTGCTCTACAAAGGGCATTATGTTGGCCTTTCAGGTGCTCCCAAACCTGTCGTAACCCTTCCTTCTCTGCGGCAACTGCGTTTTTGAACAGTTTTCGGGCATGCTTCTTCTGTTTTCTGATTTCTTCTATTTTAATTTGTCTTCTGCTTTTTCGGGGTGGGTTACTTTCCCTTGCCTCCCTCACTCCGAACACTTTGCGACAGTGCAGATATATTATGTCGCCGAAGATTTCCAGCTTCTTTTCCAAAGTTATCTGCTTCAGGTTGTTATCCAACTCTTTTGCCAAGGCTTCGTCCAGCTGTTCCCAAAGCCCTTTTGCACTGGCGGGTGGAAACTTGATTGCATCTCTCTTCCCGTCCAAGAAGTGTGTGAGATCATCATCAGGCAGATCAACTTGAATGTACTCAGCACTGTGGATTGACTCCTGGCTGCGTTCTTCTAACGTCTTATCCGTCGAGACAGAGCGCTGTTGATCTCCCCCTGATGACATCCCACACCCCTTTTTCGTTCTGTGGATTTTCATTCCTCTCTGAGTAGAGAATTCCCTACCACAGGCACATGGAAACTCCAGCCGTTGTTCAGAGCTCGAAGTCCGTGTAACGGGTCTGGTCGATTCCAATGAGGCGCCTGTGGATTCATCATTCTCCCCCCCTTTCGGTGAATCCTGGGGGCATCTATCGTTTTTGGGTTCTATAGCAATTGAATACAGCTTACGGGGTGCTAACCCGGTCAGCCAGTTTCTAGTCTTTCCCAGTGTCATCTGTCTTTCCAGAAGTCAATCGGTCTTTTCCCGATTGTCACTGGTTTGACCATGTAACTATGATAGGAAACTCTTTACAGAGCGATACAACAGGAAGCAATCTGATCATCAGAAGAAGTCCCCCCGTCCGACAAGTGTTTCGGCCCTATATACTCCTTTACACTCTAAGGGGGGCGGGCCCACTTGGGTCATGACTCCCAAGCGTCTCAGCTTCCTGTTGTCTTGCATCAAAAATGAACCCCCAGAATCACTCAGTGGCAGATTTTGAAACCACCATTGTTCGGGAAATAGGTCCCCATGTAAAATCCTATTTGATTGGATAGAAGTAAATGTAAGGCTAAACACGATTAGTCGGGCTACAAATACTATTTTTTGTTGTTAGGGAAACGTGAGTAGGAGTACTTTTTTTGAAAGGCTGTGTAAACATGGCACGATTGGTTAGACCCGCCAATATAGGCAATTAGAAGCGTCCGTTCAGCACCACATTTTCAAATAAACTTTCTAAAGCAACAGTGCGTTGAGATTCAGCTTATATTTTTCTAAATAAAAGCCTGAGACAGCGGCAGGTCGGATTTTGTGGCATAATTTGTGCCATTATTCATCACCAGTCAACGTATCTGTGTATTATTTCCATGAATTGTGGTAAGCTTGATATATTCGATATCTTTTTAATGAAAATTGAATGTAAATTGATAATTTATGCCTGTATATGTGTGTGGTTCAGTGGCAAACATGAGGCAAGGCCTATCTAGTGCTCCAACCTGAACAGGAGGTGTCGGAGAAAAGTAAAACTGCATGGAATTGCCAAACAGTACACTGACACCTATCTTATTGACTAGAAAGAACTAATGCTGGAATTGCAGAGGCGTAGTAACCATTTAGGAGGAGAATACTGGTGTAAATTGTTTCAGATGAAGATAGCAGTTGGCCTACCGCTCTGAACTCAGTGTTTGTTATGTATTGTGTTCAGTCTGGAAATAGATTATAAATTAGTTCTGAAATAGGAGGTACAACCTTCTTGTTTCAGGGACCGTGGTCCTAAAGTTATTGAGCAGCACCTGGTCTGAGCTTTACTGAATCTAGAGGCTGACAGCATACTCTTGGGTCCAGATAGCGACCAGTGAGGTGTCTCCAGAACACAGGAAGCAATCGAGCAGAGGAGTCTTTTCCTGCCGCCATCACGAAAGTTAAGCTTATGTGGCCAGAGGAGCTCAACATTATGTGTCCCCCTCAAAACTGACTTTATAATAAAACAGAGGGACAATCCATTGTTTAAATTGATAGGAACTGTGAACTTTTCCCCATACTATTTCCAAGATAAACAAACACTTGAAGTCATGATGACAAATAACAACATAGCTTGAAAAACAAAACCAGTATTACCTCATAGTACTACTACACAACTGACACACATAAGATAATACTAATAAAATATGTCAATACAAGGTTCATATTTATAAATTATGTACATATAATTGTGATTACATTTGATTGTGATTCCTGGTTCACTGTGTAGTTGAATCAGGATATCCATTAGTGAAAGTAATTAATACATATATATTTGAAACTTTACCAGTGACTCATTTAAGATAGTCTTATAGAGTGTTAAATGTGTGTGAGTGTCACAGTGTTGTCAAGTGTGGTGGGATAAATTAAATTGTTTATCTGTCTGTTGTTGTTGTGACTTACACTTCATCATTTACATAACCCTAGACATTCAACGTAGTCATCACAATATTCCAGAATAATTCTGACTGAGGTATAAATGTGGTAGCAAGTAAGGTTATCTGTAAAACACTACACCTATTAGATACAGATACCTTCACAGCCGATCTCAGTCAATACACTAAGTCCCCTATAAATATTTATAACATCTCACTTTACCACACACCCCCAACTCTACTTTTTAAAAAGCATTCTCTAGAATAGTGGTCTGCCCCTTATTCTCTTTCTCTTTGTGTCCATTAGGTAATAATCCCACAGCCCACATGGGGGGTGGGGGGGGGGAGAGAAAGGGGGGGAGGGGGGATACTGCCCACTTTGGGCAACACTCATCTATAACAGAAGTTGACAGTTATCAGTTATGCATGTTTTAAGACAATATGTATGTAATATTTAGTTCTGAAAAAAATACCCAGTGTATTTCCCTGGGACTGTGAGAAGATAATACACTGACTGCTCCCTAAGGCATATCGTTAGAGACAACTAATATGAGGATGTGTATAGAGCTTGCAACCTCATCTCGTAAATTAAAGTGTACAACAGGAACCATCACTGCAAGAGGCACATGAATGCGTGTGTGTAGGTGGACCAGCTTCAGCAGTGCTTCCATGCTGCCTAAGGAATGAAAAGGGAAATGATGATGCTGATGTCTGTAATACTAAGATCTAGAAAATACAGCCAAGCCTTCGGAATCAGGGATGCCTTATCAATCAATCAATACCCTTTAGCTCCCCAAGGAGCATAGGACTTCATTAAACACATGCCAAGTACTCCTGTCACATGCAATCTGCTGATGTTCTATCCTCATCTTGTTCACTTCTGTTTCCAGCTCTTCTCTCCATGTGTTTTTGGTCTACCTCTGCCTCTCTTTCCCTGGGGATTCCAGACCAACAGGTTTCCTCAGTGTGTATACTATCGATCGCCAGCATCTTCTTTTCATCTCCTGTATATTGGCGCTTGCATGGTTCTAGTCATCAGTTCCACATTGGTAATCTTGTCATACCTCTTTAATCCTTCTATTCTATGCAAGCACCTGTTTATAAAAATCTGTAACATTTTTGTTGTTGTTTTAGTTGTTCTATGTGGGATGCGTTAGAATGTGTCTTTAAAAAAAAATAGCTAATGCATTAAAAAATATTTTTTGCCATCTGTGATTGTCGCGAGAGGGTAGATGTTATTGAAATTAATAAGTATCCTGGACAAAAAGTTGTATCAGGTGATACCAGGATAGTGCCAGCTAAGAGTCTGGTCTTATGAGAAATACCCCCTTCTCTGAAAAGAGTAAGGGTGTATGGACATCACAGGTAGGATCAAGCTGTATAAGTTTCTAGGTATGGTGATATTGTATGCTCCTAGATTCCTTTGGGCTCCCTCTCAAAATCCTCCTTTTCATTATTTTATTATTATTAATATTATTAACTCTGCTAGGGTTATTTAACTAAATTATTTACCAACCATATCTTGAACTCAACTTAAATAATTAAGTAAGTCTGCTGGTAAATATTTACAATTTATTTTTACAGTTCTTATTTTCTTCTTGAAAATCTTTAACGAAAATCAACTTCAATTTACAAAATTAAGTAAATAAACACATGAAATTGTTCCACAAAAAATTACCAAAGGTCTCTGACTTTGTAATAGGTTATCACTGGATTTAACTATGCCCAACATGGGTCATCATTTACTGTCAATACTCTTAGTGTGACTGGGATACGCTAACGTGGTCTTGTCTTTAACTCATCTGTAGAATGAATCTGGTTCCACTTTGGTCCTGGAAGTACAGTTACTGATCTTCTTCCAGGCAGTAGGTACTATCTGATTTGCCCTCTGAATTTACAAGGCACTTGCATCAGGATTTCCCTCACTAGTGGCTGACTTTATTATGTGTAGGTTAGTTTACAGGATTGAACCTGAAACGAATTAGAGGCAACCCCTATATTTACCATCACTATCCCACTATCACACAGGTTGGGGATGATAGACAGTTTCAGACAATGCTAGCAGATGCACAGGACATAGTATAGAAGCAAAAACTAAATCCAGTTCCCTGTAACTACAATTTCCCTTTAAATCTTTAGTTAGAGCCAGTTGTCCATGATCCGTCTCCATACAATGATTAAGTCTTGTATAAACTACTAAGTAATAGCTTAACAATCCAGTAAAACAATTGCTTTCATCGTTCCTTATGTTCCTTGTGTGTGTGCCATTCCATCAAGAAATAATTCTTTAAATGCTTTTTTAAACCTACAGACACACTTTTGCTATCATTCTCAATTTATTTTGAATATACATAGGCTGGTAAGTCCTCCAGAAATTTACACAATAGTTCAAAACACATCTACACACTTCCTAATACACTGTATTTAATCAATAGAAATACATAGATTAATATATAAATACATAAATATATAAATATATAAATATATAAATATAAAAATAAAAAAATATATATATATATAAATATATAAATATATATATATATATATATATATATATATATATATATATATATATATATATATATATATATATATATATAAATATATAAATATATATAAATATATATAAATATATATAAATATATATAAATATAAATATATTTATAAATATATATAAATATAAATATATATAAATATAAATATAAATATAAATATAAATATATATATATATATATATATAAATATAAATATATAAATATATATAAATATATATATATATATATATAAATATATAAATATATATAAATATATATAAATATATATATATAAATATATATAAATAAATATAAATATATAAATATATATAAATATATATAAATATATAAATATATAAATATAAATATATATATATAAATATATATAAATATATATAAATATATATATATATATATATATATATATATATATATATATATATATATATATATATATATATATATATATATATATATATATATATATATATATAATATATATATATATATATATATATATATATATATATTTATATATATATATATATATATATATATATATATAAATATATATAAATATATATATATAATATATATATATATATATATATATATATATATATATATATATATATATATATATATATATATATATATATATATATATATATATATATATATATATATTATATATATATATATATATATATATATATATATATATATATATATATATATATATATATATATATATATATATATATATATATATATATATATTATATATATATATATATATAAATATATATATATATATATATATATATATATATATATATATATATATATATATATATATATATATATATATATATATATATATATATATATATATATATGTGATGTGTGTGGAAGTTTTGCAGTCAACAGGAGTACAGTCAGTCGCTGGGTTCAGAGAATCAAAGAATCAAGAAGTGGAGATACGGAGCTGCTTGATCGGCCGCGCTGTGGACGTCCTGCCACAGCCACCAACGCAGAAATGTTGAAATGCGCTGAGGGCATTATTCTTACTGATAGGCGAATCACTACTCAATAATTGGCCTTACAGCTGTCAGTCAGCATTGGTAGTGCAAATGCAGTTATAAAAATTCTCGGATTTTCTAAGGTTTGCGCAAGATGGGTTCCTCGAAGTCTCACAAATGACCACCGATTGCAAAAGAAAGCAATTTCTTCTGAATTGTTGGAGCGTTTCAATGCTGATGGAGAGAACTTTTTGGCTAGGATCGTTACAGGTGACGAAACCTGGGCACATCATTTTGAACTGAGACAACAAGACAGTCAATGGAGGGGCATCATCCGCAATCACCACGAAGAAATAAATTCAAGACAATTCCTTCAGCTGGAAAGGTCATGATCACTGTCTTTTGGGACATTGAAGGTGTGATTTTTGTGGACGTTATGCCAAGAGGAGAGACAATCAATTCGCAAGCTTTCATTAAGACATTAAAAAACTCAATCAACGTTTTCGCAGAGTTCGGCCGCACAAGAATCCAGCAGAGCTGCTTCTCCTTCACGACAATGTCCGACCTCACACAAGTCTGGCAACACGGGAAGCAATCACCAAATTGGGTTGGACTGTACTACCCCATCCACCCTATAGTCCCGATTTGGCACCCTCTTATTTTCATCTATTTGGTCCACTTAAAGATGCACTCCATGGGACAAGGTATGAAGATGATGAAGGAGTGATTCATGCAGTGAAGAAATGGCTACATGATCAAGACAAAATCTGGTACGGGCTAGGAATACATGCACTTGTTTCGCGCTGGCATAAAGCCGTACAAGTTGATGGGGATTATGTTGAATAATACCGATGTTTACATGACATATTCATGTATATTGTGTATAAATTTCACTCTTTTTGAATAAACAGCTCCTGAGAAAAATGATATGGTGCGTTACTTTCTGAACGCCCCTCGTATATATATATATATATATATATATATATATATATATATATATATATATATATATATATATATATATATATATATATATATATATATATATATATATATATATATATATATATATATATATATATATATATATATATATATATATATATATATATATATATATATATACTTCCAGCAGATCTTTCCAAACACAATTCTTAGTGTGATCGCCTAAGACTGTGCAATATACAAGCAGTGGGACTAACTTTCTGTATATGTTCGAGGTTTATACGACATGCCACTTCTTGGCTTCCTGTCTTAAGTTTAGGACTTACCGATTAATATACATGTTTTTATGCCGAAAAGTACGACATTGTCTTCTGTTTAATGTCTCAAGATCCATAAATGCGACTTGATGCGTGTCGTAATGTTAATCATTCCGGAGATATTCTCCGTGGCCAAAGTAGACTCTTCGGGCAGTTATACAACATGAAATCAGCATAACTGCACTGAGCAGACCAACACCTCCTTCACAATTTTACAAACATGCAGTTTATTCGTTTTGACAAACAGATCCACGGTAACAAATATATAGGCTCAAAGGCAAAATGCAGTAGTATGTATAAGTCCAGTTCGTTCCCTATCAAACGCTGGTCATTGTCAATCAGTCAAACTTTATTTAATATCGTCCTTTGGGCATCTTTATGAGTAGGCACACATTTCCTTACTAGAATAAGCCAGGGACACCTCAGCCAAGTATATTGATGTCCTGGTGATGGAATAATTCAGGAAAAACACAGAAAACTGCAGAAGCTCAAAACACATGCGTCCGCACACTACCAAACACAAGCCGCATCTCTCTTGCAGACAATCACCTCACTGCCAAAATCAGCAAGTTATTTACCATTGGTTTGGCATTTGAGATGCAAATATAGGCTGTTCTTTATTGGACTTCTTGCCCACTATGTAATGTGGGTAGAAAAGCGAAAATATCTGTATAATCAAGCGGCTGGTAAGCCTACTCAATTGGCTTAAAATTTCGTGAAGGAGAAATCACAAAGAGGCAGAAACACGGAATATCAGGACAGAAATATAGGACAGGCGAAAGAACTGGATGTGCATTCTATGAGTGGAAGAGGATAGCCCCATATAAATCATTCTGAGCTTTAAGTTCTAGGATCCTAGTTCAAGTGCTAAAAGTTAGAAACTTAACGCGCCTGAAGAGACATCTTCAATAAGTTTCCCGACAATATTCGAACGTTTCTATGCAAAAGTGTGGGTGTAATTCACCCAAAAAACTCTGGGTATGATGTAATATTAATTTTATTATTTCGTTCTTTGCGTTATGACATGTATAATTTGTTTGTGGAGGTACATTGGCACATGTGGCTGGCAACTTCATTACTGTAAATGACTTGACACATGAACCAACACTGTAAGAGATGGAGATTATATCGTGCGGGTTTTTTCATAAGGAACCAACCGCAGAGATGGCCCCACACTCGATAGAGAGCAGAGAGTTGATGATGATATCATGGTGTACATAGTTATTCTCACGGATTGCCGCCCCTTTTCTCTGCAGTAGTGGTCCAACAGTGGCCAAAACCAAGAGTATCTAGTGTGGGTCTTCAAGGTGTCTGCCATCGAGCAAGATTACTCTTGGCAGAGTTTTAGATAGAAGGACAATGATGCTTCACAAGATATTTCAGAAGTCAAGAACAATGCTAATGAGTCTTAGCACGTTAACTTTTTATCTGACCCGCCGCCTTTTGTGAAGATGTATATTGTACGATATAGCTCGTTCAAGACACCAGCTGATTTTATATATATATATATATATATATATATATATATATATATATATATATATATATATATATATATATATATATATATATATATATATATATATATATATATATATATATATATATATATATATATATATATATATATATATATATATATATATATATATATATATATATATATATATATATATATATATATATATATATATATATATATATATATATATATATATATATATATATATATATATATATATATATATATATATATATATATATATATATATATATATATATATATATATATATATATATATATATATATATATATATATATATATATATATATATATATATATATATATATATATATATATATATATATATATATATATATATATATATATATATATATATATATAAATATATATATATATATATATATATATATATATATATATATATATATATATAATGTAAAAAATCGATAATGATGGAAAATATAAAAAAATTCGATAATGTTCGATTAGGTTACTAATTGGGGTTTTGAAGCGAGTGGAGTATGTTTGTGTTGGCGTGGGTGACGATGCATATTGTGCTGTAGCTGGCGGGGTGGGTTAGGGGAGAGTTTTGTGTGTTGTGTTGTGTGTTGGTGTGTTTGTTTATATATATATTTACATATATTACAATATATATATTACAACAGGTATACATATAGACAATATTTAGACATATATTTAGACATATAGACATGTATTACGACAGTTAGACGATATTTAGTTATACATATATATTTATATAAAAGAAAAAACACTAGATACATTTTATATATTTATTGACAAGTTAACTGGTCTATGGGTACTGTAGGGTGACGTCTAACCTCACTACTACGGTCGTGCCGGTCATACGCCTAGGAGGCTCTCAGAGTCCGAGCACAGTCGGTTCGGATTACTTGGTCTTCAAATATGCACCAATTTCCCACGTCTATTCGTACAATTCAGTCAAGGGTTTTTATCGACTGGGTTAATATCACGACCAGTGGTTAGTGGGCAGTTAGGGTGACCGTTGAACAGACAACCATGGAACTGGTAGACGGTGCGAGAGTCTTTGTCCGAACCATCTACCCTAAAGCACCCCAAAGCCATTTCACGGCCGTTGAACTGGTTTTTAAAAGACACATTCACATTTCTTTTTCATACTTTTGGTATCAGTTTTCATATTTCCACTTCATAATTTTTGTATCAGTTTTCATATTTCCATTTCATACTTTTTGCAACACAACATTCACACTTCCATTTATTAATCTTGATATCAGTTTTCATATTTCTATTTCATAATTATTGCAGCACTCCCTTCACATTTCCATTTCATACTTTTAGTATCAGTTTTCAAATTTCCACTTCATAATTTTTGTATCGGTTTTCATATTTCCATTTCATACTTTTTGCAACACAACATTCAAATTTCAACTTCATAATTTTTGTATCGGTTTTCATATTTCCATTTCATACTTTTTGCAACACAACCATCAATTTTCCATTTCATACTTCTGGTATCAGTTTTTCAAATTTCCACTTCATAATTTTTGTATCGGTTTTCATATTTCCATTTCCTAATTTTTACAACACATCACTCACACTTCCATTTCTTAATTTTGGTATCAGTTTTCATATTTCCATTGGGTGTGTGTGTGTGTGTGCGTGTAAGTGTGGTTGTGTATGTGTGCGTGAGTGCGCAGGTGGGCTGTAGGGGGACAAGGGTTGGTGTTAGGAAACCAACTCGGTTCTGGCGATATTGGTCGATAACAACTGGAGTTGATGTAATGGTCAAACGTGTTACTGGGGCAAGTAGTAGGACAGGTATCCGTGTTTTGCGTTGTGCGCTAACAGAGAGTTGATTAGTTGAAACACTAATCGATCGTTGACGTGTTGTCGATGTGAAAATAAAATTTGTGTGCGCCGCAAGTGTTAGAGACATGACCAGGTCCAGCGGCGAGATGTGGGAATGAAGTGTTAGAGACGTCACTATAACTAGGGCCAACACCTAGAGGTGGAAGTGCAGTGTTAGAAACTATACTAGGTCTAGCTAGCATCAAGAGGTGGGGAGAAACGTGTTAGAGACATGTGGATGTGTTGTAGTCTTGTTACAAACAACAAGAAACACAAATACAGAGATATAAAAAGCAACATACGTTTTTTTTTTTGGTGGTGAGCTTGACGTGGTCTGCTTTCAACGGTTGATTTTTTTTCAGAAGGATGTTCTTGGTCTCAAACGGTTTGTGATGGTCCACTGGTTATAACGTGAGGTAATAGAAAGGTGCTCATGGGGTTATATAAATGCACCCGTGAGGTGATAGAAATATGCCTGTGAGATGATAGAAATGTGCCCGTGAGGTGATAGAAATGTGCTCGTAAGGTGATAGAAATGTGCCCATGAGGTGATAGAAATATACCCATGAGGTGATAGAAATGTGCCTGTGAGGTGATCGAAATGTACCCGTGAGGTGATAGAAATGTGCCGGTGAGGTGATAGAAATGTGCCGGTGAGGTGATAGAAATGCACCCGTGAGGTGATAGAAATGTACCCGTGAGGTGGTGGTAGAAATGTGCCCGTGAGGTGATAGAAATGTGACCACCGGTTTTGGTAGGAAACTTTAGATATGACTCACCAAAGTATTTTCGCACGTTTAACAAAGGCTGGCCTCGGTAAAAACTTACAGTTGTGGTCTTCAACCGCGCTCTCCAACGTTTTGAGCATTTCATCACTTCTTGTCATGTACACCCAGTTGGTGGGAACAATGGAAACCACCTTCAACGAGGTATGAGTGCTAGTGTCTGTCGTTATCACACCAGCTCTTCAGTAAAGTATGACCATGAGTGTCTGGGTGTGTGGGTGTGTGTGCGCTCGCGTGCGTGGTTGTGCGTCTGTGAGTGTGTGTGCGCGTGCGCGTGTGTGTGTGTGTTGTGTTATGTGTTGTTTATTTATACAACAGTTATACGTACATATTACAATATATATTTTACAAACAGTTATAACATCTAGAGGTGGGAGTGAAGTGTTAGAGACATGACCAGGTCCAGCATCGAGAGGTGGGAGTGAAGTGTTAGAGACGTCACTATACTAGGGACAGCTACTAAAGGTGCAAGGGGCGTGTTAGAAACTATACTAGGTCTAGCATCGAGAGGTGGGAGTGAAGTGTTAGAGACATGACCAGAGCCAACAGTGAGAAGTGAGAGTGAAGTGTTAGAGACTTGACTAGGTCTAGCATCGAGTAATAAAATCTACTCCCCCCAATGTCCATCTAGTGTTATGTAAATGACCCGTACACAGTCGAGGTTTCCAACATGAAAAATAATATCAAAGGCCAGGTTGGACAAGGCCAAATAGACAGTCTTATTGAACACAACCGTAGAGATATATGTCACAGGCAGACTAGATTATGGCGCCAACTAGATACTCCTTAGTGTTACAGGTTGCAATTGGGACAATGTCGAGGTCTGTTTCAACCATTTTAAGAAAACCCAAAACGCACGTGCTCTTTGCCACTCGTTGTTAAACTCGATCGATGGTCTGCGCTCGCGAGGAAAACATTATGAAATGTAATCGATGAATGAGTCATACTGTTTGTAGTCGGTTAGGGTGGGTGACGTCAGCGCTAAATATAGACTATCGGAAACAAGTTTATGTTCTTTTGATCTTGTATTATTATGTTCATATACATAAACTTGTTTCCGAAAGTCTATATTTAGCGCTGACGTCACCCACCTTAACCGACTACAAACAGTATGACTCATTCATCGATTATATTTGATAATGTTTTCCTCGCGAGCGCAGACCATCGATCGAGTTTAACAACGAGTGGTAAAAAGCACGTGCGTGTTGGGTTTTCTTAAAATGGTTGAAACTGACCTCGACATTGTCCGGATTGCAACCTGTAACACTAACGAGTATCTAGTTGGCGCCATAATCTAGTCTGCCTGTGACATATATCTCTACGGTTGTGTTCAATAAAACTGTCTATTTGGCCTTGTCCAACCTGACCTTTGATATTATTTTTTATGTTGGAAACCTCGACTGTGTACGGGTCATTTACATAACACTAGATGGACATTGGGGTGAGTAGATTTTATTACTCGATGCTAGACCTAGTCAAGTCTCTAACACTTCACTCCCACTTTTCGCTGCTGACTCTGGTCATGTCTCTAACACTTCACTCCCACCTCTCGATGCTAGACCTAGTATAGTTTCTAACACGCCCTTTCCACCTCTAGTTGCTGGCTCTAGTAAAGTGACGTCTCTAACACTTCACTCCCACCTCTCGATGCTGGACCTGGTCTTGTCTCTAACACTTCACTCCCACCTCTAGATGTTACAACTGTTTGTAAAATATATATTGTAATATGTACGTATAACTGTTGTATAAATAAACAACACATAACACATTACAATACAACACACCCCAACACAACCGACACACACACACGCGCGCACGCACACACACACTCACAGACGCACAACCACGCACGCGAGCGCTCACACACACCCACACACCCAGACACTCATGGTCATACTTTACTGAAGAGGTGGTGTGATAACGACAGACACTAGCACTCATACCTCGTTGAAGGTGGTTTCCATTGTTCCCACCAACTGGGTGTATATGACAAGAAGTGATGAAATGCTCAAAACGTTGGAGAGCGCGGTTGAAGACCGCAACTGTAAGTTTTTACCGAGGCCAGCCTTTTTTAAACGTGCGAAAATACTTTGGTGAGTCATATCTAAAGTTTCCTACCAAAACCGGTGGTCACATTTCTATCACCTCACGGGCACATTTCTATCACCCCACGTGTACATTTCTATCACCTCACTGGCACATTTCTATCACCACCTCACGGGTACATTTCTATCACCTCACGGGTGCATTTCTATCACCTCACGGGTGCATTTCTATCACCTCACCGGCACATTTCTATCACCTCACGGGCACATTTCTATCACATCACGGGTACATTTCGATCACCTCACAGGCACATTTCTATCACCTCATGGGTACATTTCTATTACCTCATGAGGACATTTCTATCACCTCACGAGCACATTTCTATCACCTCACGGGCACATTTCTATCATCTCACAGGCATATTTCTATCACCTCACGGGTGCATTTATATAACCCCATGAGCACCTTTCTATTACCTCACGTTATAACCTGTGGACCATAAAAAACCGTCTGAGACCAAGAACATCCTTCTGAAAAAAAATCAACCGTTGAAAGCAGACCACGTCAAGCTCACCACCAAAAAAAAAAAACGTATGTTGCTTTTTATATCTCTGTATTTGTGTTTCTTGTTGTTTGTAACAAGACTACAACACATCCACATGTCTCTAACACGTTTCTCCGCACCTCTTGATGCTAGCTAGACCTAGTATAGTTTCTAACACTGCACTTCCACCTCTAGGTGTTGGCCCTAGTATAGTGACGTCTCTAACACTTCATTCCCACATCTCGCCGCTGGACCTGGTCATGTCTCTAACACTTGCGGCGCACACAAATTTTATTTTCACATCGACAACACGTCAACGATCGATTAGTTTTTCAACTAATCAACTCTCTAGTAGCGCACAACGCCAAACACGGATACCTGTCCTACTACTTGCCCCAGTAACACGTTGGACCATTACATCAACTCCAGTTGTTATCGACCAATATCGCCAGAACCGAGTTGGTTTCCTAACATCAACCCTTGTCCCCCTACAGCCCACCTGCGCACTTACGCACACATACACAACCACACTTACACGCACTCACACACAAAATGGAAATGTGAAGTTTGTGCTGCAATAATTATGAAATGGAAATACGAAAACTGATACCAAAATTAGGAAATGGAAGTGTGAATGTTGTGTTGTAAAATGTATGAAATGGAAATATGAAAACCGATACAAAAATTATGAAGTAGAAATTTGAAAACGGATATCAAAAGTATGAAATGGAAAATGTGAAGCTTGTGTTGTAAAAAGTATGAAATGGAAATATGAAAACTGATACCAAAATTTAAAAAATGGAAGTGTGAGTGTTGTGTTGTAAAAATTAGGAAATGGAAATATGAAAACCGATACAAAAATTATGAAGTGGAAATTTGAAATACTGATACCAAAGTATGAAATAGAAATGTGAAGTTTGTGGTGCAATAATTATGAAATGGAAATATGAAAACTGATACCAAAATTAAGAAATGGAAGTGTGAATGTTGTGTTGTAAAAAGTATGAAATGGAAATATGAAAACCGATTCAAAATTATAAAGTGGAATTTTGAAAACTGATACCAAAAGTATGAAATGGAAATGTGAAGGTTGTGCTGCAATAATTATGAAATGGAAATATGAAAACTGATACCAAGATTAGGAAATGGAAGTGTGAATGTTGTGTTGCAAAAAGTATGAAATGGAAATATGAAAACCGATACAAAAATTATGAAGTGGAAATATGAAAACTGATACCAAAAGTATGAATTGGAAATGTGAGTGTGTCTTAAAAAAACCAGTTCAACGGCCGTTACATGGCTTTGGGGTGCATTAGGGTAGATGGTTGGGACAAAGACTCTCGCACCGTCTACCAGTTCCATGGTTGTCTGTTCCACGGTCACCCTAACTGCCCACTAACCACTGGTCGTGATATTAACCCAGTCGATAAAAACCCTTGACTGAATTGTACGAATAGACGTGGGAAATTGGTGCATATTTGAAGACCAAGTAATCCGAACCGACTGTGCTCGGACTCTGAGAGCTCCTAGGCGTATCACCGGCACGACCGTAGTAGTGAGGTTAGACGTAACCCAACAGTACCCATAGACCAGTTAACTTTGTCAATAAATATATAAAATGTATCTAGTGTTTTTTCTTTTATATAAATATATATGTATAACTAAATATCGTCTAACTGTCGTAATATATGTCTATTTGTCTAAATATATGTCTAAATATTGTCTATATGTCTACCTGTTGTAATATATATATTGTAACATATGTAAATATATGTGTAAACAAACACACCAACAGACAACACAATAAAATCCCCCTAACCCACCCCGCCAGCTACAGCCCAACCTGCATCGTCACCCACGCCAGCACAAACATGCTCCACTCGCTTCAAAACCCCTTTTAGTAACCTAATCCAACATTATCGAAGTTTTTTATATTTTTCGTCATTATCGATTTATATATATATATATATATTGTTTGTATATATATATATGTACAAACAAACACACCAACACACTGCTGAGTCACACACACACACAAACCCCCCAAACCTACAACCGCCAGCTACAACCCAACATGCATCGTCACCCTCGTCAGCACGAAAAGACTCCACTCGCTTAAAAAACCCGCTTAGTAACCTATTAAGCCAACATCATCGATTTTTTAAAATACTTTCCTCTTTAACTCAATATTGCAGGTTTTTAACGATTTTTTATGTCCATTGTCTACCTATATGTATATATATATATTGTCTACCTATATATATATATATATATATATATATATATATATATATATATATATATATATATATATATATATATATATATATATATATATATATATATATATATATATATATATATATATATATCTTGTAAACAAACACACCAACACACTACCAGTCCAATATAACAACACACAATCACAAGCAAACCAACAGCAATTCCACCCACACCACACCACTCTAACACTTCACTCCCACCTCTCGTTGCTGGTCCTAGTCATGTCTCCAACACTTCACTCCCCCCTCTCGACATTGGCCCTAGTAAAGTCTCTAACACTTCACTCCCACCTCTCGCTGCTGTCACATCTGCCTTAAACAAACACACCAATGGCACAATACAACATCACACAAAAATCCCCCCCCCAACCTACACCCGCCCGCTACACCCCAAAATGTACACACTTATGCGTCGTCACCCACGCCAGCACAAAAAGACTCCACTCGCTTCAAAAACCACCTTAGTAACCTACTAACCCAACATCATCGATTTTATTTTAATTTCCGTCATTATCGATTTTTTATATATATTGTATGTATATATGTCTAAATAACACACCCAACATCACACAAAAATCCCCCCCCCCCTAACCTACAACCGTCAGCTACACCACATTACACCCCTGCGTCGTCACCCTCGCCAGCAGATAAAGGCTCCATTCGCTTCACAAACCCCCTTAGTAACCGACTAACCCGCCATTATTGTTTTTTTATATTTTCCGTCATTATCGATTTTTTTATATTTTTTATATATTGTATGCATATATGTCTAAATAACACACCCAACATCACACAAAAATCGCCCCCTAACCTACACCCGCCGGCTACACCCCATTACACCCATGCGTCGTCACCCTCGCCAGCACAAAAAGACTCCACTCGCTTCAAAAACCCCCTTAGTAACCTACTAACCCGCCATTATCGATTTTTTATATTTTCCGTCATTATCGATTTTTTAATACATTTTTTATATATATTGTCTAAGTATTTTGTATAAACAACACGTCCGCCATTATCGAACAAATTTATTGCTATATAAAAAGTCATGCTCCTCCGCCTGACGCGCCACATAGAGAATCGATCCGGAGTATTTTGCTATATAAAAGTCACGCGCCTGCAGACTATATAAAAGTCACGCGCCGACAGAAATACGACCTGTAGCGTACATGACATACTACTTCCACTTCTCCAAAGCCAGTTAGTGCACGTGCACTAAATGACATCTGCCGGTTTGTAAAACCACATCTGTCGTCTTGTATTTCTGATTTAGAGATATAATTACCCAGATTATGTGCGGTCATTTCGTAGTCTAACTGTTTTTTAGTGAACAGAAAATGTTAATTATGGAGATAATTACCGCTGGCACATTTATTACATTCAAAATTAAGTACCTATCATTATGTCTGAAGTAATCAATATACACCAGATGTCCTAAGGGCTATTTCAACAACTGCCTCGACATCTCTGGTTACAGATCTCTTGGGTGAGTTTATTAAATGTTTCATACGTTGTTAACTGTGTTTGTATATTCTATTTATCTTAAGTACAAAGGTAAGGATTTCTATTTGATCAAAGAAGAACAATATATGTCTATACCAACTCACTTAAACTTTACTTTCTCACAAACCGTGTCTAATATTTCATCACATGGTTCAACTTTGCTCCTCATATAGAAACACAACACTAAGAGGGATTGCAGCAAATACATCCAGTCTTCTGCTTCTTTATTTTCTCAAGAGCGCCTGTAATATACCTTTATGGTTTTAATATTTATTTATTTCATGTACCTGAGGTTGCAGAAAATATAACTGAAAATTGCAGCAAATATAACCATTAGCTGTATAATTACTGGTTTGTATTGTTGCACACCTGACAATAGTTTTAAAGAAAAAAGTCAAAGCTGGCTTTGCAGAACATATTATTTTATTAAATATACAGTTATATTTTGACATTGTGTGACACTGTTACGTTAATAAGTACCATTCACATTGTTGCCTATGGTCTCTATACAACTTATATAGTCTCTGTTTACCGTTCATACGAGTAAGTAAATCGTTCAAACATGACTGGAAATAATTAGGCAATGTTCATTCGGCTGCGTGTCCAGATGACGTCATTAATTCTCCTGTGGTTATTTCGTTTCTTTCCATTCTATTTCAACATTTTAAATCTTTGTAACCAAACGTATCGTGACTTATTGTCAATGGTCAACGCACAATGAAATAACTTGAAAGGCATGTGTGCTCTTTGAATGACCGATGAGTTTAGAATTTCACAGTGTAATTCACGCTGCTTCCGTATTTTCCATAACATTCACAATGAAAAATTTGCAGTTTGGTGAATGCGGTACATAATTTACCTTTTCTGTATTTTCCCGAAAACCGGAAGAATTTTATTTTAATGTTTTTTTTTTTTTTAGTACAGACGTTGTTGTAAGAAAATTAGTAAAGTAGGAAGAATGCAATTTGGTTTGATAAAATAATTAAATGTCCGTGTTCTCTTTAAAATTCAACATTATTTTATGACGTTGTACCTCCTTAAACAGCACAGAACTTCAGAAAACTATGTCAAGTACTCCTTCGTCGTGACAACCGCTTACTATCTTCCCGTCTACTTTATCTGTTTTATTTCTGTCTCTACTTCTCTTCTCAATGTGTTTTTTTTTATTTTTTGATCTCGACTTCTTTTCTCCGTGTGTTCTTTCGGTTTTTCTTGTTGCCGAATGCATTCGATGACATAAATCAGGATATTTGTGACACCTTTTGGTTTTATGTATAGAAACATATCAGGGCTGAATGAGACGCATGGTGATAGTATTTGATGTGAGTTTGCAGTAAACAGTGACCTGGAAGGAGCTGTCTGAGATTGGACGCATTGGTCAGTGAAGTCGTAGATGTCCACTGTGATCAAATGAGGGCTTAGTCCACTGTGATTGAATACATCTTAATGATCTTGATGTGAATTGGTATCGACCGAGGATCTAATAGTTCAGAAGGAAAATGTTTAAGAGTGGAATTCAAGGATCACAAAATACTCTCTCGATGTGACGAATGAATCAGTGGCTGTATGAAGTATTGCTGAGTTAAGGTTTTTAACCATTGTTTTAATATTGCTGGTTTGTCTTTTAATGGAGTGAAAATCTGTCAACTCGTTTGTATCTTCATCGGCGAAGTACTTTTAGTTCCTAGAGTTATATTTCATATTTATGACCACCTTTATAGGTTTGTGGTTGCCACCTGCTAGCTGATCAATCACGTGGTGGTAAATGTTGTGATAGACGTCGCCTGTAGAGAGGGCTGGGTCTGGAGTGGTGTTGGTTTGTCATCATCTCAAGTATCACGAAGTGGCTTTGATTAGAGTCTGAGTTCAGAGAGAAGACACTAGTTTGAGGAAAGTCTGAGAAGATAGATTTGGATGAGAATTACAGTGAATGTGGAAGGATGAGACTTACAGCTTCGAAAGCGAGAGCCTAGATTGACTCTCCCTCGCCACTTGCGACTTATTTGCTAGCTACTGACTCACCACCTCTGACTACCAGAATGAGATAAGGTTTCACTAAATTATCCACAGACACCACTATACAGTCAAAGCATACAAGTACAGTATAGCTAAAGATAAACTGATCCAGTGTACGATTTGTGGTTTATTAAACAACAAATCAATACCACAGCAAACAAATAAAAGTGCGAGTTCGAACAACCTGGAAAAAAGAACAATTCAAATAAAAGACACAATATAAAAATTCCCACACTCTCTTTCACACCTGCATGAAAACAACTAAGGATAAAGATTATACTTGCTGGGGGTCTCTAAGTAAGAGCCACCACTCCTGACTACACTATTGTTACTAACTAACACACTGTCCCACTGAAGATGTATAAACGCAATGACTACACTGTATTAACGGCGCTCTATGCGGTCCTGCACAACTAACAAATACACCACCAGAAATGCTACACTAATTGACCTTTCAGCGCTAACTCAGAGGCTGTCCTCTAAGTAATTCTAACCATCCTGTTCCTCTATAAACTCCTTCCCGTCTCCTCTGTCTCGGTTCAGTTCCTCTCTGACGCTACCGGCTTCTTCGTCGCGCAACTCCTCTCGTTAGCATTTAGAAAGGTATGTTTTCCTCTCTCCTTTCCCGAATACTGATGAAGAGGGCCTTGATAAAAACAGCTATTTGTTGTTGCCTAAGGCTGTAGATGCTATCACTGCTGATTACACTCAATTCTTCAAACTGCTGAGTTAACCCGCTTCGGGTTTAGGCCTACTGAATTATTATGGCAGTATGTACACACCAGGCAACGTAACCTGTTATGGCGAGGGCCTTTACGAGCTAAGAGCTCCTTATTGAGAGACCAGTTCCCGCTGAGGTATGTGTCTTCTCTGCCAGAGAACTTCGCCCTTCCTTTCAGTGCTGCCGACGTAACTGGGCGCCCGGTACAAGCCCGTACCCAGTTTTCTTCAATTACTGCGATGTCTCGTGTCTCCTTCTCTTGAGAAGCCAAAGTCCGTGGTAGGCTTAGGGCTATCTATACCCTCCACTACGCCTGAAACGCTGTAAAACAAAAATAACAACATCTATACAACAAATTCAAAATCACCTAATACATAACCCATTAACACCCAAAATTCATCTACACCCTGGTGTCCCTAAATTAATAAATCTCCCCTACACAAGCTACGCACAAGAAATAAACAGATATTTCTGCCCAAGGGTTAGACTAATTTACAGCTCCCCTCCTATCTCTCTCCCGCTCCAATTTCTCGCTGTCTGTTACGTACCAGAGTCACGGGCTGATCTGAATCTTTTGTGTGCGTGTCTCGCTGGTAGGTGTCACAACATAACTTCACTGAAGCGAAAATCCCATGTACTTAATAATTTCCCAGCCGTATTCTTCTTAAAGACTTCAAGGGAAGGTTATCAATTTAACACAATTGCTTAACACACATATACATACACCATCTATGTAATATTAAATCCCCTTCACCCCTTGTCTTCTGACTACAAGACAAAATAACACAACTAATTAATACACAAACAACACCCGCATATATACACTACAAATTATCATAATCAAATGTGGTTACACGGACCTCATATTTACTTTACACCGAGCTTAGCACCCAAGCTTAAACAGTTAATTATCTAAAAAAGCCGCTATACAAATCATAGATCCTGCTAGCTTTTACATAGTATAATTATAGACACAACTTACACTACTCTGGCTCTAGTTTTGCATAAGTTAGCAATTGATGGCACTTCTCACTAATAAAATAAAATACTGAGAAAGACCACCTAAAAACTAGTAGGAGAAGCCTAAAAATAGGAACATGGAATGTTAGAACTCTGAACGGAGAAGGAAAGCTTGACAATCTTATATTAGAAGCAACAGACATGAAACTCGATATACTGGGAGTTGCAGTGGCAAGACTTTTGGATACAGGCTACATAAAAAGAGACCAGTACAGTATGTTGATAAAGAAGGAGTTAAAAAAATACGTATGTGGATACTGGACACACAATGACAGAATGATGTTACTAAAAATGAGAGCAAAGCCATTCGACATATCAATCTTACAAACTTATGCACCAACTAAAGATCACAGCGAGGAAGAAATAGAAGAATACTATGCAGAGCTACAACACACACTTAAACCAGTCAAATCAACAGATGAGTTGATAGTAATGGGTGATATGAATGCAAAAGTAGGAAAAGGAAAATACAAGAAAATAGTAGGACAGTATGGATTAGGGACAAGAAATGATAGAGGAGACAGACTTATCCAGTTCTGTGAAGAAAACCAGCTGGTCATATGTAACACCTTTTTTGAACACCACCCAAGGAAATTATACACATGGAAAAGCCCAGGAGATATAACACGAAATCAAATCGACTATATCATGATAAAACATAGATTTAAGAACAGTGTCACAAGTGCAAAGACATACCCTGGTGCCGACATAAATTCAGATCACAATCCAGTCGTCATCAAAATAAATATAAAGCTGAAAAGAGCAGGAAACAGAAGACAGGAGGAACCCCAGATAGAAATATCAGCGCTGAAACAACCAGATATAAAACAGAAATATTTAATCGACGTCAAAAATAAATATCAACAGTTATTGACAGAAAGCATGGAGCAGTATAGAAGAGAAAACCCAGAAGAAAAAGCAACCGCAAAATGGGAATGTTTAAAAACAAGCATACAATCAGCAAATGCAAATTTACCTAAAAAGGAGTCTAAGAAAAATCAAATTTGGATGACAGATGACATCTTGAATAAAATGACCGAAAGAAAGAAAGCAAAAAACACTCCAGAATATAATACAATAGACAATGACATACGTACTATGTGTAGAGAAGCAAAAGAACGGTGGATAGAAACAAAATGCAAGGAAATAGAAGACTTGGAAGCAAAGCACAGGACAAGAGATATGCATGAAGAAATAAAGAAATTATCAAATCGGTCACGGTTTGCACAAGGAGGAAGCTGTATCAAGAATAGAAATGGTGTAATATTACTTGATGAGAAAGACATATCAAACAGATGGGCAGAATACGTAAAAGAATTATTCGAGGACAACAGAGGTAAAAAACCATCACCAGATTCTAATGAAGGCCCAAACATTCTCAGATCAGAAGTAGAGAATGCCATTCATATGATACAAAAAGGAAAATTAGCAGGCATGGATAACATAAAAATTGAAATGATAGAAGCTCTGGAGAGCTTTGGTATAGATACAATCACAGAAATATGCAACGATGTATACAATACAGGATATATACCATACGACATGAAGACATCAGTTTTTATAACATTGCCCAAAAAACCAAATGCAACAGAATGTTCAGACTTCAGAACAATCAGCCTGATGAGTCATGCAATTAAGATACTGCTCAAAATCATACAGGAGAGAATAAAAAGTAAAGTAGACAGCGAAATCCAGGAAGAACAGTTTGGTTTTAGACGGAACAGTGGAACAAGAGAGGCAATATTTTGCCTAAGAATATTAGCAGAAAAATATACAGAGGTCCAAAAAAGTATGTATATGTGCTTCATTGACTATAAGAAGGCTTTTGACAGAGTCCATCATGAGAAAATAATTGAATGCCTCGAAGACATAGGTATTGATGGAAAAGATATAAGAATACCCAGTAACCTTTATTGGGAGCAAACTGCCACAGTAAGAACTGGAAGGAATTATTCACCATACATAGACATAAAAAAGAGGTGTCAGACAAGGTTGTGTGCTGTCCCCCTGCCTATTTAATTTATACACCGAAAAAATTTTCAAACAGATACAGGAAATACCAGGACTGAACATCAGTGGAAGGTCAATAAACAACCTTAGATATGCAGATGATACCGTGTTGTTAGCTGAAAGCGAACAGGAGTTACAGGAACTAGTGAAGCAAGTGAACAGTATAAGTCATGAATATGGACTCGACATTAATATTGAGAAAACAAAAACTATGATAATTAGCAAAACAGACGATAAACCCACATTAAAGATAAGCGTAAATGGGGAAATCCTGGAACAAGTCAAGAGCTACGTATATCTCGGTCATATAACAACAGAAGATGGCAGATGTAAAACAGAAATCAAGAAGAGAATAGGAATGGCCAAAGCTACATTCAACAACATGAAACATATACTGACATCCAAACAGTTATCTCACAAATTAAAACTCAGAATCATAAAGTGTTATATATATTCTGCATTTCTGTATGGTGCAGAAACATGGACGATGAATAAGCAGTTGGAAGAAAGAATTGAGGTTCTTGAAATGTGGATATATAGAAGAATGGGGCGTATCTCATGGAAAGAGATGAAAACAAATAAGGAGGTCCTAGAAAATCTAGGCATGAAAAGAGAACTAATGAGGGAGGTCAAAGTTCGACAGCTAAAATACTTTGGCCACATAAAAAGGCATAACACCTTGCAGAAGACCATAACAGAAGGGAGAGTTGAAGGCAAACGTGCAAGGGGAAGACAGCGCTATAAGTGGGAAGACAACATCAAGAGATGGACAGGAAAGAGTCTATCAGAGTGCACCATCAAGACAAGAGACAGAAGACGTTGGAGATCCATTACAGCCAACCTTCGTTGTGGAGATGGCAACTGATGATGATGAGAAGAAAGCTTACTCTAACAGGCTAAAATCTTATAGAAAAAAAAATTCCTACACAGTTATTAAGTTATGAACATACCCAACGTTACAGAATTTCTCGGACTGAGCAGACTGCAAATGGCGCTTCTTCACTGCACAAAATCCTTGTACTAGTGAGCGATAAATACTTTTGACGCTCACTATATATATATTATGAATTAGCTGATGCAGTTTCAGACGCGGTGAGTCATCGTGTCTGGCGTTATCTATCAGGAACCGCTTCTAACCACCCTTTGACCTACTGTCATCTTCTTCTTCATCGATCCTTAACCACCGACCGTCAAAGCAGTCAGTGGCCATCACGCCTAGTGGCGTCTTGTAGGGCAACAACAAATTGATTCCACTTTGCTCGGTCGGTGGCCATCCTTCGTACAGTGCCCCAACTCTGGTTCATTTTTTGCATCTCAGCCTCCACAGTCCTCCGCCAAGTTGTTTTTGGTCGGCCTCTCTTTCGTTTTCCTTCAGGGGTCCATAGCATAGCTGTTCTTGTGATGGCATCGGGGTCTCTTCTGAGGACATGACTAACCCAGCTCCAGCGTCTGCCAGCTATGATGGTGTGCATGTCCTCTTGCTTGCTACGAGTAAGCAGATCTTGGTTGGTGACGGTATTCGGCCAAAAGATTCGGTGAATTTTTCTTACGCATGTTGTGTGAAAAGAGGACAATTTTGAAACTACTGTCATACCTGCTCATAAATTAAATCGACCCCAACCAATCATATCATAAGCTAACCTCTAACTCAGTGTTGACCGAGCAAACCGCAAAATTATTTCTGCTCACGCCCCGAAATAATACGTAATATTCCGCAACCCTCTGACTTCTATCTACCAGAATAATTTTACTGGTTCTGCGTTAACCTGGGTCGTGCTTTCCCCATCCATACAAACAAAAAGGGTTGGTGAAGGTGTTCGGATTTATCCTAACGTCCAAGAAAAAAACAACACAGAATTAATAACTAATGACCTCGACCGCCTAATAATAATAAAAGAACACAAATAACTACATGAAAAAGAAACATGGGGCGAGTTAAAAATACAAGTAACAGTAACTCATCACATCTAGTAAAAACTGGATTTGTCATCCGGTGTGAAATATTGTTCCTATTCCTTCTCACCTACTACCTTTTTTTTGTAATCATTCTTTTTTTTCCTTCCTCGTCGTCGCTGTTCCATCATTTTATATTACCATGATTTTTCTTTATCATAGCTTTTACTTAAGTGTAACTTTAATCACACATTTTTTTATTTCTCAACCTTCCATTATATTTTGGAACACACCCGGCTTGTTAGACAAGTTTTATTTGGCGCAGCAAGCGGCCACATAGGTTATCGAAAAAATTCGATTAACTGATTAATTCCCTATTTGGAGATACAATGTCAAGATATCTGGGCACAATGGCAGGCCAGCCGAAGCGATTGAAAACAAAGGACTTGCGAGACGCACAAGCCAGATTGTAAAAATTTTGATGGTCGTAGCCACTTACGTGTTGTGTACGTGATGAGATATTGAAGGAAGAGATGAAAGAAAAACCGCTCGCGGGCCATATGAAAAGGAAACAAAACACTATTGGCAGACGACACAAGTAGATTTAACTCAAAGTGCCAAAGAGAAAATGCCTATGTGACTAGGAGACATCGTTCTCTATTGGGCGACCAATCACACAAGGTTTATTTTGTCAACGGACATCAAGCAAGATGGCGACAAGTTTGTTACGACAGTCCACCCATGTTTAATAATTGGCGGACACTGGTCTTTGCAAGCTGCGTTCGACTGAGTCAAATCGGATGTCATGAAATGAATCTGAATGACAACACGTTCAAAGATTTTCCCCCTCAAACGCTAGTAACGTAATTTTAAAATCTATAAATAACTACAATATTTGAAATGTGTCTGAGGGGCAAAGTCCATTTGCCGCTAAAAATTAACTCGAGTATTTGACTTTTTTTATACTATCGCATGGTTAAAAGTTACTACCCCGATAGACACACACACACCCAACCTAATATTTATCGAAGGACGTAGACCATTAACAACCAATCAAATTGGTAGTTCGTTTTTGTAGAATCAAGAAAGAAACACTTGGTTGTAGATCAAAAATGCCGATTCTGTGTTTTTGACCAAAATTAAATAATTAATTTCTCCATAACTAAAGGGAATTATAATGAAAGGGATATCTTGAATTATAGCGCTGATATTGACTAATATATTAACCTAAAGATTCCCACTTAATAAAATGTTCTTGCCTTAGAAAAATTTAATTTAGTGATATTTTAGATCAGGGTAGACCTACAATTAATTACAAAAAAATTACCCAGATGAAACTGTTAAGGAATAACAAAAGGAAGATTAGATAGAACGATAGAGGTCAGTTGACCGGTTAATTAGCACTATTGATATTGGAAATCCGTCAATAAATAACGGAGATATAAAATACACAAATAAAATCAGACGAGCGAACACACTCAATATAATAACTCAAGTTTGTAGTTCAAAAATAGTTAAAATTTAGACTCGTCTTCTGATTGGTTAAGGGTAGTTGATAAAAATTAACCCCTACTTGCATATTCGGCCATTTGAAAAACTAACTAGCATTGCCAAGTTGAGATCAGGAGGGAAAGTCTTATGACCAAGCTTTTGTCTTCTAAACACTAAAGCAGTCTTGAAAACCTATTTACTGCTAGTCAACCTTGTGCATTGTGTATTATTCGTTACTTGAGGGTCATATTACCAGTAACAAACTAGTTGCAGAAATCCTGAAGAAGACAGAACCTGTAAGCAGTGAAGGCCCACTATATACTTCCAAGCTACAGGCTGTACTGTCACACAGGAGGCAACACAGTGAATGATGTTGTAAATTTCTGGAGCCACAACACATCTGCCAGGCTATCAAGTTAAGTCCCTTACTAAGGGCATTTGATAGTTCATTTCAATTCCCACCACCACAATAAAGAGAATTTCCTGGGGAATGATGAAAATAACAAACTCTCCAATACTAGACTAGTGTTAACATCCAACAGTGAATCAGACAGTGGGGTACCCATTACAGTGATCCTTTTTTGGTTATTAAAAGTTATGGACAGTGTGTCCAGTTTATTTATTTCTATTCTGTAAAGAAATATTATCTTGAGTTGAAAATTCCTGTCCCAAAAGATTGAGGTACAGGAATAATAAATTGTATATAACCACTTATATATCCAAATTTATACACAGTCTTACTTAATTGATTTTTATTGAGTTAAAGTTCTGTTTAACATTATTCATTCCTCACACATACATACATTACCCTAGACACTTGCCATAAAACATAATATTACAGAGATTACTTTACACTGGGTGAGATCATAAGAGGTAGCAGATAGGGACCCTGAGAAATACATCATCATCATTCTTTACTCAGGGAACTTACATAGCTTGACCTCACCTTGTTAACATTAACTTTTAGTAACATCAAAACCTCTTATCACATAGTGGGGGCTCGTCCGGGATTTTTTGTTATACCATACCCTGGGGCACACTGAGTTATAAATAAATTAAAAAAAAAACCCAACAAATTGTGGTGAATTGGATGAACTGTCATTGCCATTATTTAATTAGGTTAGGATTTGTTACATTGTTACAGAAGTGTTGATAAACTGTATGAGAAAATGGCAGACTTGGCCAAATTTAGATCTGCTACAGTGCAGACGGCAAAAGAACTTGGCATGAGTGGGGACCATCTCATTCAGTATGTTACTACTGAATGTGATAAATTTATAGAACGGGATAAGGAAGATAGGAGGTTAGAAGCCGAAAGAAGATTACAAGCAGATAAAGAAGATAAATTACAGTTAGAGGCTAAAGCTAATAAATTACAGTTAGAGGCTGAAAAAGAGGCTAGGCAGATGGAGGCTGAAACGAAGGGAAAAAAAATTACAGGCTGAAAAGGAGGAGAAAAGATTACAGATCTAGGCTGAAAAGGAGGAGAAAAGATTACAGATGGAGGCTGAAAAGAAGGAGAAAAGATTACAGATGGAGGCTGGAAGAGAAGAAAAACGTTTACAAATAGAGCATGAATTAAGACTAAAGGAACTGGGACTTCAAAGACATGTTCCAGAAAATGGAAACAGCCCATCTACATCTGATGCTAGTGCTAGTCAGGGGGCCTCCAATTCAGGCATGAATTTTTACTTAGATCCTTTTGTAGAGAAAGATGGTGAGATTGGGTCCTATCTCAGTAGATATGAAAGGTTAGCTACTAATTATGGGTTAGAGAAGGAGAAGTGGAGTTTGAAATTATCCCAAGGACTTAGGGGAACATCTTATGAAGTCTTCTCGAAGTTGTCCAGCGAAGACCAAGAAGATTATGATATTCTCAAACAAGATTTATTGGTTAGATACGAGAAGAATGGGGAATTTTATAGGAAGAGATTTAGGAATGCTAAGCTACTGTCTGGGGAGACTTACCACCAGTTCTCTGCGAGACTGGAAACCTATTTGGAGAAATGGACAGCTCTAGGGAAAACCCAAGACTTAAAGGAAATGATTATTGTGACGTACGTATTAGTATGAGAAGTGAAGACCCTGATTTATTGGATAATATGGTACGACCCTTCGTAACGACCCTTCGGATAAACCCCGAATATTGTTGTAATTTTATCGTCAACAAGAATACTTCCACCTGGGCTAATTATTATGTTTAAACAGTCGCATGCGAGTAACCAGAGAAGCGCATGGCCTTAGGAGAGGTTAAACCACACCCACTGCTATCTCTAGAGCAATCAAGAGCAGGTATTTCCTTACCTTGGTCAGTACGCCGGCCCAGTGAGGCGTTGCCAGAATCAAACGAGTTAAGCGGGAGAGATCAAAGCAGTAGTGGTCCCAGAAACGAACGACGCAAGTTTCTTGCCGGCATTTCGCACCTCCATGTTAACCAGAGGAGAGCGCTGAACCGTTCGAAAGACGGAGCGAAAGGGGAAGACGAAGCGGACGCAGCGAACGGAGATACGGAAAACCAGGGGCGGCATCTCTCTTTAGTCTGACGGTCAGAACCCCAAAAGTCTCCTGAGATCTAAAAAGGTGTCCAATTCTAACATGTCCCACTCATCTTACATTCCATTATATATATATATATATATATATATATATATATATATATATATATATATATATATATATATATATATATATATATACTGACCCTGTAGAAATGCATTTTATCACTCGTTTGCCACACCTTTACAGAAGCGCTAGCTATATTGAAATCTTGTTAGATTTCCCCCTGGATTTTCATATATATTTGCAGTGAATTCTATTCTGTGCTAAACGGTATAACATATATTAGTTTCTAGTGATCAGTGGTCTAGTTAATTCTTTTTATTTCACTGGATTTTGTATTAATTTAAATTTATTAAATTAAACCTATCTCAAAAGTTCCAGCTGTAAATTTAATGACATATCTATTATATTATTTCCAAAGATAATAGATGCTTAAATGCTTTAAATAACTTTTAAAGTCGCGAAGGAATGTATAACTAATTATAGTCCTATATATAGACGTGTGTTTTAACCATTAGACTGACGAAGTGTTTTCTTAATATCTATAATTAAATACGCGAGTGCATATAATAGTCTTAAACGTAAATTTATCGCGCTTTAGAATGTTATTTGATTTTCGGTATGGATTACATGTTTTCTATCTTTCATATAGGGTGATCACAACCTTTGATCCCAGCAAAAACATTGTATAGAGTCCTCCAGACTCAGTTCTTAAAAAATCTCCAGAAATTGATGAGACTGTTTTAAATTTAATCTTGTGGCGATCCTGTTGGGATTCCGCTATCTAAAATTACCAGAAACAAAGTAAACCCAAGAGTGACTTTTTACAGGCCATCATAATTAAACTTAAGCTTTTACTGGAGAAGAACAGTGCCAGGGCTAGATTATTTTACTGATCTACTGTGAAAGAAAATAGAAATCTTCCGAACACTGACTGTGCTTATTGTCTTCACTGGATTATAAAAACCTTGAAGTAAACCATACCCCCGGGCAGTTGTTGATCTCATGCATTTGGAAGTCTTACCAGTAGCAGCGAAATCATTGAGATCACACCCCATTTTCACCACCTGGA
Source organism: Oreohelix idahoensis (assembly GCA_024509875.1). Taxonomy (NCBI): domain Eukaryota; kingdom Metazoa; phylum Mollusca; class Gastropoda; order Stylommatophora; family Oreohelicidae; genus Oreohelix; species Oreohelix idahoensis. The sequence continues at coordinate 488,715 of JAMPIV010004905.1, forward strand.
TTTGAACTGTGCCATCCCATAGAACTTTCCTTTTACCATAACAAAACTAAAGAACACTTAAGTTCACCGTCCAGCGATTCCAGGACTGTACTAACGCATACACCTGATAATCTGGGGCTGGATACTGGAAAAAAGACACTACCTGTGTCGAGTGTTTCTTTGATGTTTGTGTATACTTCTAGGGAGTGCCAGATTCTACGAATCGGTCAGTGTGTGTGAGAAAATGAGTGTTGGCCATCACGCGCGTGCATGAATGACATGAGATTATTTTGCAACCATTTGTTTAAATTTCCTACCAAGTAAATATTTTACTGTATTCTCTGTATTGTTCTTTAAGTGGGATTTTATAACTCTGTTTATTAACCCCCCTCCCCCCACCCCTTCATTTGCTTAGTAAGGGAAAACAGTTGAGAATAACAGGATTTTCTACCACGTATCATTAGTATTGTAACATCTCTTTTTCCAGAGTAATTGAATTTACGGTTGGGTTACATTATCTATTTTTCTGATAACTACCTATCTTTGGACTGGGTTTATCTTGGTCTATTTCAAAGAGGGAAGGGCATATTGGATACCATTCTTCACCCCCCTTGCTATTTGTATTTTCTGTACCTATGATGTTTGTCTGTAACAAATGATATGTTGTGACTGATTTTAATGATAAATAAACACGTAAAACTTATTAAGTACTGTGTTGGAATACCCAAGCCCAAATTTCCCATATCTGTTTAATATAGTTTGTATTCACGTGCGTGTGTGTGTTTGAAGCACCAAATCGGTGTGAGCGCAGGTGTGTGTCTGGAAACTGGCAAATAATTGTTTGTCCAGAAGAGTTTTTAAGGAGTAGAATTGAGAGAAAAATTGTCGTAAAACAGTCTTTCCTTACTCTTCCCAGCACTCTGTGAATCAACTATTTACTTCTAAAACCCTTACTATCACATAGCCTTCACCATCACTCTTCACTCTGAACGGGACCACTACTTAGAAGACTTCTTCTCAAATAAAATTTACGACAATAAATGGTTTGCTCGTCCAGAATCTTGAGCTACATTTGATGCAATAGCATAAACGGCTGGCTCGCCGGGGATTTTTGAGTCTTAACTAAAGTCTTGGTCTGTCTAGATAGAGTGTGAGTGATATGTCTTTGTGAGTTAGGGAATAAAATTAAAAATAATTACACCCCCCTAGACACTCCTTTATTATTTGGGTCGTCCACACAACATATTTACAGGATTTGTTCTTTCCACAGCAGTAGAAAATTACAAACAAACAAAAATATTTGTTACTTTAACTATTCTCTGGCAGAGAAAATTGATAATTTTTTTTTAAGCTTTACGGGGATTACGTGATTTGTTTTACAGTCACAAAAGGTTTCTTTTAAGCAGAAGAGTTGAGCTAAGCTAAAGTCGCCTTGTTCTGATTTTTAAGTCTAGTTAACAACGTCTCTTCTCAAAACTGACTTCAGGGGCGGAGTTTTGTTGTCGGAGAATTAAAATTGTTTCCCCTTAAATTATGTTAATATAAATTTTTCTCCACTGTTAGTAAAAGTAGATTTTTTCCTATTGTTTAACTTACCATTTAGCGTGGCATAATCGGCTGCATTAAGAGTCTTAAGTGACAGATAACAGCAGCGATAAGTTAGCACATTACAAGGTAGGAGGTAACACAAGTAAATTTTTACTTTGTGTTTTTTTTTCTCGTAGCGGCTTTGAATTTTTTCCCCTTCTTGTTCCTTCTTACTATTCTCTAGTAGTAGAAGCATCCAATTCTTTGATCATGGCAGAAAGGATAAGGATGAGATCCATGTTGAGGCTGGAAGCGAAGGAATCAGGATTAGAGCGCGAAGCAGCAAACTTGTTCGTCAACCAGGAACTTGAAAGGTATGACGTGGAGCAAGAAAGAGCAGAGAGGAAAGAAGCACAGGACAGAGCAGAGAAGAAGGAAGCAGAAGAAAGGGCAGAAGCTAGGAAGAAAGAAGCGGAAGAACGTCAATTGGAGCAGAAGAATATTGAGGCAGAGATGGAAGCCCGCAGGGAAAGGGAGAAGGAGAGACAACGTGAGGAGAGAGAGAGGGAGAGACAGCACGAACTGGCGCTTAAGGCTTTAGAAAGTCGGGGCGCTTCTAGTTCAAATAATAAAGAGCCGTCATCGCCCAGTCTCAGTCAATGGATCTCTCCAGCACTCAATCTGCCCAATTAATTGCGATGTCTTTTGCTTAATAGTCTTTTCCCAGCCCCTAGGAAAAAATTGACATCTTCCAAGAAAAATTCTAGAGGCTCGCAAATCTGTATGGGCTAGAGAGTTCCCGTTGGTCACTTAAACTCGCAACGTCATTAAAAGGTAGTGCTTATGACGTGTACACAAAGCTGGGAACCAACCAACATGATTACGACTTGCTAAAGAAGGCCTTGCTAGAGAGGTTTGAGATGACCGCCCGAAAATTTCTGCACATGTTCAGAAACAGCCGAAATGAGAGCACGGAAACTTTTCCCCAGTTCTCTTCACGTCTCACGGGCTACTTGACAAAGTGCATTGAATTATCTGAATTACTTCTTACATATGAGGGGCTACTTGAACTTGTTCTTGTGGAACAGATAAAGTCAACTTTGTCAAACGAAACCCGTAGATTTTTGGCTGAACAGGACGCAGTCAGGCTTGAGGACATCCTCAATAAGGCAGAACGCTATACCAATGCAATGTCCGAACTTCCCAGCACTAAACGTAAACCCATAGATGAGCCATCTCGAAAACAAAATCTAGAGCAGTCATCCTATTCTTCCAATACCTCTCAGCATTATAACCAACGAGAAAATAATATCCAGAGACCTCCCCAGGAAAAATCGAAAACTACAAAACCCGATATTCCCCTAGTAACACTTCTGATCAACCTACCAAGCCTACGTGGCAGCGCGGCCACCAAGGTCAAGGAAAAGGGAAGACCCCTACACCAGGAACGTCTGATCAGGGCAAACAGACCGGGCCCAACCTCATCGGATGTTTGCATACAGTCTCGAAAGGAAGAGTCAATGTCAGTGATTCTCAACCCGAGGGAGACCGACCCTCAACGCGAGGAACTGTAATTAATTTTGAATGGTACCTCAACTACTTGTCTCTTTGATACTGCACTAAGTTTTAGTTGTATTTTCGCTAGGCACCTAGTCAAACCCGGTCAGGAGACAGAGAACACCGTCAAACTTAGTGGAGTTTTCAAGAGTGATGCACCCAGAACGCTTCCTATCGCACTGAAAGAAATACACTCTGATTTTGTCAGAGGTGTTATTAAAGCGGCCATAATGGATGATCCGATCTACCCTGTTATCCTGGGATGTAGATACGTGTTTATTGGGAGACCTAAGAAGCCGATTGTGGCAGCGGTAACCACAAGAGGGCAAACTAAGAAGGAGACGGAGCCTGCACCAAATTTGTTGCCGAATGAACTGAAGGAGGCGCAACAAAAGGACCCTACTCTGGAGCCCTGCTTTAGAAAACTGCCCATGGCTAAGGACCCCAGACACAACGGAGACATCTTTTCTAAGGATGGCGTATTGTATCGTAGAACGGGCGACCCTGATTCAGGGAATAACCAGCTCCTAGTACCGACGCAGTACAGAAGCCAGATCTTAGAAATGGGGCACTCTCTTCCCTTAAGCGGACATATGGGACAAAACGCCACTATTCAGCGAATAAAAAAACCACTATTGGTGGCCAGGAATGAACTCTGAAATTATCAGGTACGTGAAATCCTGCGCCCAGTGCCAACGTGTAGCACCCAAACACTTGACACCCCCAGTACCTATGGGGCAAATGCCAATAGTAGGTACTCCATTTGAACGGGATGCTGTCAACATCATTGGACCCCTCGAAAGGACCAAAAGAAAGAACAGGTTCATCCTGAATTTAGTCGACACTTGCACAATGTGGGCCGAAGCTATACCGCTAACATGCAAAGATTCCAAGCATGTCGCAGAAGCCATCGTGCAAATTTTTACACGATTGGGATTATCTCAACAAGTTTTGATGGATAATGGATCCCAATTCCGTAGCCTATTAATAAAGGAGATCTTTAAGATCTTGAGGGCCAAACACATCCACACCAGTCCCTACCATCCGGCCGGAAATGGGCTCGTGGAACGTTTTAACGACAGCCTCACCATGATGTTACGTAAGCTGGGTCAGGAGAAACCGGAAGACTGGGACCTATATATATCTGCTGCTTTATTCGCCTACAGAGAGGTTCCTCAAGCGTCTACGGGATTCGCGCCAGCTACACGTTTATTTGGCAGACCTATTAAGGGGCCACTAGAAGCCTTACTTCGGTCCCTGACAGACCAAAAGGCTGACGAGACAGTCGTCTCTGCAAGCAAATATGTATCTGAGCTCAAGGAAAGGCTAAAGCTATGATGGGATCTAGCTACAACCAACCTTAAGAAAGCCCGCGCTAAACATGCTAAAAGATACAAAAAAGCTGCAAAAGAGAGAGAACTCCAACCAGGGGAGAAAGTTTTGTTGCTACTTCCAACCAAAAGCAATAAACTTCGCATCGGATGGCAAGGGTCGTTCACCGTCCTTAAAAAGATCTCACGCACCAACTACAAGATCTCCATTAAAGGAAAGGGGAAGGTCTTTCATAAAAACCTCCTTAAGAAATATTTGGAAAAACCAGTGCCATCCGCCGAGCATCTCCTGGCTGTCGCCATAGCAACTGAAGACGAGGAAGATGATGATGGTTGCATGGAGTATTCATTGCAACCCACAGAATCCTTTAAAGATGTCAAGTTCGGCGACAATCTCTCACAAGAACAACAAACAGAAACCAGGGCGCTAATAAAACAGTACAGGGCAGTCTTGACGGATGTACCTGGTCGAACAAATCTCATCGAATTTGATATGAAATTAACAAACGAGACCCCTGTTCGAACCAGAGTTTACCCCATCCCGTACGCTAAAGCTGATGCACTTCGCGGAGAAATAGACAAGCTGCGTCAGGCAGGAACTATCAGCGAGTCGACATCTCCTTATAGTTCGAGTGTAGTGCTGTTGCAGATACCCTACAAGGAAGTTCGGCTGTGTATAGATTACAGGTTGCTAAATGCTGTAACGGAATTCCAGCCCGAACCTCTCCAGACTGTTTCTGAGTTGTTCATCAAGCTTAGCAAAGCAAGAATTTTCTCCAAGATTGACCCCAGTAAACGTTATTATCAAATACTAGTCAAGGAGGAAGTTAAACCTTTGTTAGCTTTCAGCACTAGTGAAGGACATTACACATTTAATGTGATGCCGTTCGGATTGCATAACGCACCAGGAGTGTTCACCAGGATGATGAGGAAGCTTCTAGAACATTTGCAAAGTCCCCATATCCATAATTTCATGGATGACATATTAATTGCATCGGAGACCTACGACGAACATATTGCTACGGTTGCTATGCTCCTCAGGAGACTACAGGAAACTGGTCTCACAGCCAGACCTATCAAATGTCTCATCGGGTTTGACAAGCTAGACTTCCTGGGGCATACTATTTCCCACGGCTGTAGTTGGCCTGTTCAGAAGATTGTGGAGAAAATAGCGGCAGCCAAAAGGCCCCGAATGAAGAAAGACGTGCGTTCCTTCCTATCACTATGTGCATATTATCAGAAATACATCGAGAACTTCAACGGACTTACGGCACCTCTGACTGACCTCACCGAGAAAGGTCGTCCTGATAAGGTCATATGGGATCAAAAGTGTGAACACGCATACAGCACTTTAAAAGGACAGCTGTCTGCATACCCCATTTTGAGGTTGCCTGACCTCAAAAAACCTTTTGTATTACGGGTCGACGCGTCAGGTCAGGGCATCGTGTCAACACTGCTGCAAGCCGAGGACAGTGACCCGACTATGCTATTCCCAGTTGCTTACGGCAGTCGAAAATTAAAAACGGCTGAATGCAACTACAGCGTAGTTGAAAGAGAATGTCTCGCTCTGATTGACGGCATCAAACGTCATCACGAGTTTCTCTATTTCACATCTTTCACGGTGCAAACAGACCACGCTCCATTAGCTTTTCTTGGTGCCAATAAAGAATTTAACGCAAGGATCATGCGTTGGGCCCTCCTTTTAAGTGTTTACTCTTTCAAAGTGGAATACATTCCGGGAAGACAGAATGTCGGGGCTGATTTCCTGAGTAGAAACGGGACTACGAAGGAAGAGGAGGAAAGCGGAGATACCATTCATCCAAAAGTTACCGATCAGGGCAGCTTCATTATCATAAATCAAACATGAAAAATGGTTCCATGTCTTAAAGTGGGGACGATATTGTGACGTACGTATTAGTATGAGAAGTGAAGGCCCTGAATTATTGGATGACATAGTACGACCTTTCGTAACGACCCTTCGGATAAACCCCGAATATTGTTGTAATTTTATCGTTAACAAGAATTCTTCCACCTGGGCTAATTAATATGTTGAAACAGTCGCATGCGAGTAACCAGAGAAGCGCATGGCCTTAGGAGAGGTTAAACCACACCCACTGCTATCTCTAGAGCAATCAAGAGCAGGTATTTCCTTACCTTGGTCAGTACGCCGGCCCATTGAGGCGTTGCCAGAATCAAACGAGTTAAGCGGGAGAGATCAAAGCAGTAGTGGTCCCAGAAACGAAAGGCGCAAGTTTCTTGCCGGCATTTCGCACCTCCATGTTAACCAGAGGAGAGCGCTGACCCGCTCGAAAGACGGAGCGAACGGGGAAGACGAAGCGGACGCAGCGAACGGACATACGGAAAACCAGGGGCGGCATCTCTCTTTAGTCTGGCGGTCAGAACCCCAAAAGTCTCCTGAGATCTAAAAAGGTGTCCAATTCTAACATGTCCCACTCATCTTACATTCCATTTTATATATATACTGACCCTGTAGAAATGCATTTTATCACTCGTTTGCCACACCTTTACTGAAGCACTAGCTATATTGAAATCTTGTTAGATTTCCCCCTGGATTTTCATATATATTTGCAGTAAATTCTATTCTGTGCTAAACGATATAATATATATTAGTTTCTAGTGATCAGTGGTCTAGTTCATTCATTTTATTTCACTGGATTTTGTGTTAATTTAAATTTATTAAATTAAACCTATCTCAAAAGTTCCAGCTGTAAATTTAATGACATATCTATTATATTATTTCCAAAGATAATAGATGCTTAAATGCTTTAATTAACTTTTAAAGTCGCGAAGGAATTTATAACTAATTAATTAAGTTAAGTCTATATATAGACGTGTGTTTTAACCATTAGACTGGCGAAGTGTTTTCTTAATATCTATAATTAAATACGCGAGTGCATATAATAGTCTTAAAGGTAAATTTATCGCGCTTTAGAATGTTATTTGATTTTCGGTATGAATTACATGTTTTCTATCTTTCATATAGGGTGATCACAACCTTTGATCCCAGCAAAAACATTGTATAGAGTCCTCCAGACTCAGTTCTTAAAAAATCTCCAGCATTTGATGAGACTGTTTTAAATTTAACCTTGTGGCGATCCTGTTGGGATTCCGCTATCTAAAATTACCAGAAACAAAGTAAACCCAAGAGTGACTTTTTACAGGCCATCATAATTAAACTTAAGCTTTTACTGGAGAAGAACAGTGCCAGGGCTAGAATATTTTACTGATCTACTGTGAAAGAAAATAGAAATCTTCCGAACACTGACTGTGCTTATTGTCTTCACTGGATTATAAAAACCTTGAAGTAAACCATATCCCCCGGGCAGTTGTTGATCTCATGCATTTGGAAGTCTTACCAGTAGCAGCGAAATCATTGAGACCACACCCCATTTTCACTACCTGGATTTGAACTGTGCCATCCCATAGAACTTTCCTTTTACCATAACAAAACTAAAGAACACTTAAGTTCACCGTCCAGCGATTCCAGGACTGTACTAACGCATACACCTGATAATCTGGGGCTGGATACTGGAAAAAAGACACTACCTGTGTCGAGTGTTTCTTTGATGTTTGTGTATACTTCTAGGGAGTGCCAGATTCTACGAATCGGTAAGTGTGTGTGAGAAAATGAGTGTTGGCCATCACGCGCGTGCATGAATGACATGAGATTATTTTGCAATTATTTGTTTAATTTGCCTACCAAGTAAATATTATACTGTATTCTCTTTATTGTTCTTTAAGTGGGATTTTATAACTCTGTTTATTAACCCCCCCCCCCTCCCCTTCATTTGCTTAGTAAGGGAAAATAGTTGAGAATAACAGGATTTTCTACCACGCATCATTAGTATTGTAATACTTCTTTTTCCAGAGTAATTGAATTTACTGTTGGGTTACATTATCTATTTTTCTGATAACTACCTATCTTTGGACTGGGTTTATCTTGGTCTATTTCAAAGAGGGAAGGGCATATTGGATACCATTCTTCATCCCCTTGCTATTTGTATTTTCTGTACCTATGATGTTTGTCTGTAACAAATGATATGTTGTGACTGATTTTAATGATAAATAAACACGTAAAACTTATTAAGTACTGTGTTGGAATACCCAAGCCCAAATTTCCCATATCTGTTTAATATAGTTTGTATTCACGTGCGTCTGTGTGTTTGAAGCACCAAATCGGTGTGAGCGCAGGTGTATGTCTGGAAACTGGCAAATAATTGTTTGTACAGAAGAGTTTTTAAGGAGTAGAATTGAGAGAAAAATTGTCGTAAAACAGTCTATCCTTACTCTTCCCAGCACTCTGTGAATCAACTATTTACTTCTAAAACCCTTACTATCACATAGCCTTCACCATCATTCTTCACTCTGAACGGGACCACTACTTAGAAGACTTCTTCTCAAATAAAATTTACGACAATTATGATGGAGCAGTTAAGAGAGTCCATGGCTCCAGACATGAGAAAATTTCTCATGGAACAAGGGGCAGAGAGGCTGGGGGAGATTCTCAATGTTGCTGAGAGATATCAGGCAGCACAGAAAGAAGTGGCTGAGATTAGAAAGAAACAAGTAGAAAGCAACAAATCCCCACAAGACCAAGATGAGTATTATAATAATAGGGATCAACAGCCTAGATTTAAACCAAGTTATGATAGGCCAAGATTTGACCATAGAGACAAAAACACTCAAGTAAATGAAAAGAAACCCTACAGACAAGAAAATAAGTGGTGTAAGATATGTAGGATGAAAAATCATAATACAATTGACTGTGGTAGGAAAGTTCCTCCATATCACGCTGCATGCATAATAACAGTGGGAAACAAGGGAAAGAAGGAACTGTCTACAGGGCAGCATGAACCTCATCATCCCCCCATCTGTGAAGAAGTGACATGTAATGGTGCTAAAGTCAAGTGCCTTTACGATTCAGGATTGGAATATGATTCAGTTGTGAGTGCAACCCTGGTGCACCCTGACCAGTATACCACAGACAAAGTGGAGATACAAGGGGCATTGAAGGATACAGCCACCATGACACTTCTCGTAGCCAGGATCAATGTCAAGACTAGGTACGTGGAAGGAGTGATTAGAGCAGCAGTGTGTGACGAACCTAATTACCCGCTGGTGTTAGGAAAAAGATATGTGTTTCTAGGGAGCCTATAAAACCTGTGATAATAGCCACGCTCAATATTCATCCGAGAGAGATGAGAAAGGCCCAGGCAAAAGATAAAACATTAAAACCTTGCTTTGGCAAATTGCCAAATAGTCATAACATCCCTAAGAAAGGAGAATTTTATTTGAAGGAGGGACTGCTCTACAGGAAAGCTGGAGCAAAGCAAAATGGATATGGACAGTTAGTACTTCCATTTTCATATAGGGAACGAGTTATGAAACATGCACATGTTGTACCAGACGGTGGACATCAGAAGATTGGTACCACCTGTCAAAGGGCATCAGTGAGATATTTCTGGCCAGGCGTAGCTGCAGACATTGCAAAATTTGTGGAGGCCTGTGACCAGTGTAGCAAGGTACATTCCACACGTTGGAAAGAAAATAATACTCAGGACAGAGAAAAGCATTCTGGCAATCATAAACATGGGCCTGAAAATAACAGGAGAAATAAACATAATAAGGTAGATATCGTGGATAGGGAACCCCTTTTTCACAAACCGTCTTCGAACAAGCCAGTTAGAATGGCAACACTATGTATGGTACGAAGAGAACATACAGACCAGTCTACCCAGGCCCAAATTGGATCAAATTTCCGGGAACTGGCTAAAAATAGAGTGGATAGTCCGCCACATTTGAAACTGAAACTGCGGGGAAACCCCAGAAGAAAAATTGGTAGTGGACGTTTCCCAGGTTGCCTAATGTCAAGTTCACTTCAACATACGGCTATTAACGTAGCATTATAAGGGTTCCGGTGACAGTGGTAGTTGACCGGACCTACACAGTCCAGTGGAAGTATTGTACGGACATGGACTGAGAATATATTATAGCAAGGCGGACGGGCGAATTGATTCTTGATGCAAGAAATCATTTCCCCACATATTTTATTATTTCACCAGTGACGGAAGGCTGAGAAAACATTTGGTGAAAGTGGACTCTACCTGAATTGCAGGAAATTGAAAGAGCCATTAATGAATATTCAAAAAGGGTAGTACCAGATTCCGTAAAACCTGAGCTCAGACCAAATGGTTGGCTGTGATCACTTCGGAGGGGCACATTGAATTAATATGTTGCCTATTGGATTGGATATTACTCCGAGTGTTTTAACCAGGATGATAAGGAAATTACTGAATCCTTCACATAACTCAGCTATCACCCATTTTATAGATCACCTCCTCATAAATATTAGAACCTTGAGGAACATCTGGAAAACCTCTGGACATGTCACTGAGCAGACTCAGAGAAGAGTAATGGTGAATATTGATTGATAATCAGCATTTGACAGGCAGAAGCACCTGTGCTGTTTATTAACATAACATGGTGAATTTATCGCTGGATTGCAGAGGTCTGAGGCAAATTTCCTGAGTAGTGCCTACTTTGAATTGACCCACCTGCAGTAAACCAGGATAACATTAAGGGATAATAAAGTCAATTGTACATAATTTGACTGTGATTGTCATACAGATGTGAAAGCTGCACTAGTGGTTTACGCTTTTCTAACGGGGGAGATATGTCATGAAATGAATCTGAATGACAACACGTTCAAAGATTTTCCCCCTCAAACGCTAGTAACGTAATTTTAAAATCTATAAATAACTACAATATTTGAAATGTGTCTGAGGGGCAAAGTCCATTTGCCGCTAAAAATTAACTCGAGTATTTGACTTTTTTTATACTATCGCATGGTTAAAAGTTACTACCCCGATAGACACACACACACCCAACCTAATATTTATCGAAGGACGTAGACCATTAACAACCAATCAAATTGGTAGTTCGTTTTTGTAGAATCAAGAAAGAAACACTTGGTTGTAGATCAAAAATGCCGATTCTGTGTTTTTGACCAAAATTAAATAATTAATTTCTCCATAACTAAAGGGAATTATAATGAAAGGGATATCTTGAATTATAGCGCTGATATTGACTAATATATTAACCTAAAGATTCCCACTTAATAAAATGTTCTTGCCTTAGAAAAATTTAATTTAGTGATATTTTAGATCAGGGTAGACCTACAATTAATTACAAAAAAATTACCCAGATGAAACTGTTAAGGAATAACAAAAGGAAGATTAGATAGAACGATAGAGGTCAGTTGACCGGTTAATTAGCACTATTGATATTGGAAATCGGTCAATAAATAACGGAGATATAAAATACACAAATAAAATCAGACGAGCGAACACACTCAATATAATAACTCAAGTTTGTAGTTCAAAAATAGTTAAAATTTAGACTCGTCTTCTGATTGGTTAAGGGTAGTTGATAAAAATTAACCCCTACTTGCACATTCGGCCATTTAAAAAACTAACTAGCATTGCCAAGTTGAGATCAGGAGGGAAAGTCTTATGACCAAGCTTTTGTCTTCTAAACACTAAAGCAGTCTTGAAAACCTATTTACTGCTAGTCAACCTTGTGCATTGTACTGTCACACAGGAGGCAACACAGTGAATGATGTTGTAAATTTCTGGAGCCACAACACATCTGCCAGGCTATCAAGTTAAGTCCCTTACTAAGGGCATTTGATAGTTCATTTCAATTCCCACCACCACAATAAAGAGAATTTCCTGGGGAATGATGAAAATAACAGACTCTCCAATACTAGACTAGTGTTAACATCCAACAGTGAATCAGACAGTGGGGTACCCATTACAGTGATCCTTTTTTGGTTATTAAAAGTTATGGACAGTGTGTCCAGTTCATTTATTTCTATTCTGTAAAGAAATATTATCTTGAGTTGAAAATTCCTGTCCCAAAAGATTGAGGTACAGGAATAATAAATTGTATATAACCACTTATATATCCAAATTTATACACAGTCTTACTTAATTGATTTTTATTGAGTTAAAGTTCTGTTTAACATTATTCATTCCTCACACATACATACATTACCCTAGACACTTGCCATAAAACATAATATTACAGAGATTACTTTACACTGGGTGAGATCATAAGAGGTAGCAGATAGAGACCCTGAGAAATACATCATCATCATTCTTTACTCAGGGAACTTACATAGCTTGACCTCACCTTGTTAACATTAACTTTTAGTAACATCAAAACCTCTTATCACATAGTGGGGGCTCGTCCGGGATTTTTTGTTATACCATACCCTGGGGCACACTGAGTAAGAAATAAATTTAAAAAAAAACTCAACAAATTGTGGTGAATTGGATGAACTGTCAATGCCATTATTTAATTAGGTTAGGATTTGTTACATTGTTACAGAAGTGTTGATAAACTGTATGAGAAAATGGCAGACTTGGCCAAATTTAGATCTGCTACAGTGCAGACGGCAAAAGAACTTGGCATGAGTGGGGACCATCTCATTCAGTATGTTACTACTGAATGTGATAAATTTATAGAACGGGATAAGGAAGATAGGAGGTTAGAAGCCGAAAGAAGATTACAAGCAGATAAAGAAGATAAATTACAGTTAGAGGCTGAAGCTAAGAAATTACAGTTAGAGGCTGAAAAAGAGGCTAGGCAGATGGAGGCTGAAACGAAGGAAAAAAATTACAGGCTGAAAAGGAGGAGAAAAGATTACAGATCTAGGCTGAAAAGGAGGAGAAAAGATTACAGATGGAGGCTGAAAAGAAGGAGAAAAGATTACAGATGGAGGCTGAAAGAGAAGAAAAACGTTTACAAAGAGAGCATGAATTAAGACTAAAGGAACTGGGACTTCAAAGACATGTTCCAGAAAATGGAAACAGCCCATCTACATCTGATGCTAGTGCTAGTCAGGGGGCCTCCAATTCAGGCATGAATTTTTACTTAGATCCTTTTGTAGAGAAAGATGGTGAGATTGGGTCCTATCTCAGTAGATATGAAAGGTTAGCTACTAATTATGGGTTAGAGAAGGAGAAGTGGAGTTTGAAATTATCCCAAGGACTTAGGGGAACATCTTATGAAGTCTTCTGGAAGTTGTCCAGCGAAGACCAAGAAGATTATGATATTCTCAAACAAGATTTATTGGTTAGATACGAGAAGAATGGGGAATTTTATAGGAAGAGATTTAGGACTGCTAAGCTACTGTCTGGGGAGACTTACCACCAGTTCTCTGCGAGACTGGAAACCTATTTGGAGAAATGGACAGCTCTAGGGAAAACCCAAGACTTAAAGGAAATGATTATTGTGACGTACGTATTAGTATGAGAAGTGAAGACCCTGATTTATTGGATAATATGGTACGACCCTTTGTAACGACCCTTCGGATAAACCCCGAATATTGTTGTAATTTTATCGTCAACAAGAATACTTCCACCTGGGCTAATTATTATGTTTAAACAGTCGCATGCGAGTAACCAGAGAAGCGCATGGCCTTAGGAGAGGTTAAACCACACCCACTGCTATCTCTAGAGCAATCAAGAGCAGGTATTTCCTTACCTTGGTCAGTACGCCGGCCCAGTGAGGCGTTGCCAGAATCAAACGAGTTAAGCGGGAGAGATCAAAGCAGTAGTGGTCCCAGAAACGAACGACGCAAGTTTCTTGCCGGCATTTCGCACCTCCATGTTAACCAGAGGAGAGCGCTGAACCGCTCGAAAGACGGAGCGAAAGGGGAAGACGAAGCGGACGCAGCGAACGGAGATACGGAAAACCAGGGGCGGCATCTCTCTTTAGTCTGACGGTCAGAACCCCAAAAGTCTCCTGAGATCTAAAAAGGTGTCCAATTCTAACATGTCCCACTCATCTTACATTCCATTATATATATATATATATATATATATATATATATATATATATATATATATATATATATATATACTGACCCTGTAGAAATGCATTTTATCACTCGTTTGCCACACCTTTACAGAAGCACTAGCTATATTGAAATCTTGTTAGATTTCCCCCTGGATTTTCATATATATTTGCAGTGAATTCTATACTGTGCTAAACGGTATAACATATATTAGTTTCTAGTGATCAGGGGTCTAGTTAATTCTTTTTATTTCACTGGATTTTGTATTAATTTAAATTTATTAAATTAAACCTATCTCAAAAGTTCCAGCTGTAAATTTAATGACATATCTATTATATTATTTCCAAAGATAATAGATGCTTAAATGCTTTAAATAACTTTTAAAGTCGCGAAGGAATGTATAACTAATTATAGTCCTATATATAGACGTGTGTTTTAACCATTAGACTGACGAAGTGTTTTCTTAATATCTATAATTAAATACGCGAGTGCATATAATAGTCTTAAACGTAAATTTATCGCGCTTTAGAATGTTATTTGATTTTCGGTATGGATTACATGTTTTCTATCTTTCATATAGGGTGATCACAACCTTTGATCCCAGCAAAAACATTGTATAGAGTCCTCCAGACTCAGTTTTTAAAAAATCTCCAGAAATTGATGAGACTGTTTTAAATTTAATCTTGTGGCGATCCTGTTGGGATTCCGCTATCTAAAATTACCAGAAACAAAGTAAACCCAAGAGTGACTTTTTACAGGCCATCATAATTAAACTTAAGCTTTTACTGGAGAAGAACAGTGCCAGGGCTAGATTATTTTACTGATCTACTGTGAAAGAAAATAGAAATCTTCCGAACACTGACTGTGCTTATTGTCTTCACTGGATTATAAAAACCTTGAAGTAAACCATACCCCCCGGGCAGTTGTTGATCTCATGCATTTGGAAGTCTTACCAGTAGCAGCGAAATCATTGAGATCACACCCCATTTTCACCACCTGGATTTGAACTGTGCCATCCCATAGAACTTTCCTTTTACCATAACAAAACTAAAGAACACTTAAGTTCACCGTCCAGCGATTCCAGGACTGTACTAACGCATACACCTGATAATCTGGGGCTGGATACTGGAAAAAAAACACTACCTGTGTCGAGTGTTTCTTTGATGTTTGTGTATACTTCTAGGGAGTGCCAGATTCTACGAATCGGTCAGTGTGTGTGAGAAAATGAGTGTTGGCCATCACGCGCGTGCATGAATGACATGAGATTATTTTGCAACCATTTGTTTAAATTTCCTACCAAGTAAATATTTTACTGTATTCTCTGTATTGTTCTTTAAGTGGGATTTTATAACTCTGTTTATTAACCCCCCTCCCCCCACCCCTTCATTTGCTTAGTAAGGGAAAACAGTTGAGAATAACAGGATTTTCCACCACGCATCATTAGTATTGTAACATCTCTTTTTCCAGAGTAATTGAATTTACGGTTGGGTTACATTATCTATTTTTCTGATAACTACCTATCTTTGGACTGGGTTTATCTTGGTCTATTTCAAAGAGGGAAGGGCATATTGGATACCATTCTTCACCCCCTTGCTATTTGTATTTTCTGTACCTATGATGTTTGTCTGTAACAAATGATATGTTGTGACTGATTTTAATGATAAATAAACACGTAAAACTTATTAAGTACTGTGTTGGAATACCCAAGCCCAAATTTCCCATATCTGTTTAATATAGTTTGTATTCACGTGCGTCTGTGTGTTTGAAGCACCAAATCGGTGTGAGCGCAGGTGTGTGTCTGGAAACTGGCAAATAATTGTTTGTCGAGAAGAGTTTTTAAGGAGTAGAATTGAGAGAAAAATTGTCGTAAAACAGTCTGTCCTTACTCTTCCCAGCACTCTGTGAATCAACTATTTACTTCTAAAACCCTTACTATCACATAGCCTTCACCATCACTCTTCACTCTGAACGGGACCACTACTTAGAAGACTTCTTCTCAAATAAAATTTACGACAATAAATGGTTTGCTCGTCCAGAATCTTGAGCTACATTTGATGCAATAGCATAAACGGCTGGCTCGCCGGGGATTTTTGAGTCTTAACTAAAGTCTTGGTCTGTCTAGATAGAGTGTGAGTGATATGTCTTTGTGAGTTAGGGAATAAAATTAAAAATAATTACACCCCCCTAGACAACGCCTTTATTATTTGGGTCGTCCACACAACATATTTACAGGATTTGTTCTTTCCACAGCAGTAGAAAATTACAAACAAACAAAAATATTTGTTACTTTAACTATTCTCTGGCAGAGAAAATTGATAATTTTTTTTAAGCTTTACGGGGATTACGTGATTTGTTTTACAGTCACAAAAGGTTTCTTTTAAGCAGAAGAGTTGAGCTAAGCTAAAGTCGCCTTGTTCTGATTTTTAAGTCTAGTTAACAACGTCTCTTCTCAAAACTGACTTCAGGGGCGGAGTTTTGTTGTCGGAGAATTAAAATTTTTTCCCCTTAAATTATGTTAATATAAATTTTTCTCCACTGTTAGTAAAAGTAGATTTTTTCCTATTGTTTAACTTACCATTTAGCGTGGCATAATCGGCTGCATTAAGAGTCTTAAGTGACAGATAACAGCAGCGATAAGTTAGCACATTACAAGGTAGGAGGTAACACAAGTAAATTTTTACTTTGTGTTTTTTTCCTCGTAGCGGCTTTGAATTTTTTCCCCTTCTTGTTCCTTCTTACTATTCTCTAGTAGTAGAAGCATCCAATTCTTTGATCATGGCAGAAAGGATAAGGATGAGATCCATGTTGAGGCTGGAAGCAAAGGAATCAGGATTAGAGCGCGAAGCAGCAAACTTGTTCGTCAACCAGGAACTTGAAAGGTATGACGCGGAGCAAGAAAGAGCAGAGAGGAAAGAAGCACAGGACAGAGCAGAGAAGAAGGAAGCAGAAGAAAGGGCAGAAGCTAGGAAGAAAGAAGCGGAAGAACGTCAATTGGAGCAGAAGAATATTGAGGCAGAGATGGAAGCCCGCAGGGAAAGGGAGAAGGAGAGACAACGTGAGGAGAGAGAGAGGGAGAGACAGCACGAACTGGCGCTTAAGGCTTTAGAAAGTCGGGGCGCTTCTAGTTCAAATAATAGAGAGCCGTCATCGCCCAGTCTCAGTCAATGGATCTCTCCAGCACTCAATCTGCCCAATTAACTGCGATGTCTTTTGCTTAAGAGTCTTTTCCCAGCCCCTAGGAAAAAATTGACATCTTCCTAGAAAAATTCTAGAGGCTCGCAAATCTGTATGGGCTAGAGAGTTCCCGTTGGTCACTTAAACTCTCAACGTCATTAAAAGGTAGTGCTTATGACGTTTACACAAAGCTGGGAACCAACCAACATGATTACGACTTGCTAAAGAAGGCCTTGCTAGAGAGGTTTGAGATGACCGCCCGAAAATTTCTGCACATGTTCAGAAACAGCCGAAATGAGAGCACGGAAACTTTTCCCCAGTTCTCTTCACGTCTCACGGGCTACTTGACAAAGTGCATTGAATTATCTGAATTACTTCTTACATATGAGGGGCTACTTGAACTTGTTCTTGTGGAACAGATAAAGTCAACTTTGTCAAACGAAACCCGTAGATTTTTGGCTGAACAGGACGCAGTCAGGCTTGAGGACATCCTCAATAAGGCAGAACGCTATACCAATGCAATGTCCGAACTTCCCAGCACTAAACGTAAACCCATAGATGAGCCATCTCGAAAACAAAATCTAGAGCAGTCATCCTATTCTTCCAATTCCTCTCAGCATTAAAACCAACGAGAAAATAATATCCAGAGACCTCCCCAGGAAAAATCGAAAACTACAAAACCCGATATTCCCCTAGTAACACTTCTGATCAACCTACCAAGCCTACGTGGCAGCGCGGCCACCAAGGTCAAGGAAAAGGGAAGACCCCTACACCAGGAACGTCTGATCAGGGCAAACAGACCGGGCCCAACCTCATCGGATGTTTGCATACAGCCTCGAAAGGAAGAGTCAATGTCAGTGATTCTCAACCCGAGGGAGACCGACCCTCAACGCGAGGAACTGTAATTTTGAATGGTACCTCAACTACTTGTCTCTTTGATACTGCACTAAGTTTTAGTTGTATTTTCGCTAGGCACCTAGTCAAACCCGGTCAGGAGACAGAGAACACCGTCAAACTTAGTGGAGTTTTCAAGAGTGATGCACCCAGAACGCTTCCTATCGCACTGAAAGAAATACACTCTGATTTTGTCAGAGGTGTTATTAAAGCGGCCATAATGGATGATCCGATCTACCCTGTTATCCTGGGATGTAGATACGTGTTTATTGGGAGACCTAAGAAGCCGATTGTGGAAGCGGTAACCACAAGAGGGCAAACTAAGAAGGAGACGGAGCCTGCACCAAATTTGTTGCCGAATGAACTGAAGGAGGCGCAACAAAAGGACCCTACTCTGGAGCCCTGCTTTAGAAAACTGCCCATGGCTAAGGACCCCAGACACAACGGAGACATCTTTTCTAAGGATGGCGTATTGTATCGTAGAACGGGCGACCCTGATTCAGGGAATAACCAGCTCCTAGTACCGACGCAGTACAGAAGCCAGATCTTAGAAATGGGGCACTCTCTTCCCTTAAGCGGACATATGGGACAAAACGCCACTATTCAGCGAATAAAAAAACCACTATTGGTGGCCAGGAATGAACTCTGAAATTATCAGGTACGTGAAATCCTGCGCCCAGTGCCAACGTGTAGCACCCAAACACTTGACACCCCCAGTACCTATGGGGCAAATGCCAATAGTAGGTACTCCATTTGAACGGGATGCTGTCAACATCATTGGACCCCTCGAAAGGATCAAAAGAAAGAACAGGTTCATCCTGACCTTAGTCGACACTTGCACAATGTGGGCCGAAGCTATACCGCTAACATGCAAAGATTCCAAGCATGTCGCAGAAGCCATCGTGCAAAGTTTTACACGATTGGGATTCTCTCAACAAGTTTTGACGGATAATGGATCCCAATTCCGTAGCCTATTAATAAAGGAGATCTTTAAGATCTTGAGGGCCAAACACATCCACACCAGTCCCTACCATCCGGCCGGAAATGGGCTCGTGGAACGTTTTAACGACAGCCTCACCATGATGTTACGTAAGCTGGGTCAGGAGAAACCGGAAGACTGGGACCTATATATATCTGCTGCTTTATTCGCCTACAGAGAGGTTCCTCAAGCGTCTACGGGATTCGCGCCAGCTACACGTTTATTTGGCAGACCTATTAAGGGGCCACTAGAAGCCTTACTTCGGTCCCTGACAGACCAAAAGGCTGACGAGACAGTCGTCTCTGCAAGCAAATATGTATCTGAGCTCAAGGAAAGGCTAAAGCTATGATGGGATCTAGCTACAACCAACCTTAAGAAAGCCCGCGCTAAACATGCTAAAAGATACAAAAAAGCTGCAAAAGAGAGAGAACTCCAACCAGGGGAGAACGTTTTGTTGCTACTTCCAACCGGAAGCAATAAACTTAGCATCGGATGGCAAGGGCCGTTCACCGTCCTTAAAAAGATCTCACGCACCAACTACAAGATCTCCATTAAAGGAAAGGGGAAGGTCTTTCATAAAAACCTCCTTAAGAAATATTTGGAAAAACCAGTGCCATCCGCCGAGCATCTCCTGGCTGTCGCCATAGCAACTGAAGACGAGGAAGATGATGATGGTTGCATGGAGTATCCATTGCAACCCACAGAATCCTTTAAAGATGTCAAGTTCGGCGACAATCTCTCACAAGAACAACAAACAGAAACCAGGGCGCTAATAAAACAGTACAGGGCAGTCTTGACGGATGTACCTGGTCGAACAAATCTCATCGAATTTGATATGAAATTAACAAACGAGACCCCTGTTCGAACCAGAGTTTACCCCATCCCGTACGCTAAAGCTGATGCACTTCGCGGAGAAATAGACAAGCTGCGTCAGGCAGGAACTATCAGCGAGTCGACATCTCCTTATAGTTCGAGTGTAGTGCTATTGCAGATACCCTACAAGGAAGTTCGGCTGTGTATAGATTACAGGTTGCTAAATGCTGTAACGGAATTCCAGCCCGAACCTCTCCAGACTGTTTCTGAGTTGTTCATCAAGCTTAGCAAAGCAAGAATTTTCTCCAAGATTGACCCCAGTAAACGTTATTATCAAATACTAGTCAAGGAGGAAGTTAAACCTTTGTTAGCTTTCAGCACTAGTGAAGGACATTACACATTTAATGTGATGCCGTTCGGATTGCATAACGCACAAGGAGTGTTCACCAGGATGATGAGGAAGCTTCTAGAACATTTGCAAAGTCCCCATATCCATAATTTCATGGATGACATATTAATTGCATCGGAGACCTACGACGAACATATTGCTACGGTTGCTATGCTCCTCAGGAGACTACAGGAAACTGGTCTCACAGCCAGACCTATCAAATGTCTCATCGGGTTTGACAAGCTAGACTTCCTGGGGCATACTATTTCCCACGGCTGTAGTTGGCCTGTTCAGAAGAACGTGGAGAAAATAGCGGCAGCCAAAAGGCCCCGAACGAAGAAAGACGTGCGTTCCTTCCTATCACTATGTGCATATTATCAGAAATACATCGAGAACTTCAACGGACTTACGGCACCTCTGACTGACCTCACCGAGAAAGGTCGTCCTGATAAGGTCATATGGGATCAAAAGTGCGAACACGCATACAGCACTTTAAAAGGACAGCTGTCTGCATACCCCATTTTGAGGTTGCCTGACCTCAAAAAACCTTTTGTATTACGGGTCGACGCGTCAGGTCAGGGCATCGTGTCAACACTGCTGCAAGCCGAGGACAGTGACCCGACTATGCTATTCCCAGTTGCTTACAGCAGTCGAAAATTAAAAACGGCTGAATGCAATTACAGCGTAGTTGAAAGAGAATGTCTCGCTCTGATTGACGGCATCAAACGTCATCACGAGTTTCTCTATTTCACATCTTTCACGGTGCAAACAGACCACGCTCCATTAGCTTTTCTTGGTGCCAATAAAGAATTTAACGCAAGGATCATGCGTTGGGCCCTCCTTTTAAGTGTTTACTCTTTCAAAGTGGAATACATTCCGGGAAGACAGAATGTCGGGGCTGATTTCCTGAGTAAAAACTGGACTACGAAGGAAGAGGAGGAAAGCGGAGATACCATTCATCCAAAAGTTACCGATCAGGGCAGCTTCATTATCATAAATCAAACATGAAAAATGGTTCCATGTCTTAAAGTGGGGACGATATTGTGACGTACGTATTAGTATGAGAAGTGAAGGCCCTGAATTATTGGATGACATAGTACGACCTTTCGTAACGACCCTTCGGATAAACCCCGAATATTGTTGTAATTTTATCGTCAACAAGAATTCTTCCACCTGGGCTAATTAATATGTTGAAACAGTCGCATGCGAGTAACCAGAGAAGCGCATGGCCTTAGGAGAGGTTAAACCACACCCACTGCTATCTCTAGAGCAATCAAGAGCAGGTATTTCCTTACCTTGGTCAGTACGCCGGCCCATTGAGGCGTTGCCAGAATCAAACGAGTTAAGCGGGAGAGATCAAAGCAGTAGTGGTCCCAGAAACGAAAGGCGCAAGTTTCTTGCCGGCATTTCGCACCTCCATGTTAACCAGAGGAGAGCGCTGACCCGCTCGAAAGACGGAGCGAACGGGGAAGACGAAGCGGACGCAGCGAACGGACATACGGAAAACCAGGGGCGGCATCTCTCTTTAGTCTGGCGGTCAGAACCCCAAAGTCTCCTGAGATCTAAAAAGGTGTCCAATTCTAACATGTCCCACTCATCTTACATTCCATTTTATATATATACTGACCCTGTAGAAATGCATTTTATCACTCGTTTGCCACACCTTTACAGAAGCGCTAGCTATATTGAAATCTTGTTAGATTTCCTCCTGGATTTTCATATATATTTGCAGTAAATTCTATTCTGTGCTAAACGATATAATATATATTAGTTTCTAGTGATCAGTGGTCTAGTTCATTCATTTTATTTCACTGGATTTTGTGTTAATTTAAATTTATTAAATTAAACCTATCTCAAAAGTTCCAGCTGTAAATTTAATGACATATCTATTATATTATTTCCAAAGATAATAGATGCTTAAATGCTTTAATTAACTTTTAAAGTCGCGAAGGAATTTATAACTAATTAATTAAGTTAAGTCTATATATAGACGTGTGTTTTAACCATTAGACTGGCGAAGTGTTTTCTTAATATCTATAATTAAATACGCGAGTGCATATAATAGTCTTAAAGGTAAATTTATCGCGCTTTAGAATGTTATTTGATTTTCGGTATGAATTACATGTTTTCTATCTTTCATATAGGGTGATCACAACCTTTGATCCCAGCAAAAACATTGTATAGAGTCCTCCAGACTCAGTTCTTAAAAAATCTCCAGCATTTGATGAGACTGTTTTAAATTTAACCTTGTGGCGATCCTGTTGGGATTCCGCTATCTAAAATTACCAGAAACAAAGTAAACCCAAGAGTGACTTTTTACAGGCCATCATAATTAAACTTAAGCTTTTACTGGAGAAGAACAGTGCCAGGGCTAGAGTATTTTACTGATCTACTGTGAAAGAAAATAGAAATCTTCCGAACACTGACTGTGCTTATTGTCTTCACTGGATTATAAAAACCTTGAAGTAAACCATACCCCCCGGGCAGTTGTTGATCTCATGCATTTGGAAGTCTTACCAGTAGCAGCGAAATCATTGAGACCACACCCCATTTTCACTACCTGGATTTGAACTGTGCCATCCCATAGAACTTTCCTTTAACCATAACAAAACTAAAGAACACTTAAGTTCACCGTCCAGCGATTCCAGGACTGTACTAACGCATACACCTGATAATCTGGGGCTGGATACTGGAAAAAAGACACTACCTGTGTCGAGTGTTTCTTTGATGTTTGTGTATACTTCTAGGGAGTGCCAGATTCTACGAATCGGTAAGTGTGTGTGAGAAAATGAGTGTTGGCCATCACGCGCGTGCATGAATGACATGAGATTATTTTGCAATTATTTGTTTAATTTGCCTACCAAGTAAATATTATAATGTATTCTCTTTATTGTTCTTTAAGTGGGATTTTATAACTCTGTTTATTAACCCCCCCCCCCCTCCCCTTCATTTGCTTAGTAAGGGAAAACAGTTGAGAATAACAGGATTTTCTACCACGCATCATTAGTATTGTAATACTTCTTTTTCCAGAGTAATTGAATTTACTGTTGGGTTACATTATCTATTTTTCTGATAACTACCTATCTTTGGACTGGGTTTATCTTGGTCTATTTCAAAGAGGGAAGGGCATATTGGATACCATTCTTCATCCCCTTGCTATTTGTATTTTCTGTACCTATGATGTTTGTCTGTAACAAATGATATGTTGTGACTGATTTTAATGATAAATAAACACGTAAAACTTATTAAGTACTGTGTTGGAATACCCAAGCCCAAATTTCCCATATCTGTTTAATATAGTTTGTATTCACGTGCGTCTGTGTGTTTGAAGCACCAAATCGGTGTGAGCGCAGGTGTATGTCTGGAAACTGGCAAATAATTGTTTGTACAGAAGAGTTTTTAAGGAGTAGAATTGAGAGAAAAATGAGATTAGAAAGAAACAAGTAGAAAGCAACAAATCCCCACAAGACCAAGATGAGTATTATAATAATAGGGATCAACAGCCTAGATTTAAACCAAGTTATGATAGGCCAAGATTTGACCATAGAGACAAAAACATTCAAGTAAATGAAAAGAAACCCTACAGACAAGAAAATAAGTGGTGTAAGATATGTAGGATGAAAAATCATAATACAATTGACTGTGGTAGGAAAGTTCCTCCATATCACGCTGCATGCATAATAACAGTGGGAAACAAGGGAAAGAAGGAACTGTCTACAGGGCAGCATGAACCTCATCATCCCCCCATCTGTGAAGAAGTGACATGTAATGGTGCTAAAGTCAAGTGCCTTTACGATTCAGGATTGGAATATGATTCAGTTGTGAGTGCAACCCTGGTGCAACCTGACCAGTATACCACAGACAAAGTGGAGATACAAGGGGCATTGAAGGATACAGCCACCATGACACTTCTCGTAGCCAGGATCAATGTCAAGACTAGGTACGTGGAAGGAGTGATTAGAGCAGCAGTGTGTGACGAACCTAATTACCCGCTGGTGTTAGGAAAAAGATATGTGTTTCTAGGGAGCCTATAAAACCTGTGATAATGGCCACGCTCAATATTCATCCGAGAGAGATGAGAAAGGCCCAGGCAAAAGATAAAACATTAAAACCTTGCTTTGGCAAATTGCCAAATAGTCATAACATCCCTAAGAAAGGAGAATTTTATTTGAAGGAGGGACTGCTCTACAGGAAAGCTGGAGCAAAGCAAAATGGATATGGACAGTTAGTACTTCCATTTTCATATAGGGAACGAGTTATGAAACATGCACATGTTGTACCAGACGGTGGACATCAGAAGATTGGTACCACCTGTCAAAGGGCATCAGTGAGATATTTCTGGCCAGGCGTAGCTGCAGACATTGCAAAATTTGTGGAGGCCTGTGACCAGTGTAGCAAGGTACATTCCACACGTTGGAAAGAAAATAATACTCAGGACAGAGAAAAGCATTCTGGCAATCATAAACATGGGCCTGAAAATAACAGGAGAAATAAACATAATAAGGTAGATATCGTGGATAGGGAACCCCTTTTTCACAAACCGTCTTCGAACAAGCCAGTTAGAATGGCAACACTATGTATGGTACGAAGAGAACATACAGACCAGTCTACCCAGGCCCAAATTGGATCAAATTTCCGGGAACTGGCTAAAAATAGAGTGGATAGTCCGCCACATTTGAAACTGAAACTGCGGGGAAACCCCAGAAGAAAAATTGGTAGTGGACGTTTGGCCAAGTTGCCTAATGTCAAGTTCACTTCAACATACGGCTATTAACGTAGCATTATAAGGGTTCGGTGACAGTGGTAGTTGACCGGACCTACACAGTCAAGTGGAAGTATTGTACGGACATGGACTGAGAATATATTATAGCAAGGCGGACGGGCGAATTGATTCTTGATGCAGGAAATCATTTCCCCACATATTTTATTATTTCACCAGTGACGGAAGGCTGAGAAAACATTTGGTGAAAGTGGACTCTACCTGAATTGCAGGAAATTGAAAGAGCCATTAATGAATATTCAAAAAGGGTAGTACCAGATTCCGTAAAACCTGAGCTCAGACCAAATGGTTGGCTGTGATCACTTCGGAGGGGCACATTGAATTAATATGTTGCCTATTGGATTGGATATTACTCCGAGTGTTTTAACCAGGATGATAAGGAAATTACTGAATCCTTCACATAACTCAGCTATCACCCATTTTATAGATCACCTCCTCATAAATATTAGAACCTTGAGGAACATCTGGAAAACCTCTGGACATGTCACTGAGCAGACTCAGAGAAGAGTAATGGTGAATACTGATTGATAATCAGCATTTGACAGGCAGAAGCACCTGTGCTGTTTATTAACATAACATGGTGAATTTATCGCTGGATTGCAGAGGTCTGAGGCAAATTTCCTGAGTAGTGCCTACTTTGAATTGACCCACCTGCAGTAAACCAGGATAACATTAAGGGATAATAAAGTCAATTGTACATAATTTGACTGTGATTGTCATACAGATGTGAAAGCTGCACTAGTGGTTTACGCTTTTCTAACGGGGGAGATATGTCATGAAATGAATCTGAATGACAACACGTTCAAAGATTTTCCCCCTCAAACGCTAGTAACGTAATTTTAAAATCTATAAATAACTACAATATTTGAAATGTGTCTGAGGGGCAAAGTCCATTTGCCGCTAAAAATTAACTCGAGTATTTGACTTTTTTTATACTATCGCATGGTTAAAAGTTACTACCCCGATACACACACACACACACCCAACCTAATATTTATCGAAGGACGTAGACCATTAACAACCAATCAAATTGGTAGTTCGTTTTTGTAGAATCAAGAAAGAAACACTTGGTTGTAGATCAAAAATGCCGATTCTGTGTTTTTGACCAAAATTAAATAATTAATTTCTCCATAACTAAAGGGAATTATAATGAAAGGGATATCTTGAATTATAGCGCTGATATTGACTAATATATTAACCTAAAGATTCCCACTTAATAAAATGTTCTTGCCTTAGAAAAATTTAATTTAGTGATATTTTAGATCAGGGTAGACCTACAATTAATTACAAAAAAATTACCCAGATGAAACTGTTAAGGAATAACAAAAGGAAGATTAGATAGAACGATAGAGGTCAGTTGACCGGTTAATTAGCACTATTGATATTGGAAATCCGTCAATAAATAACGGAGATATAAAATACACAAATAAAATCAGACGAGCGAACACACTCAATATAATAACTCAAGTTTGTAGTTGTCCAGTTTATTTATTTCTATTCTGTAAAGAAATATTATCTTGAGTTGAAAATTCCTGTCCCAAAAGATTGAGGTACAGGAATAATAAATTGTATATAACCACTTATATATCCAAATTTATACACAGTCTTACTTAATTGATTTTTATTGAGTTAAAGTTCTGTTTAACATTATTCATTCCTCACACATACATACATTACCCTAGACACTTGCCATAAAACAAAATATTATGGAGATTACTTTACACTGGGTGAGATCATAAGAGGTAGCAGATAGGGACACTGAGAAATACATCATCATCATTCTTTACTCAGGGAACTTACATAGCTTGACCTCACCTTGTTAACATTAACTTTTAGTAACATCAAAACCTCTTATCACATCGGACAGAAGCTTGGATAGCACAATTCACAAAATAGGACATCATACACTTCCCAAGTTACAAGGAAGATCTCCACGCCCGCATATGTATACGCAGCATTTTAATTATCTGTTTACCAAGTGATTCGTGTTGATATATATATATATATATATATATATATATATATATATATATATATATATATATATATATATATATATATATATATATATATATATAAACTCAATCAATAGCTTATTGCCTGAGTCTAGTTTAAGCACGCGCAAGTTGGTTACCCTTTATATCAAATTCAACTCACTCAAATGCATATTTCTGAATCAAGATCACATACTCATAAGCTGATGGGTCTATATGAGTCAAGATCATAAACTCACACGTTGGTGAGTCTATATAGCAGGATCGCCTAATCACATGTCATTCGTCAAGATATCAAGATCAAGTTTTCATTAGTCGATTCGCAGATATATCAAGTTAAAACCACTTGAAAGTTCATAGCCTGAACCAAGTTCAGCTACTCAAAGCGTCAGGGCACGAAGAGAATTCATTTACTCACACCGAATATTGCACGACATAAATTCATTCAATCTAGCTTCATAGCACGAAAAACATTAGTTACCAGAAGTTCCTTTTGTTAAGAGCTTCAGCATTGTCAGCCCCTTTTTAAAATCAGACAGCAGACATTTCCTTGAGACAAATGTCAACGGTTTGTCAATGCTAGAGAGAATTCTAAGCGTTGAGGGACATTTCATCTTACAAAGTTTTCGACTATACTTACTCGTCTTCTAGATAAGCCACACGTGGTAACAGACATCTACATCGGGCAGTCGAAGCATACGTGTGCATGAACATGCAGTGGAGAAAATTTGAAAGACTTATGAACAGCGTAGAGTGGCCATCAGGGTAGTATCTCTTAATATATCACATTATCGTTTCACTATTTATTGAGGTTCACATTCATATTTAATTAACTACATTTTTACATTTTATCTCTGTTTGAATAGTCTTTCACCACAATCCTTTTCAAGTTCTACTAACCCTTTAAGTGTATATATTTAAGCAATAAACTGTATAGCTGCGTTTATCATTACCTAGTTATTTAATGTCTCACCCGTGCTGTCTGTGTAAAGTACTTACATATAGGTAAAGTCCTTCATTTGGGTGGTTGGGAGCTTTTTTCTTTATCGCGTTTAGAGAAAAAAGCTTATGTCGCAAGTAAACTGAACACTTTCCATGATTTATTAGAAAACACTATCTACAATTTGTCACAAATCGTTTGTAGATGTATTTTTGTGCCCCCACCCCCTTCTCTCTCTTTCTTCCGCTTATCATTTGGGTGCACTTTTCGTAACTGTTGCTCTCTTCGACAGTATCACTCCATTTCTTCATTTTTCTCACTCATCGTCCTATTATTTGGCATATTTATTGCGCTTACATTCTTTTTGCTGTGACCGCACTCAGGCGTATTTACGTTTCTCCAGGTGAACTGAAGTATTATCGAGGTTAATTACACCGGTCAGAAGTAATACGTTTATCAGTTAAATCGCTTAGCCGCCTTTGTTAGAGACACTCTTTATTGACAAAATATGGTCTCGAACGAGCGACGAATAGAATGCCACATTGTCTGTCTGAGAGATCCGTCTGGTGGGGGCACGAAAACACTGGTGATAATGAGATAATAGCTTCCGCCGCGCCATCGCTTTGTAATTGTTACAGATAACCTGTCTGGGGGAGACAATATTGGAAGGCAGCATTTGGGCATCAAATAAGTTCACAGATTTGTTTGTGAGTTAGCGGAAGTATTACATCATTATTAGAAAGATGTTACGCGATGGAATTTTAAAGTGTAATATTTTAAAACACGCGGGAAGGGGGGGGGAGTATTACATGAACACCCCAACCAAGATAGTACAAAAGAGGTTACGATTGGCTTGATTTGAGAGCCGGAAAAGACATAAGCTTTCATTGGAAAATTCATCGGAAGTAAAATCTGGGATTTGAACGGAAAATTGGAAATATAATCTAGCGAAATCGGAGTCACAGACCAGAGTGCATCGCCACGTCAAGCCAGCAATTCACCAAAGCCAGAAAAAGAAGGATCGGACTATGGTGTTTGTTTTATGCTAATTCGCTCAGAAACGCTAAAGCAGCATCGACCCAGACTCCAACTGGAGCAGTGATAAGTGATGATTACATCACATGTGCATCAAGTGTATAGTATCATTTTGAGATATATGTACCTTGCTAAATTTAATTCAGGCAAATTTTTTACTTTGCGCTGTCCAAGCACATATTTTCCCAGTTTAATATCCAGAAGAATATTGGTGATTTCTAATCATCTTCCATGCGCTACGCTGTGTATGCTCAAAAATAATTATTCAGAGAGATTAACATTGGTGGATGCACAGCTATACAATGCGCCTGTTAATTTGAAGCACACAAATATACTTAACAGAGGCATTTGTTTTTATTTTGTCTAAAAGATCGTGGTACTAAGCTATCAGACGGTTCGTGGAACGATGCTATCAGACCGTTCGAGGAATGAGGCTATCAGACTGTGAAGTGTCATCATCACAAAAGAATTTACGAATCCGAGGCTGCAGGACTCACTTATACCAGCTAAGTGCTTGTTAAAGGCATCAGCAAATGGAAATTAAATTTTAATTATAAATTTAAATCCTCAAACCAAGTCTCAAATGACGAGAAATTTTATTTAACTCTAAAATTCACAATCATTTCATCACTGTTTTAACTTGTTAAAACTAACTGATTATTAAATATGTTGCATGTTATTTTAAACTAAACAATCATAGTTAATTCAGTTATTATAAGTGTGAAAGCAAACGTATGAGTAAGACTTTATATATATATATATATATATATATATATATATATATATATATATATATATATATATATATATATATATAGATATATAAATCTATATATATATATATATATATATATATATATATATATATATATATATATATATATATATATATATATATATATATATATATATATATATATATATATATATATATACACACATACATACATTTGCATTTATAGAGCAAATACTTATAAAAGGAATTTCAGTGGATTTACACCAGCTGAAGGCTTGAGCGGACTATAACCATTGCTTAATTCTTCATAAAATTCGGCGGACCGATAACACTAGTCAACAACCAAAATGTACCAGAAATGAAAATAGCTGATCTTAACTAATTTTGGTGTGCTGAAAACGAAAATGACATTAAAAAATGTTGATTGGCTCTAGTTTTCAAGATATATGCTACTAGTTTATTTAATTACGGTCAATTTATATATATGACGCAACTGTTGTGGGCGATTGCATAATTTTTTCTAATGACCAATAAAAATGTAACTAGAAGTTGATGATGCAATCCTACCTATGATTACATCACCTTTGTGTATAAATATCTTATCTCATTAAAAATTTTGCCATTAATTACACTAGTCAACAACCAAAATGTACCAGAAATGAAAATAGCTGATCTTAACTAATTTTGGTGTGCTGAAAACGAAAATGACATTAAAAAATGTTGATTGGCTCTAGTTTTCAAGATATATGCTACTAGTTTATTTAATTACGGTCAATTTATATATATGACGCAACTGTTGTGGGCGATTGCATAATTTTTTCTAATGACCAATAAAAATGTAACTAGAAGTTGATGATGCAATCCTACCTATGATTACATCACCTTTGTGTATAAATATCTTATCTCTGATAAAATGTTGCCATTAGTTAGTGCATTTGTCCTTATCAAAAGTATCGTAGTTAGAAATGCCTAGGACATGTGTGAACAGTGCTAATAATTTCTGTTATATATGTGGTGAGGTGACATTTCTATCACAAAAACAAAATATAATTAAAGTGATTAAGAAGGCATACAGTTTGTATTTTGGCTGCAGAATAGGAGATCAAGATAAGAGCTGGGCGCCACACATATGCTGCAATACATGTGCAGCACATCTTAAACTGTGGTTGACTGGCAAAAGGCAAGCTATGCCTTTTGCAGTCCCAATGATTTGGAGAGAGCCCACTGATCATCTCAACAACTGTTACTTTTGCATGGTCTCTCCAATTGGGAAAGGCATATCAAAGAAGAAAAAATGGACTCTGGAATATCCAAACATCCCCTCTGCAATACGTCCGGTACCACATGGTGATGACCTACTAGTTCCCAAAGTGCCAGAATCATTTTCAGCTGCTTCCACTGATGAAGAAGAGGACATTGGTGGTCCTGAACCATCAACCTCAAGCGACCCAGATTTTGAGCAAACTACATCCACTAAACCACACTTAATAATCCAAGGTGAACTGAACGATCTTGTAAGAGATCTGAATTTACCGAAGAACAAGGCGGAGCTTTTGGGTTCCAGATTGCAACAGTGGAATCTCCTGGCAGAAGATGTTACAATTGCTGTGTATAGGAACCACTAGAAGCCGCTTATTACCTTCTTTTTCAAAGAGGGTGACCTTTCTGCAAGCCACAATATTTCTGGTTTAATAGCAGCCCTCAAAATCAATTACATACCGGAAAAGTGGAGGCTTTTCATTGATTCATCAAAGACGAGTCTTAAAGCTGTTTTGTTGAATAATGATAATGTGTTACCGTCAATTCCAGTTGGTCACGCAGTTCATATGAAAGAAACTTATGAAAACATTAAGCAGCTTTTGAAGTGTATAAACTACGATCATCATCATTGGTCACTTTGCAGTGACTTAAAAGTGGTCGCTCTTTTGCTTGGACTACAGGGTGGATACACCAAGTACTGTTGCTTTCTCTGTGAGTGGGATAGCCATGCACGAAGTGACCATTACATCAGAAGACATCGGCCAATCAGGCAGTCATTGCAGCCTGGCAGTAAGAACGTTGAGAACCCAGCACTTGTCGACACCAGCAAGATTTTGTTGCCACCCTTGCACATTAAGCTGGGTCTCATAAAAAACGTTGTCGAGGCAATGGAGAAAACAGATGAGGCTTTCAAATACCTCATCAGAAAATTTCCAAGACTGAGTGAAGCTAAAATAAGAGAGGGAGTATTTGTTGGTCTGCAAATTCGAAAACTTCTAGCATTTAAGTCAGTGGTGGACAATTATCTTAGAAACAACAGATCTGATAATTACAATGAAATTGTAGAAAATCTCCTTCTGAAGTATGAGTCTTGGCTGCAACATGTCTTTGAAAAATTCATTTTCTGGATTCTCATCTGGATTTCTTTACGTCAAACTGTGGAGCGGTCAGTGATGAGCATGGTGAACGATTTCACCAGGACATTGCTGCTATGGAGACAAGGTATCAAGGCAATTGGAGCCCTTCAATGCTTGCTGATTACTGTTGGACTGTGACAAGAGACACCTCATCGATTGACTACAAGAAGCAAGCAAAGAGAGCTCGAACAGCGGCTGAATAATGATGGAATGGGTTCAAATGTGCCTTTTTTAAAACATGATATGTGAACTTTAAATAATGTTTTTATTTTTTCTATCATTTTATGTTGAAATATCAATAAATTGAGTATGTAAGCACAATTTTTATAATGCTAAAGTAGAAAGACTAGCTGTTCACCCCAGAGAATTAAACAAGCATACATTATTTGGATTACTGTAATGTAAATTCATCATTAAAAAAAAACCCAGAGCCAATTGGTGAATTTCATTATGATATTTGAAATCAGCATGTCAAAATCAATAAGAAATGATATATTTAATTTCTGGTACAAATAACTTTTGAAAATTTGTTGACTAGTGTTAGTGCATTTGTCCATATCAAAAATATCGTAGTTAGAAATGCCTAGGACATGTGTGAACAGTGCTAATAATTTCTGTTATATATGTGGTGAGGTGACATTTCTATCACATAAACGAAATATAACTAAAGTGATTAAGAAGGCGTACAGTTTGTATTTTGGCTGCAGAATAGGAGATCAAGATAAGAGCTGGGCGCCACACATATGCTGCAATACGTGTGCAGCACATCTTAAACTGTGGTTGACTGGCAAAAGGCAAGCTATGCCTTTTGCAGTCCCAATGATTTGGAGAGAGCCCACTGATCATCTCAACAACTGTTACTTTTGCATGGTCCCTCCAATTGGGAAAGGCATATCAAAGAAGAAAAAATTGACTCTGGAATATCCAAACATCCCCTCTGCAATACGTTCGGTACCACATGGCGTTGACCTACCAGTTCCCAAAGGGCCAGAATCATTTTCAGCTGCTTCCACTAATGAAGAAGAGGACATTGGTGGCCCTGAACCATCAACCTCAAGCTACCCAGATTTTGAGCAAACTGCATCCACTAAACCTCACTTAATAACCCAAGGTGAACTGAATGATCTTGTAAGAGATCTGAATTTATCAAAGAACAAGGTGGAGCTTTTGGGTCCCAGATTGCAACAGTGGAATCTCATGGCAGAAGATGTTACAATTTCTGTGTATAGGAACCGCCAGAAGGCGCTTATTACATTCTTTTTCAAAGAGGGTGACCTTTCTGCGTGCCACAACATTTCTGGTTTAATGGCAGCCCTCAAAATCAATTACATACCGGAAGAGAGCAGGCGTTTCATTGATTCATCAAAGACGAGTCTTAAAGCTGTTTTGTTGAATAATGGTAATGTGTTACCGTCAATTCCAGTTGGTCACGCAGTTCATATAAAAGAAACTTATGAAAACATTAAGCAGCTTTTGAAGTGATTAAACTACGATCATCATTATTGGTCACTTTGCGGTGACTTAAAAGTGGTCGCTCTTTTGCTTGGACTACAGGGTGGATACACCAAGTACTGTTGCTTTCTCTGTGAGTGGGATAGCCGTGCATGAAGTGACCATTACATCAGAAGACATAGGTTAATCAGGCAGTCATTGCAGCCTGGCAGTAAGAACGTTGAGAACCCAGCACTTGTCGACGACACCAGCAAGATTTTGTTGCCACCCTTGCACATTAAGCTGGGTCTCATGAAAAACTTTGTCAAGGCAATGGAGAAAACAGATGAGGCTTTCAAATACCTCATCAGAAAAAAGACTGAGTGAAGCTAAAATAAGAGAGAGAGTATTTGTTGGTCCGCAAATTCGAAAACTTCTTCATGATGACGAGTTTCTTTGAATGTTGCATGGCAAGGAAAAAGCAGCATGGCTAGCATTTAAGTCAATGGTGGACAATTTTCTTGGAAACAACAGATCTGATAATTACAATGAAATTGTAGAAAATCTCCTTCTGAAGTATAAGAGTCTTGGCTGCAACATGTCTTTGAAAATTCATTTTCTGGATTCTCATCTGGATTTCTTTACGTCAAAATGTGGAGCGGTCAGTGATGAGCATGGTGAACGATTTCACCAGGACATTGCTGCTATGGAGACACGGTTTCAAGGCAATGGGAGCCCTTCAATGCTTGCTGATTACTGTTGGACTGTGACAAAAGACACCTCATCTATTGATTACAAGAAGCAAGCAAAGAGAGCTCGAACAGCGACTGAATAATGACGGAATGGGTTCACATGTGTCTTTTTAAAACATGAGATGTGAAATTTAAATAATTTTTTTATTTTTTCTATCATTTTATGTTGAAATATCAATTAATTGAGTATGTAACCACAATTTTTATAATGCTAAAGTAGAAAGACTAGCTGTTCCCCCGAGAGAATTAAACAAGCATACATTATACAATGTGAGCAACCATGAGCCCATATCAGTAAGGAATCAGCAACTGGTACAGACAGATACCTTCACATACCTAGGATGCATAGTAACACCAGACGGCGGGGCAGGCAAAGACATCAACATCAGAATGAATTAGGCAAGAACAGCCTTTTTTAGCCTAAACAACATCTGGAAGTCCTCTCAATACAGCACAAGCACAAAATTAAGAGTATATCAGAGCTGTGTGCTTTCTGTGCTTCTCTGTGGTGCGAAATGCTGTAGAGTTACAGAAAAGGAAATGTCGAAATTGTCTTCTTTTCACACAACATGCCTAAGAAATATTCACCGAATCTTTTTGCCGAACACCATCACCAACTAAGATCTGCTTACTCGGAGCAAGCTAGAGGACATGCACACCACCATAGCTGGCAGACGCTGGAGCTGGGTTGGCCATGTCCTCAGAAGAGACCCCGATGCCATCACAAGAACAGCTATGCTATGGACCCATGAAGGAAAACGAAAGAGGGGCCGACCAAAAACAACCTGGCGGAGGACTGTGGAGGCAGAGATGCAAAGAATGAACCACAGTTGGGGCACTGTACGAAGGATGGCCACCGACCGAGCAAAGTGGAATCAATTTGTTGTTGCCTACAAGACTCCACTAGGCGTGATGGCCACTGACTGCTTTGACGGCCGGTGATTAAGGATCAAAGAAGAAGAAGACATTATTTGTATTAATGTAATGTAAATTCATCATTAAAAAAAGAACCAGATCCAATTGGTGAATTTCATTATGATATTTGAAATCAGCGTGTCAAAATCAATAAGAAATGGTATATTTAATGTCTGGTACAAATAACTTTTGAAAATTTGTTGACTAGCGTAATAAGTTAACAATTGACCTGCCAAAGCCTCATTGTTCTTGACTTCGGAAATATCTTATGAAACTCCCTTGAGACAGAAGCGTCTTTACCCTTCTATCTATAACTCTTCCAAGAGTAATCTTGTTCGAAGGTAGACACCTTTGACGACCCATTTAAGATACTCTTGCGTTTTGGCCACTGGTGGACCACTACTGCAAAGAACGGGAGACAATCCGTGTCACAAGAAAGCATTCGCCTTCTCTTCTTCTTGTCCTTAACTCGAATAGGTCTCTTTCTTTCTTAACGAGCCAATTTCTAGAGACTTTCTTGACAAAATTATATATGCCATCCTCATCAACCTGTAGCAGTGCTACCACTGATGCCGTGATCAGTAAGCCATATACGACACCCGGCTTGCTGATTAGGTGAAGATCTGTATTAATGCCCCAATCCTCTACGTTTTCTTCTCTACTGTCTGTAGGTGGGAATTCTCGCCTTTCAGAGTGGCTGTTAAAATCTTGTTGGTTCAGCATTTCAACATTCCAGCGGTCCAATCTCGAGATTTCTATAGCAGAAATGAAGGTGAATCAGCAACCCAGACTCCTTTCGGATGTCTCTGGACCGCGCCAGGAATCTCCTTGATTGGGGACCTTCTTCTGTATTGGATGGCTAATTGAATTATCTGAATTACTTACTTACTTATTGAAATTCACAAAAAAAGTTATGACAAAGTTTCTACATAAGTAGTCAGAGAATGGCACGCGTAACTAGCCAATCTAGGAGTATTTTTTTTTTTTTTTTTTTTTTTTTTTTTTGTTGTTGTTGTAATTCTGGTGTTACATATGCATTTAATTCCAAGTTAAATTTAGCATTACGCTAAGAAAAATAATAGTGGGTAGTATATATTGTAAACTACTTTGTTTCCCTTGCTTTAACAACAAAATTGCTGAGAGATAATCGACTGGTTCATTCTTCATTCTGCGAAATTAATGGTTTTGTATCTTTTAACAGAGACGGCATCAAAACTTTCTTCATTTCTCGAACAAGGCAAAAGGAAAATCGGCGAAATAAAAAGCAAATAACAATTGTTGATATTACATTAGTAAGAGATAAGCAAGGAAATCTCATCAAGACAGCAGAGGGACAGGAGACGGGATGGGCAGAGCACTTCAGAGAAACTCTGAACAAGGAAATACCAGAGACACAATTGAGTGTTCCTGGGGCTGAAAACGATCTGGATGTGGATACAGACATTCCGCGAGGGGAAGAGATCATCACGGCAGTCAAAGGGTTGGGGAACGGTGGGACTCCGGGCCATGATAACTTAAGTGCAGAGCTATTTGGGACAGACCCTGGGCTGGCGGCAGAACTATTGGAACCTATGTTTGCACGGGTGTGGAAGGCGGGGGCAGCACCGTCGGAGTGGAACAGGGGAATGGTTGTCAGATTGCCCGGGGGGGGGGGGGAGATCTTTCGGACTGCAGTGGTTGGAGGGGGGTCGCTCTTCTCTCGGTTCCCGGCGGGATACTGGGCAGGATAGTTATACAGAGAGTTTCAAGGGCAGTGGACTACAGGCTGGGGAAAGGGCAGGCGGGATTTGGAGGGGGCGGAGGATGTGTGGACCGTATATTCACTCTCGGGAGCATTGTGGAGCGGTGCTCGGAGTGGCAAAGACGGCTTTGCATAAATTTTGTTGATTTTGAGGGGGCTTTTGACGGCATGCATAGGGACAGTTTATGGAAAATATTGAGGGCTTGTGGGGGTTCCAAGCTGCATGGTGTCAGTCATGGAGGGCCTCTATGCCGGCTTTGCGTGTGGTGTTGGGCGGGGCAACCTGGCCTTTGAGGTGAAGACAGGAGTTCGACAGGGATGCCCCTTATCAACCGCTCTATTTTTAACAGTCATAGACTGGGTGATGCGCCAGACAACAGAGGGCAGTCCAAGAGGAATAAGATGGACTACATTTTCTACATTGGAAGATCTGGAATATGCAGATGACATTGCACTGCTGGCACATTCACATCAACACATCCAGGAAAAAACGGATAGACTTAATAAATTTAGCCAGCAGGTGGGCTTGAACATCAATTTAAAGAAGTCTGAGGTCATGACGCTCAATGTGAGCAACCCTGAGCCCATATCAGTAAGGAATCAGCAACTGGTACAGACAGATACCTTCACATACCTAGGAAGCATAGTAACAACAGACGGTGGGGCAGGCAAAGACATCAACATCAGAATGAATAAGGCAAGAACAGCCTTCTTTAGCCTAAATAACATCTGGAAGTCCTCCCAATACAGCACAAGCACAAAATTAAGATTATACCAGAATTGCGTGCTTTCTGTGCTTCTCTATGGTGCGGAATGCTGGAGAGTCACAGAGAAGGAAATGTCAAAATTGTCCTCTTTTCACACAACATGCCTAAGAAAAATTCACAGAATCTTTTGGCCGAACACCATCACCAACCAAGATGTGCTTACTGGTAGCAAGCAAGAGGACATGCACACCATCATAGCTGGCAGACGCTGGAGCTGGGTTGGTCATGTCCTCAGAAGAGACCCCGATGCCATCACAAGAACAGCTATGCTTTGGACCCCTGAAGGAAAGCGAAAGAGAGGCCGACCAAAAACAACTTGGCGGAGGACTGTGGAGGCTGAGATGCAAAGAATGAACCAGAGTTGGGGCACTGTACGAAGGATGGCCACCGACCGTGCAAAGTGGAATCAATTTGTTGTTGCCCTACAAGACGCCACTAGGCGTGATGGCCACTGACTACTTTGACGGTCGGTGGTTAAGGATCGAAGAAGAAGAAGAGAACAATTGTTGAACAATGACTGGAATAATTATTTTACTCATCTCTACACTCATTTTCATGGAGTATGCGGTATGTTTATTAATTTTATTGCATATCAGTGTAGACCTATGAGTATTACAACTGTATCGCTTCTAGTTCCTTATACACACAATAATGTTATTAATAATAATGATAAAATATAATAGTAATGAAAATAGCAATATTAATAATTATTATAATGAAATAGAGAGATTTATCATACAAGACAAGGAGAATATAATTTGTATGATTTAATAAAGAGAGATACGAACGATGATCGAACACGATTTGAAAAGTTGATGATTATTGCAGCAAATACAAGGCAGGCAGGCAGGCAGACAGACAGACAGACAGACAGACAGCCAGCCTGACAGACAGACAGACAGACAGACAGACAGACAGATAGATAGATAGATAGATAGATAGATAGATAGATAGATAGATAGATAGATAGATAGATAGATAGATAGATAGATAGATAGATAGATAAATAGATAGATAGATAGATAAACTAAATGATTGATTCATTGACTGACTGGCTTACATTACCCATAGAAAGGAAAGAAAAACCGTTGTATCGGAAATAAAAATGGCAACAAAAATTACGGCC
This sequence comes from Oreohelix idahoensis, assembly GCA_024509875.1. Taxonomy (NCBI): domain Eukaryota; kingdom Metazoa; phylum Mollusca; class Gastropoda; order Stylommatophora; family Oreohelicidae; genus Oreohelix; species Oreohelix idahoensis. Next base: position 527,853 of record JAMPIV010004905.1, read on the forward strand.
GTTTAAATTCTAAAGAAATACACAGGACGAACATGGTTTCTAAAACTGAAGATGAAGGATTAAAAAAAAACAAGGATTGTTTAATCTGTAGAAAAGCGTTGCAGAACAACTAAACCTAAATAGAAACACATTGTACGCGTAATATAACCCGTGACCTACGGACTAAGATAATAGGTCTGTTTGTTTCGTGTTGCAGGCCTCATCTGGGTGCGTAAAAAAAAATCGCCGATGTACAGACAACATGAAATGTTGCTCTCGTTTGGTGTGTATTCAAAAAGAGATACCAATAAGTGATACAGTTATTGAAATTGGCGTATGTAAAGTGTCGGCGTCTGTGGCCTAATGGATATGAACGCAGTTTCATAATCCAGATATACCAGGTTCGAAACCTGCTGCAGGCGGTTTGGTAGCAGATCGCTTTGTGTGGATTTTTAACAATGGTGTAAGCGCCGTACCGTTCAGAAAGCAATGGCAAACTACTGAATGAAAAAAATTGCATAGAAAAATCACAAACAGCCAATAAAAGCTGGGGTTGATTGCCACGTCCTGTAAAGGATAAGCAACTAACTTTTTTTAAACCAAATGAAGGTAAGTGTTAATCTGCATCATTTTTTGTTTCATAGCAGGACATTTGTTTGTGTAGTGTTGAATTATGATATATACAATTTATGTTTGAAAAACTAATACGTAGTTGGTTTTAGCTGTGTTGTGCCATTAAGATGTGGATTTACTTGTTTCCTAAGTGCCCCCCTTTTCCCCCCTGCACCCAGTGGCGTACTAAGTAGGATGCGAGGGCCGGTTCGCCCCGGTTGACAGCCAGAAAGGAGGTGCCTTCGGACACTTATAATAGTATTTACTGTTAAAAATGTACAAGCACGTGTGTTTCTTATTTTTTGGGGGTGGGGGTGTGTGGGAAGGGGGATGGGGAAAGTGCCAATGGTAGGATCCATCCTGGGTGCTAAATACTTTAGGGATTCCTTTGCCCCCATCCCTCCTGTCCCTTAAGAATGTTGTTCATGGCGGCTAGTATGAAGTTGTACTTAAGAAAAACAAAAGTAACTGCGTCATGTAAACCACATTCCACCGGTGCAAGAACAGTGCAGGTTTCTCATTGGCTGACTAGCTACAATGATGGTTCGAGCTCCGTAAGGAACGCAAATAAAAACGATGGTGTTGCTGAAGCAAACAAACAAATTAACCAAGGAAGGAACAGGCAAAATGGAGTCCTGGGAAAGAATACGAGTTTTCTTTCCGTATAATTTCAGCTTCTTTTGAATCATTTATTGCTAGTTCCTGTCAATAGAGGATTAGATTTTCGTCTGTATATGTTTCCCGCCCACCTCTTCTTGTATTTACGGCATCTTATCTTTGCTTAAATATATGGACTGAAAACAAGAAATTGTGAGATCCTATTATGTCATTCCTTTCTTGTGTGTCGTTCTTACAGAATATTCTGTGACAGTGCGAAGACGATGTGTGAAGAAGAATAAGAATTCAAGTGTAATGTTGTCGTCACTCTCTCTGACCTACTTTCACACACGTTCCGCAGTCACAGAAAAACTCTCTTGATGACAGGGGTCCAACTTTTATTAATGAAACCCTATCCGGTAGCATTTGAATCATACAGAAAACAATGTTGTCCACAAGTTTACTTTGAAGGCAATTCCTAATCAACGCCATATAACCAAGCTATTTAGTATTCTCTACGTAACACCATATAACAACCCAGCACATACCGCTGGGCTCTCTCTATGTCGTGAGTTCTCTTAGCACAGATGCAACTATGCAAAAGCCCAAAACTCACTTGATTATCGTACGAGGGCGCGTTTTGCACAAGAAGACAATCTGGCTACTTCTCCTCCGACTGAAGACTTCAACTCTTTTAGTTTAAATCTTACCTATACTCCCCGGTACCTTATGAAAGCCACGTCAAAAATGTCAGGCAAACTCCACACCTTATGAAAGCCACGTCAAAAATGTCAGGCAAACTCCACCCATTCCTCTAGGGAGCAAATCAGGAGTCTTATGCTCAGTATGGATGACATGAGATCACATATTAGCAAAGATTATCTTCCTAGACGCCCACAATTCAAGTTCCGCCCACTGGTCGTTACATTCCCACGATATCTCTTGCCTGGAGTCATACCTCACGGTTTCGTGCTCTAAAAGGAGTTTTCTTCTGGTATCAGACAGCGCCGAGATGTCTAACAACCGAGCGCTGTCTCCCATGTCTAATACGTCTGTCTTCTTCACGGATATCAAAGGTGTGTTTCGTTCAAATCGCCCATTCCCGCGTGAGAATGCCATCATGAGCATAAATATTCACCGTAGACCAGATAGAAAATTAATTACGCCGTCTAAAATTACATCTTTCTGGCCACACGGTTACATTCCATTATGTGATTCCTTTCTTGTGTGTCATACCTACAGAATATCCCATTATGTCATTCCTTTCTTGCGTATTTTACTCACGGAATATCCCATTATGTCATTCCTTTCTAGTGTCATACGTACAGAATAGGTATTTTCCCGATGTTTCATTTCAAAAGCATTTCTCTGATGTTGCTGCCACGTCTGCACTGAAGTTTTTGTCGTACTAGCTGATTGTTTCATTCCGAGCAAGAACAAATTTATCAATGTCTGTAGCTACACATGATACAAGAAAAGCCTCATTAGCATCCCAATGAGCACAAGGCTTCAACAATCTCGTACCAAGTACTCAAGATTACTTGTCTGTACTGGATATTTGAGATCTCTAGTTTAAACATTGCATAGGATGGGGTGGCCGGTATCATGTCCAAGCCACCACATTCCCTTATTAGGACATGCATGATAGGTTCAGTGTTACTATTCTCTGCTTTCCTTTGATGCCCTAAGCTCTAAGAAACAAAGAAAATAAATTTTAAGCAATAACCAACAAATTTCAAATAATAATCAAAGTGGTTTGAAACAAACGTTTCAATGAAGTAATCTGGAGGACTTGGTTTAAGATTGTTGAAGCCTTGGGCTCATTGTGATGCTAATGAGGCTTTTCTTATATCACGTGTAGCTACAGACGTTGATAAATTGGTGCTTGCTCGGAATGAAACAGAATCAGCTAGTACGACAAAAACTTCAGTGCAGACTTGGCAGCAACATACTTGAATGAGCTCTTCCTAACCATGGCACAGTCGATCACTGGCTTTCCATTCTTTGTTGGTTCACACATAGTGTATACATGTATGCGCATATGGGGGTCAAGGAGGTCATATACTGACAGAGAGACACGAAGCGTACCGTTCTCTGGCAACAGGAGATGGTGAAATACTTTTCAGAATGACAACCGGCTACTCCACTTTAAAGTACTACACTTGACTAAGGCTCTCATCAGAATCAGAAACGGCGACTCCACTTTGTAGTACTACACTTGGCTAAGACGCTCATCAGAATCAAAAACGGATATCTACTTAGTATTACACTGTACTAAGACAATCATCAGAATGAGAAACAGCGTCTCCACTGTGAAGAGCTACACTTTAAAAAGATTGTAATTAGAAATAGAAAGGGTTACTCCACATTAAATAACTAAACTTTACTACTTTACTAAGACAATCATCAGAAATAGAACCGTCTACTCCACACTGTCGGCGTCTGTGGCCTAATGGATATGAACGCAGTTTCATAATCCAGATATACCAGGTTCGAAACCTGCTGAAGTCGGTTTGGTAGCAGATCGCTTTGTGTGGATTTTTAACAATAGTATAAGCGCCGTACCGTTCAGAAAGCAATGGCAAACTACTGAATGAAATAAAATTGCCTAGAAAAATCACAAACAGCCAATAAAAGCTGGGGTTGATTGCCACGTCCTGTAAAGGATAAGCAACTAACTTTTAACTCCACACTAAAGTACTACACGTACTTAGACAGTCATCGGAAAGAGAATTGAGTACTCCATTTGAAATGAAGGAACTTCTTGCTCACAACCGTCTCACTACTAAGAGTGATGATCAGTTTGGCACACAACCTTGTGGCCAAACACGATGCAAGAGTGCCAACGTATCATCCAAACCCGCAAGGTGTCATCTCCTAAGGCCACGTTCAACATCACCAACAGTTTCACATGCAAGTCACGCAACGTCATTTATACTATGAGTATCACGTGCAAACGTTGCGGTAAAATCTATACTTGCCAGACAGATAAACGACCTGGAGACAGTCTCAGTCAGCCTTTCTATGACACCTCTTCTTTCGAATATACACAAGTGGTCACCAGGGTCGTACGGATATCCAGGTGATTGCGATTATATCCGGCTCCTCCGATACTGTCAGACGAGTCCAGCTTGAACAACTCCTGATTTATCAAATGGGTTGCCACAAACCAAACCGTCTTAACACCCAACATTCCTCTGTCTGAGGTGACATTTCCCACTCTTATTCTATTTCCCTTGCCCATTTCTGTTTCACAAAATTTTCCCCTTCCTCCATCTACACATTTTGTCTTCCTGTAACTTCTCTGTAATTTACTTACTTACTTAGTCGTTCCTTTTTTTACCGTGAGGTGTAGAGGTTTGTAAGAGAGAGCATCATACTATTCTATCTGCTGTCTTCCTCCTGACGTGGTTCAATTCTTGTCCTCGGTCCTTCAAAAATTGTCTAATGTTGTCCTCCCAGCGGACTTTGGTCGTCCTGGAGGTCTGGAGCCCTGGCTCTTAGTTTCCCATGCTTGCCATGGTAACCAATCTTCTCCCATTCTGCAGACATGGCCAAACTATCTCAGTTGCGACTGTTCTTCTTGAGTCTGCAGGTGTTAGGTTTTTAGACCTTGACGTATCATCTGGTTGGAGACCATGTCTCTTCTTGTTACTTCAACCCCCTTCCTCAGATACCTCATTTCTGAGGTTTGGACCTGGCTTTTGTGGGTGGTAGTCATTGCCCATGACTCGCATCCATACGTCAAGACTGGGACATAGGTGGGGCGGTTTTCAGCCATCTTCGTCTTCTTACAAACTTCTCTTTTGTTGAGGAATCCTCGATTTATGGCCTGAAAAAGTCTCCCATCTGCTGCTCTTCCGTTAGCCAACTCTTCGTTGATGTTTCTCTTCCGGTCTATGACAGGTCCAAGGTATTTAACGTGGTCGACCTGCTCCAGGACCTGTTCCTCCAACTTAATCTGATGTCTTCTTTCCTTGCGTGATATCACCATGGTTTTTGTTTTCGAGCTGCTTATGATAATCCCTCTCTTCTCCAGCTCTTCCTTCCAGACCTGCAGGTTGGATTGAAGATGTGCCTCTGATTTAGCAATCAGGACAACTTCATCAGCAAAAGCCAGCTCTGAAATACAGACCTGTCTCATCTTCCTGTACCCCATTGAATACTTTTCTGTCCTCTCTTTACATGCCTTGATGATATCGTCCATGAGGAGTATGAAAAGATAAGGCGACAGGATATCACCTTGTCTTACACCAGTGGTGGTCCTGAATTCTTCGGACTTATGGTTTGCAGTCCTCACATAACTTCTGCCAGACTAGTAGAAGCTCTGTATAGCATGAATCAGAGATGTTGGAATGTTCTTCCTTGCCAAACAGTACCAGAGTTTGTTCCAGGGGACACTGTCAAACGCCTTTTCCAGATCTAAGAAGCAAAGATGGATCTCATTCTTATACTCAAGAGCCTTTTCACTCAACTGTCTGAGTGTGAAGATTAGGTCTTGAGTACTTTGATTTGCTCGGAAGCCACACTGGACCTCATCCATTTGTAGCTCAGCTAGGCGTCTGAGTCTCTGCTCCAGTATTCTAAAGTAGATTTTACCAGGGACATTGAGAAGGGATATGCCTCTATGATGTCCATATTGTCGGTTGTCACCCTTTTTGAAAATTAGTATTATTATGGCAATCTCCCAATCCTTTGATATAGTCTTGTTGCACCATTCTTCCCGTATGACCCTTAGGAGTAATAGATCGCCTGCTGCTCCCATGTACTTAACCATTTCTGCTGTTATACCTTCATGCCTTCCTGCTTTGCCCATCTTGATTTTATCCAGTGCTGCCTTTAGCTCTTCCATCTTTATGTCATTTTCATCACCATTGATTTCCTCTTCTGTGTCGGTGGGTATCATTTCTGATGCTTGACCTTGCTCACCATCCAGGAGCTCTGAAAAACATTCTTTCCATCTTTCCATTACTTCTTTTGGGGCAGTAAGCAATTTGCGTTGCTCGTCCTTTATAAATTTAAGAGGGTACTGTTTTTCTTTCCTCATATTCTTTATTGTCTTATACAATTTCTGTTTTTTTTTTTGCGCATCGCTTTCCAGCTTTTCTCCAAATTCTTCCCAGGTGTTTTGCTGCTAACACCTTGTTTTTTTCTGTTCTGAGTATCATATATTCTCTGTATTTATGTGTTTTTCATGCTGTGTTTTTAGCTTCTACGTATTGTTTCCATGATTTTTTTCTTCTCTATTATTTTCTATTTAACCTGATTTGTCCATCTAGGTGTCCTCTTTCTTTTGTTCCCAAGTCGAACCTCACCACATGCTTCTGCTGCAGCTGTCTTTGTGATGTCCTTGAATTTCAACCAGGGTGTTTCCAGGTCATCAAGTTGTTGTTTTGTGTTTCTCACTGCTGTAGCAATAAGCCCCTGGTATCTGGTCTTCACTTCTGGCCATCTCAGCTTGTTGATCTTAATGCTCGTTTCCTCTTTTCATTTACTTAGCTTCTTGCGTGATGTTAGGCAGTTCCTAGGCCGAGTAACTCTTTTAGTTGTTCTTTTAATTGTTAACAAGTAGTGGTCACTTCTAATCTCTGGCCCCCTCCACACTCTAGCAACCCGGACATACTTGAATGAGCTCTTCCTAACTATGGCACAGTTGATCAGTGGCTTCCCATTCTTTGTTGGTTCACACATAGTGTATACATGTATGCGCTTATGGGGGAACTTTGTGTTTGTATTGATCACATTCTGCACAGTGCAAAATCTAAGGAGTCGCTTTCCATTGTCATCAAGCGTATCTTCTCCATATAATTCTCTGTAATTTGTAATTATTATTCTGATTATATTTGGGATGTTTCTTGTTCCCTTTCCCTACTAAGTTTTTTACTTTTTACACCCTGAAGCGATAGCATTATTATGTTTTCATGGCGCTATCTCTGGTCGATCTAATAGGCTACGTTAGGTCTTAGCGGATCTTACAGGTAGTACCCACTTTCACGTAATTTCGTGTTTCCTACTTAACTCTCGCTTTATTTCATTTGCCTGACGAAGTCATTGTGGCCGCAACGATGGCTATTTTCTTTATCGTATGTCCTATCAAGGCGAATCTCCTACAGATTTTTTTTTCTTCAAATCCATCCACCCTACACCACATCTTACTGCAGTTTCCATCATCTTCCTCCGCCTGATTTGACTGACGAATTAGACGAGAGAGAGGCTGTCATGAACCAAACTGACAAGCTGAAGGCGGGTGTCTAGCCACAGAATGCAAGTCTAAGACAGACATAGGAAAAGGGTCGGGAACCCGCGGCTCGTGAGCCGCATGTAGCTCTTTGAGCTATCTCGTGCGGCTCTTGGTTCTCGGCTACTTAACTCTTAGTGTTGAAAGAATGTTTTATTAAAATATCTGAGCGTCTTTTTCACGATTTTCAAAACAAAAGTTTGTGATAAAAATTAAAGACTTGCCACCGTCTGCAAGAACTGTAAAAGAAAGAACAGGGAGGATGGCCGCTGATATAACTAGACAGCAAGTTAAAGACATTAAATCAGCATTAGGATATTCTCTGGCATGTAATGAGTCTTGTTATGTGGATGACATTGCACAAGTTGCTCTCATTTGCAGATATATAAACTCTAAAGGACCACAAGAAGAGTTCATTGAACTACTGCCACTAAGGAGACAGACTCGGGAAGAAGATATTGCAACTGCAGTATTTGAATGCTTGCAAAAGAAAGAAATAGATATCAACACAATCATATCCGTTGCTACAGATGGAGCTCCAAGCATGAGAGTGAGAGACAAGGGTTTAATTGCTTTATTTAAAAAAGTTTTAACCATGATGTGATTTCTTTTCACTGCATTATTCACCAAGAAGCCCTTTGTGCACAAACCTCCCCAGAAGAAATGTTCAAGGTAATGAAATTAGTAGTTAAGATTGTAAGCCAAATAATGGCAAGCAGTCTGAATCACCGACAGTATTGTGAGTTTATCCAAGAAGTCAATCATGAATAATCTGATCTGCTTTTGCATAACACGGTACTGTGGTTATCTAGAGGCAAGGCTCTAATGAGGTTTGCTGCTTGTTTTAATGTAGTAAAGATATGGCTGAAAGAGTAGAAACTTGAATATCCTGAGTTATCAGACCCTGACTGGTTACAGAAATTCTACTTCATGCTGGACATTACTTCTCACTTGAACCTTTTAAATAAAAAAACTCCAAGGAAAGGGCAATACAGCTATTTTGCTCTTGGAAGAAGTGCTTTCATTTGAGCACAAGCTGTCTTTGTTTGCTAGAGACATTGAAACTGGCAAATTGTGGCAGATATTATGATTAATATATTTCAGATATCTATTCTGGTATTCTACACTTGTCTTTTACCTTTCTTTCGCATACGCTCGATTGTTAACGAAAGCTCTCCCAGATTCAAACCTTTGTCATTTTTTTCTATTTCGCAACGCAATTTTTTGCGTTAGCACATTTCTTTGATATAGGTTTACGAGCAGACGTAATTAGTAACGCGAGAGGGTTTTATGTTAATTTTAAACACCAGAGATCGAGAAATCGTGGTAACAGTGACCAGAGGGCAGACAATTGTCTAGTACCTGTTCCTAAATTCGCTAGTGAAGTAATTAAACCACGGTGAGAACGAGTAGATCAAAGACGGGCTTCGCTCGATGACCACGTCTGAAAGTAATAAAGTAATTAAACACGGTCTGGTCAATTTCGATTAGCCGGAGTTCTTGTTTTTCGGCGAGTGGGTAGATTTCTTTTCATTTTGGAATCTGATCAGAGAATTTACTGTACGTGTAAGGTCTAATTTTCGGTGGATTATTAACTTATTTCCTTTCATCAGATATATATATATATATATATATATATATATATATATATATATATATATATATATATATATATATATATATATATATATATATATATATATATATTTATATATATATATAAATATATATATAAACTAGTAGTGTTGAGTTATTTAAGTGGTAAATCGCCTATTTCATTTCACTAGTTTAATTTCTGTGCAGAGTGATTAAATGATACGAAGGGCGTTCAGAAAGTAATGCACCACATCGTTTTTCTCAGCTAATAATGAAGATAGAAGCATGAAATTTTGCACACTTTAAATATGGCATGTGCCAATTCTGTGCACTAAATTGCACCGCAACCGGCCAAATAATACGGCTGCCCTAAACCGTTGAAATGGAGCGTGTTAACAACTTGCGTTATAAACAGAAAATTGTGATAGAATTTCTCGTTGCAGAGAAGGAAACTGTTGTGAATATTCACAAGCGTCTATGTGATGTGTATGGAAGTTTTGCAGTCGACGGGAGTTTTCAGTCGCTGGGTTCAGAGAATCAAAGAGTCAGGAAGTGGAGATACGGAGCTGCTTGATCGGCCGCGCTGTGGACGTCCTGCCACAGCCACCAACGCAGAAATGTTGAAATGCGCTGAGGGCATTATTCTTACTGATAAGCGAATCACTACTCAACAATTGGCCTTACAGCTGTCAGTCAGCATTGGTAGTGTAAATGCAGTTATAAAAACTCTCGGATTTTCTAAGGTTTGCGCAAGATGGGTTCCTCGAAGTCTCACAAATGACCACCAATTGCAAAGGAAAGCAAGAAAGCAATTTCTTCTGAATTGTTGGAGCGTTTCAATGCTGATGGAGAAAACTTTTTGGCTAAGATCGTTACAGGCGACGAAACCTGGGCACATCATTTTGAACCTGAGACAAAAAAGACAGTCAATGGAGTGGCATCGTCCGCTATCACCAAGAAGAAAGAAATTCAAGACAATTCCTTCAGCTGGAAAGGTCATGATCACTGTCTTTTGGGACATTGAAGGTGTTGATCTTGTGGACGTTATGCCAAGAGGAGAGACAATCAATTCGCAAGCTTACATTAGGACATTGAAAAAACTCAATCAACGTTTTCGCAGGGTTCGGCCGCACAAGAATCCAGCAGACCTGCTTTTCTTTCACGACAATGCGCGCCCTCACACAAGTCTGGCAACACGGGAAGCAATCACCAAATTGGGTTGGACTGTACTACCCCATCCACCCTATAGTCCCGATTTAGCACCCCCTGATTTTCATCTATTTGGTCCACTTAAAGATGCACTCCGTGGGACAAGGTTTGAAGATGATGAAGGAGTGATTCATGCAGCGAAGAAATGGCTACATGATCAAGACAAAATCTGGTACGGGCTAGGAATACATGCACTTGTTTCGCGCTGGCATAAAGCCGTACATAATATACGATACTTACGTGAGGGAAGGATAGGTGTAACGGTGTGTTGTTTTACTTGAAGTATGTATGTATATCGTTACATCGTTGTGGATGGGTACCAACCTTTAGAGGTGAAGGAATTGGTCCTTCTGGGATGTAGCAAGATGTTGTAAGTATATGTTGTTGGTATCCCTCCTTACGGTCCAGTAGTATTAATGTACATATGCAACATTGTCCACATTACCTAGTACAGAGTACATCACTGACTCACGACGAGGAAAGTCATAAAGGTGTTGAACAGCTGGTGACGTTTTCTCAATATTTATTAACGACACAACGACGACATCGAAACGGCATAGTCATTGACAACACTTGTAGACATCACAGCATGTTAATGGAGAATAATGTAACTGTCGTCAATGCATTGTAAACGACTGTAAATGTATTCAGGTGTGGAAACCATCATCCTTTTCTATAACAGCCTATATATATATAAATGTAGGAGATTAAATCCCTTCTCCTTTTCTGACCTCCAGCAAGACAGACATGACTTCTGGAGTATCAAGTAATGTCCTCTAATTTCATTTAATAACAAAGGTATCGAACCTAAACTGACGTGGAACCGCCGGAGCAGCAAAGTCCAACAAGTAGATACCTTTAGGACATGCATCAACCCGATGCATAACAACATGGTGATTCGTGAGTTGAAAAACTTCTCAGAACGTAGACTCTTTCCCGCCCAGGGGAAAGTTGGTAAATAGGCACAAAATGTCAATCATGAAAGTTAGCGACAATGATAATCAAGTAGAGCAATTACCTTCTCTTCAGGAATAAATACACAACTCACTCGCCTCCAGGCGCTTTGAATCACAAAGGGGAATATCATCTGAGATGAACAAACACTATAGAGGACTTCCATTCCCCGAACAATATAATCATGACAGACGCTGAAAAGCGTCTAGCTCTCTCGACAAAATCTGTGACACTCCCGGGCGGAAGCTTGTTCAAAACCCACACCCAAAAACCAGACATGCGCAGAAAAGCTCGATTCGAATACAATTGACACAACCCCGAAGCTATGGGCATATTCTAAGAACGACACTTAAAATCGAGCCTTATAAGGATAGGAAATAACTATCGACGCAGGTTGCCAAACGTTTCCAAGAAAAGTGGGCTTGTGCGCTCCAAAAATGGACACGACCCAAGATCGGTCAAACAACAATACCGGCAACCTAAGGGCATAAGAACAGGTGACCACTTAAAGTAAAAAGTAACTTCAATTCCAAGAGTTATATACCTTGCATTATAAAAATTGAGTACACAGATACCATAGCAAAATTCTTATGCGTAACAATAGGATTGTGAATACTGTTATGATTAGGTATTCTGTATGTTCTTTTTCTTTTATACAGTAATTGGGTCAAGCCCAAAATCTACCAGCGGTTTTCAGTATATTTGAGAATAACCATAAGAAGAAACATTGTGTACTTTAATACGTGGGTTTCCCAGATAAACCTGTCTGGCATTGTGGTTGCCTCCAGAAAAGAGCCAGAGTACCCACCTAACTGACTTTATGACTAAATGGCGTCACTGTTCCTATCGAGCCAGATGATATTTCTTTCTTAAATCTCATGTACATTCAGCTCCTGTGGCGAAAAATTACTAACAGTAACATTTCCGACATTTGACCAAATTGTGGTGTGACAAAGAATTTTTATATTGAGAGAAGTTACCAACCTGTCATTTCCTAAATATCCTAACGGGATCGTGGGCTCACCAGAGGGGGAAAGGATTACACCTATGGGTCTATTCTTTTATTAATTCATTAACTTATGTGTATTTATATGTGATTGATATTCAAATTTATTGTTGTGGTGAAGTTCTTTATGTTAGTAAAATTTACATAAACTGTATTCAAGTGTGTCGGTCAGCTCGTCCCAAAATATCTATTTTCCATTGTTATAGTTTTCACGTCTGTGCGTCTAACTGTCGTCACTTATGTGTGTGTGTATGTGAGTGGTAGATATATATTAATATATATATTCTAGTAGACTGTCTGACTAATCTAGATCTGTTGTAGAGATAGGCTGACCGAGAGAAGCTTCTCGAGTTTCAGGGACAGACTCTATTACTTTCCACCATCTCACTCGTGAAAATATATTTCTTATATTATCTCCCACTGTAGTGAAATTGACAGAGATACAACGGTAAAATACCTCCAAAGATAACATGTAAGGATAAAAACATAATGCGTAGGCTGCTGATAGTACATGATCGCCCAGACCGCGGGTCATCACCCTCCATAAAAATTGACTTGCTAGACAGGAGGGGAACGGCGGATAAAAAGGAAAAAAATATGACTGGAAAGATTGCGTGAGACTAGAAAGGCTAAGGAGACGCAATTGGGGGGGAAACGGAGAAAAGTCACGTTTCCCAAGTTGACATAAAGTAAGGAACTCGACAGAAGGGACCTTGGATATGTTACGCCACAGTCATTTATTGGTCGCTTTTGCGATACCAAGCCTTTGATTTGAATTCAGCGGCAGAACGCGGATGTTTGGAATATTACAAAAATTAAAAAGTAACTTTTTCGTAATATTAATGTTAGGAATATAAAAATTAGCTGGCCGGATGGCCCATTCTGAGCAGTGAACTAATATGTTCTTAATTTTACAGACGGATAGATAATATTGAAGATAATGACAAAAGACAGTGTTGTTCACATCAACGACAGACTGTATGGAATAAAAAGTGTCGCTATTTGCACAAAAAAACACGACCTCGAGACGCAGGTGTTCAAATCTACTTAGTAGGGAAGCGAAGGGACATTGGTGGGAGCTGTGTCTAAATATAACTTTTAACGACAAAATTTTGGAGGGGAGAGAAAGGTTGGTTCAAAAAATCAAGTACGTTTTGAAAAAAAACAAGTAGAGACGGACAGACTAACAGATAAACATCCATACTTGACTGAAGCATGACTGAAATGACTTTAGGGTAGGAAATTTGAATTTGAAATAAACCTAGGCAGTGATTGGCCACAGACAATCATTTTATCGGCGCTCAGACGCGCAAGTGGGGCCATTCCTCAATAGTTGTTCGATGATAGACACAGTATTTTAAAGTGTGGTGATTTCCAAATGAAAGAAAGTGAAATAAGTTCAGGGACGCCATACTATAGCCAGCAGCTCAGCTGAGTTTTGCTAGCATTTCTGTGTTCTTTATTCATAATCTGGTAAGATTGAAATTATTGCTTTGTATATTTTGAATATTGTTTAATGTTCGAGTGATTTGATACTGCCATATCATAATCTAGCCTTACAAACAAGTAGGGATTTGCTCTAGACCCCCCGCCCAAGTCAGGGTCTAGGGACCAACAATATACATAAACTCCAGCAAGGGTTAGGAAAGACAGATCAAGTGTTGAGAATAATGAAACATATTACCTATCCACTTTTAGGGAAGGAAACTAATAAATATTTTTCAGAATCTATAGTCTGGGAGGACCTATCTGATGTAAAACCACCATGGTAAATGTGCTGTTTGGTCAGAGAGATCTGACCTGTCTGTATGATGTGGTTGTTGTGTCCGTGTTGTGTCCAGACGTGGGTAGAGAATAGAATTTTGACACATAGCCAATACTTTGATTGCAGAGCTGTGAGTTTCAGTTGTCAACAAGGCGGTGTCCATTCAGGTGGTGATTTTACTCGAGTGTATCTGTGCAGTACGTTGTGACAGAGACCACTATTATTGCCCGCCAGCACGGAGAGGTGGGACCACCAGATTTCAGCACCAGAGCTACATATGCAAGTTGAGTGAGCCTCTGGTCTGCTGGAAGTTCACCAACGCCTTTTAGTTACTAATACCCCATAAAATTCCTGTAATTTACTGGACACTGTGTAGTCAATATAGACAGGTGTGATGAGGCCACCCCAACAGCACAAGCATTAACTATCCTCCCAAGTAGATGACTACTAGAACATTTTAATAAAACTAACTAGTCTAGTACTTATATATGTACACTCTTGCATTTATTATGTAACATTCCATGCATTTCTTTCATAATTTTTAAATCCTTTTAAAAAAAAAAAAAAAAAAAAGTTCTGGTCAACATAAAACTTGATCCAGAACAAATAAATGTAATATAATTCTATCAAAAATTTTACACTCTTGAGTTAGTTCAGTGTATTATAATATTTGTTAAATATTATTAGTCTGCTTAAATATCTGTGGGTGTATCTATAACTATCACACCACATTACATATCATTACCCTAGACATTTTACATAGCTACATTCATTAAGAAAAAAAAAAATTGAGTGTGAGGTCGTAGTGGTAGCAAGAAAGGCCTTCTGACAATTCACAACTACATTTTATCTCAGGAGCCTTCACAGCTGGCCTCATACATTACATTTAGTAATATCACCATCATACAATACCATCAAACCCACTACATACATTGGGGTCTTGTCCAGGGATAATTAGCCCAACAGTAATATTAGGATCTCCTGGTTGGAGAAATAAAATTAGGGAAAAAAATTGTGAAATTCCCTTTAAAATTAAAAGTGTCCCTGCAGATAAAAGTTGGTGAATCTTCACAGCCAGTGATAATTAATTAGTTAACTGGTTAGTTAGAATTAGTTAGACTATAGTCATAAGAAGTACTTAGTGTATTTACTGGTTAGAGATTTAGCTTGTATATTATTATATTGTCTGAAAAGTATGGCGGAGCTAGCAAAATTCCGATCAGCTGCTGTGCTGACCGCAAAGGAGATGGGAATGGATGGTCAAATTTTAATTCAATATGTAACGGCTGAATGTGATAAATATATTGAAAGGGAAGATAGAAAGGTAGCTGAAGAGAAGAGGTTACAAATTGAGGCTGATAGAGAAATTAAGAGGCTGCAGATTGAGGCAGAAGAAAAAAGACAGCAAAGGGAGGCAGAAGAAAAACGACAGCAAAGGGAGGCAGAAGAAAAAAAGGTTGACTGCCGAAAGGGAGGCAGAAGATAGAAGGTTGCAAAGGGAGCACGAATTACGACTAAGGGAGCTGGAATTACAAGGCCCGGCTCCTGAAAATGGTGCCAGCCCTTTTTGCCTCAGATGCTACGCCCAGTCTGGGAGCCTCAAACTCAGCTATGGGGTTTCATTTAGACCATTTTGTTGAAAAAGACGATGACATAGAGGGGTACCTAGGACGTTTTGAGTTATTAGCTACTACATATGGGTTAGAGAGAGAGAGGTGGAGTTTAAAGCTATCACAGGGATTGAGAGGTACTTCTTATGAAGTATTTGCCAAAATGAACAGGGAAGACCAAGACAATTATGACATGTTAAAGCAGGCTTTGTTATTAAGGTACGAGAAGAATGGTGAATTTTATCGTAAGAAATTTAGAAATGCCAAACTGTTGTCTGGGGAGACATACCACCAATTCTCTGCTAGACTAGAAACCTATTTGGAGAAATGGACGGCTCTGGGGAAGACCCAAGATCTTAAAGAAATGATCATGATTGAGCAATTGAGAGAGTCCATGGCTCCAGACATGAGAAAATTTCTCATGGAACAAGGTGCAGAGAAGTTGGGGGAAATTTTAAATGTTGCTGAGAGGTATCAGGCAGCTCAGGCAGAGGTAAGTGGTGCTAAAAAGAAGCACATAGACAATTTTAAAGCTCCACAGCAATTTAATAAATTTGATAATAGAGAGCAGGGAAATAAAGGTAGGACAAACTTTGAGCGGCCAAGAAATGACTATCGCGACAGAAACTCACAGTTCAATGACCAAAAGTTCAATGAAAGAAAACCGTTGAACCAAGGAAAAAGATGGTGTAAATGGTGCAAGAAGGATAACCATAACACCGAATTTTGTAGAAGGAAACCTTCAAACATTGCTGCAATGAAGTCGGGGACGCGAAGATTAAAGGTTAATCCTAATGGACAACAGGAACCTTATCACCCCCCAGTTTGTGAGGATGTTATTTGTAATGGGGTCACCATAAGGTGCCTTTATGATACAGGTTTGGATTATGATTCAGTTGTGAAGTCTAGCCTAGTGGACCCAAGTCAGTATACCACAGAAACAGTGGAAATACAAGGGGCGACTAAGGACATACCACTCATGACACTTCCCATCGCAAGGATAACGGTGAAAACTCGCTATGTGGAAGGAGAAATCAGAGCAGCAGTGATAGATGAACCAATCTACCCTCTGATATTGGGGTGTAGATACGTCTTCTTGGGGAATCCCGAGAAACCTGTGATCATGGCGACAGTGCAGACCAGGTCACAGAAGAAGGAGGAAGAAGGTGAACCTATAAATGCTCATCCAGAGGAGATGAGGAAGGCGCAGGCTGAGGATAGGACACTCAAGCCCTGTTTTAAAAAATTGCCCAAATGCCACACACCTCCGAGCAAGGGGGAATATTTCATGAAGAACAAACTCTTATACAGGAAGGCCGGAACTGGAACAAATGGTCACAACCAGCTGGTTCTTCCCACCTCATATAGAGATAAAGTGATGGAACTCGGGCATGCGATTCCCTTCAGTGGTCACATGGGGATCAGCGCCACAGGACAGCGTATAGCTTGTCATTACTTCTGGCCAGGGATAACGGAGGATATAAAAAGATATGTCAAATCCTGCCCAGAATGTCAAAGGGTAGCTCCAAAGCACTGGACTGCTCCTGCAACTCTAGGGGAAATGCCCATAGTGGGAACACCTTTTGAGAGGGTTGCAGTGGATATTGTAGGACCTCTCACTCGGACCAAGAGGAGGAACAGTTACATCCTTACTCTGGTGGACACTTGTTCTATGTGGGGAGAGGCGGTAGCCCTGCCATCAATTGATTCAAAACATGTAGCAGAGGCACTACTTACAATATTTACCCGATTAGGATTCCCGCATCAAATCTTGACGGATAATGGACCTCAGTTCAAGGGGAAACTAACGGAAGAAGTTTTTAAGCTATTTCAAGCCAGACACTTTCATTGTAGTCCGTACCATCCACAAGGGAACGGCCAGGTAGAGAGGTTCAACGGGACTCTCATTTCTATCCTGAGAAAGCTGGCACACGAAAAACCGGATCTGTGGGATCAATTCCTGCCCGCCGCATTGTTTGCGTACCGGGAGGTACCACATAGTTCAACCGGGATGGCTCCCGCAACTCTGCTATTTGGGAGGCCAATAAAAGGTCCATTAGAAGCTCTATTAAGGACCTGGACAGATGAGAAGGCGGAAGAGACTGTTACCTCATCGTATCAATACGTGAACGAACTGACCACTCGTTTGAAAGCTGGATGGAAACTGGCAAATGATAATTTGAAGCAAGCCAGGAAGAAACATGCAGCATATTTTAATAGGAAGGCAAAGGACAGGAAACTGGCAGTCGGAGAGAAGGTGCTGCTTCTACTACCCGGAAGCCAGAATAAATTACAAATTGGTTGGCAAGGTCCATATACGGTTCTAGAGAAAGTGTCTAGAACAAACTATAAAATTGACAAAAAGGGGAAGGAGAAAGTTTATCATGTAAACCTGTTAAAGAAGTATCTGGACAGACCACTCCAGGAAAGCACCCCCTTATTGACCTTGGCTATTGCAACCCAGATGCAAAAAGAACCACTCACCTCACATGAATACCCATTACATCCCTGTGAAACCGCAGCACAGGTAAAAGTCAGTAAGCACCTGACTAAAAACCAGAGGGAGAGAGTTCAACAAGATCTGGAGGAACATACAGATGTATTAACAGATAAACCAGGCCTTACAAATTTGCTACAGTATGACATGAAACTGGTAGACTCAAACCCAATCTGTATGAGAGCCTATTCTATTCCGTTCGCGAAGGAGAAGGCATTGAAGGAAGAAATAGAGTATTTGTTGAAGGAGGGGATTATTTCGCACAGTGAATCATCTTTTAGTTCTAGTGTCGTTTTGTTGAGAAAACCGTCTGGGGAACACAGACTGTGCATAGATTACAGGAAACTGAATGCTGTCACAGAAGGACAAGTGGATCCATTACCAGACACAAAACAGTTATTTGCCAGACTGAACAAGGCAAAATACTTTTCAAAGGTGGATCTTAGTAAAGGCTATTAACAGATCCCAGTGAAGCCTGAAGTGAGACCTTATTTGGCTTTTAGCACTTCGGATGGACATTATGAATTCAATATGCTACCATTCGGACTGAAAAATGCTCCGAGTGTGTTTTCAAGGATGATGCGCAAATTGTTGGATTCCCTGAATAACCCATGTATCACGAATTTCATGGATGATATTCTCGTCGCCACAGAGACATTTGAAGAACACATTGAAGCTCTGGAGATGTTGTTTGATAGACTTCGGGAGGCGAACTTAACGGCTAGGCCAACAAAATGTTGTATTGGATGCAAAGAGTTGGAATTCTTGGGACACACTGTATATCAGGGTAATATGACCCCTGATCCTAAGAACTTGGAAAAAACTGCAGAGAGCACCTAGGCCGCAAACAAAAAAGGACGTGCGATCATTTGTGTCGTTATGCGGATTTTATCAGAAATACATCAAGAATTTTAACGCCATTTGTGCTCCTCTGACTGATCTGACTCGCAAGGGACTTCCAGATAAAATTATTTGGACTGCACAATGTGAACTAGCGTTCCAAGAGTTAAAGGAAAAACTCACTAGCAAGCCTATTCTCAAACTGCCTGATTTGACACAGGACTTTGTCTTAAGAACCGATGCAAGTAATGTAGGACTAGGAGGGGCTTTGTTGCAAAGATCATCTTCACCTGATGGGGAACTGAAACCAGTCGCTTATGCAAGCCGTAAATTGAATAAGGCGGAACAAAGATACTCCACAAGCGAAAAAGAATGTTTAGCGTTAATCTGGGCAATAAAGAAGTTTCAAATTTATCTGTATGGTAGGACTTTTGTGGTGGAGACGGACCATCAGCCTCTCGTATTCTTATCTCAGGCTAAGCATGAAAACGCAAGATTGCTGAGGTGGTCTTTATTGCTTCAACCTTATCAGTTCAGTATCCAATATATCCCAGGCAAATTGAATGTCGGTGCAGATTTCCTCAGTCGGCACCCCTGTGATCAAAATTAGAGTAGTGGCAGACGTGAGGAGTAATTTTACCTATGTGTATCGCTGGTTTTGGAACTTGCCATAGGCATGTTTTCAAGTGGGGAGATGTGTAGTGAAATTGACAGAGATACAACGGTAAAATACCTCCAAAGATAACATGTAAGGATAAAAACATAATGCGTAGGCTGCTGATAGTACATGATCGCCCAGACCGCGGGTCATCACCCTCCATAAAAATTGACTTGCTAGACAGGAGGGGAACGGCGGATAAAAAGGAAAAAAATATGACTGGAAAGATTGCGTGAGACTAGAAAGGCTAAGGAGACGCAATTGGGGGGGAAACGGAGAAAAGTCACGTTTCCCAAGTTGACATAAAGTAAGGAACTCGACAGAAGGGACCTTGGATATGTTACGCCACAGTCATTTATTGGTCGCTTTTGCGATACCAAGCCTTTGATTTGAATTCAGCGGCAGAACGCGGATGTTTGGAATATTACAAAAATTAAAAAGTAACTTTTTCGTAATATTAATGTTAGGAATATAAAAATTAGCTGGCCGGATGGCCCATTCTGAGCAGTGAACTAATATGTTCTTAATTTTACAGACGGATAGATAATATTGAAGATAATGACAAAAGACAGTGTTGTTCACATCAACGACAGACTGTATGGAATAAAAAGTGTCGCTATTTGCACAAAAAAACACGACCTCGAGACGCAGGTGTTCAAATCTACTTAGTAGGGAAGCGAAGGGACATTGGTGGGAGCTGTGTCTAAATATAACTTTTAACGACAAAATTTTGGAGGGGAGAGAAAGGTTGGTTCAAAAAATCAAGTACGTTTTGAAAAAAAACAAGTAGAGACGGACAGACTAACAGATAAACATCCATACTTGACTGAAGCATGACTGAAATGACTTTAGGGTAGGAAATTTGAATTTGAAATAAACCTAGGCAGTGATTGGCCACAGACAATCATTTTATCGGCGCTCAGACGCGCAAGTGGGGGCCATTCCTCAATAGTTGTTCGATGATAGACACAGTATTTTAAAGTGTGGTGATTTCCAAATGAAAGAAAGTGAAATAAGTTCAGGGACGCCATACTATAGCCAGCAGCTCAGCTGAGTTTTGCTAGCATTTCTGTGTTCTTTATTCATAATCTGGTAAGATTGAAATTATTTCTTTGTATATTTTGAATATTGTTTAATGTTCGAGTGATTTGATACTGCCATATCATAATCTAGCCTTACAAACAAGTAGGGATTTGCTCTAGACCCCCCGCCCAAGTCAGGGTCTAGGGACCAACAATATACATAAACTCCAGCAAGGGTTAGGAAAGACAGATCAAGTGTTGAGAATAATGAAACATATTACCTATCCACTTTTAGGGAAGGAAACTAATAAATATTTTTCAGAATCTATAGTCTGGGAGGACCTATCTGATGTAAAACCACCATGGTAAATGTGCTGTTTGGTCAGAGAGATCTGACCTGTCTGTATGATGTGGTTGTTGTGTCCGTGTTGTGTCCAGACGTGGGTAGAGAATAGAATTTTGACACATAGCCAATACTTTGATTGCAGAGCTGTGAGTTTCAGTTGTCAACAAGGCGGTGTCCATTCAGGTGGTGATTTTACTCGAGTGTATCTGTGCAGTACGTTGTGACAGAGACCACTATTATTGCCCGCCAGCACGGAGAGGTGGGACCACCAGATTTCAGCACCAGAGCTACATATGCAAGTTGAGTGAGCCTCTGGTCTGCTGGAAGTTCACCAACGCCTTTTAGTTACTAATACCCCATAAAATTCCTGTAATTTACTGGACACTGTGTAGTCAATATAGACAGGTGTGATGAGGCCACCCCAACAGCACAAGCATTAACTATCCTCCCAAGTAGATGACTACTAGAACATTTTAATAAAACTAACTAGTCTAGTACTTATATATGTACACTCTTGCATTTATTATGTAACATTCCATGCATTTCTTTCATAATTTTTAAATCCTTTTTAAAAAAAAAAAAAAAAAAAAGTTCTGGTCAACATAAAACTTGATCCAGAACAAATAAATGTAATATAATTCTATCAAAAATTTTACACTCTTGAGTTAGTCAGTGTATTATAATATTTGTTAAATATTATTAGTCTGCTTAAATATCTGTGGGTGTATCTATAACTATCACACCACATTACATATCATTACCCTAGACATTTTACATAGCTACATTCATTAAGAAAAAAAAATTGAGTGTGAGGTCGTAGTGGTAGCAAGAAAGGCCTTCTGACAATTCACAACTACATTTTATCTCAGGAGCCTTCACAGCTGGCCTCATACATTACATTTAGTAATATCACCATCATACAATACCATCAAACCCACTACACCCACTGAGCTATCACCTTTTCTATTTCTATTCAGAAGGGTCCAACCTATGTCTTAATTCCCTTATCATAAATCTACGACACAAATTATTATACTTCCCAGCATTCATAGAACATATGAAAACTGCTGAAAGTATCATTGACCTCAAGTTCCTCAAAAATGTTATTGAGAAAATGACAGTTTCATTTGCTGATCGCTTTCATGAGTTTAGAAAAGAAAAGGCAAACTTGTCATTTTTGATAAAATCTCTTGAAACAGATATCATCAAACTGAATTGTTCAGCCTTTCCTGAAATTGACCAAGCTGATTTTGAACTTGAATTGATAGATTTAGAGGACAAAGCATTGTGGTGTTCAAAATTTACACATCTGGTGCATAGTCTTGACAATCTTGAAATACAAAAATCAGCCCTGTCACCACAACACAAGTGGTCTGAAATAAGTGAGCTCAGAAAACAAGATCAGATCATATTGAATGTTTGGAACTGTTTAACCGACAGCTATGGTCAGCTGAAGAAATTTTCATTTGAGCTTTTTTCAATTTTTGGGTCAACATATTTTTGTGAACAATAATTTTCCAGCATGAATTATATCAAAAGCAAATTAAGAAGCCAATTGAATGGCGTGAGTTTCCAGTCATGCTTGAAAATGAAAGCAGATTATTCACCAAACATTGATCAACTTAGCAAGGAAACCCAACAGCAAAAGTCTCATTAAATTTCCTTACTTTTCATTTATATATATTATTTTATTATTAATGTTACATCGTATATGAATATTTGTTTCTGAAATTTTTTTTCCTTATTGTGTATTAAAATAGCATTTGAAAAATTGTGTTTATTATTTTATTTATTATTTACCTCTACACCTCACGGTAGAAGGGGAACGACTAAGTAAGTAGTAAGTAAGTGTTTATTATTTCAATTTAGTATCGTAGATGAAGGTCAACAACGGCTCGTACGAATTAGCCCAACGCCACTGGTACAGTTCCATAACATTTATTAGACTGATAGATAGATCGTGGAAATCAATTACATTTAG
Source organism: Oreohelix idahoensis (assembly GCA_024509875.1). NCBI lineage: Eukaryota > Metazoa > Mollusca > Gastropoda > Stylommatophora > Oreohelicidae > Oreohelix > Oreohelix idahoensis. The sequence continues at coordinate 550,763 of JAMPIV010004905.1, forward strand.
CAAGCGCACCGACATAATACTAAAGCTAACATTGCCTGTAGGACATAACAAACTACAGTATTCATACACTGTCTCTCCGAACACACCATCACAATATATAGAATGTCCTAGGTGCGGTATACACTCTTCGAACACAATAATCCCTCAAACAAATCTATGTGCGGAAAAACACCATCGCACTAATACAACACCCTTCCGGTGTATATCACTTATCTTTAGTGATTGGCGGCATGAACATCGCCATATAGATTCTTTTAGAATCTCTTCCTGACGGGAATTGAACAACGCCTGTATTATTCCGATACAGCTACAAAGCGGGAAACGCGTCGCCTTACTCCTCCGTAGCTCCAAGGTGGAAGGTCGTCACCTTATAATGTTCTCCAAGAACATACAGTTATGGCTCCAACAGGAACACTTCCAGGCGGTACAATGATCTTCGCCTGTGCAATCGGTAGAACCTACACCATATAATAAATATATCCTCACATAGTAGAATAATCACATCTGTCGTTCTCCACAGTCACACAATACGAGCTGCCAGATCGGCTGCCAAACACAGTTTCAGTCACCCCAGACTTGTATTCACTCAAACGCTCTCTCCCAGCGCACGCACAAGTCACAACAATGCTAACATAAAGTCAGACCTTAACTCAATACCTGAGTTACACTTAACCAAGTGTTAACAACAGTTCAGTGACCTTCAACACCAATCACTATCATCATGTACACTCATTAAACTGTTCTGTGACAAATACCATGTGATTTATTTGTCTTGCGGCTCTTCATTTTTTTTAATGGAGTCAACATTAAATATTTGGCTCTTTGTCATGGAAAGGTTCCCGACCCGCGACCTAGGAGGTACTAATACAGAGTTATTAGTCATCATAAGGCGGTTTGCGTTGCACTATGTTACGCGCCATGTGGCCCAGTGCATCCTGCTTCAATGCAGCATGCATTTATATGGGGGCAGCTTCCCTACCTTATGGCTTCTTCTAAACTTCCTTGCAGTTGTGCTACATTATATGGCTGTTCTGTACTTGACTGGTCACTACAAAATTAAGAAAACTTGTAACTACAAAAATTAAGCCGTCATCTTGGCCGGAAGTCGGAAATTCATTTTATGTACGAGGTATTACTAGCAAGAAAGCATGTAGAAGACAACATCTCGTAAGGTGTATCAATAACAACATTAGATAACAATTTTTCTCACATATTTTCATAATTTTTATGATTGATTTTAAATTGGTCTTGACATGACCAAGGAGACTGTCTAATTTTTTTTCCCCAGGCTAACTTGTCCTATAAATTTCATGGAATTGACAACAGAAACTTAGCGCCATGATGTCATCATAAAACCAGCCTTTGCAATAAAGACATATAAAGCACTTATCCATTGTGTTTTTGACTGTTATTTGATTACTTAACCTAAATTTCTTTCCCTTGTGAATTCGCTTAGATTACTTCTTATTTCTGTTGTCAGTAATTATTTTCTGTTCGTCGTACGTACCGACAACTAGAAATATCATGCCTTTACTTAGTGGTGTCAACTAAAGTAGGTAAAGCTTTTTATTACGACAAAGGAAGAAACGAATGGTCTACTTTACGACCCAAATGCCTTTGTCAGGGACTCACAAACAAAAACATAAGTGAAAGAAGGGAGCACTGAAAAATGCATTACTAAACATAAAAATGATAGAACCCGTAAATGGTAGTAAGTATTCTCGTGGAAATCAACATAAACAAAATGGCCACTCGAAAAGACCCGGTACAGAAGTGGTGCTGTTGAATACAATTAAAAATTAGAGCGGAAAAAAATAAGAAACAGCTAGTGGGGAGAGAAGCAAGCGGGGAAGAAATGAAATGCTATTTTATATCGCGAAATAACAAATACAGAACAAAAATAAATCAATAAATAAAAAATAAGTGTAACGAAGCGAGAACAAATATTTGCAATCTAAAAATATCAATGAATAAATGGAAAAGATGTCTCAAACAAAACAGTATTTGGTAATTATACCTGTCGCGAGGTGGTTAAGAGTATGTCTGAGGTAAGATAATTATGAGTGAGATGCGTGATAGCAGATATAAATAGTCACGAATAAGAATAGAGAGTGACGTATGGAGAGAAGGAGAGAAGAAAGATATGCATATCTATTAAATCACTTCTTTTCCGTCACTATTAAAATGTCGTAAGGCACTCTTCCTCTCCGAAATATAATAAGTAGTGCAATAAGGACAAGACAAGTCAGCATTCACGTGACAGGTGAAATATGAAGTAAATTCATAAATAAATATATATATATATATATATATATATATATATATATATATATATATATAATATATATATATATATATATATATATATATATATATATATATATATATATATATATATATATATATATATATATATATATATATATATATATATATATATATATATATATATATATATAAATATATATATATATATATAAATATATATATATATATATATATATATATATATATATATATATTATATATATATATATATATATATATATATATTATATATATATATATATATATATATATTTATTTATATATATTTATATATATTTATATATATTTATATATATATTTATATATTTATATATTTATATATTTATATATTTATTTATATTTATATTTATATTTATTTTTTTATTATTGTTAACCAGTATTTATACAGAACATAATAGAAACGATAACATATAAATTATCACCCGATAAACGTACAAAAAGTGATTAATAAGTAATATAAATAGACAATAAAAAATCTCTAGACCAAACTAGCAGAAATTAGTCCCCAGTCCTCTTTAGAAGGACGACTTATTCTGTGTCATTAACTAAATCCAGAGGGGTATACACCTTTTTAGTTAGAAATCACCAATTACGAATATCCCTGAGTCCGTTTGACTAATACTTACTTACTTAGTCGTTCCCCTTCTACCATGAGGTGTAGAGGTTTGGAAGAGAGAGAGCGCCAGACTATCCTATCGGCTGTCTTCCTCCTGGCCTGGTTCCATTCTAGTCCTCGGTCCTTCAAAGATTGTCTAATGTTGTCCTCCCAGCGGACTCTGGGTCGTCCACGGGGTCTGGATCCTTGGCTCTTTGTTTCCCATGCTTGTCGTGGTATCCTATCTTCTCCAATTCTGCAGACATGGCCAAACCATCTTAATTGGGACTGTTCTACTTGGGTCTGCAGGGGGTAGGATTTAAGGCCTTGACGTAACTTCTGGTTGCGTACCATGTCTCTTCTTGTTACTTCAACCACCTTCCTCAGCTACCTCATTTCTGAGGTTTGGATCTGGCTTTTATGGGTTGTACCTGAGTCCGTTTGACTAATACCAGTCTTCTTCTTCTTCTTTGATCCTTAGCCGTCGACCGTCAAAGCAGTCAGGGCCATCACGCCTAGTGGCGTCTTGTAGGGCAACAACAAATTGATTCCACTTTGCTCGGTCGGTGGCCATCCTTCGTACAGAGCTACAACTCTGGTTCATTCTTTGCATCTCAGCCTCCACAGTCCTCCGCCAGGTTGTTTTTGGTCGGCCTCTCTTTCGTTTTCCTTCAGGGGTCCAAAGCATAGCTGTTCTTGTGATGGCATCAGGGTCTCTTCTGAGGACATGGCCAACCCAGCTCCAGCGTCTGCCAGCTATGATGGTGTGAATGTCCTCTTGCTTGCTACGAGTAAGCAGATCTTGGTTAGTGATGGTATTCGGCCAAAAGATTCGGTGAATCTTTCTTAGGCATGTTGTGTGAAAAGAGGACAATTTCGACATTTCCTTCTCTGTAACTCTCCAGCATTCCGCACCATAGAGAAGCACAGAAAGCACACAGCTCTGATATAATCTTAATTTTGTGCTTGTGCTATATTGGGAGGACTTCCAGATGTTGTTTAGGCTAAAGAAGGCTGTTCTTGCCTTATTCATTCTGATGTTGATGTCTTTGCCTGCCCCGCCGTCTAGTGTTACTATGCTTCCTAGGTATGTGAAGGTATCTGTCTGTACTAATTGCTGATTCCTTACTGATATGGGCTCAGGGTTGCTTACATTGAGCGTCATGACCTCAGACTTCTTAAAATTTATATTCAAGCCAACCTGCTGGCTACACTTATTTAGCCTATCCGTTTTTTCCTGGATGTGTTGATGTGAATGTGCTAGTAGTGCAATGTCATCTGCATATTCCAGATCTTCCAATGTAGAAAATGTTGTCCATCTTATTCCTCTTGGACTGCCCTCTGTTGTCTGGCGCATCACCCAGTCTATGACAGTTAAAAATAGAGTGGTTGATAAGGGGCATCCCTGTCGTACTCCTGTCTTCACCTCAAAGGTTAGGTTGCTCTGCCCAACACTACACGTAAAATTGGCATAGAGGCTTTTTATGATTGACACTATGCAGCTTGGAATTCCATAAGCCCTCAGTATTTTCCATAAACTGTCCCTATGTATGCTGTCGAAAGCCTTTTCAAATTCAACAAAATTAATGTAAAGCTGTCTTTGCCATTCTGAGCACTGCTCTATAATGTTCCTGAGAGTGAATATATGATCTACACATCTCCTGTTCTTTCTAAATCCTGCTTGTTCTTTCTTCAGTTTGTGATCTACTGCCTTTGAAATTCTCTGTATAATTATCCTGCCTAGTATTTTGCTGGGAACTGAGAGAAGAGTGATTCCTCTCCAATTATTGCAGTCTGCAAGATCTCCCTTCTTGGGCAATTTGACAATTATTCCTTTGTTCCACTCTGATGGTGTTGTCCCCGTTTTTCAGACTTGTGCAAATAGTGGTTCTAATAGTTCTGCTGCTAGCTCAGGGTCTGTCTTAAATAGCTCTGCATTTAAGTTATCATGGCCCGGAGCTTTGCCGTTCTTTAACCCTTTGATTGATGTGATGATTTCTCCTTTGCGTGGAATGTCTGTATTCACATCTAAATCGTTTTCAGCTTCAGGAACATTCAATTGTTTCTCTGGTGGTTCCTTGTTCAGAGTTTCTCTGAAGTGCTCTGCCCATCTTGTTTCCTGTTCCTCTGTTGTCGTGATGGGATTACCTTGCTTATCTCTTACTAATGTAATATTGTTTGCACCTCGTTTTCCGCTGATGAATTTAGTTATTTTGTATACTGTGCTTTGTTCATGTCTCAGTGCTTGTCGTAGATTTTAGATAGGAGAATTAAGACTTGGGTTGGTCCCTTCTGAATAGGGTGGAATGAGTGATAGTCACCGTGTGAGAGTTAGTAAAAGAAATAGATTCCACGAGTGAGATGATAGAATGTGATATAGAGGCTGTCTCTGAAAGCGAAAAAAAAATTTCTTCACTCTCACCTATCTTCTACGACAGCTTTCATAGCGTCAGACAGTCTAAACACAGATATATATATTACATATATTTCTATCTACTCACGGGCACGCACATACACGTGACGACAGTTAAACACACAGACGTGGGAAATCTATAACAATGAATATGTATATTAGAACGAGCTGACCAACGCACTGATTTAGTTCAAGAGAGATTTTTTTTATTATCATCTAAAAAAAATCTTCTCACAACACCAAACAATTCATCAAGGAAAACATATACAATTAGTCATAAAATTCAAGAAAAAATGCTACTAGGATGATAGCCCCGTTATGATTTTAACTCTAGGTTTAGCCCACAGCCCCGTTAGGATGACAGATGATGGCCCAAAGAGTCCCAAATACATATAGTTAGGGTCTAATATTTTCCCCTTTTCTTGAAGGTAAGAACTGACTTGTGACAGCAGTATCTATTCTAAAGGAACAATTAACTTAAGCAGCAAGTCTTTCTTAAGGAAAAATTACAAAAAAAGAATGCGTGCATTAAACAACGAACATCCTCCCGTCACTTTCACTCGGTTCTTTCATCCGGGTACCCAGGCGTTCATTCTTACCTAAAAAACATGATGTTGATCACCGTCTGGCACAACCTTAGGACACGTCTCTACAGTGAATCTGGATTCTTTGGATAAAGCGAATCCCAGCTCTACAATTACAGGTTTCTTCCACTGTTTTCGGAAGGCGTTCACTTTACCAGTTAAATTTTTGATTTACTGTTAATGTCACTTGAATCAGGTTTGATAAGCAAGTTTAAACGGGCACACAGAGTTCAGAAAAACACGAGGATTCCCTTAATTTGGAAAAAATGACCAGTGGACAACTGCTCTCAACAGATAGTCTTGGTTCACTATCCACTCTTTCAATACTAGTCGGAAATGTTAATGTTATTTTTGATAATATTCTCGCCGCCAGGCAGCATGTACATTTAACTTTGAGAAGAAATATAAACTGGCTCAGAAGCCCAGTATAAACATTAGTCTTTAGCAACCGTTAGTGGGATACGTATTACTGTCTATCTCTGATGGCACAGGCACTGTCAGACCAGTGTTACTTGAAAACAACCCACGTGGTTAAAGATAGGAAATGTCTATTCTTCTCACAAGTATGTCTCTTTACTACTAAACGCCGGCAAGTTCTGGGTCACCCCCAGTATTCACTACATAAAATGGAAAAAGCACATATAAAATAATTATACATACTATGTATAAGGATATAACTTATATTTTAAACTGCAAGCGTAGAGCTTATCATTTAACACTTCCCGTGAAATAAGTTATATTATAACATCAATCATCATGAATTTGAAATACATATAAATATATTTCGTCAATACTCATGAGACATCTACCCGTTATAGTTTGTTTAGAAAATACACTCGACTGAGTAGTTAGCAGTTAAATTAAATTGTTTTAATAGCCGAATGGGTTTAGCTAGAAATTTATAATTTATCTTGCTTTCCACTGTAACTTCGACTAAAGAAATACCAAACTATTAAAATAATCACTCTGCACACAGAACTAGTTTAAAATGAAATCGGCGATTTAACCCGTAATCACTTCATAAATACTAGATATTATATATAATATTTACCTCAAACACAGAAATACTAAGAACTTAAACCACTTCGACCAAACTAAAGGCCATCTCTATTAACAGAGATTATTTAGAAATCGAACGAAGGTTGTTCTAGTCTAACTGCAAAGTTACTGAGTGAAATGAAATAAAGTTTAACATTTAGTTATATCTATTACCAGACAAAGAGGTAATCGTTTATTTAGTAGAACGAAATGCTCTCCCCTTTCCGGCTTTAACGATACGTTTAACACCTAACCCTGTCGTAACTGCCATCAGTGACCGAGGGTACGCGTGTCAGTTGCAACTCTCAGACAACCGTCTGCCGTGCCAAGAGTAATCTCACCCTTCGTTTAACAAACTGACCGAGAAACGTGCGTGTCAATTGCAACGGTAGACAACTTGTCTGAAATGCAGGGCAGTTTTCACACTTCAAGCTGACCATAGCCCACCATGCAGACAGATGAGTCGCCTATATGTCTGGCGACAACGAATATACACGGTGTATTTCGTCAATCTCACGCCAAATCGTCTGGTCCTACGTTTCAGTATGAACCCATAATCGCACCTCTCGTTAAACTGCGCGAATGACATCTACGTAATAGAATGCTAGTGCGATTCTCAGTTTTGAGAAACGACACAGGTAACGTTAAGAAATGAGGATGAAAATGTTTTTCGCAAACGAATGTATGCGAAAAATACAGGAGGAAAGTAAGAAGGATAACAAAAAAATAGAGGATTCGGTGCAAGAAGAAAGAAGAGGATGTAGGCAGTTTATGATCCATAACCCCTGTGACAGTGCTGCTTCCTCTGCCTGTCTTGCAAGATCGTCTAGGAAATTCCTTTTGTTGGCTCGGGTTTGGCGTTTAACTTCCTTGTCCAGCTGACTGTACTGTTCGCTATATAGTTGCTTTAACCTGGGGGACTTCGCTTCTGTTTTCTGTCTTTTCATTTCCTTTCTCATCGTTATGGTGTTTAATGTTTCTGGTGTTATCCAGTCTTGCTTCTTCCTTTCCTGGAATCCCAAGCATGATTTGCTGCTTTCTTTGTATATTGTTGAAATGGTGTTGAAATTCTGGTATATATCATCAGTCAATGTCTTTTCCTGACTTTTGGCAAATTGATATCGTTTCTTTATGTCGGCCGCAAAAGCTTTTCTGGTAAGGGAGTCCTTCAATTTGCTGATGTCAAACCTTTTCTGTGTAGTTACAGTTGGTGCAGCCCTTCTTAGTTTCACTTTCAGTTTTGCTACTACTAAATGGTGATCACTTCCCACATCTGCACCTCTTCTTACCTTCACATCTTGTAATGCATGTCTCCATCTACCGTTAACCATGATGTGGTCTATCTGGTTTCTGTCCCGACCATTTGGTGATTCCCACGTTAATTTGTGAATTTCCCTATGTGGGAAGAGTGTTCCTCCAATGACCAGGTTGTTAATGCTACAGAAACTTATTAGTTTATCCCCATTTTCGTTTGCTGTTCCGCTGCCGCATTTCTCCATTGTTCTTTCATTGTATGTATTGTGTGTACCGACTTTCGCATTGAGGTCTCCCATTACTATAACAAGATCATATCTAGGTGTGTCTTCCATTTCTTTCTGCAGTTGTTGATAGCATTCATCCTTGACGTCCTCATCGCTATCATTCGTTGGTGCGTAGCATTGTATTATTGTAGTGTTGGTGAATCTCCCTCTCAATCTTAATCTTATCAGTCTGTTGTTGATGGGTTTCCATTCCAGTAATGTCCTTTCTATTCCTTTCTGTAGAATAATGGCTACGCCTTCATTGTGCTGTCCATCCTCTCTTCCAGAGTAAAGTACTGTTTCTCCTGTTGCTATTTTAACTTTTCCTGCCCCTGTCCATCTGCTCTCGCTTATCCCTAGAATGTGTAACCTATAGTTTCTCATTTCTGCCGTGACCTGTCTTAGTTTACCTGTCTCGTAAATTGTCCTGACATTCCAAAAACCTATTCTTGTATCCTGTTTTGCGGTCAGGACATCCGTTTTCATGTCAGTGGCTTCCTTTCGGCTTTCACCACTGACAGTCATACGAGCCACAGACTCCGAATGTCCATCCCGCAGCAAAGTTTGTTCATTTATTGTTGTTTTATTGTTTTTTTTACACAGACAGGGGTGTCAGCCCTGTGCTAAAACCCCCAACCTGGAGGACCAGGGTACCAGCTTTTGTCTCACCCCTACCCACACAGACCAGTCCAGCTTGGTTGAACCTACCAGGAGTAAAACTCCCACTGGCATAGCTCTGGGGATTGTCAGGGTACGCAAGCTGCCATACCGCTACAAGGTATAGGTACCATTGATGGCAGAATACCAGTCTTAAAATGAGCTAAACAACATCACGAATAGGAATCTTCCTTCACTGCTGTAGATTTGATTACTCTTTAGATTTCTTAGAAATCTAGTGGCATCTATAAGCAAGAATTCGGTAGTTTACTGCTCTCAACTTTCGTGATACATGTCGCCAAGTTGTTATTATGCTAGTTGCATTTAGATCAAGTAATCCGGCAACAAGTGGGCTTTCATCATGAGCCAGGAATGCATTTATCTCCAACTAGTAGCTCGTGAAGACTGTATGAAAAACAATACGTGGGAATGGGTCAAAACGTGTGACGTGCAACTCGTATGCTGTGAAGATGTAACGTATGACCGACCACTAACTGGCAATTCAAGGGATAATGGTCATGAAATTTTAAATCATGGGTTCATGAGCAGGATTATATATCCAAAAATATATAGATCCAAGAAAAGGGATCCGGAAAATGGGATTCAAAAAAGGTCCAGGCAAGGGTCCAAGAAAGGCGATCCACGGGGGCTATTTTCGTTGCCAATGCGTTCTGGAATCGTCATTTTGAAATACAAATCATGGTCCCTATTAGTTAGCAAAACATGATACATGCTTATTTTATTTTCATTCTACATACAGATCACCACCAAAAATCAACAAATCCTGCCCCCCCCCCCCCCCCCCCACCCCCCCACACACACACAGTGCGGTGACCTAGATTTGACGCGCAGCCCACCTTTACTCTGCATTTATGGATTAAATCTTTTCGCGTTTGATTCGCTTGAAGATGCCTACTGACTGACTTAGTGCTCTGCGTTGTTTGTTGTATTAAGGTGTACATTTATGTACTATTACTATTAATATCACATATATAGCAACCTCGTGATGTTTATTTAGTTACTTTTTTTTTCTATTTGAGCGTAAAACTTCCTTCACATAAAAATGTCAGGTAATTATGAACAATCACTAAATACAATTGGTTTTCGGCTTGGACACTTGAACATGATGGATAAAGTTATTACTACAGTTAACGAAATTATTCTTCTTGGTGATTTTAATATCGACATGCACAAGCCAAACAATATATGGACCAACATCATAGCATCGTATAACATGAAACAAATATATGTTGCACTTGGGCAAAAAATGGGTACAAATCTCCAAAAAATAAACACATTAGTTTTCAATATAGAAGTCTTAAAAATTTCAACCGTGCATTATTTTTGAATGATTTGCGAACTGCGCCTCTCGCCAACGTTTTTCAAATTCCTAATCCTGATGACGCTATCGCATATTGGACAATGATATTTTATAGTATTTTTAATAAACATGCGCCTACTAAAGAAATTCGCGTGAAAAGGCAAATTAAATCTCCATGAATCACACAAGGAGCTGGCATGTGCTGATGATGTTGCCCTGATTGCTAAATCAGAGGCACATCTCCAATCCAACCTGCAAGTCTGGAAGGAAGAGCTGGAGAAGAGAAGGATGGTCATAAGCAGCTCTAAAACAAAATCCATGGTGATATCACGAGAAGAAAGAAGACATCAGATTAAGCTGGGAGAACAGGTCCTGGAGCAGGTCGACCACTTTAAATACCTCGGAGCTATTATAGACCGAAAGGGAGGCATCAAAGAAGAGTTGGCCACTCGAAAAGCAGCAGCTGGGAGACTTTTTCAGGCCATAAATCGAGGATTCCTCAGCGTTGGTAAGAAAACGAAGATGGCTGTATACCGCTCCACCTATGTCCCAGTCTTGACATATGGATGCGAGTCATGGGCAATGACTACAACCCATAAAAGCCAGATCCAAACCTCAGAAATGAGGTATCTGAGGAAGGTGGTTGAAGTAATAAGAAGAGACATGGTACGCAACCAGACGATACGTCAAGGCCTTAAATCCTACCCTCTGCAGACCCAAGTAGAACAGTCCCAATTAAGATGGTTTGGCCATGTCTGCAGAATGGGAGAAGATCGGATACCACGACAAGCATTGGAAACAAAGAGCCAAGGATCTAGACCCCGAGGACGACCCAGAGTCCGCTGGGAGGACAACATTAGACAATCTCTGAAGGACCGAGGACTAGAATGGAACCAGGCCAGGAGGAAGACAGCCGATAGGATAGTCTGGCGCTCTCTCTTCCAAACCTCTACACCTCATGGTAGAAGGGGAACGACTAAGTAAGTAAGTAAGTAAGAATCACACAAGAAGTTCTTGACGCTATGAGGCAAAGAGATAAAGCGCATAAAAATAAGGATATCACTACATATCGGACAATAAGAAATAAAGTACAATACTTAATTCGCAGAGAAAAGAAAAACTGCTTTAGAAATTTAGTTCAGAGTAAAACAAACAGTAAAGAGATATGGAAGGCAATCAACACTTTAGTGAACAAACGAAATTTTCCAGACCCACATACTCCCAGTACGCCACTTAATTGTACTGACTTCAGCAATCATTTTCACGCAGACATCAACAATATAAAATCCACCATTCCGTCTCCCCCTTGTGACTTAAGCAAATTATCAACGTTCTGCGAGAACAAATGTACTAACACAATTCCACCCAACATCCCTTTTATAACAGTTAACGAAGTTTATAACTATATTACTGGCCTTAAAGATAATAACTCATCGGGACTTGATGGAATCAGTAATCGAATACTGCGCTTTGACGCACCTGCTATTAGTGATTCACTGACATACATATATAATCAATGTATCGCAAGGAGTGACTTTCCATCCGCTTTTAAAAGCGCTAAAGTATACCCACTTCTCAAACCAGGTTCATCTGATAGTAGTAATCTTAGTAACTATAGGCCCATTTCTCTTATATCGTCGCTGTCCAAACCACTGGAAAAACACATCCACAAAACAACACTACAACACCTAGTAGATAACGACCTGCTAATCGACAGTCAGTCGGGGTTTAGACCAAAGCATTCATGCCACACAGCCTTAACAAAGATGATAGACAATTGGCACCTAAACATCAATAACGATAATATATGTGGAGCAATATTTGTAGACTTCAAAAAAGCATTTGATATGATAGATCACTTTATTTTAATCAGAAAATTAGAAACAATGAAAGTAAATATTAAGCTGGTAAAGTTAATTAAATCGTTCCTGTCAGACAGACAACAAATAGTCTCTTACAATAATTCCTTGTCGAACCCAACCGTTGTCCATACAGGTGTTCCTCAGGGCTCTATTCTCGGCCCTCTTCTCTTTACCGTATACATTAATGATCTTTCTCTATACTTCAAACACTCATCGTGTGACCTTTTTTGCCGATGACTGTACTGTCTATACTAGTGATAAATGTTGCACCACACTAGAACAATCTTTACAAAACTATACACATAATCATATTACGTGGAGCAACGAGAATCGCATGCAAATAAATATTAGTAAAACAAAATGTATGTTAATATCAACCAGACAAAAACTACAAAACTTGCAGAAAACAACACTTCAGCTCTTCATTGGAACATCACTAATTGAAAACGTAAATGAACACAGAACTCTAGGTATCACTGTTGACCAACACCTAAGTTGGAACTCACATGTACATGCACTCACAAAGCAAACAGCACAAAAAGTTTACCAATTAGCCAAAATTAAACATTTCCTGGATGAAGAGGCAAGGAAAATGTTCTACATATCTCATATGCAAATGCATCTAGACTATTGTTCCACAATCTGGGATGGTTGTTCTGTCTCCAACACAAAAAGGCTCCACTCGCTTCAAAAACGCGCAATGCGCCTTGTTGCTGATAAACACCAATCACATTGTATAGATTTATATAATTATCTTCAAATATTACCCCTCAGGAAGCGCTTCCTCTTTAACAAAGGGAAATTTATTCACAAAATCCTGTCACAGAATGCTCCAAAATATCTTTGGCCGCTTTTAAAATACAATGACAGACGCAGTCAGCGCTTAAACAAATTACAGGTACCCAAGCCCAGGCTTGACCTATTTAAAACTAGTTTGGCTTACTCAGCTGCTAATCTTTGGAACAATCTTCCCAATGACCTGAAAAACACGCACAGTCCTTACTCATACAATCGTATACTGTTCAAATACTTTATGAGTGCTGATTATATGCCACCCTAACTGATTGTGTTGTACTTTTATCTAATATACTGTGTGGAGGCTCTGATGATCTAGTTTTCATTACAATATACTTATTCTTAATATTATATTCTTAATAACTTATATTCTTAATTTTATGATCAGGTACTGTTAATGTATGCTGTTATACTTCCTTATAATGTTGCACTGCCCTTAAATTAATACTTTCAGTACGCTGGAGAATGTTGAGTAAGAGTAATAAAAGATGAGCAAGAGGATGGAAGAATGCAAGAGGGGACTTGTCACGTAGACAATTATGATCTATAAATTGCCTATTTCCTCTTCTTCTTCATTTCACCCGTATCCTCTATTTTATTATCGCAGTTTACTTTTTTTCCTGTATTTTTTTGTGTGCATACATTCGTTTCCGAAAAATATTTTCATCCTCATTTCTTAACGTTACCTGTGTCTTTTCTCAAAACTGAGAATCGCACTAGTGATGGTTTTACGTAGATGTCAGTCTCTGCTGGTCGAACGATAGCTGTGAATATACGGTTTTCGCCAGACATGCGTCTGCAGTGTCCCCGGTCAGAACGCTGCCCAACCAGTTTCTTCGGCTGGGTTTCTGGGCCTGGGGTGTGAGAATTCGCTCCGTCGGACATGGCAGGCAGACGGATCGTCTGCATTTTGCAGCAACGCATGAGAGTTTTCGTCAGAATAGCCCGGCGTAGTGTGAAAAATCGCTCCGCACTGCAGACGGGCTGTCTGAGATTTGAAACTCACACGCGCACTCTCGGTCACTGATGGCAGTTACGGCCTGCTGATCAGCGTGAGGCGTGAAGTAGTAGAAGTGTCAGTTCATGGGTGTCTTCTAGTTGACGTAAGGTGTTTTACACGTACTAGGGGAGATTATTTCGTTTGCGAAATAAGTTGGGGCTTTTGTCTAATTTTAAGATATTGGCCCGAGTTTGAAACTAACTTCACTCATTCTCCATTTTACAGTAGACGTGGTCACTTCGTTCTAGAACACTTAAACTTATAAGTGATGTCTCTTAGTTTCGTTGTGATACGTAGTTCTGTTTGAGGTAAACTATTATATCTAGTATATCTAGTATTTTGCGAAATGTTTAAAGTGGTTAATCGCTTATTTATTTCCCTAGTTAGATTTGGTGCAGAGCGATTAATTTATAAGTCTGTATTATTTTCTAGTGACGCATACAGTGGAAAGCAGAATAAATTATATTTCTAGCTAAACAAACATGTAGCCATAATGAATTTAATTTAACTGCTAACTACTCAGTCGAGTACATTTTTCTAAACAAACTTATAAATGCTAGATGCATCATGAGTGGTGACGGAAATACGCCGATATTCCTAATTCATGATGAGTGATTTTTTTATATAACTTATTTCACGGGAAGCTTTAAATATAAGTCAAGCTGTAGGTTTGCCGTTTAAAATGTAAGTTATAACGAGTACATATTCTGTATATTATATTATATGTTGTTTTTCTTTATTCAGCGAATACTGAGGTAAACCCAACTTGCCGGCGTTTAGTAAAGAGACATATTTGAGAGAAGCATAGACATTTCCTATCTTTAACCACGTGGGTTTTTTTTTCAAGTAACACTGGTCTGACAGTGCATGTGCCATCAGAGATAGACAGTAATACCAATCCCACTAACGGTTTCTAAAGACTAGAAATATATATTGGGCTTTTGAGCCAGTTCATATTGCTCCACAAATTTAAATGTACATGCTGCCTGGCGGCGAGAATAATTACAAGAAATAACATTAACATTTCCGACACTATTGAAAGAGTGGATAGTGAACCAAGACTATCTGTTGAGAGCAGTTGTCCACTGGTCATCTTTTCCAAATTAAGGGAATCCTCGTGTTTTTTTGACTCTGTGTGCCCGTTTAAACTTGCTTATCCAAACTAATTCAAGTGACATTGACAGTAATCAAAAATTTAACTGGTGAAGTGAACGCTCCCCGAAAACAGTGGAAGAAACCTGTAATTGCCGAGCTGGGATTCGCTTTATCCAAAGAATACAGATTCACTGTAGAGAAGTGTCCTAAGGTTGCGCCAGACGGCGAACAGCGTTACAGATAGGTAAGCACGTGTGCCAGGGTACCCTGATGAAAGAACCGAGTGAAAGTGAACTGAGTGAGTTTTTTTTGATAACTATTGATTCACCCACTTTATAATCTCCTTACGGAAGATTGGCTGCTTAATTAAATTGTTCCTTTTGAAGGACAATATTAGATCCTAATCATATGTATCTGTAACTCTTTGGGCCATCATCTGTCATCCTAATGGGGCTGTGAGCTAAACCTAGAGTTAAGATCATAACGGAGCTATCATCCTTGTAGCATTTTTCTTGAATTTTATGACTATTTGTATATGTTTTCCTTGATGTATTTTTTTGGGTGTTGTGAGAAGATTTTTTGATGATAATTAAAATCTCTCTTGAACTAAATCAGTGCGTTGGTCAGCTCGTTCTAATATATATATTCATTAATATAGATTTCCCACGTCTGTGTGTTTAACTGTCGTCACGTGTATGTGCGTGCCCGTGAGTAGATAGAAATATATGTAATATATATATCTGTGTTTAGATTGTCTGAAGCCTTAAAAGCTGTCGTAGAGGATATGTGAAAGAGAGAAGATTTCCTCGATTTTTTTTCAGAGACAGCCTCTATTTCACAGTCTATCATCTCACTTGTGGAAATTCTATTTTTTGTTTTACTAACTCTCACTGTGTCTATCACCTATTCTAACCTATTCAGAAGGGACCAACCCAAGTCTTAATTCTCCTATAAAAAATCTACGACAGGACTGTGTCCGATTTTCAACCCTTGGCAAATTAATTGCTTTCATATATGTCTATCTAACTATCGACCTTGTCTGATTCTGGTCATGAGTTTGGGACGCAAAGACAGCGAGGAAAGTAACTGTTTACCAACCTCATCTTGATGAACCTTAAAAAAAAAAAATCCCCTAGTCATTCAGTTGAACACCGTATAAACATTTTACAAGTTCTCATAACATACCTCTGAATATGTCTTAAATCACTAATTTACAGTACGTAGAATTCGATTCTTATGTCTTGTTGTTATTGTTTTTTGTTGTTGTTGTTTTTTTTAATTAATTAATTTTTTATTTATTTATTTTTTTCAAATTCATTATTGTTATAATTTTTTTTTTGGTTTTTTATTATTTTTATTTTATTTTAAAAACACTTTAATTATGATGATTATTGCAAATGTAATATTACTTTTATAATGATAAATGCCTTAATAATGCTTAAAGTAAATGTGAGGATGAAAGGATATTAGTACGGTATACTGTTGCGTCCTTTTTTAAGTCCTAAACAGACTTTAACAATATAGACAGTCTCAGGTCCTGTCTTTGTTAAAAGTGTACGCACCAATTGAGATATAAGAAATACGCTTGGTATATTAAATTTATTGTGCACGAGAACGCACATTTTTGGGGATTTTGAAATTAACGCGCTTGTTGTCAAACAAAGGCAGATGACGTATCTGCTTGGAGAATGAAACAGGATTCCATAGCCAGACTGTGAGTCTGATGCTTTGTCCTTGATTTCGGACTTAGTGTACTTGCTTGATGACTGGCTCACTGCATTTAAGACATAGCCCTTCGGTCATCCTAGTCAGGTAATGGATTTTATTAATCAATGATATTTCTGTATGAATTATTATTCGTCTTCCTACGTGTGACCTCCAGCTGGTACTCGTACAACCCTGGTATCAGAAAGGAACGTAGTCGCAACGTTAATATTTAGAAAGTCTTGAAAGTATTCAAGGGATAAACCTTATGTATAAATGGAATGGTCTCTGCGTTATTATATATCCAAAGGAGCCGGACTGAAAGTATCGGCGGTATTACAGAGGTGAATAAAATCTAATTATATTATCTGTCTATGCACCAATGGATATCGTCTATAGACAATATGTTGAACTATTTTTATGATGATTAATCATGAGGCTTATAAAGTTAGGAACTTACTCATTCGAGAGACCTCAGGTGTGAGAAGACATAACGGGGATCTCGTTATCATACTCAAGGTCAAAGGGACAAATGAAAGTTACTGTTTGATCTAAAATGCATCCTCATATATGTACTTTGTTAATGCAAATAACCAGCTATAAATTGATGGCTGGATTTCGTTCTGCAATATGCTTACTTGGATTTACTGAAATGAACATGCTGTACCTACATCATTGATTAGAAGAATGTCTAGTATTGTCGAATGTTTTGTCAAGTCCAACGTCTTCGTTGAATAAACATTGTCGTTATTTGGAATCCTGGAGTTGTCGGATATTTCGGTTGGCACCAGCCTTTTGTTTTGATGTGCCACTGTTTAACTTATATTTCAACTGATCACTCGATTCAGATTCATTATTCGCGTAACCGGTTTTAGCACGATCAAGTTAGACGTCGTTACCACCTCTTTCAAGACACAACTACACCAATAGAACGACACCTACAGAGTGGTGGCAAAGAACATACACTTTACAGAATGGTGGAACCAGTGTGCTTTGAACTTAACGAGTTTCCAGGGAATGAACTCCCATGAACAATTCAGTTGAATTTGTTTACACTTTCAAGACAACATTCTGGACTTTTTGAAAAAACTAACGGTCATCTAGGGGCCAAGGACAACGTTGAACCTCAACTTCAAGTCGTCAACATTGGACACTGCTATTGTTTGATCTTTACAATAGTTATAAGGCTCATACGTACAGCACTCGGATGCGGGGAAAATTTTTTTCCTAACAAAAATCAGATAAGTGGAAATGTACTGGTGTTTTTGTCTTCCACCGTTTTGCATATAGCTGAGCCTCTTCCTATGATTATGTCCACTATTATATTATCTGTGTTACTTGTTCCATGTTCTATGTTCTTCGCGGGAGGTTGGGTAGGTGAATTATGAAGGGAACATACCAGTTTCACCACAGGTCCTTCATAATTGTTCTATAGATTTATTTGCAGACTTCCCTCAGTGGAATGTTCCGACACCTGTGTGTCGAAGGATTCTAGGTCCACTTTGTCTGGTTGTCTGTGACACTTGACTGTTTAGTTGTGACGTCGAGTTTCATTGTAGTTTTCGTAGTGATTTTTATCCGTACCTTAGTTTTATGATGTATTTTGTTTGTATCAGCCGTCCAGTCTCACCTTACTATCGATTAGTTTTTTACAAACCTATGTTTATACACTGTGTTGTTAATTGTCTTGTTTTTTTGTCTATCGCAGTGATCGTTGGACGCTTTGCAAAATTATTTCTTTTTTTTTTTCATTCTAACTTTTTTTATTTCTGCGATTGTTTTCATTTGTCATTCACTATCTTCTCGTGTCACTAGTGTCGTAATTGTCTATTACTTCTGTCTTATCATAACATTTCATTGCATAAATTATTTTTGTTGATTAATAATATATTAATAATTACATGATATTATATACCGTTCTTGGACATGAACGAGTAACACTTCTTAGAGTGATAAGAGAAAATTATTCGACATTAATTAATATTTACGAAGAAGAAGTATAGTAACTACTTGGTGATCATAATGTATTCACTAGATTACTTTATTAAGCAGGCTAAAGCCCTTAATATGACTCCTAAATAGATTAATATATTCTAAATCATTTGGGAAAAATCTTTTAATTGTTACACACAAAACTGTGACGTAGGAGTGTGACGTCAAATGTACACTCCATTTTGTTTTTGCGTACACATTTTCCAGACTTTCTTGTGTTCCGACCTACATTTGATCTCAATATTTTATGAGAATCGATAACGTATTTGTTTACTAAGAAAGGCACTTAGATAACTTGCTTACTATTTTTATTGACTCGGGGATTCATTTATATATATTTAATATGAATATTTTGGATCGTTTTCTCCGGGAGGGAGATAAATTAGGAAAATGGGGTTCAAGCTGTGAGGAATATGCCACAGAACATTTTTTAATTCAAATGAGCCAGGATCTTAATGTATATGCTCTGAATAAGTTTGGTTACGGCTATTCAAGGGAGAAAGCAGTGAGACTTTCTAAATTATTATACACTATTTTTTTATGATGAAGGAAAAATAACTACTCAAGACAGTAATGTTGTTGAATTAGATGAGTTGAAGAAAACCGTAACGAAACATAAGGGTAGGGAGATTGCCCTTACTAATGAGCTGATACAGCAAAAAGGAGAATATGAGAAGAAGTTGATAGCAAAGGATTTTGAAAATGCTGAATTGAAAAATAAAGTGACGGTGTTGATGGCAGATAATAATAAATTTCATGACTTTTCTCTTAGTAAGAAGAAAGAGTAAGAGGATGAGGTGACCTCATTGAAGCAGATGTTGGAGGACCAGATAGGTAAGGTGAACTCTTCCACGCTTGAAATAAAACTACTGAGGGAAGGTAATGAGAAACTTATGCGTGAATCTCATGAAAATAATGAGAAATGTAAGAAATTGTTTGAAAATTTGAAATTAGAACATGAAAATTTGAAATCAGATTATGTAGATTTGAAAATTGAAAGTGAAAAATGGGAAATGGAAGCTCCCATAGAAATGTTGTATCATCCTTGAATAATAGTTATTCTTGGAGTCACCTCGAAGAAGAATACAAGAGTAAATTGGTAGCTCTCGAACAAAACATTGAAAAGGAAAAGGCCAAAAATGTAGAAAGTATCAATAGACAATCGTTAGAAATCGAATGTCTAACTAACACTGCTGCTGCAGAGCTCAAGGTTAAAATTTTAGAAATTGAGGATATGGTTTCTAAAGAGAAGATTCTTACATCTCAGATAAATGACTTGAAGTCAGATATTGATAGACTTCAGCTTGGGACAAAAGAGAGAATACGCAAAGCTCTTGTTAAAGAAAAAGCAACTTCTGATTTTACGATTACGAAACTTCGTAAGAGATTAGATAGTCTACTGGATGTCGTGTTGGACAATAATATGTTGTCTGATAATAGGTCTGATAAACCTATTTTACGACACGCTTTCATTCCTAAGAATGAGATTAAGTTTTCATCCCAACCTATGAAAATTGGTAAATCATTCCAGAGGAAATACAACTTCCCTCGACAGAAAAATACTGCCAATTCAGAAAACCAATCTTGACGACATGATCAGCAGGCAACTGAACGTAAGAAAACTGTTAAGGTTGAAAAAAAGGGAAAGGATGTTCCTAATGAAAATAAAAGTTGTAACACATATGGGAAAAGTAAAACCAATAAGGTTGTCAGCAAAGTTTTCACTTTGCCCAGCAAGCAGGTGTCTACGACATGCTGTTGTTAAGAACAGAACGGGTGAAAGGGGAGTAAATCTGCGTATGTTAATATTCAAGTTCGATTTAGAGTTGGGGGCACTTGTTTGCTTGTAGCTATTGAATTGTTTTGAAAATATCTCGTGGTAGTTTCGAGATATAGATTACAGTAAGCGTGGAAAAACGCTGATCATCTCAGGTGTGAGATATATTTATTCTGTAATGTTTGAGCGGAGTGAGAATAGCTCGCGGCTAGCCCGCAGGTGATTGATTGACTGAGTTGTGTTGACCGTGAGGAAGTCTCGTGGCTGCTTTTGAGCGGAACGAGTGTGTTATCTGGAGAGAGTGTTCCGGGCGTTTTTTGACCGGGTAGGTCAAGACAGTGTTTTGGGAAGTGTGAAATGCCTATACAGTGCTGAAGTTAAAATGTCGACGGATTTTTCGCTGTGGGTACAGCGTAGTATAAACCTGCAGTTTGAATTATTGTGGAAATGGTTATAACTGCAGTGTGTAGTCTTTAAAGACCATTATTTCCTGTGTGAGGAGTTGGAAATGTTTATAACTGCAGTGTGCAGTCTTTAAAGGCCATTATTTCCTGTGTGAGGGGTATTGATGAATAAGAGTACTTTAGGCCATGAATCATGATAGCTCCTGTGAGAGGATTGTTATTGAGGATTCTTTATAGCGCTGAGTTTAATAAGAGTACTTTAGGCCATGAATCATGATAGCTCCTGTGAGAGGATTGTTATTGAGGATTCTTTATAGCGCTGAGTTTAATAAGAGTACTTTAGGCCATGAATCATGATAGCTCCTGTGAGAGGATTGTTATTGAGGATTCTTTATAGCGCTGAGTTTAATAAGAGTACTTTAGGCCATGAATCATGATAGCTCCTGTGAGAGGATTGTTACTGAGGATTCTTTATAGCGCTGAGTTTAATAAGAGTACTTTAGGCCCTGAATCATGATCTCCTGTGAGAGGATCGTTATTGAGGATGAGGATTATTGATGAATATATAAAGGCCATTGTTTCCCGTGAGAGGATAGTTGTTGAGGAAGAGATAGCGCTGAATTATTGATGATGCTTTATAGCGCTGATCTCATGGTAACTGCCGAGTGTGCAGTCCTTATGTTTTGAGATATATTTCGTGTTATGCTGTGAACTGTATCCTGACTATGTGTATTTCATATCAATGTGTTGTGACGTGAATAAAGTAGTATTGAATGTCACCAGTCGTTTACAACCATCCATGACTCTTGTGTACGTACCTGTGGTGTAAACGACTAAACCAACACACGCACTCAATAATCTAGACGTGACAGTAGTAATACATATTTAGTACTAGCCTATGTGGCGATGATGTAGACTTGAACACACATACCTTTGAAACTTAACCCTATTCATATCAATTGGAGGTATACATTATAAGATGGATCCAATACCAATTATTGAACAACAGCTGTCTTACATTAACTCTTTAAGTCCCAATCGACTTTATAAAGGCTCAGGGGTTAGACGCGCTTGGCCCAATCGACTTTAAAAAGCCTTTAGTATATGTGCCTCTGTTTGAGACTGTTTCTAACACAAACCACCCAAAACGTCATTTCCGACTGCAAGTACATTCTTTTAAATACCGCATGTGTTTAAGAGTGAACGTGTTTCTGTTTTGAGATATTTATTTTTAGATTTTTTTAAGCGCATATCCTCTATTTTACCTTGAATAACTAATCATTTTTTTAGCACATTTCCTACATTTTACCTTGAATAACTAATCATTTTTCAATGAAAGCTTTTATACTTGTAGCACAAGAGTAAAGTACATCCAATTACCTTCATTTTCATATACAACAACAAAGTTATTTATGCATATGAACATTTTAAAAAAATTATTTCCAAACAACAACAATAAAAACGCACTGGGGTGGCCATTTTTGCTTGGGCCAAACCCACTTTTTTGCTTGGGACTGAAAGAGTTAACAGCCGGTAAATAGAAGTAACAGCTGGTAAAGAGCTGTAACAGCTGGTGGACCAGTTCATTTTGGAACGAACGGATAAGACATTCGCGTAATATTACAGGTGTGACAGGGGACTTAACACGTATTTAGAAATAGCCCCGGAGTGGGCGTGGCCTATCTGTAGCGAGAACCTGTTCATCGCTTACCAGTATATTGTACACATGAATACTACACACCACTGCTATTACAGTGGTCGTTATCAGAGTTGACAAAGGTTTCCAGTACCTGGTCAAGTTTTTGAATACAAGTCGGTATCAGTTAAACTGGGAACTGTTAACTCAAGTGACAGTCGCAAGTCAAGAAATTTATTACTCAAGATTATGAGATGTCATGATATACAGTGGCATCTGCATACCAGTACAAGTAATCATCTGGCAGTATGAACGAGCGGTGTACCTCCTGTCAACGAAATTGACAGACGGTGACCCATTTCCTGCTTTCCTGTGCGGTGTGTTAGCACGTAGCGTGCTGAATCGAGGACCTGAGCGGAATCAAGGTGTCAAGTTCCAATGCCTTTCTGTTGTCGAATGTTTTACCAGTGAACTTTGTGATATCCAGGGTGTTAACGGAAAGGAACAGGAGAGTTTTCATTCAAGATAAGTGGTTATTTTTTGTTGTGTGATCTGTGTCGCCTTAACTATGTCAACGAGCCTTCCTTTGCCTATTCTGTTGATAACTGTTGTTTTTGTTGTCTAGGTATATACTGACAACTTTATTAGGATTTAATGCATAGGTATTGATGGTTGTATGATATATGTTGACTTCCCTCATATGGAAGAGGAATTGAGGATACAAAGTTTATAAATAATTGCCATTTCAGGTATACATACTTAACTGTGTGAAATGGAAGGGTAATTGTCAGAACTTCTTGAAACATAAACTTGCGACATTAATAATTATGCTGGTATAGATATACAGTTGACTGAGTGATTGAATCGCCATGGATTTTGGTAATAATCCTGCAGATATAAGGCCTATGTTGGAGTGTGCATTGTTGATAGGTAGAGATGAAAAGGGATTGAGAGGTCCACGACTTGGAGTATGGATCATGGACGATTTTTTGGTTAATGTATCGGCATCTCTAGAGTTATTTGCTGAACATAACTTTAAGCTTCTTTGTAATTCAATAATGGCTAAGGATGTGGTTGATTTGCTACGGCACCTTCGTGTGTTTTTGCAACAGTATATTGAACTTGAACACGGACAGATAGTGCAAAGTATATTCAAGATAATCCACAACGGTATTCCTGATGAGCAGAAAAAGGAATTAGGAAGTGAGAAACAAATAAAAGTCAACAAACAGAGTGCCCTACAGGAACGGGACAATTGTTTAAAAAGTACTGCTGAAGTGAGTAAGCTACATGAAACAGTCTCTAAACTTACAAATGATTTAGATAAGTCAAACACGGAACTTACTAAAGTGCAAACGACGTTAGATGCAGCATTGAACAAGATCAAAGAGTTAGAAACTCAGATGAAAGATAAAAATGACGTAGTTAAAAATCTAACTCATGAGATTCATAAAAAGAAAGAGATGTATCAGAAATTAAATGCTGAAACAAATGAACGGGAGAAGTTATACATAGAATTGCTTCATGATATATGTTTTGGTAAACTTGAAGAGAATGAAACACGACAACTAAGTGTAAATGAAGAAAAGGATGAGAAAGACAAATTAGAAGAATTAACGACTGAGAGAGAGAAGATGATTAAGATTGAGAGATTGTTAACAGAGGAGAGAAGTAAAGTTTTGACATTTGACATATTAAATAGGAAATTAAGTGAAGAAATTTCACAAAAAAATGTCGAAATTGCAGAAGGGACAAAAAGATTAGAGGCCTTACTCGATATAATTTTGAACAACAAGATATGGTCTACTGTCAATGTTGACAATGCTAGACAGAAAGTTGTTTGCCAACAAGTTGAAAGAGCAAAGATCCAGCCTCATACAATCTTTGCGGATAGAAAGGTTAAAGGTGATAGACAAAGATCGTTTCGGGGAAAATATAACTTTCAAAGATCTTTTGATTCTATTTGCAATGGCAACGATTCTTGGCGGAAGTGTAATAGAGAGAATGATAATGTAACAGTCAGTCCTGATAAAAGCCTAAGGATTAAACGAGTAACTAATTTTGGAAGTTCTCAGAAGATGATAACAAGGGATAAAGTTATAAGTAGTGGTTCCAAGGATGAAACCCATTATATGCGTAAGGATAAAGATACTTTTAGAAACAAGTATATTGTCAAAGAAAAAAATGGAAAGAGTTTTTGTAGGAGAGATGTTTCTAAGGTTAGAAAGTACCAAGGAAATTCATATG
This sequence comes from Oreohelix idahoensis, assembly GCA_024509875.1. Classification (NCBI taxonomy): domain Eukaryota; kingdom Metazoa; phylum Mollusca; class Gastropoda; order Stylommatophora; family Oreohelicidae; genus Oreohelix; species Oreohelix idahoensis. The sequence goes on from JAMPIV010004905.1 coordinate 575,731, forward strand.
ATAATAATTTTTCCTTCTCAGAGAGATAAGAGACAAGTTAATGTATCTCAACATTTTAATTCTGAGAATTTTGAAAATAATGGTACAGACAAATACAAGAAAGGTTTTCAATCGTGCAATAATTTTTCTGACAGATTTTTTGTGCGGAGTAGAAACGTTAATCATAACAAGTCTGACTGGGATTATAGACATAATAATAGTCTCAAACAAAGAGGACATGATGATAAATATTTTGATCAAACGACAAATAATAAGTGCAATTATGCTAATTTTTCTCGACATGAGCCTAGAATCATTGTTAGTAAGCAAAGTAGCAATGATAATGATGTCACAAGTACTACTGCTTGTTATGTTTCTGATTTTGAAAGAGCATCACGTTGTTGTGAACATAAAGGAAGAGTCGATGACATCGTGGGATGATCAGATCTCTACACAAACCACATTGCGGGGTAATTGTTTATTTGACCTCTCCGTTGTTCTGAGTAAATTTTACCATTCATTAAAATGGAAATTTTCATTTGTATTTTTTTTAACAGAGGCGACTTCTCGATAAGGTTCAACGCTCCTGTTTACGGTAGCGGCAAGAATATATGTCAACATTGTGCCCCAGTATCTGTTCAAGCGAAACATATCAGCGTGCTAACTATGCATTCGACGTGTTACCCCTAGTGTTTATGAGATGTCGGCAAGACCTATGGAGATTTTTTGTGTGTGTTTGGTTTTTTGTTTGTTTATTAGGACAGTAGATGTTGATGTATTCTATTGCATAGATCATTATAGGTTGTTATATTATGATCATCATCTTTATGCATCATTTGATGTCTATTGTTTTTCTTGATATGTATGACTGTTTTAATTATGCATTAGTTCATTTCGATGCTATTTTTATACTATTGTCTTTTGGATAATATGTAGTGTGTTAGATGGTAGTGATGTGTTGTTTACTATTGATGAATGCAATGAGCAGATTTATATTTAACCTTACTGGTTATAAACCTATGCCTATTTACTTCATATAATCATTTACTTTTATACTCTGGTGTAGAACTTGCATTTTTTTGTTTTTTTGTTTTACAGATTTGATAGTTAAGATAGTTTTGTACATAATGAGTTTGCCAGCCCTATGCACATACTCATTAGTTGTAATGTTACAATAGTTACTTTTAGTATACCAGGTGGAGATAGATATAAATTTATAACTAAATAACACGGTAGCTAAGCTGAACGTGATTGTCAGCCGGAAATATTTAAAAGTTTAAATTGAACTGTATAGAGAAAATTAACAGCGTTTGCTGATATTGTTATTTGATTGAGGAATCTTGAGATCTGATTTAATCATTTGATTAACATACATTACGTTGTTTTCATATATTTGCAAACTTGTATGCTGGTAATAGTGTGTTTTCCTATGTGTTTCTTTGTGACGTATTTTTTGAAAAACTTACACGTGTTGATTAGTTTTTGCTTAGATATAGGAATTGTTATATATCTCTCATTTTGTTAAAGCTAGTTTCTTTGTTATTTTGTTAATTATAGATTTGAATTAATTAAATTAAAATATTATTTTTATGTAACTTAGCATTATGAAATATTTTTGTATTGTATTTTTTGAAAAATATTTTTTTTTCCGGACATTGTAATTTTTTAGTTTTTGTGTGTGCCTAGCACTTCACTATGCGCTATGATTGTTATGTAGTGTGATATTAGTTCTTTAAAGAAAGTTTTTTTGTTTGTTTTTGGATGTTATGTTGTATTAGCGCTTGACTATGCGTTGTTTCAACTTAGTTATAGCAATGCTATTACTTGTTTGTGTGGTGTCGATAATTTATTGTTAGTTAGGTATAACTTTTATAATTTGGTTAAATTACTGATTAAGTTTTGTTTAGTTATAAACTATTTTGTGGTATTAGTATAGGTATACTTTGTTATTTTGTTTTGTGCTTTTCGATCATGTTTGTATGTATTATAAAATACTTTGTTTGTTCTAAATAGTTCTATGTATATATTTTTACCAACTTTCTCTATATTCATACCTTTTGCTTTCCATCTGTTTCTGTTGATTATTGTTCATTCCATTCCTTCTTTTCCATTGTCTTTTCAGTATGGTTTCATATTTTGTTTACATTCCGTGCTTTGTTTGCGTTTTGTATTCTTTCTTATATACTTCTTCTTTCGCTTCTTATACTTTCATTTTTTGTATTGTCAGTTAATGGGATAACTTAATATAGTGTAATTACTTGTGATATTTGTAGTTATTTTACATATAAGAAATTGTTTGAAATGATATTATTGTTTTTCTTCATAATCTGATTTCATACTTACTTTTATTACGGATCATTTTTCTTTTGCTTGATCTTGTCTTTTCTTGTACTATCGGTTGTTTCCTATTTAATTGTTCTGTATTCATTTAACTCGGTTTTGTAATGCATTATTTTTTGCTATGCTTAATTGATTACATTGGATACTTCATTTTTACATTTCACTTAATGCTTATATTTTGTAGATGTCTTATTTTAACTTAACTTAAGGTGATTCTTATACGCATATGTTAGAGATTCACTGTCCTCTTAATCTTTTTGGTTTTGGGGAATGTAATTGTAAAAAATTGATAGAATCAATTTTTTTCTCTGGGGGTGAGGTAAGATGTTAAGAACAGAACGGGGGAAAGGGGAGTAAATCTGAGTATGTTAATATTCAAGTTCGATTTAGAGTTAGGGGCACTTGTTTGCTTGTAGCTATTGAATTGTTTTGAAAATATCTCGTGGTAGTTTCGAGATATAGATTACAGTAAGCGTGGAAAAACGCTGATCATCTCAGGTGTGAGATATATTTATTCTGTAATGTTTGAGCGGAGTGAGAATAGCTCGCGGCTAGCCCGCAGGTGATTGATTGACTGAGTTGTGTTGACCGTGAGGAAGTCTCGTGGCTGCTTTTGAGCGGAACGAGTGTGTTATCTGGAGAGAGTGTTCCGGGCGTTTTTTGACCGGGTAGGTCAAGACAGTGTTTTGGGAAGTGTGAAATGCCTGTACAGTGCTGAAGTTAAAATGTCGACGGATCTTTCGCTGTGGGTACAGCGTAGTATAAACCTGCAGTTTGAATTATTGTGGAAATGGTTATAACTGCAGTGTGTAGTCTTTAAAGACCATTATTTCCTGTGTGAGGAGTTGGAAATGTTTATAACTGCAGTGTGCAGTCTTTAAAGGCCATTATTTCCTGTGTGAGGGGTATTGATGAATAAGAGTACTTTAGGCCATGAATCATGATAGCTCCTGTGAGAGGATTGTTATTGAGGATTCTTTATAGCGCTGAGTTTAATAAGAGTACTTTAGGCCATGAATCATGATAGCTCCTGTGATAGGATTGTTATTGAGGATTCTTTATAGCGCTGAGTTTAATAAGAGTACTTTAGGCCATGAATCATGATAGATCCTGTGAGTGGATTGTTATTGAGGATTCTTTATAGCGCTGAGTTTAATAAGAGTACTTTAGGCCATGAATCATGATAGCTCCTGTGAGAGGATTGTTATTGAGGATTCTTTATAGCGCTGAGTTTAATAAGAGTACTTTAGGCCATGAATCATGATAGCTCCTGTGAGAGGATTGTTACTGAGGATTCTTTATAGCGCTGAGTTTAATAAGAGTACTTTAGGCCCTGAATCATGATCTCCTGTGAGAGGATCGTTATTGAGGATGAGGATTATTGATGAATATATAAAGGCCATTGTTTCCCGTGAGAGGATAGTTGTTGAGGAAGAGATAGCGCTGAATTATTGATGATGCTTTATAGCACTGATCTCATGGTAACTGCCGAGTGTGCAGTCCTTATGTGTTGAGATATATTTCGTGTTATGCTGTGAACTGTATCCTGACTATGTGTATTTCATATCAATGTGTTGTGACGTGAATAAAGAAGTATTGAATGTCACCAGTCTTTTACAACCATCCATGACTCTTGTGTACGTACCTGTGGTGTAAACGACTAAACCAACACATGCACTCAATATTCTAGACGTGACAGTAGTAATACATATTTAGTACTAGCCTATGTGGCGATGATGTAGATTTGAACACACATACCTTTGAAACTTAACCCTATTCATATCAATTGGAGGTATACATTATAAGATGGATCCAATACCAATTATTGAACAACAGCTGTCTTACATTAACAGCCGGTAAATAGAAGTAACAGCTAGTAAAGAGCTGTAACAGCTGTACACCTACACCTTTGCCTGGCGCAAGTGGTCATACTCGAGTACAAAAGTATGATACATGTAATAGCAAGAATTCTACAGGCAGAAGTAATAAATATTACAATGTACCCAAACAGAGTAAGGCTACACATCAACCTTTTTCACATTCTTGTGACAACGGTACCACATACATTGGTAAGGGTGCATATTCTTGCACCATCCTTGTGCAAAATCTGCCACAACGAACTACTTGGCAGGCACTGGGAAATTTTTTCAACTACACGGCGGACGTTAAGTTCGTACGTCTATTACCACATACCAATAACAGGTATGGTGACGCCGTGGTTACATTTAGAACCAATAAAGATGCTCGCATGGTTATCGAGCGGGACAATGGTGTCTATTTTCACCACCATTCCCTCCGATTACAATTGGTTCCTGATTCTGCGTCACGCAGATATTAACCTACTGATATTGGAGTTGATATCACATTCTTTGATGACTCAGCCTATGCAGTCATCATCTCTTTTCTTTACTAATCATTGTTTCTTTTCTTTTCTGTAGATCATTTCTTTCTCGACACCTCGGGGCCTATTCCAATGGAATTTTATGCCATTTGGGTTAATGAACGCTCCTGCCACTTTCGTGCGTATGATGCGCCGCATACTGTCGCATCGTCACGATGTCATTGCATACATCGATGACATTTGTCTCTTTAGCAACTCATGGGATGAACATGTTCAGGGATTGAATACATTACTGTCCACGTTACGGTCATTTAATCTAACAGCTAAGCCATCTAAGGCATTCGTGGGTTTTCACGACATATCATTTTTTAGGCCACCGTATTGGTCATGGTAAATTATATTCTGAGGACAGTAACGTCAGTAAATCCTGAACATTACAGCTATTCAAACTAAGAAACAAGTACGATCTTTGTTAGGTCTAGTACAATTTTACGCTAAATTTATTCCTCATTTATCGACCATTACTGCTCCTTTCTCTTCATTGTTGAGGAAGGGCACAGCTAACGTGATTCGGTGGTCGGATGAACATCAAATCGCGTTGGATTCTATCAAGAATTTTTTTCCCAAACCTCCGGTTTTGATGCTATCTAATCCAAACATTCCTTTCATACTTCGCAGTGACGCGTCTAATTACGGAATAGGGAGCGTGCTACTTCAAGAATAGTGTGGCACCTTGCATCCAGTGATGTATGTTTCAAGAAAGTTAACAGCAACGGAGCAGAAATACTCAGTTCTAGATAAGGAACTTCTTGCTTTAGTTTGGTCAATTACCAAACTGGAGCGTTATTTGTTAGGATCTCATTTCATTGTTGAGTCTGATCAAAAAGCACTCACTGCTCTCAACACTAAAGACGTCAAGTCAGCAAATTCCACCAGATATGCAATAAATTTGCAACCGTACAGTTTTAAAATACGTTCCATACCAGGATCACAAAATGTGTTAGCGGACTGTTTATCTAGGTGTCCAAGCGATCCAAGCGAGCAAATACGCCCTACAGAGATTGGAACCTCTACACAGACAGTCTTGGAATTGTAACGTAATGATAAAATAACTTTGATGATTTATTTAACGTCTACTCAAGTTATATCTTCACTGTATTGCGTATGGAAATGGATTATTCAGACTTTTAGTATTGTAACTCAATAACAGTGTTGTGTCAATAACATTGACGTAAAAAAAATTAACTTTTGTTTTAAATGGACAACATTTCCTTCTGAACGTTACATTGTGAAAATACACATTCTTCGAAGATGATAGATACATACTTTTCCAAGTGGAGTTTGTTAACTTTCGGGATTACTCGGAAAAAAACATTTCTATGTCGTTAGATTTTAATAAAACGGAACTTAATGGATTATTGACTGTTTTCGGAAGTGATAATGGAACTTTTTAAGGTTATTAGATATTATAATAACTGGGATTGGTAACAATTTTAAGACATGAACAATTTTGATTAAATATTAGCAATTAAGATAACTTAATTAGTTATATATTTCACAGTGATTAGCAATAATAGTTTGTATAATAGTTCTTAGAACTAGAAACCACCACTGTTAGTGTAATATTTTGCACTCATAGTTAATTAGTGTCCCTAATTAATTTTAGAAACGGCTAAGTGTCTTGTTCACTTCGCGTGGTTTATTAATTGCTTTGATTTCTTTGCATGTTTTATTTGCATTTCTTTTTGATTGTTTATTAATTCACTTCTGGGACCTCAAGACGCAGCAATAGAGACCGCAGTCAGCGACTCATAGCTTGACTGCCTGCGTCAGGACCAGCGAACCAGAGCTGGTCAAGACCGCACTCCACCTCCACGTGGTGGTCCTGGAAACAGTCTGCAGCTGTGCAGGCTGGCTGAGCGAGTGTGGATCGAAATGGGAAGGCAAACCCGGTCCTAAAAATTGCCGTGCAGAAGTCGGATGTGTCGACCGAAAGGTGCAGATATCACAGCTACGTTGGAAACAGACACAACGCAACCACCGTCCTTTTCAGGGCGAACGAAGAAGAAGAAGAAGAATTCACTTCTCATTTATGATGTAATTTCATCTTCATCATTTACAATTCACTTGTTGATTTTTTAGTTTGATGGTTTCACATCTTTGTTGTTTTAGTTTATCATCCTTCATACTTTAATTTCTTTTCTTGGTGCCACAATTATTCCAAATTGATGGATTGTGGTTGGAATTTTTGTTTATTTCACCTTTTGTTTCTTGATGTTGAATTTAATTCTACATCCCATTTGTCATTATTATATATAAGGGGGGTGTATTATTAGTACATGAATATGTAAATTTGATTCACCTTTCCGCGTTTATTAACGAAGAAAAAAATTAATAGAATTAATTTTTTTCAGGCGAGTTTGTAAGGTAACTGTTGCGTCCTTTTTTAAGTCCTAACAGACTTTAACAATATAGACAGTCTCAGGTCCTGTCTTTGTTAAAAGTGTACGCACCAATTGAGATATAAGTAATACGCTTGGTATATTAAATTTATTGTGCACGAGAACGCACATTTTTGGGGATTTTGAAATTAACGCGCTTGTTGTCAAACAAAGGCAGATGACGTATCTGCTTAGAGAAGGAAGCAGGATTCCATAGCCAGACTGTGAGTTTGATGCTTTGTCCTTGATTTCGGACTTAGTGTACTTGCTTGATGACTGGCTCACTGCATTTAAGACATAGCCCTTCGGTCATCCTAGTCAGGTAATGAATTTTATTAATCAAGGATATTTTCGTATGAATTATTATTCGTCTTCCTACGTGTGACCTCCAGCTGGTACTCGTACAACCCTGGTATCAGAAAGGAACGTAGTCGCAACGTTAATATTTAGGAAGTCTTGAAAGTGTTCAAGGGATAAACCTTATGTATAAATGGAATGGTCTCTGCGTTATTATATATCCAAAGGAGCCGGACTGAAAGTATCGGCGGTATTACAGAGGTGAATCAAATCTAATTATATTATCTGTCTATGCACCAAGGGATGGCGTCTATAGACAATATGTTGAACTATTTTTATGATGATTAATCATGAGGCTTATAAAGTTAGGAACTTACTCATTCGAGAGACCTCAGGTGTGAGAAGACATAACGGGGATCTCGTTATCATACTCAAGGTCAAAGAGACAAATGAAAGTTACTGTTTGATCTAAAATGCCTCCTCATATATGTACTTTGTTAATGCAAATAACCAGCTATAAATTGATGACTAGATTTCGTTCTGCAATATGCTTACTTGGATTTACTGAAATGAACATGCTGTACCTACATCGTTGATTAGAAGAATGTCTAGTATTGTCGAATGTTTTGTCAAGCCCAACGTCTTCGTTGAATAAACATTGTCGTTATTTGGAATCCTGGAGTTGTCGGATATTTCGGTTGGCACCAGCCTTTTGTTTTGATGTGCCACTGTTTAACTTATATTTCAACTGATCACTCGATTCAGATTCATTATTTGCGTAACCAGTTTTAGCACGATCAAGTTTGACGTCGTTACCACCTCCTTCAAGACACAAGAACACCAATAGAATGACACCTACAGAGTGGTGGCAAGAACGAAACGCTACATATACATGATGAGAGAGAGAGGAAAGGCAGAATGTCAGACGGGCCTGCGTGCCCAATTCTTAACCCTTTGAAAATAAAGTTCGTTAGCTCGTTCGTTCGTTCTTTCGTAGTGGATGCTTTGAAAGGTTACAAGGGATACCTGACATAACTCTCTAACAGGTCAGGACCGAAAATGTTCTACATTCACAGAGGGGTTAGCTCTGTAGATGGGAGCTCATAAAACAGTTAGTTAGTATTTATTCAAAAGAATGTAGTGTGTTCCCCAATTTTAGGGTTACCCAAAAAAAAAAACAAAAAAACAGGAAAATACTAAATATGCCCTTCAAAGTTTAAAAAGCAAAACTGAACTGATACAATAATAATTAAAATCAATATATACACATCATTCAGAAAAGGTACTAGTAGTTAACAAACTGGTAGCCATTTTAGTAAATATAAATACACCCACACACCGTCCTTGAAAACTAACTTAACACCTAGTGATTTTGGTTGGTGGTAAACTTAATAATATTAAATTACACCATCATGGAAAATTGACATTAAGAAAATTAACAAGGGTTTAGTTATAAGTTTTAAAAAAACTGTGTGCGGCTATTTGCTAACTAAGTGAGCTTACCGATATGTCAAGAATTATTCCTTATAACAACGCATCTGTTATTTGGCTAATTGTACAAACTGCACTCTGCATGTCAGAGATACTCTGGAGACAACAAGCACCGGGTAGTTGTTGAGTACATAACCAAATCCTCCTACAGATCGCGTCACTTTTTGTGAACATCTGCACTTAGCGCAGCGATTCTGACAGGGGAAAAGGCGTAATGGGACCGGGAGTCCCCCCCCCCCTCCCCCCTCCCGTGACGCGAGATGAAAGCAATCTGGTATAAAGGGGATCAATGAAGAAGCGAAGACGTGTCCACTGGCGTCCGGTCTCAAAGAATTTTCAGGGCGAGATGCGCTCAATCACTAATCACTTGAAAGACATGAATGGAGGCATATCTGGAGTCATCCTTATATGACCACCAGCTTTGCACAGTGCTAATATGGAAGTGAACCTATTTCTGTGAGGCTAATTACATCCTCATTGACTCTTACAATCATCCACACTCTTCCCGGGATTCCCCCAGTGGTAAGACTTGTTGAGAATCCAGCATTGCACACTAAGCTGGGAGAAGTCACTTGAGCCCCAGGCGTAATTCTTTTGCTTTGACTTGGTTGACAGCATGCGAGAGGATCTCACTATAGACCCAGTGGTAGGCAAGGGAAGCTGTGATGTGGCTCTGTGCAGGACGTAACAATTCCTTGCGAGAGTCCGGAACCAGAGTACAGTATTTTATCTCTGCAAAGTTGGAGAGCCTATTTGGATGGCGGGGAATGCACTGTATCCCAAGCGCTTCTTACTCCTAGCTTGGGACCAGATGTGACGATCCTTTAAATGCAAGCGAAGCTGGACAAACTGGAGCTCATGTCTTCAACTCAACACATTTCAGAATGGCAGACAAGCTACAGGAAAAGCCTAAATCTACAGTGTATATAATACCAAGATGTCTTCAACTTGGTATTGGCTGCTAAAGAGCGAGAAGCTCAGCAGCCCTACTTAAACAACAACAATATCTTGAAAAGCAAAGTGACTCATTTATGTCTCTTTTCCCCTGACTCAAAGATACGTAGATTTTGCCGCGACCAGCAAGAAAAGGAGTTAAAAGACATGTCTGCGGGGCCAACACTAAATACGTGCACAAATGTGGGATTCAGCCTGTCTAAATTAAGAATGATACGGCTACCTCCAGGAATTTCACTCCAAGGTTCTATTAAGAAAAAAGTTGGAGGAGATAACAAAGATAAGAGAGAGACCAACTAGAATGTGACAGAAATTCTCATTCAACTCACAACAATACCCTAGGGCAGTGGTTCCCAAGCTTTTTCGGTTCACTGCGCCCTTAGTGTACCAGGATTTTTCCACGGCGCCCAAAGTCAGAACATAAGCGTACCTAACTGTTGCAGTGCGCAGTTGGTGCGGTTAGGTTGGTTAACTAAAAAAAAAAAAAAATGAAACACGTATTTCAAATTCACAAACAATTTATATAAAAAGTATTAATAAAGTAATAATTTGGAACAATCATATCATTGAATTAAGGTGACCAGACGTCCCGGTTTTTCCGGGACAGTCCCGGTTTTCGACCATTTTTGATAATTTGTCCCGACTTTTTTTCGATGCAATACGGGACGCCAATTTGTCCCGGTTTTGGACAAATTTACCAATTTGGCATAAATTTCACAGATTAAAAAAGAAAATTATTATTCCGTGGCTGACGTGAGGGAACTTTTAGAGAACTGGCGCCGAAACAGCACAAGAGGTTGTCAGGACCGCGAATTAGTTTTGTAGTTCCAATGTGATATTCGCAGTTATTTGAAATTTTAGGTAGTGGTAAAGTACCAAGATTTTGCGTACGGTATACGTTTATTTAATTTAAACGGTGAACTATTTGTGCATATTTTGTTATTGTTGTAAGAAAATGGTACCAAAGCGTAAATGCAGTTTCAATGAAGATTTACAAAAGGAATATCCGTTTATTAAAAAGAGTACATCAAACTTCAATGTACGATGCAACAATATATGTGCCTCCGGGTTTTCGATAAGCCATAGTGGACGTGATGATATTAAGAACCACATAAGCAGTGAGAAACATAAGAGAGCCGTCCTTAACCACTTTCTTCAGAGCTGATAAAATTGGTGACCAAGAAGAGCAATTAGCTGCTATAGAAGGCGCCTACAGTGCTACACAATCATACTTTCAGGTCTATGGATTGCACATCAAAATTACTTCAGGTTATTTTAGAGCCAAAATTTGCATGTGCACGTACGAAAACATAAGCCATTATTCGAAATGTCTTGGCACCTCATATTCTAAATGAGTTAAGGTGTGACCTAGAAAAGTCTACATTTATTTCTGTACTGACAGATGCATCCAACCACAAAGAATTCAAGATTTTTCCTTTGCTTGTCAGATACTTTGATCACAGTAATGGAGTGAAAATTAAAATATTAGAGTTAAAGTCATTGCCAGGTGAAAGATCTGATATTGTAAGTAGTTTTCTTAATGACTGCATAACTGAAAATGGTTTAGACAGGAAAGTAGTTGGATTATGCGCAGACAACACAAATTCCAATTTTGGAGGTGCTGAAAGGAAAGGACAGAACAACGTTTTCAAAAAACTGCAAGAAAACCTTGGACATGGTCTTATAGGAGTTGAGTGTGCAGGTCATATTTTCCACAACACTGTTCGAACAGCTGCAGATGTACTGCCTGTTGATGTCGAGCTGATTATTGCTAATATTTATCTACTCTTCAAATCATACACAGTACGAGTTGAAAGACACAAGGAGTTTTGCCAGTTTGTGGAAACAGACTTCCAGATGATCTTAGGTTATGCTCAGACTAGGTGGCTTGCTCTGCTGCCTGCTGTTGAAAGGGTTCTTCAGATGTTCCTGCCTCTAAAATCATATTTTCAATCTAAAGACAGATGCCCAGTTTTTATACAGAAATTCTTTGAAAATCCTCTATCTGAGGCATGGCTTGTTTTTGTTCACAGTCAGGCCTCTCCATTCCACGAAGCAGTGCAAAAAATAGAGGGACAGACGTTCACTGTGTTTGAAGTCATTGACAGCATCAACAGATTGAAAACTATTTTCATGTCCAAACTAGAAGACTGTTTCTTGCCATCAAGAGTTAAGCTAATCCTTGAAAAGCTAGAAATGGAAGGACTTCCAAAGGATGATGTGAAAAAGTTTCATGCTAGCGTTTCTTCGTTCTATGAAACAGCTTTCAATTATTTGAATAAATGGGCTGCAAAAAATTCTCAAGACCTAGAATCCTACAGCTGTGTAACGCTGAACAGAATACCAATTTGGGCAGATATTGAGATATCATCATCACTAGTGATTCAAACATTACCTTCAGCCAACTTACAGAAACTGAAATTTATGACGAATATGTCCATATGAAGCAGTTTGTTACTTCTCAGAAAATTAGTGAATGGAGTGCCAAAAAAACATTGCCACCACAACGTTGGATTGAAATGGTTTCCCACTTCAAAAACAATAAAGTGACATTTTCAAATATTTTGAAGTTGGCAGAGTTTTTTTTCTGTCTACCTGGAACAAATGCTGCCACAGAAAGAGTGTTTTCTTTGATGAACAGCTTATGGGCAAGTGATAAAACACAGCTAGGTGTTAAAACTTTGAAAGCTATGTTGACAACCAAAGTGAACTGTGAGGAAACATGTGTCGAGTTCTTTAAGATGCTGCTTGCAAAGAAGGACCTATTGATAAAAATCCACTCATCTGAAAAGTACAGTAACTCAGCTTCACCTTAAGTAAGGATTATTGATGTTTTTCTCACTTATTAGTTTAAGTAGTTAAACTTATACAGTAAAATGTATGTTATTCAATGTTATTCAAATGTATATATAAAATGTATATTATTTTAAATTGACATCAACTTGATTTTTCCGGGACATGTCCCGACTTTTGACCTTTTCTTTACCCTTTTGTCCCGATTTTTTGCATTGAAATAGGTCAAATCTACTATTTTGTCCCGGATTAGGGTTTTGAAAATATGGTCACCTTACATTGAATAGGTAAACCGTAATTAGTGGGACGGGTGAGCCTGTTGTTCACTGCATATCTTCTCAAATCTTGGAATCAAACTGGACACAGCCACCTTCATTTCCTGTTCCACATTGATTTTCGCACGATACTTGCTTTTTATCACAGCGAAAACCCAGCTTTGCACAAATATGACGTCGCAAATGGAATTAAGATTCGCTGAGCTTTACCACTCAGCAGCGGATATTCATCTTTTACTGATATCCAAAAGTCATTTAGTTCCAAGCTGCCAAATTTTCTCTTCAGTGTATTGTCGCAGGACAGCTCAATAAGATTTTCTTCTTCTACAGAAGTAAATTCAGATGGAGCTTTGGCCCTGAATGGGTCTTGAATCCATGCGAACTTGTCGATATTATCTTCTTGAAAGTATTATTCAAACCAGCAGATAAGCTGTGATAGGCTGTGATTCTTGAAAAACAGATTTTATGTTGCGAGAGAAATCAACTTCATTGGAGATCACAAACAGCTGCAACAAGGGGAACAAATCTTTGCCACCATCTTCTTCAATTTTTCTACTCCATAGCTGTAATTTGTCTCTGAAAGCTAAAACCTTCTCGACCAATTTCAATCTGTGCATGTGGCCTCCCTGCAGGGAGACATTCAACGCATTTAACTTTTCAAAGATATCACACAAGTATGCTAGTTTTACCCAAAAGTCTGTTTCCACGAAGTGTTTGGCACATTCGTGTTTTTCCTGTTCAAGAAAAGTGGACATTTCCTGCCGGAATTCAAACGTACGGGTGTTTCAGACACCAGGGATGTAGAGGGAGTGTAGAAGGGTGTCTTCTGTCTGGTATGTTGCTTAACGATGTGTTGATAATATATATATATATATATATATATATATATATATATATATATATATATATATATATATATATATATATATATATATATATATATATATATATATATATGTATAGCTATATATGTATGCCCACACAGGGCTACTGTACACAAGTCACGAGGACGTCACATTGACTTACGACGATGAAGTCAAGTAAAGGTTAACAGCTGTTGACGTTTCCATAATTTATTTCGGGACGACTACAAGGACGACATCAATATAAACATAGTCATTTGACAAAACTTGAAGACATCACAGCATCATAATGGCGAATAATGTAGCTGGAATAAATGAATCATAGGCAAGCTGTCTAGCTCATAGCTCTTCCATCAATCTGCATCTCTAGGTACCGTTGCATAGCAAATTACCCCGTATTGGAAACGGGTCTTAAATATACTACTCGTCAAAAGTCAAGGGCCACCCTATTATTTTCAATACACTTTCATTTAAGCGCATAGAATGATTAAATGAAGGAAGTTTTTAGTAAAAATGGGTGCAATATCTTCCTCTGACAGTCCTCTATGCACGTTAAGCATAAAAACAACTCACCGACAACCATGGTGATCACGTGCAATTTGGTTTGCTGACCATAAATTCATATTTTAAATCTGTTTTTTCAAACTTCTGTAGAACCAAACAGGTGAAGTAATCGTGCTGATTGACATTCCACGTGCAATTTCGACTTTTCGGGAACAGAGTTCACTCTTAATTTGTTTCACAATCAGCAGACTTAGGGTAGTTTCATCACTTGCAAAAACCATGCCACCGAGAAGAAGTCTTGACACCTTACAAAGAATGAGGGCTATAGCGTGGGTTGAAAGTGGTTTATCTGTCCGTGAGGTTGCTAGACGGCTTGTAGTGTCACACTCTACTATCCAAAGAATTTTGGAGAGATTTCAGGCCACAGGAAGTGTGGAGGATCGCCACCAGCCAGGTCGCCTTGGATGCACCAATAGACATGATGACCGGTACCTCTTGTTGTCAGCCCTGCGCCATCGAACAATGACTTGTTCCACTCTAAGATGTCAGCTGAGACAAACTGTAAACGTTAATGTCAGTCAAAGCACCATTCGCAGACGTTTACATGAATTTGGACTGGCTGCTCGACGTCCTGCAGTCAGAATCCCTCTTACTCCTGCTCATCGCAGAGCCAGTGTTGCTTGGTGTCGCGAGCACATCCGATGGACAAGTCAACAATGGAGTCAAGTTCTCTTCACTGATGAATCTCGCTTCACTGTGTCATTCAATAATGGCAGGATTCGAGTTTGGAGACGACCAGGAGAGCGATTTACTGATGACACAATTCGAGAGGTGGATCGTTATGGTAGGGGTTCTGTCGTGGTCTTGGGAGGCTTCTACAGACACGGCAGGACCCCACTCTACATCATCCAAGGCAACTTGACCGGCCCAAGATACCAGAACGAAATCTTGAGACCAATTGTTCAGCCTGCTCTGGAGGCCATAGGTGGTAATGCCATCCTCCAAGATGATAACGCTCGATCCCATCGAGCTCGTGTGGTGAAGGAGTTTATTCAGCAACATGGGATCATCAGGATGGCGTGGCCAGCTCATTCACCTGACCTTTCTCCGATTGAGCACCTCTGGGATGTCCTTGGTCGAAGATTGTCAACAAATCACCCCCTGCCAATGGATGTTGCACAGCAGACTGCATTTCTGCTTCAGGAATGGCAAGCCGTTCCTCAGGATACTCTTCGAACCCTTGTGGATTCGATGCGTCTACGCTGTCTTGAATGCCTTGCTGCAAACGGTGGTTATACCCGATTTTGAAATGTCTATTTGTCCAATATCTATTGTGTGACTTTTGAAAAGGTGGGTGACACACTTAAAAGCTTCATTGCGTTTGAATGTGTGTTTCTATTTCTTTACGTGACTTGTCAACTTGGTATTCAATAAATGCCGTTTTGACTGATACCAATTACGTTTATATCAGATTTGTTTTATGGTTTCAACCAAGGTTTTTCTTAGTGGCCCTTGACTTTTGACGAGTAGTATATATATATAGGCTTAGTTTCGCCCTACTCCGACGCCAGTAAGTCGGATACATTTCTTTGGTCTACAAAAGGCCGCACACCATGCGAGCCCCTAAATACAGTTCACAATGGCCTCCGTAGTATTCCTTTATCAAACCTTGCTCAAGATGATACCGCCGACATAGCGGAATTCAAAGTATATATCTAATGTCCTTCGGGAATAAACCAACCCGGTATATCAATGTCATGGTGATTCGTGAGTTGCACTTCTAATAATATAGAACTCTTCCTGCCCAGCGGAAAAGTCAGCAAGCAGGGGACAAAATGACAGTCTTAAGGCTGGCTACCGATAGAAGTAATTTAAGAGCAATTACCTTTTCTTCCGAAAAAACACCACAACTCACATCCGTCTCCTAGACGTTTTAGAAATACAACATGGAGGAAATATATTATGTAGACATCTCAGTCGAACACACAGAGGACTTCCTTCCCCATGATATCAAACTCGGGTCGAAACGAAACACACGTTTTGACCCTAGCACAGTTTTCCCGCTCGACTCCCGAACGGAAGTCTCTCTTAACCAACTCCCAAAACTTGACGCATGCGTAGAAAACGCAAGACCTTCTGAGCGAAACTCAGATGGGGCGATGTGAACAAATACTAAGAAAAAGACTGACCATCGAGCCATATATGGTCAGGGAATAAACATCGTCTCTAGTTGCCAACATTCCAAAAAAAAACTAACCATTCATGGCCATATATGGATAGGCAACCAGATACCGTTTCTAAAATTAGATCGCCAGGTTAAGAAACAAGAGGGGGTAACAACCATTGTAAAATACAACCTCAGATAAACATTGAGTCATGCCCCTTTGGTTAGAAATCTACCAAAATTAAAGTATACAAACTAGACAGGTAAATTATAAGCAGATTATCAACACAGAAAAATCTGTGTGCAACAGTTTACCGCACCCCCCCCCCCCCCACCCCGGGAAAAAATGAAACTTTTATTTTATTTTAAAAATACATCCAAGAGCAAGATACAACAGGCTCATAACGCATGAATGATGCGTGGACGAAAAGTATCACAAGTAAATACCATGCCTAATGTGAGGCTAACTCGACGCATGGAGCGTCAGGTAAGAATATATCTCATAACATTAGAGAAAGCATTTCTCTAAGTATACACATATTCCAAGGAGATGCCACCAACGTACACTACAGTGCTGGCAAAATTATAATGCAAGCAAAAGTTATACAAATATAAATTTATCTCACATTAAATGTGGTATCCCTCAATTTAACAATGAAATATCATCATATCTTATCTTCAAATCTAACAATGAAGCATCATCAACACAGCGGTGTCATATCCTAATATACCGCATTATATAGATACAATAATCTTAACAACCAAACGTTACATTATGTAAACATGTGTGACAGGGGCGCTAGGGGTTCCTCACACCCAAGACCCGTGCACCAAGAAAATGTATAAAGGATCGTTTGACAGGGGTTGCAATTATTGGTTGCTTGCAACCCTCTCAGCAGCAGACTTAACAATTCAAGCAACCCAAAGCCTTAAGCAGATCAACATTTAATTCTACCGAACACCAAACAAACAATCCAACAAACACCCAGTCAGTTTTCATAGACTGTCTGAAAAATAATAAATAAAACAACGTCTAAGTGAACATCAATAGCATGGATAATAACACTTACCATACAGAAAACATGCGCCCACCTGACATCATCAACTATCTCACACACTCATGCGTGTCGCCCAATGCGACTAGTATGGTGTTGTGCATGAGGCTGGCAATCGCACCGGGTAACATAGGTTGCTACCGAAACCACTACTGCAAAAGCATCTGAATGCTCCATGCTGAGGTAAACCACACCGGTGGCCCCATGCTCCCTCAGGAGCGGAGAAGAGAAATATACATCTGGTACGCCCACGTGCTCTCACAAACCATTGTTCACACAACAATAATAATCAACTGGACATAAAATAATATTCTTCAATACATGTACAACAAATAATCTCAATAATGAGAATTAACCACCACCTCACAACTGGTCTATCTCAATATTCGTTACTGCATTCTGAAGCATGTCGTATGTGACGACTCGTGCGGCTGGGAATCTCATCGCATGAAACACATTATTACAGGAACAACCACTGTAATAGCATAAAAATGCTTCTGTTGGCTTGTGGTAGACACCAGCCGCATTGGTGTTTCCATGCTCCACCAGGAGCAAACAGAGAAACACCTGTCTCAACAAAGGAGTGGCCTCGCGCTCTCCAGAAATCTAAATACATATTCTCACCTCACAGTAACCCATTAAATATACAGTAGAATTATCAATAAACGTGAAATACACTAAATTACTCTTACATAAAGAATACAATATAATTATTCTCGACTTAAGCCAAACTGGGACTAAATACACCGCGTGTCGCTCGGCATAACATATTATAGGTTTACCACGCGGAGCGTGTTTAATCAGACTCGCTATCGCCGCCTTTTATCACCACGAGGCTACTATCTTGCGATCGTTAATCTTATCTAAATTCAAGTAATAGATGCTTCTCTGTCCAGTTTCATGTATAAAACACTCTTACTAAATTTGCCTGGTCTGATGGATGAAATACTTGATACTAAATTCTCACATCTGGATTTAGGCTTTGCGTGCCTAATAAAACCTATCAAACATTATTTTCACTCATCTATCATTTCTTCAAGACTAAATCATAATGTCCTAAAAAAGACATTTCCTTTGGAAACACATCTATCTATTTCACTAAACATTAAAACAGACTCGTGCTGAATATAATTCTAGAATTATATAAAATTAATTCTAATTTAAATTAACTCACGTGCTCAAGGCATTTACAGCTTGGCTCTGTCGTCTGTTCTCTCTGGCGGCTGATACTAGGAAAGGTCCGCTGGTAGCTCGCTATCTCTTTTTATAGGCACTAGGCTAATCACTCACTTTACTGTGCTAGGCGTATTAATCTTGGCTACTTAAACAACACTCGCGATATTTTGCTCTAGAATGCATGAAAACACAGATTTACACAACTAGAGCAAAAACACAACTAATTCGTAGGCTTATTATGGCCTTGTAATAAATCTGCTTGAAGATAACGAGATCAAAAATCACTAAACCACAGAGACAATATGACTGCCCAGATGGGGCCAGCGCCTAGAACGACAGACCTCAAGATGGCGCTGTCACACATGTAATAATATTATGACATAATGCTTTATACATAATATTAACTAAGTTGATGATCCCAGAAGACCAGGTCATAGACTAAGAGGGCACATCTACTGAGTCGTTCCAAGTGTAAGTAAGGACTTCACAAAACGTCATGGATGACAAAATGTACAGATTCTCTCAAACATCAATGGCTTGCTGAGAAAATACAAATAACACAATTCTATTTGATAACCGTTAGATTTTCTAATATACAGTAATCAAAATACATTCTTAACTATTAATTGTGGCCGTGAGAACTTTCGGCCCTTATATTGTTAACTCAGATTTCTTCCGTTATACCAAAGACGGTAACAGAGAAAGAAAATCACACAGTATAATACCATGAATTCCCGTAAAGTGAGAACAGATGTGCTGATATATATTTAGTAGAGACCTGTTATAAATCCCGAAGTGTATCTGGAAATATAGGACAGAAAAGTTAAGTGGAATCATGTCGAGATCTATCACAATTTGTGTCTCTATTAAGACCATTGCTCTTATTTGACCTCCAGTTAGCATAGTTGCGATTGTTATTTTCTCTTTGGTCAAAATATCTTTGAGATGGATTTTGTTGTCTCCAAGAAAAATTACCACAAGGTTTAGAACCTCTATTGGAGGCACCTTTTCCAAAGTTCTTATAAATATTAGAACCAAAATTTTGAGGACTTTTAAATTGTCTCCAATTACTTGAAGAAGGAAAATTACCACGTGATGAACGCCCTTGGCGCTGTTCATAATCACGATTATCTTTTCTAGCAAAATTGTTGTTATTTCTGCCTGTGGCAATGTGCTTAACAGATAGATCATACAGCTTGGGCTGAGTACGACAAGTAACCAGAATGGTAGAATTTTTTTTGTTTACCACATAATGATTACCATTCAGAGAATGAGTACTAATAGGTTTGTTTTCTGATGCCACCTTATCAGGACTGACTATTACAGTCGGATTGCTTTTGTTGGCTTGACGCCAACTCCCATTAGAGGCAGTATCTTTATCACGTGGGAAACCATATTTAGCCACGAAAAGATTTGGTCACATATTGTTTATTGTTACTGCTAGCATTGAGTGCATGTCGCTGACTCTTTGCATTAACATATTGACCATCAGCTTTATGTCTAACTTCATTCACCTTGGTAGAATATAACATCTTATTGTACAAAACAATATCTAATAGGGTGTCAACTCTCTTACGAAGTTTTGTAACTTCTGCTTCTGCAATAGTTTTCTCTCTAGCGACAGCTTTACGTATTCTCTCGTTGGTTTTAACTTCTCTGTTATATAATCTAGCTATGCTTTGGACCCCTGAAGGAAAGCGAAAGAGAGGCCGACCAAAAACAACTTGGCGGAGGACTGTGGAGGCTGAAATGCAAAGAATGAACCAGAGTTGGGGCACTGTACGAAGGATGGCCACCGACCGTGCAAAGTGGAATCAATTTGTTGTTGCCCTACAAGACGCCACTAGGCGTGACGGCCACTGACTGCTTTGACGGTCGGTGGTTAAGGATCGAAGAAGAAGAAGTTATATAATCTAATCTTAAAGCACGTAGCTGGGAAGTAAGAGTCTTCTCTCTAGTGATCCTATCTCTAAGATCTATTTTCAATTGTTCATTTTGAGATGTAGTTTCTAAAACTGTAGCTCTCTCCTGAATCAGTTCAAGTTTAAGTGCTTCCATAGCAATATGATGAGTAGTCACCAGCTCATCAATCTTTTCAGGAACAACCATATCCTTCTCATTCACTACCTTTATTTCTTTCAGCTCCATAGACGACATCTTCTCCTTATCATCATCATCTCAGCCCGTAACCCATCATGGGTCGTAGGGGTGCCATGGTGGAAGCATCAGCAGACAGGGTCCTCCACTGCTCTCTATCCTCAGCAATGCGTACAAGTGTAGAAAAACCGTGTCCTGCCCATTCTTTGATGTTATCAGCCCAGGATTTTCTCTGCCTTCCTCTTCTCCGTTTACCTTCGACTGTTCCCTGAAGGATCGTTTTCGAAAGGGAGTCATGACGAGTTACATGCCCAAACCAGGCAAGCTTTCGACGTTTCACTATTGACAAAAGTGGTTCTTGGTGGCCTGCATAGGTGTTTATCTTCTCTCTAACATAGACATTTGTTTTGTGCTCTTTATAGCAAATGCGCAAAATTCTTCTATAACATTTATGCTCGAAAGCCTGAATCCTTTGCTTCGTATCTGCAGTGAGTGTCCAGCCCTCACACCCATACAAGAGAATAGATAATACAAGTGATTTGTATAATTTGATCTTCACAGGAAAACTGATGTTACTTTTCCAGATCACATTCAACCTTGTCATGGCAGCTAAGGCCATCTCAAGTCTTGTCTTGATTACTTTACTTGATCTTCCATCACTACATATAGTGGACCCGAGATATTTAAAGGTGTTAACTTCTTCTAACGTTTGCCCATTTAACGTAATGTTGGTCGGAACATGTTTCTTATGGCTATTCACCAATATCTTGCTTTTTTTTCTATATTAATTTCCATCCCATACGTTCTTGTTACTTTCTCCAGTCTAGAGGTAAGGTCTTGAAGTTCTGATTCTGATCCAGCTATCAGATCAATATCATCAGCAAAACGTAGGTTGCACAGAGGTCGTCCTCCAATCGATATGGTTGATTTATAATCGTAGAGAGCCTCCTGCATAATATGTTCTAGATATATATTAAAGAGCACTGGTGACAGGATACATCCTTGGCGAACTCCTACAGTTGTTTTGAAAAATTCTCCAATGTCGTTGCTTGCAAAAACAGCACTGCTTGCATCCTTGTATAGTGCTTCAATGATATCTATGATGTTGGTATCAAAATTGAATTTTCTCATTACTTGCCATAAGCCTTCATGCCAGACTCGATCGAAGGCTTTTGTGAAATCGATGAAGTTATGGTATAAATCGTGTTGATGTTGGAGATGTTTTTCGATAAGTAATCTAATATTGAATATTTGTTCTGAGGTACTTCTTTTTGGTCTAAAGCCAGCCTGTTCCTCTGACAAGATTTCTTCTGATTTCTGTTTTATTCTGTTCAAAAGTATCCTTAACATCACTGTTAGCTCCTTTTCTGTTAGAGTGTTTTCTTCTCTTTGATTTTTAAGGTGTTGAGTTTATAACGCGAATGGATTCCTTCAATTCATCAAATGCAACTGCCAACCATGGCACATCAGAAAATGTCAAAGACGGTGTACAGTTCATTCAATTTATTTTGACATCATACGGTAGACGATACGAACATGGTGATATAGACGACGGACGGTTGACCTTCAACAGTACAGCATAGGTTTTCATATTAATATTATAGTTAGTTCATTTCACAACGCAATCTCTTTGATAACATCAGACTAGTTATACAGAGTTTGTAACATGGCCTCCGAGTAACCAACTGAGGCAGTTATAATACAATAGGTCATCTCTCATTATCCTATGACCTTGGCAAATGACGGAGATCCTTATTATATCTTTCAAATCATATACTGTTCCAATAATCCGTATCTCTTTTCTGATACTGGCCTCTCAATTCAATTAACATTGAAGTACAAATATATATATTCCTGCCAACGGCCTTCTTGGCATTAGCGCTAAGATATAACCAATACTTGAGTCACCTCTACTCTACGCTGACATTATCCTCAGCGGTCGACGAATGAATCAATCATTTTAAATATTACAAAATGTTCCCAGACAATCTTATTTCCCAGGAGTATGTCGGATACAAAAATACTTTACATGTTCATCATAGGACTCCATTTTGGAACCAATAGGTCATTGGTCCAACTAGACGTAAACATGACGAAAGTTCATTAAAATTCAGATATCATACTTGCATTCACTTCCCGACAAAATCACCAGTATCAACTTGACCAAGGTCCTCATCTTCTTATAGACGGACGGTCAATATTAAAGGAAAATATATCCGAAACACGGGTTCGAACGCCTCGAATCAATGGACTGATTCTTGGGCACTAAACTGCTCAACCCTAGCTATGACGTAGACTCCTCTTTGGCAACCCGTGCGGGCGGGGTAACCCATACTCGCATTAGTGCACAATCGTGCGCTACGCAAAAATCATACTCACCAAGAATACTTACTATCATGTAAGTCGGTGCGTAAAGTTTATTACTGGTAGGACCACATATTAATAAATATAAAACTACCCTCATCTATAAACAACTGTAAAGGCCTACGAAAAGGGCTCTACAGTTTCCTTACCAATCCCCCCCAAAAAAATTAGTTATATTAATTTTTTTCTTTACTACTCGAGGATAGAGGTGAGTCAAGTTGACATGTTCATATTTTACCAATATATCATGATAAAAATCATAAAATATGAAATTCCAGTTAACTCAAAGCAACAAAAGGTATGCATAAAAGCATACATCCATAATTGCACGCCTTTGGTACAATATGGTAAATGAAATAAACTATCATATTAGAAATATTGAATTAAAACAAATGTAAACGCACATAAAAAGAAATGATGAGAAACCCAATGAATAAACAGAAAAGTGATGGATATGTCTTTAAAAATGACAAGTGAAAAAATGAAAAAATGAAAGAATACAATTTAAACACATGTAAGATCAACGCACTTAATCGTGTCTCTAAGTACTTGTGTGGTACTAATTAAAGTACTAATGTTAAATTAATGTGCTTAAATACAAATATTGATCAATCCAATTGATCAATCCAATTAAATATCCATTAATTATTATTTTAACTAACTAAGTATTTAAGTTTAATAATCTAATTAATTCATTTATTTCACTCTAATAATGTCATTAATTCCTGAAATAACGGAAGTTCAATTTTCCTGTTAGTGACCAGTTAATAATCTAACAAGTTCAGTTCCACGAAGAAATCAAAGTGCTTGAAATGTTATTTCGGTGCGAAAATATAATCCTTTTTTTCACGTTATCCTCTCTTCAATGTCATAATTAAGTGAATGTTATTTTCCCTAATATAGTAGTATACCTTAACGTTCCATGTTAATTTATACATAATCATTGTAGATTTCACTTGACTGAATGTTAATGACCCTTGTAATAGAGGTATCACACGTAAAAAGTTACAATTGACGAACTGTCAGTGTCGAAGTTCAGTTATCTGCAGTGCGTAGCTGTTAATGTGATTCGTTAGGACATCTCGACAAAACGTCTGCGAGAACATTCTGAGTACCAGGTATGGATCGAATCGTGAAACTGTACGGTTGTAGAGCGATCGCATACCTAGTAGATTTGGCAGATTTCACGTCCCTCGTGTTGAGAGCAGCAAGTGCCTTTTGGTCCGATTCCACAATAAAGTGTGATCCAAGCAGATATCTCTGCAGTTTAGTTATTGACCAGACAAGTCCAAGAAGTTCCTTATCTAGAACGGAGTAATTTTGTTCAGTAGGAGTTAACTTCCGTGACACATAGAGAACTTGATGCAAGGTGCCATTATATTCTTGTAGTAAGACGCTTCCCGCGCCGTAATTAGAAGCATCGCTGCGTAAGACAAATGGTAAATTCGCATTAGGCAACCTTAAAACAGGAGCATCCGAAAAAAATTTCTTTATGGTATCCAACGCGATTTGATGTTCGTTTGACCACCGAATCACATTAGCTGCACCCTTCCTAAGTAATGAAGAGAAAGGAGCAGTAATGGACGAAAGATGTGGTATGAATTTCGCATAATATTGTACTAGCCCCAACAGAGATCGCACTTGTTTCTTTGTTTTAGGTGTAGAGATATTAAGGATTTTGGAGACATTACTGTCCTCTGTATATAACATACCGCGACCAATACGGTGACCCAAAAAAGAAATATCGTGGAAACCCACAAATGCCTTTGATGGCTTAGCAGTTAAGTTATGATATTGTAACGTGGACAGTAATGAATTTAATCCCTCCATATGTTCTTCCCAAGAGTCACTGAAAAGACAAATGTCATCTATGTACGCAATGACATTGGGATGATGAGATAGGATTCGGTGCATCATGCGCACGAACGTGGCAGGAGCGTTGACTAACCCGAAAGGCATAAAATTCCATTGGAATAGACCCCGGGGAGTCGAGAAAGCAGTGAGTGGCTTTGCCCTTTCTGTCAATGGTACTTGCCAATAGCCCTTTGACAGATCAAACTTAGAGAAGAAAGTAGAATGAGATAATTTTACTAATAAATCTTCTAAAAGTGGCAAAGGTTCTGCGTCAAATTGTGTGACTTTATTTAATTTTCTGTAGTCTACACATAGACGAATATTGTTATCTTTTTTTCGAATTATCACCATAGATGAAGCATATGGTGACAACGATGGTTCAATTATGTTTAAACGAAGCATCTCATTCAATTCCTTTTCGACCTTATCCCGAAAGTGTAAAGGTATGGGATATGGACGAATACGGATAGGTGTTTCATCAGTTAAAAGGATATCATGTTGAATAGCTGACGTATGACCTGGAATGTCAGTGAGGACCTTATCATACGTTTGGAGTAGTGATGAAACTTGCTGTCGTTGATCAGCCGAAATAGATGAAGAAATAGTGACATCATTCCAGTTTTCAGTGGAATGAATTGGTACAACTGGTATGGGTAATTGTACATCTTGAAAAGAAGACTCTTCTTCTTGTATAACTGAAAAATTAGTATAGTTGTGAATGTGAGGAGTAGGATCGTCAGTCGCTTGAAATACTGATTGTAGATAATCAGGACGTGAATAATACTCTTTCAACATGTTAATGTGAAAGGTTTTGTGTTTTCCGTTAATATCCACGATGTAGTCAACATCGGATATTCTAGAGATGATCCTAAAAGGACCTCTCCATGTGATCAGAAGACGATTAATATGAGAAGGCAGTAAAACAAAAGCCTCGTCACCAGGAATAAGCTGACGAAGACGTCTATACCTGTTTGCAAATAGACGAGCCTTTTCTTTAGCCTCCTCGGATGATGCAGTAGCTATTCTACAATCATCTATTATTCTCTTTCTTAAAGAGATGACATACTCATATGAGGATTGAGTTTCCTCATGTATATTATCTTCAACCAATAAATCATGGATTAAAGACATAGGTCCGCGTGGTTGTATGCCAAAAACTAACTGGAAGGGAGAAAACCCCGTGGCTTGATTTTTTTTTTCACGGTAAGCAAACAGAGCAGCGGGCAGGACCCGATCCCACTCCTGAGGGTGATCTTGAGTCATCTTACCCAACAACTGCTTAAGTGTCCTATTCTGTCTCTCAATCAATCCATTGGACATGGCATGGTATATTGAACTGAGAGATCTATCTATACCCAATGTCTTCATAACCTGTGACATGGATTCGGAAATAAATTGGACACCATGATCCGATAGGATCTTACGCGGAAAACCAATGCGTGAAAAGATCAACATTAAAGCTTCTGCAACACTGGCAGATGAGGTGTTCTTAAGAGGTATGGCCTCAGGCCAACGCGTACACATATCGATACACGTAAGAATATGTGTATGTCCTCTTGCAGATGGCAATATAGGACCAATGATGTCGATCGCCATTTTATCAAATGGTCTAATAGGTATGTCCGCAGCTTGAATAGGATCATTATGATATGGACCCCTTACTTTAACTTCCTGACATATCACGCAGGAACGACAATAAAGATTAACATCTCTATGAACGCCAGGTCAATAGAATGCGGATAGCACTCTAGATTTGGTTCGCGAAAAACCCATATGACCTGCACATTGAGAATCATGAGCATGTCGTAATATTCTAGGTCTCATAGAAGACGGTACCAGAATTTGTGAACGCACAGATGAATCTGTTTCTCTTATTAATCTAACTAAAATACCCGTTTTAAGAGCAAATTGGTGTGTAGAATTTGCAATTGTGTTGTTATTCTTTCTCTTAGTCACCAATTGAAAAAATCTCTTCAAAGAATTATCATTCTTTTGTAAATTAGCAAACAACTCCCTTGAAATAGGAGAATCATCATCATTACTGTTATGAACCGTAGGTTCAGAAGTTGATTCATGCGACAATTCAGTAGCTTGCGCTCTGGTAACCACTGCATTTGCAGCATGAATATGTCGCTTTTCCCATTCATCAATCTGTTGTGGGGTACACTCTTTTATACCGTGTATACAACCAAGGATCACATCGCTAACTGGATTCTGGAGAAGACAGGCATGGATCTTCCCTGAAAAAAAGGTGTATGCAGATTAATGATGGCTGTGGGGAAGGTCTCCACAGTTCCCCCAAATGTGACGCACTTGACCACGTTGCCAGTGGCCAGGAAAGGGTCGATCAGCGAGTTCCGCACTCCGACTGTACTGCAGCCTGAATCAAATAAAACAGAGCAAGGAATGGAGTTGACGTATCCTCTGTTAAATTTTAAACAACCCTTGCCATGGTGAATTGATGCAGAAGTAGCTGTACAAACTGCTGGTAGACTTGGTAGAATGTGTCCGCATCGCAGCGTCGTAATCGCCTTGGGCTGGAATAGCGTTGAGCATTCTTGACATGTCTTTACCTGCTCTAGATCGATACAAGACATAGCATTATGTTGATTAGCATTATTGTCTTTATCTTTGTTAGTTTGTGATTCAATTGAAGCAACATTGGAATGTTGTCGTGGCCTGCTCGACGATCTATCTCTTCGTCGTGATCGATTTTGACTATTGTCATTAAAATTGCTATAATTACTATTTCTGCTATCGTTAAAATTTGGATGAGTCCGCCCATAAAAGTTATCACTGTTGTGATGTTGGCTAAATGATTTATTCATAAATCTATGTCTATTTTCAGGATAATGTGATTGAGATCTCCAATGTTGTTTATTATTATTACCTTGATTATATTTAGGATTGTTGTTACTAAAATCTGGAGATCTGTGAGATTGGCCCCAGGATACATTAAATGGAGCAGACTGTTGGTATTGTTTCCCCTTTTGAAAATGACCAAAGTTGAAATGATTATTACTTCCCCTTTGAAAATTTCTATCGCTACTCATTGAACGATTTCTAGGGAAATTGTTATGTTGCATCGGGAAAGCAACGGGTAAATCGTCCTTAATCTGCGCATTGCTGATATCCATGTTAGGATGAGCGGTGCAGAAATTTTTACAATGTTCTGACATTTCTTTTATATTACCAGGCTTACGTTCATGTAGAAACGCAAGAAATGCAGGGCTTACTGCTGATAAAACTTTATCACGTAATAATAAGTCGAAAATACCCTCATAAGATTTCTCTACTTTTGACAGTTCAATCCATCTTTCCAAGGTAAGACGTATTTGAGAAAGAAAATCGTCAAAATTCTTGCTAGATTGTGGGAGCATAGACTTGAACTCCATTCTATATTGATCTTCTGTCATTTGAAATTTGTTTAGAAGAGCGGCCCTGAGAGCATCATAATTGTTTTTATCTACAGCGCAAGTAGTGTGATAAACAGCCAATGCCTCTCCTGTAAGTAACCTGGATAAGTGGGTGCAATATAATGATTTATCCAAGTTGTAAGCCATACATGTAGCCTGAAATCTATCCAGAAAGAATATCACATCGTCGGATGGTGGACTAAATTTTGGCAATTTTAGATGAACCTCTCTAAAATTCTCATGTCTAGTTGAAGACTGGCCTTCATGAGTCTTTTGCGTATTACATTCACTTGACAATCTTATTCTGTCAAATTCCAATTCGGCAAGTTTCAAATCATGCTGACGTTTCCTTTCATTCTCGTCTACCTCAAGCTGAAGCCTTTGTGTATTTTGTTCAGCTATCAATCTTCTTTCTTCCATTTCCTTTTGTTTAACTTCCATCTCCTTTTGTTTAACTTCCATCTCCTTTTGTTTAACTTCCATTTCATTTTTGAGTTGCCTTTCCCTATCAGCAGCTTCAAATTAAAATTTTTCTTCAGTCTCGAATTTTTTCTGTTCTGCCTCACGCTGAAATCGTTTCTCTTCTAATTCAGCGGCTAATCTCATTGTTTTTCTCATTCTCATCAGCCTCAAATTTTTTATGTTCCAGTTCCATCTGAAGATTTTGTGATTTTAATTTCTCTGCCTCTAATCTTTGAGATTCCAACCTTTGAGACTCTTTGTATTCTGTCATAGCAAATGATCTAATCTCTTCCGGAGGTATATTAAGCGCCTTAGCCTGCTTAATAAAATAGTCTAAGGTAGACATTATTCAATATTATTCTGAAATAATTCTACTTAAAAGTGTTACTATACCAAGTGGTCTTCGTTCCTGTCCTAGAACGGGAAATTATAGTCATATAATAGGCAAATATCTTACTAATCAATAAAGTAATTTACACAATGAAATGTTATGAAAGCAATAAAGTGACAGACAATAGGCACAATGCTGACAAGACACGATAATCAAAGACAAATGAAAACAGTCGCAGAAATCCAATAAAAATAAAATGTGAAACTAAAATGGAATGTCGTAAAGAATTACGATGATAACTGCGATCAAATACTAAACAATACAATTGACAAGACAGTGTAAAAACATATGTTTTGTAAAAAACTGAACGAAAGTCAGGTGAGAAAGACAATAATCACATACAAGATACATCATAGAACTAAAATACGAATAAAATAACTACCAAAAACAACAATTTAAACGTGACGCTACAACTAAAACAGTCAGGTGTCACAGACTACCAGACACAGTGGACCTAAATCCTTCTATGCTCACGCATAGGAACATTCCACTGAGGGAAGTCTGCAAAACAATTCCTATAGAACAAATATGAAGGCCCTGAGATAAACCTGGGATGTACCCTTCATATTTCACCTGCTCAACCTCCCACGTAAACACATAGAACATGGAACATGAAATATGAATAAAAAGTAGTGGACATATTACTAAGGCAAGGCACAGCTAAACGTAAAACGGTGTAATAACAACACGACGTTTTTACTTATCTCAACCGGCTAAAAAAACAAGGATATCCCTCGCATCCGGGACTGCATGTATGAGACATCTCCTTGAAATACTGTAAAGCAAGAGTCCAATGTTGGGACTTGAAAGTTAAATTCACTAGGTTGTCCTTGACCTGGGATGACCGTTAGAATTGCTGTAAGGTCCATGATGTTGTCGCCTTGAAAGCTCGCATACTTCTTTTCAACCGAATTTGAATGAAGGCTTGAGTTCGATACCACTACTGAAAAATGGAGATTTTCAGAACACACGTGGCCGCCATTTCTGTTAGCTCCTTTTCTGTTAGAGTGTTTTCTTCTCTTTGATTTTTAAGGTGTTGAGTTTATAACGCGAATGGATTCCTTCAATTCATCAAATGCAACTACCAACCATGGCACATCAGAAAATGTCAAAGACGGTGTACAGTTCATTCAATTTATTTTGACATCATACGGTAGACGATACGAACATGGTGATATAGACGACGGACGGTTGACCTTCAACAGTACAGCATAGGTTTTCATATTAATATTATAGTTAGTTCATTTCACAACGCAATCTCTTTGATAACATCAGACTAGTTATACAGAGTTTGTAACATGGCCTCCGAGTAACCAACTGAGGCAGTTATAATACAATAGGTCATCTCTCATTATCCTATGACCTTGGCAAATGACGGAGATCCTTATTATATCTTTCAAATCATCTACTGTTCCAATAATCCGTATCTCTTTTCTGATACTGGCCTCTCAATTCAATCAACATTGAAGTACAAATATATATATTCCTGCCAACGGCCTTCTTGGCATTAGCGCTAAGATATAACCAATACTTGAGTCACTTCTACTCTACGCTGACATTATCCTCAGCGGTCGACGAATGAATCAATCATTTTAAATATTACAAAATGTTCCCAGACAATCCTATTTCCCAGGAGTATGTCGGATACAAAAATACTTTACATGTTCATCATAGGACTCCATTTTGGAACCAATAGGTCATTGGTCCAACTAGACGTAAACATGACGAAAGTTCATTAAAATTCAGATATCATACTTGCATTCACTTCCCGACAAAATCACCAGTATCAAGTTGACCAAGGTCCTCATCTTCTTATAGACGGACGGTCAATATTAAAGGAAAATATATCCGAAACACGGGTTCGAACGCCTCGAATCAATGGACTGATTCTTGGGCACTAAACTGCTCAACCCTTGCTATGACGTAGACTCCTCTTTGGCAACACGTGCGGGCGGGGTAACCCATACTCGCATTAGTGCACAATCGTGCGCTACGCAAAAATCATACTCACCAAGAATACTTACTATCATGTAAGTCGGTGCGTAAAGTTTATTACTGGTAGGATCACATATTAATAAATATAAAACTACCCACATCTATAAACAACTGTAAAGGCCTACGAAAAGGGCTCTACAATCACCTTACTTGGATGACTAATAAGGCTAATGGTTCTGTAGTTCTTGCACATTTTTAGATTTCCTTTCTTTGGAAGCGGTATTACTAATGACTGCGTCCATTCTTTTGGCCATTTTTTTGTACTCCATATCTTCTGGCAAATTGTTGTCATGATTTTTACTATATCTGGTCCTCCATATTTCAAGAGCTCTGCTGGGATATTATCCACACCCGGTGACTTCCCTCCTTTCATCGAACATATAGCCTCTTCCACTTCTTCCCGTAATATTGCTGCATTTCCGAGTTCCCTGTTTTCGCACTTAATGTTGTTTAATATGCCTAAGTCAGTGTCAAGTTTACAGTTATATAATTCTTTACAATATTCTGTCCACCTTCTCATTACAGCTGTTTTTTCATTGAGCAGAGCCCTATTGCTATCTTCTATGACAGTTACCATGGGCTGTTGGGGTTTTGATAGTTTTCTTAATGTGTCAAAAGCAGCCTTGCTGTTACCTTTTGTTAGCCCCGTATTAATGGACTCACATTGATCAGCTACCCATCTTTCTTTAGCCTGTTTCATTTTCTTCCTAATATTTTTGTTCACCATACTGTATTGCCATGCTGCTTCAGGAACCTCTTTCTTAACCTTTTTCATTTCCGCCGTGTATCACATAACTTCAGAATGTCATCTGTAACCCATGGTTTGTTTATTTTCTTTCTTTTACCAAGTATTTCAGTTGCTGATTCAATGAGCACGTCTTTCATGTTCTCTGTGATTGAGTTGATATCATCCTCCAAAAAGTTGAGAGCTGCGAATTTTCCTCCAACAGTTGCCTCAAAGATTCCCGCGATTTCTGGATCTTTCAGTTTGTCTAAATTGAATCTTAACTGAGAACATCTGTTTTGATTATAGTTCTTTTTAAGTTTAAGCTTGAGCGTCATCAATACCATGTCGTGATCACTACCAATGTCGGCGCCAGGAAAAGTCCTAGTCTTGGCTTTATTAATACTGGACTTGAATCTTTTGGATACAAGAATACAATCAATTTGGCCATGTATCTCAGTTTTTGGGACATGCCACGTTGTTCTTCTTGATAACTTATGAGGAAATAGTGTATTTGCAAGGGTTAGTTTATAGTTGCTGGCAAATTCTAGTAGCCTTAGTCCTCGATCGTTGGTTTCTCCTGTCCCAAATTTCCCCACTGTACCAGCCCAGTGACCGTATGCATCTGGCCCTATTTTAGCATTCCAATCACCTAACACGATGAGAAGATCTTTCTTTAGAATTTTCTTAATTGCTTCATCCAGATTGTCATAAAATGTATCAATTGCCTCATCCTCATAGTCAGTAGTGGGGGCATATACCTGTATGATGGAGATGTTCTTTGGATGTGCTGCAATACGAATGGTGATAAGCCTGCTATTTATTGGGGTGCAGCTGATGACAGAGTTCAATCTATCTTTATGTACGATAAAACCTACTCCATGCTGATGTTTAGACTCATCTCCACTAAACCAAATTGTGTGACCATCATCCGTTATTGATTCACCTAATCCTGTCCATCTGACTTCTGCTAGGCCCAGGATGTCTCACGAGTATCTAACAAGTTCATGTGTTAGTTCTTTGACTTTTCCACACGCATATAGCGTGCGTACATTCCAAGTTCCAACAACAAAGCTTTCTCTTGGAAGTTTCAAAACAGGTGTTTGTATCCCATTCGCTGACTTATCACTCTCAAGGGGCAATGAGAGCGCGGTCGTTGTTAATCCGGGCATCGGCCGATCCGGCAAATTATTACTGAGTTGACTTTCCATCATAGCATTTCAGTGGGCAAGAGGTTTGCTTGGCGGTGCCCATCTCCTCTCTAAGTATCCTTGCAGGTACATACAAAAATGTACCTGGAGCAGTAACAATAGCCCTCAATAAATCTGTAATGTTTTGAAACACTGTCCGATCGACACATCACAAAACCGCCATCTTGTCTGCTTGTATCAACACAAACAGCGAACTCACATGATAGGCAAACTTGATGTTTTCATCTTTAAAATACTTAACAACATAATCCAGAAAAAGCCAAACACACTACAAACTCATACAGCCTTAATAAGGGCTGTTACCACAGATGCAGACTCCTTATGCAAGTTCATATTTTCTTCAACCTCTAATTTCTGTGTCTCAATTTCTATTTTCTGTTTTTCAATCTCAAACTCCAAATCTATATAATTTGACTTCCACTTCTCATTGTTCATTTTGACTTGTTCTAGCTCTCTAATAAGAGCCTGTTCCTTACATAGATATTTGTGTTTAATTGAGCTCATCTCATCTTCCAACTCATTTTTCTCCTTTTCCAGTTGAGATTGATTTTACTTATTCTCATGAGGAAGAGCTAATGTTTCTATTATCTTCCATAGTAGTTTTAAATCAAGCATGGAAGAGTTCACCTGCTCCATCTGGTTATCCAACAACTGTTTTAATGAGATCACTTCATCCTCTAACTGCTTCTTCTGACTAAGAGAAGAGTCATATAATTTCTTATTCTCTTCTATCAACATCGTCACTTTACCCTTTAATACAGTATTTTCAGAATTCATCTGCTGTAACTCATTAGTAAGAGCTTTCTTTTCACCCTGAAGCTCATTTATCGTTCTTTTCAAAGCATCCAGCTCAATATTACCACTGTCCTGAGTGGTTGGTTTTCCATCATGATAGAAAATAGTAGATATCAACTTGGAAAGTCTCACCGCTTTCTCCTTTGAATAGTCGTAACCAAAATGACACAGAGCATATTGTTTAAGATCCTGGCTCACTTGAAGTAGGAACTGTTCTGTGGCATATTCTTCACAGCTTGACCCAAATAAACGTAATTTTCTATCTCCCTCACGGAGAAAATAATCAAACATATCCATAGTAACTTATGTTAATATTATACCTAAGAAACTCACTTTGTATAAGTCACACTGTCCCAACTCAGTGGGAGACAAGTCTTTGATAAAGAACTTTTATAATTAACTGTATAATAATAACACCACCAGTCAATTCTTTATCTGAAGTGCACTACACAGCTAATAGTGCATGACCAAATATATCTATCAATAGTGCATGACAACAAAGAACAACGTAAACAAAGAACAAGCATCAAAGACAATACGAAAACATTCGCAAAAGTAAACTAAATCATAAAGCAAAACTAAAAAAAATCACAAAGAATGTGATGATAACTGCGAGAAGTAAACAAAACAAATGACACCACAGTGTATAAACATAAGGGTGTATAAAACTAAACGACAGGAAGAGGAGGCGGACAAATACAAACAAATCAAATCAAAACTAAAGAACATAAAAAATATGACGAAAACAACGAATAGCACACCTCGTCACAACTAAACAAAAATAGCAACAAATGTCGCTAGCAAATTCCACTAAGGGAAATTTGCAAAGTCCCTAAAGAAACGCTGTTATAGGACCTCTGTAACGTGGTATATCCTTATAACAGACACCGCCCAACCGGAAACACGCTGAAATATAAATATACAAATAATATGTAACATATAAACATGTAATTTAAAATGAATGTAAGAAGGTTCAGTTAAACACAATATAAGGGCACAGTTCACAAACAAACAGGCCACTTATCTTATGTAAATCCTATCGTCAACACGGCAAAGAACAGAGAGTAATTAGCATTCTAAAGATGAGATTATCCAACGCTGATCAGAACAACTGAACTTGCATCAACAAAAACTGCAATGACGATGGTTTCGGCACTTGACCTTCTGATTCCGTAGTAATGGAGGTTTCGGAACTTGGTCTTCTTATATAATAACAAAGATGGTTTCGGCATTTGTCCTTCTTAATACAGTAACACGATTGAATCGGCACTTGACCTTCTAAAAGATTTAGGCTCAGCAAATGTTGCAATGTCGACAATCTACCGGGCAGCGCCGGGTACTTTCAGTTTACCGGTACAGTTGACATATCACGCTGGCACATCACAATGTTGAGTGCAGAGATTATGGTGTAGTTTACTGTGACCTAGATATCTTGAAGCACATAACGACAACAGTTCACTGGACCTTGACATCCGAATGATGAATGTGTTATAGACCCCGTAAGTGCTGGTTACCAGACAAAACCAGCTGGCCACCAAAAATGTTGCAGACACTAGGGATGTAGAGGGAGTGTAGAAGGGTGTCTTCTGTCTGGTATGTTGCTTGACGATGTGTTGATAATATATATATGTATAGCTATATATGTATGCCCACACAGGGCTACTGTACACAAGTCACGAGGACGTCACATTGACTTACGACGATGAAGTCAAGTAAAGGTTAACAGCTGTTGACGTTTCCATAATTTATTTCGGGACGACTACAAGGACGACATCAATATAAACATAGTCATTTGACAAAACTTGAAGACATCACAGCATCATAATGGCGAATAATGTAGCTGGCATAAATGAATCATAGGCAAGCTGTCTAGCTCATAGCTCTTCCATCATTCTGCATCTCTAGGTACAGTTGCATAGCAAATTACCCTGTATTGGAAACGGGTCTGTAGGAGAGCTTCCTTTTGCGGAGTGATGAATATAGATCTGTTGGTGTTCTTTACTGGCACTACGGGCAAGGGCGATGCCAGAAAAATGTCAGGCTTAAAGTCTCTATTGCCGACTTACAAATGTTCAACGCAAAATATATATAGTGGGCCATGTAACTGTATGATCAACGTAGACAATGTCAACACAGTACAGTGACGACTGGCACGTCAATTAGATTGGAGCCAAGTATTTAAGTTGACGACATAATTTATTGTGCACTGACAGACACATTGACATCACAAAGTCAGACGACGTAGCATCATTATAATGGCGTGGCATAAACGTTAGGTATTCTGATCAATCATGTAGAAGTAGGCATCAACATCAATAGTATAGGTTACAGCATCGGGGCATCACAATTCATGGCATTTCAATCATGAACTTGATTGAAATCTTATAACGGCCGACCTCTCAAGGACGGCGCTGAACTTCACGGTCGGTAATTCTATCATGCCTTTCAATACGGAGCTTGCCTAAAACTCCAAGGGTTTTATTGAATAACCCTCAAATATGTACGAAGAATAATCCCGATAATATTCGGTCAGGATCTGGATCCCACTAGCAACACAACATGGCGTATGTGTTGAAGTACAGCCAGATTTTAATAAATGACGGAATTAGCATAATAAGAACATGCAACGAGCCATGCGCTGGCTAACATAGATACTCCCTACCAGGAGGTTTATAATCTGTACATGACTGCTTCCCTCAATCCGGCAAGACTTACAAATCGGCTCCGTCTAGAGACAACCGTCTCAGGCCATAGGCATTTGGCATTCCCCTTTCATCACGTCTATCTTATTCTCCTCTCGTGAGCGCACCCGTTGCGCTTCTGTGTTCAACTTCGTGTCCAATCGCGCGTAACTAATTAATAATATATATATTCTTAACTGTGCTAAACATTTAAAATTACGTGCGCAAAAAGAACGCAACAGATACCTTCCACCCATGAGACAAAAAAAAAAGCGAAGCTTTTTTTTTTGATTTAACTTATACCCACGACATCGATCAAGTTCATTTTCACAATTAATGTAGTAGCATTTAAATGTGAAGGTATGTGTGAATAATAATATGTGAGGTAAAGTTTGGAAAAAAGAAAATAGATTCCAAATTCAAAACTCAAACAAAAGAAATGACACATAATGTATCAAAATGGTACAAAACAACAAGTTAAGAAGTCGCAAATGAAATGAGATACTGAAATAAAGTAGAGAAGAATGGAAAGAAATGGTGATTAATGGAGACAATAATCAAATAGGATGATAAAAGAGAAAATCTCAATCAGTGAACGCAATTAAATTAAGTAGTGTATGTATGCGAATATCTGTAAGAGGAAGAAATAATTAAATAAAATCAATGCGAAACACAACATACTCGAAGAAAATAACACGATCCAAAGGATGTGTAGGCAAGATTAGCCACACAGCAAGTACGCTACAATGGTCACATGAATTATGTCTATGTGCCAAAAATTATTAAGCGCGGATGATGCGCGGTTATAAAATAATTAGGGTGTTATTGGGTATAGCGTATTTCGAGTACTGAAATAATTAAATTAATATGAATGTCATAGATGTCACCTAAAGTTATAGAAGTTTAAAATGTTACCAAGTAATCTATAATGAAAGTAACTTAAATTAATTAAAATGTCAAGAAATCATCACGTAAGCAATGAAGATTGTCTTCAGCTCGTATCGAAGTGAATTAAAATCATGAAACTCTATGAAAGTTAAATGTCCTGTAATCATTTATGTATCTAATAAGTTCGATTTATGTCAATTTATGTTTCCAGTGGAATAGAAGTAAACTTACACCACAGTTAGTTTTGCACCAACACAATTACTTCTAGTTATTTGAATTGGAAAAGCACCAAAATAATGTGTTTAAAAAATGGTGCGAAGAATGTAATGTTATATTCAAAGGTTAGGTTATTACTGGAAAACCCATAGTAGTACGTGTCGGCATAGTTCGTAAGCAATCATTCATAGTGCTGACTTGGTCACGTAGTGGCGTCACAACTTGAGGGGAGCAGAGGCTCGGTAGAGTCAAGGTGGTTTCGAGAGAAAAATTCATCCATTGAGGTGTCAGGATTGCGGATGGCTTGAGTAGCGAAAACCAAATTACAGACGATGATAAAGACTCGTGTAGGAATGAAATTCGTGAGGTATGCACACGTAAGTCCAATAATCGTCTGCAGTAGTGACGAAATGACCCAAAAAAGTCTCAGCAGTAAGCGTAACGACCAAATAAGGGTTAACAATGTGATGTTTATCATAGCCTTAAGTCGTGTAGTTTCAATCCATTGACGATAAAAGTTATGCACATGCACAACTCCGAGTCCCATCATAAATACGTTCCTGTGAATAAAGAAACGAAATGTTCTTTGTGGTAAAAGTATGATATTTTTAACGCAAGAATTTTAATAAATCTTACCGCATGTGGTCTGGTACTTCCTTGACCACTGTTCCATGACCGTTGATCCTTTCTTTGGGAGACAAGAAAAGGTAGTAGTGACAGCAGTCAAAACATTAATGAATGTATTACCGATATAGGAAGAACAAAATTACCAGCGTGAAATGGAAGTCGCGCTGTGAATGTGCTGCAGAAAAAATTGGTCCAAGATAAAACAAGAGCAAACCTGAGTGTACGCAATGATGTAAAGAGTAGGCATAAATATAAAAAAATAGATCGAAGCCAATAGAAAAAATAAAAATAAGTGTGTACTGACAACTGGATATCAGAGACATCACGTATTACAAAGATAATACTGAGTTAACCGACCCATTACATAAAAAAAATATAGAAACAACAAGTGAAGAAAGTCGAAACCGATAGGATATTTGAAAGTAAAGAAATGCAAATATGCAAGACATAAATGAGATTAATTACTGAGTAGTGACAGTAATAGAAGAAAAGATAAGTACAAAACATCCGGAAGAATGCAGAAAAAACGCACCAGCAAACGCAGCTATAAAGTGCGTGGTGCAGAGTTTTGTACCAGTCGCACGTCTAAAAGATGGTGTGCAAAAAGTGAACGATGTTTAATTTTAACAGCTCTGTGAGCTTCAAAATAGTTATTAAAGCGTACAAAAGCAAGCTGCTGACAAGAATTTTCAAGTTCGAACATGCGAACAAATTTAACATTACCGACTCCCTGAAAAAATTTTCGGAGTGCATACCAAGTGGTATGAGACGGAATGTTGCGCACCAGAACAGTGCGATTCAATGTAATATGATCTCGGCCAGATCGCAACTGAGCTCGAGTATCATTTAAATTATTATGTTTAGCGCGTAGTGAGCGCGAAGAGGAATTTGTACGGACATGTAGATTCTTGCATGTCGTAATAGTTGGAAAATCACGGTTGTACTTGCGATTATCATGATGAATATTAATATCATCAACGCGCCGAATAATGTCACGACTCTTACAAGTGAATTTTGTGTCACCTTTGACAACATCATTCACACTATTGGGAGTATAAGTCCCCTGAGCATGCTGTATATAACGATTCTCATCGAAATAAATAGAACCAGTGTGAACGATATCGGTCACACTATCCTCAAATGGAACAAACTTGTCTGTCCCTGTACGTCTCAGATTCCGCAAGTTTGGAATGTTCTTAACATACTTTTTAGGCTTCTCATGAAATGAAGTGACATGATTTTGTTGATTATGGGAAACAATTTTATTTGGGGCCTTAGGATGATACGATAAACTGTTTGTCACCCCGTTTTTACTGTTATCGACATGTCGCCATGACGAACTCCCAGAGGAAGCAGTATAGTTATGACCAGATACATTGGCATCAGGGTAATGTCGAGGAAAGTTGTAACTACCTCTGTATGATATCTTTACTTTGGCAGGTTGTACAGACCTGTTTGTATCACACTTGGGACTACCGGCATGTTGTACAGTAGTATTTCCATTATTAAGATTTGACAATATATTTTTATGTAAAACCACATCGAGTAAATCATCAACCCTAGTTCTCAATTTCATAATTTCCAAATCTTTGAGTGAAATCTCTTCACTCTGC
The DNA here is from genome assembly GCA_024509875.1 of Oreohelix idahoensis. Classification (NCBI taxonomy): domain Eukaryota; kingdom Metazoa; phylum Mollusca; class Gastropoda; order Stylommatophora; family Oreohelicidae; genus Oreohelix; species Oreohelix idahoensis. The sequence goes on from JAMPIV010004905.1 coordinate 615,738, forward strand.
CTCTTATTTAACTCTATCAGGTTAACAACTGTACTTCTATCATCAAGTAATGACTCAGTGTGAGCCAACGTATCGAGGGTAACATTTTCTTGTCGACCCTTAAGTTCTGGAATTTCGAGTTCATGTGCTGCCACTTTACTCTCCAGCTTTTCCTCCTGAAGCAGGGGGGCATGAGATTGAATTTCCTGTGGTTTCCTTTTCTCCAATTCTATCTCCCTCATGGCTTTTATTTTTCTTGCCATTTTTATAAATCTCTTTTTATGGGCTACCACCGTATGTGGCTGTACTAAGGCAACTTGAACATTAAGACCCAGAATTTGGGCAGCCTGTGCCTGAATGTTATCTTGTAGTTCCTGAACTTCCTGCGTGAGATTTTTCACCTCGACATGCCTATCTTCAATCTGAGCTTCCAACTCTTTAATCTTACACAATGCTGAATTCAATGCAGCTTGCGCACCAGTAAGTTCCAAGTTCGATCTATGTAGATCACCTGTAAGTTTGGACACTGTCTCATGTAGTCCGCTCTCCTCAGCAATATCCTCCAGCAACTGTATCTTTTCATGACGACACCTTTTTTCGTGAGTTATTTGTTCCTCATGAAAATTGTCTTTGCGTATAGCGCGGAATATATTTTTCATTACATTAAAAACAAACGCAGATCCCTGCGTAGCAGTTGTGCCAAGTCCGTGGCAATATTTATATGTGGAATAGAACGAAAATGCCAACTCGCAAAATCCTCCAAATCTGATGCTGCCTGGCTTAAAAAACGATCCATCACATATTCTTCAAGTTCTGGGCCTTGAAATCCATGATCCCTACCCTTCTGGAGCAGCATCTCCAATACAGGTATCATGTCTTCCGTAGACATTTTTGTCTAATTTATATGAGGTCAACTTACCTAATCAAATATCACTTACTGAGGGTAAAAATGTATCCTGTAATTAGCATGTGACAAGTTCCTGTCCAGAGAACTCGTATACTAATTATCATCAATGTCAGAAATATGTTATATTATTACCTAGCCAATAATTATTCATGCATTAAAATCATATAAGTAGAAAATACAAGATGTAGACAATGAGAACAATAGTTACAAAGACAAGATACTAAGGAACAAATGAAAACATTCGCAGAATCAACTGAACAATAAAGTAGAACTAAAAAGTGAATGTTGCCAAGCAAGCAATGAAAACTGCGAGGGAAAAAATAACAAGACAAGCAACATCACAGTGTATAAATACAAAGGTGTAAAAAAATTAATCGAAAGCAAGATGGAGATGGACGACCGTTACAAACAAAATACATCATAAAAATAAGGTACGGATAAAAAATTACTACGAAAACAACAGTATAATACCTGACGAAACAGCTAAACAGCTACTATTATAAGAAACAAGTAGCGATCAGAACTTCAGCAAGGTTTTTAGCCTTGAACTGGAATTATCGCTCAATTGAAACTTACAAACTAAATCCTATAGAACGTCTGACAAGAGCCCGAATTAGCTTCGAGATGAACCTCGTTTGTCAGATCGGCCTCCCTACCGCCCACGTGAAACATTAAACATAGAATATGCAATACAAATAATATTAGAATGGACATATTAAGAAAGGCTCATCAATAACATGCAACAGTGGTACAAAGTACAAACAATCAGTGACCACTTATCTTTTTAAGAAGAAAAATTCCCGGCCCTCGCAAAGCTAGCGATGATGGTTCTCGGGTGTTGCATGTAGGTGCTTGAATATAGGACGTGATGCAGTCCAACGTTGATCTTTGCTATAGTCTTTGAACACCGGATCATCAAAGGTCAAGGAGGTTGAACGTTAAGAGACAAGTCGTGTCCTTGAAGTTATAAATTTGCTGCATCAGTTCTTGAAGCATGAGTTCTTGATTACAGAAAAAAATTCTTATCCCCTTTGACTTGGCCACCAGATGTTGGAAACTTTTCCTGTTGCGGGATGTTGGAAGGTTCGTTTGTTGCGGAGTGATGAATATAGATCTGTTGGTGTTCTTTACTGGCACTACGGGCAAGGGCGATGCCAGAAAAATGTCGGGCTTAAAGTCTCTATTGCCGACTTACAAATGTTCAACGCAAAATATATATAGTGGGCCATGTAACTGTATGATCAACGTAGACAATGTCAACACAGTGCAGTGACGACTGGCACGTCAATTAGATTGGAGCCAAATATTTAAGTTGACGACATAATTTATTGTGCACTGACAGACACATTGACATCACAAAGTCAGACGACGTAGCATCATTATAATGGCGTGGCATAAACGTTAGGTATTCTGATCAATCATGTAGAAGTAGGCATCAACATCAATAGTATAGGTTACAGCATCGGGGCATCACAATTCATGGCATTTCAATCATGAACTTGATTGAAATCTTATAACGGCCGACCTCTCAAGGACGGCGCTGAACTTGACGGCCGGTAATTCTATCATGCCTTTCAATACGGAGCTTGCCTAAAACGCCAAGGGTTTTATTGAATAACCCTCAAATATGTACGAAGAATAATCCCAATAATATTCGGTCAGGATCTGGATCCCACTAGCAACACAACATGGCGTATGTGTTGAAGTACAGCCAGATTTTAATAAATGACGGAATTAGCATAATAAGAACATGCAACGAGCCATGCACTGGCTAACATAGATACTCCCTACCAGGAGATTTATAATCTCTACATGACTGCTTCACTCAATCCGGCAAGACTTACAAATCGGCTCCGTCTAGAGACAATCGTCTCAGGCCATAGGCATTTGGCATTCCCCTTTCATCCCGTCCATCTTATTCTCCTCTCGTGAGCGCACCCGTAGCGCTTCTGTGTTCAACTTCGTGTCCAATCGCGCGTAACTAATTAATAATATATATATTCTTAACTGTGCTAAACATTTAAAATTACGTGCGCAAAAAGAACGCAACAGGGTCTTAAATATGTAGGCTTAGTTTCGCCCTACTCCGACGCCAGTAAGTCGGATACATTTCTTTGGTCTACAAAAGGCAGCACACCATGCAAACCCCTAAATACAGTTCACAATGGCCTCCGTGTATTCCTTTATCAAGATGATACCGCCGACATAACGGAATTCAAAGTACATATCTAATGTCCTTCGGGCATAAACCAACCCGGTATATCAATGTCATGGTGATTCGTGAGTTGCACTTCTAATAATATAGAACTCTTCCCGCCCAGCGGAATAGTCAGCAAGCAGGGTACAAAATGACAGTCTTAAGGCTGGCTACCGATAGAAGTAATTTAAGAGCAATTACCTTTTCTTCCGAAAAAACACCACAACTCACATCCGTCTCCTAGACGTTTTAGAAATACAACATGGGGGAAATATATTATGTAGACATCTCAGTCGAACACACAGAGGACTTTCTTCCCCATGATATCAAACTCGGGTCGAAACGAAACACACGTTTTGACCCTAGCACAGTTTTCCCGCTCGACTCCCGAACGGAAGTCTCTCTTAACCAACTCCCAAAACTTGACGCATGCGTAGAAAACGCAAAACCTTCTGAGCCAAACTCAGATGGGGCGATGTGAACAAATACCAAGAAAAAGACTGACCATCGAGCCATATATGGTCAGGGAATAAACATCGTCTCTAGTTGCCAACATTCCAAGAAAAACTAACCATTCATGGCCATATATGGATAGGCAACCAGACACCGTTTCTAAAATTAGATCGCCAGGTTAAGAAACAAGAGGGGGTAACAACCATTGTAAAATACAACCTCAGAGAAACATACCCCTTTGGTTAGAAATCTACCAAAATTAAAGTATACAAACTAGACAGGTAAATCACAAGCAGATTATCAACATAGAAAAATCTGTGCGCAACAACGGGACAACACATTGCCATGAGAGAGCTATCGTGAGGGGCAGTAGTACAACAAAGACGTGTATTCTGCTCCCATATCTTCATACAATTTTTTTTAAAAACCTTGCTTTCACTGGCCGAGTTTTTATAAAGTTTACCACATTCACCACACATTGTAAGACCAGATTCAGTGGAGGACTCAGATACTTTGATGCGAGTGCTTCTCTGTGAATGATGCAATGGGTCAACAGTGAATCCTGAGCTTTGCTTCGAATAAGCGCCTGCAATCCTCCATAACTGCCGGACATAGCACGACCACCATCAGTACAGACATCAACGCACTTTGTCTACTCCACATTATTTTCAACCATAAATGTGTCCAGGATCTGGAACAAGTCTTGAACCTTTGTACTTGCAGTGATACTTTTACAAAAGAGAAGGTCTTCCACAATGTCATTACCATCTATGAACCGTATATAGCAAATCAAATGTGCATCCTTATAATTGTCTGTGGCCTCATCCAGCTGCAACCCAAATTCCTTCCCTTTTATTTTTTTAATTAATTGATCATTGAGATCCCCCGCCACGTGCTAGATTCTGCGACTGATATTATTGTTAGACAAAGGCACCGTTGAAAGCAGTTTCCCCGCAAACTCACCGATCATAATGTTCACCAAATCTACAGCAGCCGGTAGAATTAGTTGTTCTGCGATGGTATGGGGCTTTTTACACTTCGCGACTCTATACGCAACCTTGTATGATGCTAGCAAAGCATTGCTTAATATTGGCACCTGCTGAGGAAAAACTAGCTTTTTGTTGTTTTAATTCTTTTAACTTTCTGGTAAAATAGTCGCGAGGTTTACCAACCATGTTTCCATGATTGGTTTCTAAATGGCGTTTTAGCTTACTTGGATGCATGTACTCTGGTGCCAAAACTTTCATACACAGTACACACTGCGGTCTCTCTTCATCGTTGACATCTGTCCATGTAAAGCCAAAATCCCAATAACTGTCGTTGTATTTGCAACATTTCCGCTTCTTCACACCCCCGCCACTAGTTTGTGGTGCATCCTCTTTATTTTCACTCCTACAATGCTTATTAATGTTCAGTAAAATGTGTCCATTTTAAGGAATATAAAAACAACAACTTTTAAAAGTTTACTTGATCACAACACAATTCAGTTGGTTCGATCTTAATAAATCAAGGTCGCAGAGACAGCTATTTATATACGAACACTAAGTACCGAGAAAGTTCGATAAATAACTAGAACAATCCAGTCACTATATTCACATTGATGCACTGAGCGACACTCACGTCTGTTCGCGCAACGGGTTGAGAAACAACTGCCTTCTGCACTGCAGTGACTAGAACAATCCAGAGTTTAATTTTTGACATCGAGCGCCATCTAGTATTACTATTGAAAAACGAAACAGCTAATATTGTTCTCAGACGTAAGGGTCTTTTATATATGGACATGCGCCCTAATATAACCGACTAGGTTGAAGGGGACGCGGCTCGCCAAAACAAGGCAAAACTTTATATATATTAAAAAAAGTTAGTGGTTTGTACAGTGTCCGTTAGATGTCCTTCCTATCTTCACATCAACACATCGATGGTTCGATTATAAAACCACGTGGGCTAAGTGTAATTTCAGTAAAAATATTGGAATATTTTGCGGCGCCCCTGTAAACCAGCCACGGCGCACCAGGGCGCGGGGCGCACAGTTTGGGAACCACTGCCCTAGGGTATAAAGTATACTTTCAAGTAGACCATATGTTGTCTTAGACCGACTTTTATCATCAGAAACATATAATCTGATCGCATCATCATCATTCCTTTTCGTTCCCTGTGGAACTTCTTCTGCTTCTTCTTTGATCCTTAGCCGCCGACCGTCAAAGCAGTCAGTGGCCATCACGCCTGGTGGCATCTTGTAGGGCAACAACAAATTGATCCACTTTGCTATATCGGTGGCCATCCTTCGTACAGTGCCCCAACTCTGGTTCATTCCCTGCATCTCAGCCTCCACAAGTTGTTTTTGGTCGGCCTCTCTTTCGTTTTCCCTCAGGGGTCCATAGCTCAGCTGTTCCTATGCTTGATTGTTCTCTTCTGAGTGTATGTCCTATCCATCCCCACTTTCTTACCTTAATTTCTGTTTGTATTGGCTGTTGCCCGCATCTTTTCCTTAGCTCTATATTTGTTATTACATCTGGCCATCTTATACGGCGGATCCGTCGGAGATATCTATTTACAAATGTCTGTACCTTGAAGGTGATACTCAGCGAATGTTTTTACTTTGTTTGTAATAGACTTGTCGTTTGGTGGGAAGAAGGTGGTGTCGTCTTCATAAGCAAGGAACTAATGTTCACCTTGTATAAAAGTGCCCTGAACTGAGCTTTCATTTCTAATTTTCTCTAGCAGGGATTCTAGTGCTGGAACATAGAGTAAAGGGACGAGAGGGCACCCCTGACTAACAGATCGTATTAGCATGACTGTGTTAGTAAATGTATAATTCACCAAAACCTTATGTTACCACTATGTTGAGGGTTAAATTATTGTGGTACTTTTGTGCTCTTTTATATGTCTTAGTTGGCTAGTGGTAGATGTACCAAGGTACTAGCATCGTGAACGCGAATGTTTTCATAACAAGATGGTAATTAAGAGCAGTTCAACAGACTCCAACGAGTGGTAGGCAAAATTGGGCCAATACGTGACTGTACTCAAACTCGTTAGTAAAAAGTTCATATGATTTATTGACGTGTTACGGACGACAATCAACAGGACGATCATGATTAAAGATGAGAGCATTACAATGTACACTTTCTGATAATAATAATAAATTCTTGCAGATCCATTTTTCAAACGGAGTACTTTTCTACACAAGTGATTAGATTTCATTCAATATTACTTTCAGTAGAATATTAAGGCAATGTCCGTTGACCTTCCTCAATGATATCTGACGTAGTAAACAGCTTCATATTGATAATTCCTGTTTCCATTTTAAACTTGCCTTAATCCAATATTTTCTTCAATATAATAATTTATACAGTTGGTAAAATCCAGGCAGTTATACATAAAAAATACAAACAGGTTAGAGACTTCCGTTGGCTAACCTCTCTGCAATATGCCAAGACCTTGACGTTGGCATTACGGAAATATAATGTTCAAAATACGATTAAAATACATTCTTCACTCGTAGGTATTTCTACTACGATCAATTTAAGTGGGGCTAAGATCTCTACTGTTCCATTCTAGAAATCCAGCAAATATGGATTCCCTCTAGACTCCAGTGATGAGTAGCCATTCCACTTAATCATCAACATATTAATACAAATGAGGGCTCAAACGAAACTTACGTATTGAACTGGATGTTGGCTTCTACCTGAAGACCAGCCATCCTTCATAAACAATTCTTCCATAGAATTGTACAGAATAAAATAACACACACGGACAGTAAGTCCGACTTGCCCTTCCAAGTTCTGACGTCATACTCCCCTTAAACTAGGTAACCCGTGCGCAAAGAGCAACTCACACTCTGCATTGTGCACGCCCGTGCGTGAATAAATCGAACGCACATATAATATAACTATCTCAAGACTGGTGCGTACACTGGCAGGACCAAAAGACTACCCATATGTAAAAAGTACGCAACAGGTACATATAATGTTCAGTTGATGTGGATGACTGTGGAATGTTTCTGGTGGGTGGTGCGGTGCGTCAAGGACTGACAAGGACAGAGTCAGTGAGGTCGGGCTTACGAATGGCCGACAGGTGTGTGGATGTGTAGATGTCAACATACGCGAATGTCATGTAGTTCTAGATTAAGTCAATAGTAATCACACACACCATTATATACACACAGGAGTCAGGAAACGTTGAAACTCCTACGTAACGTTATATAGTTTATTGACAGCACAGTCACGCAGACATCATGGAAACACAGTTTACAGCAAAATATGAAACATCAGGTAAGCAAAATCCATAGATAACTGAGTGCATAATCCATGGGAATATATATATGGTATCATCCAGCACTCACAGTGCATAGTAATCATAGTAATCCATCAGGGAAGAATGTTTACATAAATATCCTTATAAATGATGATGATGGTAGCCGGAAAAAACCATGGCCTCAAAAATCTCCTCAATAATAACAACAGGAAAATCCATAGGGAATAAATATCCATATCAGCAACTATGAATCATGATAGTAATAATGGCCTATACAACTCATGGCCTCATAATATCTTCACTAAAGTACATACTGGAATTGTAACATATTCCTTTCACAAAAGTATATATATTTATTTACTGGGACACACTAGCGAAATGATAAGAGTTCATTTCCCAGCTCTGCCAACACAATTCTGTCACGAAATCTCCGCTGCTTAAAACAACACAGTACAAATTCATCGAAGCGCGAACTCGCAGCTTACGATGTGAGCTGAATTCAACCGTCTTTCCCCCGCAAACTATTTCATAGAACCTTCGACCAGATTCCTTATCATATTTTTAAAAAAACACACAAGCTAACAGCTAGTCAGTAGAGCACTGTTCAAAAATCACCGAGCATTCATCTCATCACAAAAAGTATGCTTACAGGCGTATGTACAAAAAACCGACCCGTAATACAAATCTTCTACAGTTAACTCCATTTAATAAAACATGACTTAACAGACTACACCGACCCCCGAGGGAAAAAATGATATCATCATCATTTTTTGTTTTTTGAAAAGTACATGGAACAGAAAAAAATTTGAGGTCGATGGAATCCCAATATCTACACACAAAAATTACAACTATGTTAAGTCATGATACCAAAAATGAACAAAAGAAAGATAGAAGTAAGTGTAAAGTAAGAAATCAAGTATAGAAAGATAATGAGATAAGCATACGAAGATAAACAAATTCAAAGAAATATGAAGTATGTACAGTATAGGTTAGGTATGAAATACAAAGTGACAAGGGAAAATATAAGATGAAGTACAAGAAGAATGAGCAGCAATGAACGAAAGCAAACAATGATATATCATGGCAAACAATAAGTTAAACAATGCATATCTATACTAAAAAACAAATAACTAGTTACCATTTAAAAATAGCATAATATGCATGACAACCAAGTTAATAAACTTCACAACCTCAGAAAAAACACCTTTTCAATGTACTAATATCGCTATACACCGTTACCCCTAGCGCACAATCAAGCGCTGGGCAAAGAAAAAAAATACATCACAACATCAGAAAAAAACACCCCTTCAATGCATTAACATCGCCATACATAGTTATCCCTAGCGCACAATCAAGGGCTGGGCACAGAAAAAATATCTTTTTTCTTGTCTTCATATTCTTTTCAAAAAATACAATACCGAAATGTATCGCAATGACAAATTAAGCGATAAATGGAATCATCATTACAATATCATACGATCAACATTTATCAAAATACAATAGCATAAGAACAATATGGTAATGACATGATACATGAAAATGAACCAGCATACTATCTTAAAGAAGTTATATCATATCCTAATACAATACTATCTAATATACTATACTATAGCAACATACAATATTATCTACTATCCTAAATAAGTTGCATAGAAAGGACAACTCTAGTAGTCTTGGAACATCCTATGCACACGAAGATACCAAAAACATTTAGAGTGGCGTCAAACTGCCGACTGGTTTCACTGGAATAGGAAATCTTTCGCAAGGTAACTTAAACAAGGTGTTGAAAAGTAACAGCTTAATCCCGTAACATGTCAACTCTGGTACTCATGGGAAAGGCGTTGCGGTGAAAAAAACACAAATGAAAATCTCTGTTTAGTAAAGGTAAGATTTTATGACAGGTAACAGTTAATTTAAATTTTAACCTATCAAATGTGGGCGTGTAAACTTCCGACCCTTGTACGATGTTAATCAAACCTTCCTCCGTTACACAAGCGAGGGTAACAGAGAAAGTAGCACAAACAAACTTAGAATCATGAATTAAACAGGGTCATAAAAGTGTTTTAACAGTGTGTGATAATGTACAATAGAGAGTGGGTATATAAGTAACCCCGAAATCTTAAAAGTAAATCTAGAAGATGGTAGAGTGCAATGATGTAGAGAAAAGTCGTGAATATACACATGATACTCAGGTCAAAAGGCAAATCTAAAAGATGGTAATGATGACTTAGAGTGTCATTTCGACTAAGGTTGTAATTATGGCTGACAATCTGAGATTTTGCGCAAAACAAAGGAAATGCGGTAGACAAAGGCGTACATCTCCAAGGCTGAACTGAAGTCATAGCTTGTGTACTGGGCAAAGAAAAAAGTAAGAAATATACCATAAAGTTGTAAAAGCAGACAGTAGTAAACTTGGACCTGCGTCGAAGTTTAAAAGAAAAGCAGTAAGTACGACAAAAAGTCGTAAAAGACGACGACACTGATCTAACCGGCCCAATAAGAAAGGTAAAGAAACTCATAAGGTATAGATATGTACTAACAACGAAGTCCCTACATGTAGCAAAGAAAACACTAGTTATAGCAGAAAAGAAGTTGTAATCAACGTGACTGGATGTAGATTCAGTCTTAGCTATAAAGTTAGTGTGTGTGTCTGTCAAAACTGAAGGATCTTCTTCTATAATAGTAGTTAAAGAAGAGTCAGAGTTAGAGTGACGACGTACTGAGGTATGTCGAACTGTGCTAAAAGAAGCACCAAAATTAGCATAATGACCAATTGTATCATCAATACTGCAAGATTGCACAAAATTAGCAGAATGTATGACGTTTGCAGAACCTACCTGGTGACAAGATTTTGGCATAGTGGTGAAGGTTGTATCAGTAAGGTGATGTTGCTGTTCCCAAGCAGCAATTTGTTCTGGTGTACACACCTTTATACCATGTATCTGTCCGACAGTAAGGTCGGTGATAGGTGCTCTGAGCATACATGCGTGTATATAACCAGTAAAAAATGGTGTACCAATGTGGACTATGGCAGTCGGAAAAGTCTCAACTGTCCCACCGAATGTCACACATTTCACCATTTTACCTGTTGCGCAAGATGGATGAACTAGGGACTGTCTAGTCATAACAGTTGTGCATCCAGAATCATAGAGAACTGAGACTGGATTATTATTTACAAATCCCTTGTGTAGTGTTAAAGACCCTGATCCGTCATGTGCAGACAAGGCTGAAATAGTCGGTAGACTAGGTAGAGAATGAGTAGGTAGAGGATGAAAGCAGCTCAAGGTAGTCACCGCTGTAGGTTGAAACAAAGTTGTGCATACCGGGCACTGAGATGGTCTCTCAAAATCGAAAGCAGCGCAAGCAATAGTATTAGGGACACCATTATCATTGTTATCTTGATAATTAACAACCTGGGGCTCTTGTTGAGCAGAGTTAGCATGGCAGTACGATCTATTATTTGGAGATCTACCGTCATATCGCGATCTATTGCGACTATTATCTCTATTTGAACCATTGCTATTTCCTCTATTTAAACTATTGTTCTGATTCGAACCCCAGTTAGCATTGTCGCGATTACTATTTCCCCTTTGGTCAAAATATCTGTTAGATGGATTTTGTTGTCCTCGAGAAAAATTATTGTAAGGTTGATAATCTCTATTATAGTTACCCCTTCCATAAATTTCCATAGTTGTTGGAACCAAAATGTTGAGGACCGTTAAATTGTCTCCAGTTTCTTGGAGAAGGAGAATTACTACGTGGTGAACCCTTTTGGTACCGTCCAAAATCACGATCATCTCTTCTACCAAAATTGCGCTCGGCACTTTGAGATCTACTGCGCAAATTAGGACCATATGGTAATGCTGAAGCCACGGGTAAACCTTCTCTGACCTCAGAGTGGCTAACAGTCATATTTGGGTGTGCCGTGACATATTGGCTACAGTATTGTTCCATATCTTTCAAATTAGGAGGCTTTCGCTCATGTAAAAAGAAAAGAAAAGACACATTAACTGATGACATGACTTTGTCACGAAGCAATAAGTCCATAAGGGCTTCATATGTGTGTTCAGTTTTTGAAAGTTCAATCCAACGTGAGAACGTAAGACGTATATGTGCTATGAACTCTGAAAATTCCACCCCAGTCTCCGGTAACAGAGTCTTAAAGCGCCAACGATAACCGTCTTCATTAAGTTGGTATTTCTTTAATAAGGCAGCCCTGGCAATATCATAGTTATTCTTGTCAGGCCCTCCATCCTACTTACAACATGAATTGCATCACCCGTAAGTAGCTCCAAAAGTCGTGCACAATATTCTAACTTGTCTATTTTCTGAGATTCACATGAAAGGTCAAATCTATTCAGGTAAAATGAAATATCGTCAGAGGCAGGATTAAATTTAGGCAACTTGGGTCTATAAGAATGATTATTTGCATTATTAGAAGTTGCTTGATTGTTTGTCTCATTTTGTGTATTACCCACATTCACTACTTTTATTTTCTCCAGCTCTATAGTTAAGATCCTTTCCTCGGGTAGTATTTGGTTTTCTTCAGCTTGCATCTGCAGCTTCTTCTATTCAGCTTGCATCTGAAGTTTCCTCTCTTCCAATTTCATCTCCATTTCCATTTTCTTTTAAAGTTTTTGTGCTTCTAATTTTTCTCCTCCATTTCCATTTTCTGTTTTTCAACCTTTATTTGCCGTTGAATGTTTCTTTCTTCGGCCTCTAATTTCTGTTTTTCAGCATCCATTTTCTGTTTTTCAATTTCCATCTGGAATTTTCTCTCTTCTGCCTGCATCTGCAATCTCCTATCTTCAGTCTCCATTTTCTGTTTCTTTTCCTCTAACTTCTGCGCCTTGGCATATTCGACCAGCGCGAATTCTTTCACTTCCTCGGTAGTCATACCAAGGGATTTCCCTTGTGTAATGAAATAATCTAAGCTAGACATTATACCCAATTATATGAGATAGATAACTTATGTAAATATATTTCTGGAGAAACACACTTTTATCCCAACTCAGTGGGTGACTAGTCCTTGCCTAAGAACCTGTACAATTCTCTTAAAGTATTAATACTTACTTACTTAGTCGTTCCCCTTCTACCGTGAGGTGTAGAGGTTTGGAAGAGAGAGCGCCAGACTATTCTATCAGTTGTCTTCTTCCTGGCCTGGTTCCATTCTAGTCCTCGGTCCTTCAAAGATTGTCTAATGTTGTCCTCCCAGCGGACTCTGGGTCGTCCTGGAGGACTGAATCCCTGGCTCTTTGTATTAATAATGTAGTTAATTATCTATAAATTATGCATTATAATACTGACAGTGCATAAGAAAATAGACAATACAAACCAGATGTCGTAGATTTCCGATAGGAGAATTAAGACTAGGTTTGGTCCCTTCTGAATAGGTTTGAATAGGTGATAGACTCAGTGAGAGTTAGTGAAAGGTAATAGAATTTCCACACACGTGAGATGATAGATTTTGATATAGTGGCTGTCTCTGAAAGCGAAAAGAATTCTTCTCTCTCTTACCTATCTTCTACAACAGTTGTTACAGCGTCAGACAGACTACACCAATATACATATTACGTATATTTCTATCACTCACAGGCACACACATACACGTGACGACAGGTAAACACACAGACGTGGGAAAACTATAACAATGATATATATATTTCTAGAACGAGCTGACCAAACACGATTATTAAGTTCAAGAGCGATTTTATTATCAGGAAAAATCGGCTCACAACATCAAAGAAAGTACATCAAGGAAAATACATATACACATAGTCATAAAAAAACAAGGAAATGTTGCAAGGATGATAGCCCCGTTATAGTGTTAACTCTAGGTTTAGCCCGGCCCCGTTAAGAGAACAGATGATGGCGCCCGAGTCACAGATACATAGGGTTTGAGTCTAAGAGTTTTTCTTTGTTTTATCTCGTAATTATATGCACAGAGTTTGAAAAAAATCTGATTTAACCTAAGACAAAACCCAAGAACACTAGCCTTAGCAACAAATTATGCAGATTGAAAAAAAATTAGGACAGCAACAGGGTGTCAAAGATAAAATAGTGAAAAATATCACTCAACCCAGCGTACACTCATTCATTTCGCCATGGCTTCTCATACTTGTACTCACGACTTTGCTTGCTGCCTCTTGGAACACATTGATTTTAGATTTTCACACAGACTCAAAAAATGCAGTCTTCTGCCAAGAAGTCCCCAGTTCCAAAAGACGTATTTAACTCGGAGTCTCCGGGAACGACTACTTGGGTATGCAAATTTGTTCAAATGTCTGATTAAGTCACCTAACAATTATTCCAGGCGCGGGAGTTAGCAGAGCACAGTGTCAATAGCGTAGGTTTCTAAAAAATGATGAATGTCAGGTCGGTGCCTTCCCTCAGTATAGGATTCACTTTAGTCACACCACAGATTTGTCCACAAGATATAATCTAGTCGGGAAATGATTGTTAATATTCACGCCACCAGGCAGCAAATTATATAGAGTTTCTAGAAGAAATTAAGTGCTGGCTCCAAGGTCCAGTATTTATCATTACAGTCTTTGAAAACCCGTTATAGGGATATTAGTATTTCTGTCTAACTTGCACCGTCAGATCAGTGTTACTTGAGAAAACCCACGTGGTTCAAAATAAGGACTGTCTATTTCTCCACAAGTATGGAAACTACTACTAGGTGCTGGTAAAGTTAGGGTCACCCCAAAACTTTCACTGTGTGGAGGAAAAATAACACATATAATATAATAAACAGAATCTGAACTGGTTATAACTTACATTTAAACTTGCAAGCAGAGAGCTTTGCTTATCATTTAAACTTCCCGTGACGTAAGTTATAATTAAAAATCAGCAATCCTAATGAATTAGGAACACGTGCGTATTCCGTCACCATTCATGAGGCTCGATTCTAGAGTTTATACGTTAGTTTAGAAAAATACACTCGACTGAGTATTAGCAGTTAAATTAAATTTATAAATAGCTACAATTGCCGTTATAAGCTAGAAATTTAATTTTTATTCTGCTTTCCACTGAATGCTTCCCTAGAAAAATATAATAGCCTACCACTTTATTTCTCTTCTGCGCTAAAGAAATAGATTAAAATGAATTAAGCGATTTAACACTTTAACACTCACAAAATCTATATATCTAGCATATTAATTACCTCAACCACAGAATTACAGGTAGTCGCACAACTTAAGAATAAAAATGCTGAAAATATTTCTGGAAGTCTAGAAAATCGTTAAATTGCCGAAACAAACTGAGATCTTCGCTAACAGCTATTCTGTTTTTCGAGCGACCTATCTACTGTGGAGTCTATGAGCGAGAATGAAATTAAAGTTTCAAACTTGGCCAATATCTTAAAATCAGACAAAGGGCCCAAACTTATTTCGCCTACTCCCAACATTTACGTCCACTTAACGCGTGTCGTAACTGTCACCTACTGACCACGATGTACGCGTGTCAGTTTCAAATCCCAGACAGCCTGACTCCATTGCAGGGCAGTTTTCACACTACAGCTGACCATGGCCCAAGTGAGCGCCGTGTCAGTTTGGGATTTTCCAGACAAATGTCTGGATACTGACCGGTGCAGATGTAAAGTATCACACCTCACCGGGACTAATGCCGAGAAGAAGCTCGCGCGCTCGGTGAGAATGTAGACGATTTGCTACGTCCTATGTTCAGCGAACCGACTTATCACGCCTTCTGACGCCCTGCCTTCCCTGACATCTACGTAATATCGTCCTAGCGCGATTCTCAGTTTTAGAGAAAGGAAAAACAGGTAAAGTTTGCAAATTATATGAAAATAATAATATTCGCAAAACGAATGGATGAAAAATATACAGGAAAAAAAAATACAGAGATAATAAAAGAGAGAATTTATGTGAAAGAATAGGAAGAAGATGTAGGAAATTAAATGAATATAAACCCTACGTGACAGAGCCTCCCCCCTTTAAGATATGGAAGCACTCCATGTCTACGTTATGGAGTTTAATTTCCTATAACCGTAGCTTCGGGGTGTCTGTCTTCTTCCCTCTCCTCTTCCCCCTCCATCTCTGTCCAATTCCTACTCAAGTCCACTCCTCAAAGTTTCCTTCCCCTGGAATGTCTCATATGCGCGCTTGAAAGAGCATCGCCGCTTCTGACATTTTTGAAAGATTTCCTCTGATAGCGGTGGAATATCCCTGCCACTATCGTCATCTTCGTCAGTTTTGGCGATCGTCAGGAGATGGTCGGAGGTTGGCACTGGTTTTTCCAAGTATCTCTTTAAGAGATTTAAATGGAAAACCTTCTCCTTTCCTTCAATAGAGATCTGGTAGTTAGCCTTAGAAATCTTTTTCAGGACGGTAAACGGCCCTTGCCATCCGATCTTCAGTTGGTTGTTCTCGGTAGGGAGCAACACCAAAACTTTCTCTCCTGCTTCCAGTTCTCTCTCTTCCGCGACTTTCCTGTATCGGTTAGCGTGCTTTGTGCGAGCTCGCTTAAAGTTAGTCGTTGCTAGGTCCCACCCTAGTTTCAACCTTTCCTTTAAAACCGACACATATTTACTTGCTGAGACGACTGTCTCATCCGCCTTCTCGTCTGTCAGAGACTGAAGTAAGGCTTCAAGCGGGCCCTTAATGGGTCTGCCGAATAAGAGTGTAGCTGGCGGAAGTCCTGTGGAAGTATGAGGAGATTCTCTGTAGCCAAATAATGCTGCAGGAATACAGAGATCCCAATCTTCAGGTTTCACTTGTGCCAGCTTACTTAGCATCATGGTGAGGTTTCCATTAGCACGTTCCACGAGCCCATTTCCGGCCGGAGTATATGGCTTAGTGTGGATGTGCTGGGTCCTCAAGATCTTAACGATCTCATCCATCAACAGGTTTCGGTATGGAGATCCATTATCCGTCAACACTTGCTGAGGGAATCCCAACCGAGTGAAAATCTGCACGAGGGCTTCTGCGACATGCTTGGCATCTGCGCATGTTAGCGGGATAGCTTCTGCCCATAAAGTGCATGTATCGACTAAGGTCAGGATGAACCTGTTCCTTCTTTTAGTCCTTTCGAAAGGCCCTAAAAGGTCGATCACAACCCGTTCGAATGGTGTTCCCATTATTGGCATTTCACCCATGTGGACTGGGGGTGCCCGTTGCTTGGGTGGCACACGTTGGCACTAGGCACAGGATTTGACATATCTGATGATATCAGTATTCACTCCTGGCCACCAATAATGAGTGGTTATACGTTGGTTTGTGGCATTCTGTCCCATATGTCCGCTAAAGGGAAGAGAGTGCCCCATTTCTAGGATTTGGCTTCTGTACTGTTTCGGTACTAGGAGCTGGTTGTAACCTTGGTCAGGCTTGCCCGTTCTCCGATAAAGTACGCCATCCTCAGAAAAAATGTCCCCGTGCTGTGTGGGTTCCTTAGCCATGGGCAGTTTCCTAAAGCAGGGTGCCAAGGTAGGATCCTTTTGTTGCGCTTCTTTAAGTTCCCTTGGTAACAAATTAGGCGCAGGCTCCCGTTCCTTCTTGGTTTGCCCTCTTGTAGTTACTGCTGCCACAATCGGCTCTTCCGGTTTCCCAATACACACGTATCTCCCGCCAAGTATGACTGGGTAGATGGGATCATCCATAACAGCTGCTTTGATCACGCCTCTGACAAAGTCAGAGTGTATCTCCACCAATGCGATGGGAAGCGCTGTAGGTGCCTCACTCTTACGAACTCCACAAAGTTTGACGGTCTCTCCTGTCTCTTGACCGGGTTTAACCAGGTTTCTGGCAACAATGCAATCGTAAGAAAGCCCCGTGTCAAATAAGCAAAGACTTTGAGATCCGTTCAAAATAACAATATCTCGCGTTGAGGGTCTATCCCCAACAGGTTTGGAATCACTGTCAACAATTCCGCCTTGCGAGACTGTCAATAAGCATCCGATGCGTTTCGGCTCGGTGTGCTCGGTCTGATCATATGTCCCGTGCTCAGGGGTTCTCCCTTTGCCACCTTGTCCTTTCTGGCTACGCTGCCATGTAGGGCGGTCGGGTTGATCAGACTGTTTGGGGTGGTTGGGGTACTTGTTCTTGTAGAACTTGGATTTTTCAGGAGGGGGGTTTTGAGGTCCAGTTTCTCTGTGGTTGTTTTGGTTAGAAGCCTGAGAAGATTGCTCTAGGTTATGTTTTCGAAAATGCTCCTCTGTCGGTTTCCGCTTTGCGGCCGGTAGTTCAGCCAGCGCATTGTGATAACGCTCAGACTTTTCCAAAATGTCTTCAAGTTTTTCTGCCCCCTGCTCAGCGAGAAATCTCCGGGTATCAGCAGACAAAGTGTTCTTTATTTGTTCAGTTAGAACAAGTTCCTCAAGACCTTCATAGGTAGAGGGGAGCTGCGAAAGCTCAAGGCACTTTGTTAGATATCCCTTAAGACGAGATGAGAACTGGTGAAAAGTTTCAGAATTCTCTTTCCGGCTGTTGCGAAACAGTTGCAAAAACTTGCGAGCGTTCATTTCAAAGCGCTCCAGTAACGCTTTCTTCAACACATCGTAGTCGTCTTGTTGGCTACTTTCCAGCTTAGAATAAACATCATAAGCAGAACCTTTTAGGGCCTGGGAAAGTTTCATATTCCAACGCGACCTCTCTAACCCGTACAGAGTTGCAATTTTCTCAAATTTTTCTAACCATGTGTCAATCTTCTCATTTGGACAAGGAAAAGATTCAAGAGTGAAAGACATAGCATTTAGTTGAAGAGATTGAGTGTTAGCAGGGTCAGTTAAGGAAGAATGAGGAGAAGACTCCATTGCTGGAGGTAGAGGCAGCACCACGACTTTGGAACTCAAGAGTTTTAAGCGCCAACTCGTGCTGTCTCTGTTTCTCTCTTTCCTCCTGCTGTCTTTCCTTCTCTCTTTCCTCATGCTGCATCCTGCGAATTTCCATTTCCTCGTCCATTTTCTTCTGCTGTAAAGCTTCAGCTGCTTTCCTCTCCGCATCATATCTCTCCAGTTCGTCTCTGACAAAAGCTTTCGCTTCCTCTCCTTCCAGTCCCTCCTCTCTCGCTTCGTCCCTGAGGAGTTGTCTAAGCTTTGCCCTCTCGGCCATATTATGTCAGTGACTGAGACACGTGGAGATAGAAAATAGGAAAAAGAATAACCTGGTTCCTACCACTTACGAGAAAAAAAAACCAAAAATTCAAAAGATGATATCCTTAACCCTGGGATACCTCCTCCAAAGTAAAATCTAACTATCGCTGCTATTATCGGCAATAAAGCACTTAATGCAAAACACGACTACGCCAACTAAATGGTAGTTTAGATTACTTCTGAAAAATAAGTTGCTACAGTGGAAAAGCAAAAGAATATTGCAAACATTAAAGAGAAAAATAATCCCTTAATTTTTAAAAATCCACTATAAGTTCGCCCCTGAAGTCAGATCGGGTAAGGGAGGGAATTAATCTGGACAAAAAGTCCGAAACACACTCCTTAACTTAGTTCAAACGCCGTTCTGCCTCAGTACCCAGTGAATGTTATACACTCACCACTTTACCAGCATTTAGTATTACAATCAGCAGTTAACATATATCCCGACAAATCAACCTGTAACCAAAATGTATATTATTCAAAGATGCTGTGGAAAAAAAAACTTATTAGTTTGTGTGGTCAGCACGCCCGTAAACAGATCGCTAGTCTAGGGGGTAATATTTTTAAAGATATAACAACTCACAAGACATCACACTCTTACTCTATATCAGAATACAGAATCTTAAGTTCAAAATCCAGATAGACGAGTCCACGTTTGTCGTACTCGTCTTCCTATTCTAAGTTCAAAAATCCGTCGGACGAGAACCCATTTGTCGTAGATTTCCGACAGGAGAATTAAGACTAGGTTTGGTCCCTTCTGAATAGGTTTGAATAGGTGATAGACTCAGTGAGAGTTAGTGAAAGGTAATAGAATTTCCACACACGTGAGATGATAGATTTTGATATAGTGGCTGTCTCTGAAAGCGAAAAGAATTCTTCTCTCTCTCACCTATCTTCTACAACAGTTGTTACAGCGTCAGACAGACTACACCAATATACATATTACGTATATTTCTATCACTCACAGGCACGCACATACACGTGACGACAGGTAAACACACAGACGTGGGAAAACTATAACAATGATATATATATTTCTAGAACGAGCTGACCAAACACGATTATTAAGTTCAAGAGCGATTTTATTATCAGGAAAAATCGGCTCACAACATCAAAGAAAGTACATCAAGGAAAATACATATACACATAGTCATAAAAAAAACAAGGAAATGTTGCAAGGATGATAGCCCCGTTATAGTGTTAACTCTAGGTTTAGCCCGGCCCCGTTAAGAGAACAGATGATGGCGCCCGAGTCACAGATACATAGGGTTTGAGTCTAAGAGTTTTTCTTTGTTTTATCTCGTAATTATATGCACAGAGTTTGAAAAAAATCTGATTTAACCTAAGACAAAACCCAAGAACACTAGCCTTAGCAACAAATTATGCAGATTGAAAAAAAATTAGGACAGCAACAGGGTGTCAAAGATAAAATAGTGAAAAATATCACTCAACCCAGCGTACACTCATTCATTTCGCCATGGCTTCTCATACTTGTACTCACGACTTTGCTTGCTGCCTCTTGGAACACATTGATTTTAGATTTTCACACAGACTCAAAAAATGCAGTCTTCTGCCAAGAAGTCCCCAGTTCCAAAAGACGTATTTAACTCGGAGTCTCCGGGAACGACTACTTGGGTATGCAAATTTGTTCAAATGTCTGATTAAGTCACCTAACAATTATTCCAGGCGCGGGAGTTAGCAGAGCACAGTGTCAATAGCGTAGGTTTCTAAAAAATGATGAATGTCAGGTCGGTGCCTTCCCTCAGTATAGGATTCACTTTAGTCACACCACAGATTTGTCCACAAGATATAATCTAGTCGGTAAATGATTGTTAATATTCACGCCACCAGGCAGCAAATTATATAGAGTTTCTAGAAGAAATTAAGTGCTGGCTCCAAGGTCCAGTATTTATCATTACAGTCTTTGAAAACCCGTTATAGGGATATTAGTATTTCTGTCTAACTTGCACCGACAGATCAGTGTTACTTGAGAAAACCCACGTGGTTCAAAATAAGGACTGTCTATTTCTCCACAAGTATGGAAACTACTACTAGGTGCTGGTAAAGTTAGGGTCACCCCAAAACTTTCACTGTGTGGAGGAAAAATAACACATATAATATAATAAACAGAATCTGAACTGGTTATAACTTACATTTAAACTTGCAAGCAGAGAGCTTTGCTTATCATTTAAACTTCCCGTGACGTAAGTTATAATTAAAAATCAGCAATCCTAATGAATTAGGAACACGTGCGTATTCCGTCACCATTCATGAGGCTCGATTCTAGAGTTTATACGTTAGTTTAGAAAAATACACTCGACTGAGTATTAGCAGTTAAATTAAATTTATAAATAGCTACAATTGCCGTTATAAGCTAGAAATTTAATTTTTATTCTGCTTTCCACTGAATGCTTCCCTAGAAAAATATAATAGCCTACCACTTTATTTCTCTTCTGCGCTAAAGAAATAGATTAAAATGAATTAAGCGATTTAACACTTTAACACTCACAAAATCTATATATCTAGCATATTAATTACCTCAACCACAGAATTACAGGTAGTCGCACAACTTAAGAATAAAAATGCTGAAAATATTTCTGGAAGTCTAGAAGTTCGACAAATTGCCGAAACAAACTGAGATCTTCGCTAACAGCTATTCTGTTTTTCGAGCGACCTATCTACTGTGGAGTCTATGAGCGAGAATGAAATTAAAGTTTCAAACTTGGCCAATATCTTAAAATCAGACAAAGGGCCCAAACTTATTTCGCCAAGCGAAATTATCTCCCCTACTCCCAACATTTACGTCCGCTTAACGCGTGTCGTAACTGTCACCTACTGACCATGATGTACGCGTGTCAGTTTCAAATCCCAGACAGCCTGACTCCATTGCAAGGCAGTTTTCACACTACAGCTGACCATGGCCCAAGTGAGCGCCGTGTCAGTTTGCGATTTTCCAGACAAATGTCTGGATACTGACCGGTGCAGATGCAAAGTATCACACCTCACCGGGACTAATGCCGAGAAGAAGCTCGCGCGCTCGGTGAGAATGTAGACGATTTGCTACGTCCTATGTTCAGCGAACCGACTTATCACGCCTTCTGACGCCCTGCCTTCCCTGACATCTACGTAATATCGTCCTAGCGCGATTCTCAGTTTTAGAGAAAGGAAAAACAGGTAAAGTTTGCGAATTATATGAAAATAATAATATTCGCAAAACGAATGGATGAAAAATATACAGGAAAAAAAAATACAGAGATAATAAAAGAGAGAATTTATGTGAAAGAATAGGAAGAAGATGTAGGAAATTAAATGAATATAAACCCTACGTGACACCAGAGTGACAAAGACAAGATATGCAGCACAAATGACCACGTTCGCAGGAATCAACTAAAGTAAGAAAGCAGAAAAAAAATATTGCAAAGCTTGCAATGACAGCTGCGAATAGAGTGACAAGACAAACGACAGCACAGTGTATAAACAAAAAATGTGTATATAAATCAAAGATAGTAAGAGGAGGAAGACACTCACAAACAAATTAATTTTAAAAAAACTAAAGTACAAAGAAAAAATGTAAAGACAACAATACTGAGACGTTTCATCACACCTAAACAATAGTGTCACAAATTACCAAACACAGTGGACTGAAATACGTCAGCAAAAAGTTCGCTGGAAATTTCCACTGTGGGAAATTCGCAAGAAAGTCCCTACAGAACGCTTACGTAGGCCCTCGGTAAAGTGGGACATGTCCTACCGTAAGTCTCCACCCAACCAAACCCGGATAAATATGAAACATATAACATAGAAAAAAAGGAATATAATAGTGTAAGCTGTGAGGAAGGCTCAATTAAACATACAGTGGCGCAGTTTACAATACAAACAACCACTTATCTTCAAAAGGAAAAATCCCGGCCTCCGCAACAACAGCAATGATGTACACAGTTAACACAGTCTGAAGAAATCCAATGGTGATCGGTACTGGAACTCCAAGGTGATAGCGGCTTTCACACGTAATTCCTGACATCGGGTGCTGAAATCTTAAGTTGGCGCATGAGAAGAATGACTGGAACCCTGCAACTCTTGACTTGAATAACTTGTGCATAAAAGTCAGCACTGTCAACACTGTAAATCCAGTTGAACTTCTGCTAGATGGTATTATACCCCATGCAACTAGCTCACCACTTCTGTTACCACTATGTTAAGGGTTAAATTATTGTGGTACATATAATGTTCAGTTGATGTGGATGACTGTGGAATGTTTCTGGTGGGTGGTGCCGTGCGTCAAGGACTGACAAGGACAGAGTCAGTGAGGTCGGGCTTACGAATGGCCGACAGGTGCGGGGATGTGTAGATGTCAACATACGCGAATGTCATGTAGTTCTAGATTAAGTCAATAGTAATCACACACACCATAGTACACACAGGAGTCAGGAAACGTTGAAACTCCTACGTAACGTTATACAGTTTATTGACAGCACAGTCACGGATATATCATGGAAACACAGTTTACAGCAAAATATGAAACATCAGGTAAGCAAAATCCATAGATAACTGAGTGCATAATCCATGGGAATATATATATCGTATCATCCAGCACTCACAGTACATGGTAATCATAGTAATCCATCAGGGAAGAATGTTTACATAAATATCCTTATAAATGATGATGATGGTAGCCGGAATAAACCATGGCCTCAAAAATCTCCTCAATAATAACAACAGGAAAATCCATAGGGAATAAATATCCATATCAGCAACTATGAATCATGATAGTAATAATGGCCTATACAACTCATGGCCTCATAATATCTTCACTAAAGTACAAACTGGAATTGTAACATATTCCTTTCACAAAAGTATATATATTTATTTACTGGGACACACTAGCGAAATGATAAGCGTCCATTTCCCAGCTCTGCCAGCACAATTCTGTCACGAAATCTCCGCTGCTTAAAACAGCTCAGTACAAATTCATCGAAGCGCGAACTCGCAGCTTACGATATGAGCTGAATTCAACAGTCTTTCCCCCCTTCCCCCCCCCCCCAAACTATTTCATAGAACCTTCGACCAGATTCCTTATCATATTTAAAAAAAAAAAAAGCTAATAGCTAGTCAGTAGAGCTGTGTTCAAAAATCACCAAGCATTCATCTATCACAAAAAGTGTGCTTACAGGCGTGTGTACAAAAAAACCGACCCGTACATACAAATCTTCTACAGCTAACTCCCCTTAATAAAACATGACGTAACACCTTATAAGATATAAGAGTTGTTTAAGAGACATGTTTAAGCTTGGTGGGAGTTATTTATTCTCGAAGGCTTGTCTATGTCGCGAGAAGTTCAGATGTTATTAAAAATAAGATATCCTAGACATAAAGGTGAATCAGAGGATACCAGGATAGTGCCAGATAAGAATCTGGTCTTATCAGTAATACCCCCTTCTCTAAAGAGAGTAAGGGTGTATAGACACAAAGGTAGGGTCAAGCTATGTATGTTCCCAGAGAAGATGGTGATGTAGTACTCAGAGTCCCTAACTGCTACCTCTCCAGATCCTCCTCTGTGATTATGGTATTTAATATGGTTATTGATTCTGCTAGGGGAAGTTATTTAATTAACATTTACCAACAGTGAATAAAAACTTAACTTAAAAAATTTAAGTAAGTCTGCTGGTAAATATTTACAATTTATTAAAACAGTTTCTCTTTTCATTAAATAAATAAGAACAGTTTAACAAAAATGTCTTTCTCTTGTGTAAGATGTCTATCTCTTGGCAGACAGTCTAACTTGGTTGATCTTTCATTTAAGAATTATTAGTGTTCTCTTTACAATATAATTGAGCTATATAGTGTTATTTGAATCATGAACTGGATGCGGTTATTTGTTTGGTGAACTGGCATACTCTACACAGTTGCACTGAGAGCAACTTATCTGAGTCACTGCAGATGGCTCCCTCTGATGCTGGATAAAATATTCAGATGAGAATATTCCAACTGTACACACGAAATGGCTGGCACTTTATCATAGACCGGCACTGCAATCGTACTTTGGCCATCATTCTCAATATTTTAAAATAATTCCAAAGGCGGACTTGCCTTTAAAATTACACATGAGCCTGTAAGTTTCTTCAGTACACACTGTCCATTCCTAACACATCTATACACGTCGTATCGCACAGATGGATTAATCAATATAATTATATATATATATATATATATATATATATATATATATATATATATATATATATATATATATATATATAGATTAGCTCTTACCCTAAGGCACACACACAGACTAGCCCTCAATGGTTGATTAAGGTCTGCTAACAAGTGCAGAAGGCAAACGCTGGCATTAACATATGCACTGCTTTCCCCCGCTTTCTGTGCTTTCAAATAATAGTGACTAAACCTAGTTCGTTATGCCAGTCTATTTATAGTTGACCTCGGACGTACGAGATGGAACTCCCAAGGAATGTAATCAAAATCAGAAAAAGTGGGTATCTTTTAGCCTATCGTAGGAAGTTGAGGGGAACTGCGGTAAGACGTGGAGTACAATGGATGGGTTTTGAAAAAAAAATCGAAAAAAGGTGATTCGTCTTACGAGGACAAGAGACAAAGAAAATAGTCTACGTTACGGCCACAAGGATCACCCGTGTGTTACCGGGGCCCGAAAGGGGAGCAAAGAATAGTAACACTGCACCCTACCACGCATGTCGTAAAAGGCGACTAAGGAGGGTATGGGCATGGGGCTGTTTACCCCATCCCATAAAAACTTCGCACAGTGGGCTGATCACCTGCTTGCCAACCAATCTGATTATGGAAACAATGATAGATTGTTTGGTCTGTTTTTGTTCCACAAAGACGCCACTAGGCGTGGTGGAAACAGCGATAGATTGATCAATTTGTTGTTGCCCTAAGACGCCACTAGGCGTACTGGCCACATACTGCTTTGCCGGTTGATGGCTAAGGATGGAAGAAGAAGAAGACGGCCACAAGGCCTTCGTCAGGAAAAGAAAGACAGTGAAGGCTAGATAGGAGACATAAGAACTTAAATGAATATAAGAATAAATATAAAAAAATAAATAAATAAAAAAATAAATAAAACCTAGGTACTTCCCTGAAGGCGAAGCATTTGAGCCCTATCACGCTGGGCTGAAAAGGAAGTGACTCTTGACCCCGGATGTACACAATACATACTAAGAAACTAAAAAACGAAAAAAAAAAACTAAAAAATACCCGAACATAATAAAAGTGGGGACTAGAAATAGAAGAGGAAATATTATGGAGGATGGCATAAAAATAGACGAATAGGATAAGAGTGGAAAGAGTCAAAAGAGAGGAAAGGGTGACCTCAGACAAAGCTGTGGAAAGTGTTGAGACCGGCTGGTTTTAGATACCCCATGCGGTGGATAAGACGGTTCTCAAGCTGTTCTCGGCTGGCAGTGTCAGAGGAGCAGGATCGGATCGCTGTGACCTGGATGTCGATGGGACCATGGTGGTCAGGACCATTGAAGTGTATGGCAACTGGTGTGGACTTTTGCTGAGCGATGTCATTTAAGTGCTGGCTGAATCTGTCCCCAAGTCGTTTGCCTGTTTGGCCAATATAGGTTTTGCAGCAACGTTTACATATGATCGTTTAAATGACATTGCGCGATTCACACGTGAAGCTACTAGTGATGGTGTACGTAGCCTTAGGAAAGGACACCTTCTGGGTTGAGATGACATACTTGCACGTGTTGCATCGTGTCCGACCACAGGGTAGTGTGCCAAAGTGAGTGGCATTCTCCTTTGGGAGACGGCTGTGAACAAGAAGATCCTTCAAGTTCTTGTCACGTCTATATGCCACCAAAGGTGCTTCACTGAATACTTCTTGGGTCACAGGCTCTGCTTGGAGGATAGGGAGGTGGCGGAAAAGGATCTGTTTGACAGTAGTACTGTGAGGGTGATGGGTCAAGATTAATTTGACTCTATCCGAAGTGGATTTATGGTGAGGTTTGAGGGCCTCCTGACGAGAGATGGGGAGCACACGTTGGAGAGCAGAGGTGAGAACATGTTCTGGATAAAGTCTGTTACGGAAGAAATCCAACATCTCATTTGCTCGTAAGTGGAAGTCATCGTCGTCTTGGCATAAACGGCGGAGGCGGAGAAGTTGTGAAAAAGGAAGGGAATCACGACAGGCCCGAGGATGAGAAGAGGTATACAGGAGGTAGCTGTGGGCATCTGTCGGCTTGTAGTATACTGAGGTATTAAGGCCGGAGGGCGTGATAGAAATAGTGATGTCAAGGAAGTTGACAGATACTGTGGAGACGAGGGAGCTGAACTTGATGGTGGGGTGAAAATGGTTCACAAAGTTGATGAAGCGGTGTAAATCAGTCTCAGACATATCTGTGAGACCTATGCCGTCATCGATATATCTGCGGTAAAACCCAGGGAAAGGACCGGAGTATTGTTGCCATATCTGATGCTCCAAGTGGCCCATGAATAGACAGGCATAGCTGGGACCCATCTTCGTTCCCATGGCAACATCACTAATTTGGTCAAAAAACTGACCATTGAATTCAAAGGAATTCAGTTTAAGGACCAGTTCAGCAAGACGGAGAAGAGTGTCAGTGGATATAGAAGGGCAAGTGCGCTGGTCCAGAAAAAACCGAAGAGCTCGGAGACCATCAGAGTGGGGAATAGAGGTATACAGAGAGCAGACGTCTAGCAAGAAAAGATGGTAGGAGCGGTCTGCTGGGAGTCGGATAGAGGAGAAAGTTGTAAGAGCGTGATTGGTGTCTTTGATAAAGGAGGGAAGATTCTCAACGATAGGCTGGAAAATGCTATCGAGGAAGTCAGAAATGTGTTCAGTAGGACAAGAACAGGCTGAGACAATAGGTCTTCCAGGGTTTTCGATCTTATGAATTTTGGGGAGCATGTAGAATACAGTCTTGCCCAAAGAGCTGTCATGAATCCTAAGATGAGATGCTTCGGGAGGAAGATCATTACTAGTGATGAGCTGTTTAATGGTGTTGTGTACAATGCGATTGTTAGAGACTGTCGCATCGCTGGTCCTGGGCCTGTAAAAAGAGCCATTGGTCAACTGGTTTTTACCTTCCCTTAGGTACAAGTCCTTCTGCCAGACGGCAATGGCTCCTCTCTTGTCAGCCGGTTTGATGACAATGTCGTCTCTACGGCGAAGAAGGGAGAGAGCACGGGACTCTGCCGAAGTGAGATTGGAATAATGCAATCTACGAGGGCGGAGCTGCTGAATGTCATGGATGGTGTTCTTGATATACAGGTCCAGGGCATGAGAGGCCCCAGACTTAGGTGTAAACGGAGGTTTAGTGGAGTAAGAAAAGCGTGCGAAGATGTCGGATTCAGCCCGAGACTGCGGAGTGCTGTCTTCCTCTCTGAAATGGAGCTTTAGCCTCATGCGACGGTGAAACCGATGAACATCCAGGAGGAGATTGTATTGGTCTAGGGTCGGACGGAGAGGAAAAAATTTTAGGCCCTTACTGAGAACGGAGCGCTCTCCCTCAGAGAGGGGTAGATCTGGGGATCCAGACTACATGAGTGCATGATGGAGTGGAGGATGGAGGGGTAGCTGTGGGAGTAGGGATGAGACGGGATAGTTTATGGTGTTTAGACGTGGACAGGGACTCATGCAGCTGCCGGTTCAGTGTGTGGATAGTGGTGCGTATCATAGAATAGAAAGGGAAGTTGTTGGAGGTGAGACAACGTAAGCGAAGCAGAAGCTGGGTCTGTTGGGCACTGAGGTCTGATAAAAGGCGAGAGTGACTGGTGGCCACTACGCGCATACGTTGAAAGCCACATTTGGTCTCAATACGTTGTAGGAGACGTTGTTCCCTAGGATTGAGTGTACCAGCAGATGGATGAAACTTGGAAGAGACATGTTCTCACCTCTGCTCTCCAACGTGTGCTCCCCATCTCTCGTCAGGAGGCCCTCAAACCTCACCATAAATCCACTTCGGATAGAGTCAAATTAATCTTGACCCATCACCCTCACAGTACTACTGTCAAACAGATCCTTTTCCGCCACCTCCCTATCCTCCAAGCAGAGCCTGTGACCCAAGAAGTATTCAGTGAAGCACCTTTGGTGGCATATAGACGTGACAAGAACTTGAAGGATCTTCTTGTTCACAGCCGTCTCCCAAAGGAGAATGCCACTCACTTTGGCACACTACCCTGTGGTCGGACACGATGCAACACGTGCAAGTATGTCATCTCAACCCAGAAGGTGTCCTTTCCTAAGGCTACGTACACCATCACTAGTAGCTTCACGTGTGAATCGCGCAATGTCATTTATACGATCATATGTAAACGTTGCTGCAAAACCTATATTGGCCAAACAGGCAAACGACTTGGGGACAGATTCAGCCAGCACTTAAATGACATCGCTCAGCAAAAGTCCACACCAGTTGCCATACACTTCAATGGTCCTAACCACCATGGTCCCATCGACATCCAGGTCACAGCGATCCGATCCTGCTCCTCTGACACTGCCAGCCGAGAACAGCTTGAGAACCGTCTTATCCACCGCATGGGGTATCTAAAACCAGCCGGTCTCAACACTTTCCACAGCTTTGTCTGAGGTCACCCTTTCCTCTCTTTTGACTCTTTCCACTCTTATCCTATTCGTCTATTTTTATGCCATCCTCCATAATATTTCCTCTTCTATTTCCAGTCCCCACTTTTATTATGTTCGGGTATTTTTCTTTTTTTTTTCGTTTTTTAGTTTCTTAGTATGTATTGGTACATCTGGGGTCAAGAGTCACTTCCTTTTCAGCCCAGCGTGATAGGACTCAAATGCTTCGCCTTCAGGGAAGTACCTAGGTTTTTTTATTTTTTTATATTTATTCTTATATTCATTTAAGTTCTTATGTCTCCTATCTAGCCTTCACTGTCTTTCTTTTCCTGACGAAGGCCTTGTGACCGTAACGTAGACTATTTTCTTTGTCTCTTGTCCTCGTAAGACGAATCACCTTTTTTCGATTTTTTTTTCAAATCCCATCCATTAGCCTCAATGTAGGAAAACAGCTTTTAAAATTATCTCCGTTATTCCTGATGCGATTTTAGTCATTCAAAGCTTAAATTATACTTGGGATTAGGCTTTATATATCTATATAATAATCTTTTAATTTACTAATTACATTTTATAGTATGCATAGTTTAAACTGCTAAAGTTAGGAGAGCCTGAAGATTCGAATACATAATACCTAAGATTTCTCCCGTCCTATATTAGTATTAGTAAAAGTATTATTACTTACGGGTAGAGTAATCTCCCTAATATTGTGTTGATAAATTCTGCCAAGTGGTACTTCTTCTATAATGCTGTAGTAAAATTCCGAAGTTAATAATGTTACACAGATAGGGCCTGCCATCTTTATTTTCCAAGCAGTAGTAAACACAGGACCAAGAAAGCGTTTTCATTGGTCAGTGTATTTTATCTTTCTAAAATGTATGGCGAAATGGAATCCAGTGGACTCTGACTAAGCAGTTGGATGATCTAGATTGTGCTGATGACTTGGCTCTTCTGTCCCATAACCGTAACCAGATGCAGGACAAATTGAAAACACTCGATGAGAGGTCACAGCAATTGGGTCTGAAAATACACAGGGAAAAGACAAAAATAATGAGAATAAATGCAGGTAATGATAACAGGGTTGAACTTGCAAAATAAGAATACAAACGGCAAGAGGAGCTTTCATTGCATTGGGAAATATATGGAGATCAAGAGAAATAGGATCCAACACGAAAATAAGAATCTTTAACTCAAATGTGAAATCAGTCCTATTGTATGGCTCGGAGACATGGAGAACAACAAAGACAACAACCAAAAAGCTACAGACTTTCATAAATGGGTGCTTGCGTAGAATAGAGGGATTAAAATGGTATGACAAAGTTACCAACGTGGAACTGATGACAAGAACTAGACAAGTGCCAGTGGAACAAGAGATGAGAAGAAGACGATGGCGATGGATAGGACACACACTTAGGAAACCTGTTGATAGCATTACAAGACAGTCCTTGTTCTGGAACCCCCAGGGCAAGAGAGGCAGAGGTAGACCAAGAAGCACATGGAGAAGAGAGCTGGAAACAGAGGTGAAAATAATGAGGAGAACATGGAAAGAACTTGAGATGATGGCACGTGACAGGAGGACTTGGCATGTGTTTATTGAAGGCCTATGCTCCTTTGGGAGTGGAGGGTTATGAATGAATAAAATGTATGGCGCGCTGTATGGCCAGAGTTATTAGAATTCGTGATGGGTAACAGACGTCATTTCACTTCATAGCCTCCCAATTCAAAAGCGTAAACCCGCTGGTGGAGCTTCTTGTCTGGATTCACAATCACGACATTCTTCCAATATAGGATTTATTCTGCCTTACTCTTCTCCTGGTTGCTTTCAGGTGGGTGACTTTAAGTACGCACTACTCACGAAATTTACCTCAACACCTAGAGATCCAGGGATTATACCGCATGTTGTGTTAATAAACAGCACAGGTGCTGCTGCCTGTCTAATTGCTGATTATCACTTAATATTCACCATTACTATTCTCTGAGTCTGTTCAATGACATGTCCAGAGGTGTTCGATGTTCCTCAAGGTTCCAATAGTTATGAGAATGCAATCCACAAAATTAGTTGACGGCTGAGTTGCATAAGGGATCCAGTAATTTCCTCATCATCCTGGAAAAACACTCGGAGTATTTTTTCCAACCCAGCAAGCAACATATGAAACTCATAGTGCCCCTCCGAAATGCTCACAGCCAACAATGGTCTGAGCTCAGGCTTGACGAGAATCTGGTAATGCCCTTTTCTAGATTCACTAGTGACTCTGGTACTGTAATTATTTCACAAATCCAGGCAGAGCCTATATTCACCAGGTGTTTTCTCAGCTTAACGTCACTGGCGAGATAATATGATTCATATGGGGAAATGAATTTCCTGCACCAAGAGATCAATTCTCCCTTTAGCATTGCTATATATTTTCAGTCCCTGTCCGTGTGAAAACTTCCAATGGACCGTGTAGGGCCGACCAACTACCACTGTTGCCGGTGCCCTCATAATACTAAATTAATAACTGTATGTTGAAGTAAGCTGAGCATTAGGCCAATTTCCCACTCTCCCACTCTCAATTTTTCTGGGGTTATCCCTCATTTTCAGTTTCAATCTTGGCTGACCAACCATACCATTTTTAGCCAGTTTCAAGAATTCAGAACACATTTGTGCTGGTGCGGGATGGGTTGTTTCCCCTCTCGGTACGAGACGGAGAGTTGCCAAGGTAACTGGTTTGTTGGAAGACTGGGTGTGAAAAGGAGCTGACCTATTCACTATGTCTCTGTCCATGTCCATTTTGTCCTGCTCCAGCTTTTCTGTAAAGCAATCCATCTTTCAAATAGAACTGTCCTTTATTAGGGGGGGGGTTTATGGCTGTCTGGCAATTTGCCAAAGCAAGGTTTTAATGATCTATCTTTAGCCTGGGCCTTTTTCATCTTTTTCGGATGAATATTAAGTGGTATTCCCTCCTCCTTCCCAAGGGTTGACCTGACCTGGAGTGTTGCCATGATAACAGGTTTTATGGGTTCCCTAGGAAAACATATCTCCTTCCTAACACCAGCGGGTAATTAGGATCATCACACACTGCTGCACTGATCCCTCCTTCCACATAGCGAGTCTAGACATTGATTCTGGCTATAGGAAGTGTCATGGTGGCTGTTTCCTTTAATGACCCTCGTATCTCCACTTTGTCTGTGGTATACTGCTCAGAGTGCACCAGAGTTGCACTCACAACTGAGTCAAATTCCAATCCTGAATCGTAAAGAATTCGTGATGTGAAACAGACGTCATTTCACGACAGCTGAAAACGATCTAGATGTGAATACAGACATTCCACGCAAAGAAGAAATCATCACAGCAATCAAAGGGTTAACGAACGGCAAAGCTCCGGGCCATGATAACTTTAATGCAGAGCTATTTAAGACAGATCCTGAGCTAGCAGCAGAACTATTAGAACCACTATTTGCACAAGTCTGGAAAACGGGGACAACACCATCAGAGTGGAACAAAGGAATAATTGTCAAATTGCCCAAGAAGGGAGATCTTGCAGACTGCAATAATTGGAGAGGAATCACTCTTCTCTCAGTTCCCAGCAAAATACTAGGCAGGATAATTATACAGAGAATTTCAAAGGCAGTAGACCACAAACAGAGGAAAGAACAAACAGGATTTAGAAAGTACAGGAGAGGTGTAGATCATATATTCACTCTCAGGAACATTATAGAGCAGTGCTCAAAATGGCAAAGACAGCTTTACATTAATTTTGTTGATTTTGAAAAGGCTTTCGACAGCATACATAGGAACAGTTTATGGAAAATACTGAGGGCTTATGGAATACCAAGCTGCATAGTGTCAATCATAAAAAGCCTCTATGCCAACTTTTTAAAAATAAAAAAATGCGCCAGACAACAGAGAGCAGTCCAAGAGGAATAAGATGGACAACATTTTCTACATTGGAAGATCTGGAATATGCAGATGACATTGCACTACTAGCACATTCACATCAACACATCCAGGAAAAAACGGATAGACTTAATAAGTTTAGCCAGCAGGTGGGCTTGAATATCAATTTAAAGAAGTCTGAGGTCATGACGCTCAATGTGAGCAACCCTGAGCCCATATCAGTAAGGAATCAGCAATTCTTACAGACAGATACCTTCACATACCTAGGTAGCATAGTAACACCAGACGGCGGGGCAGGCAAAGACATCAACATCAGAATGAATAAGGCAAGAACAGCCTTCTTTAGCCTAAACAACATCTGGAAGTCCTCCCAATACAGCACAAGCACAAAATTAGGATTATATCAGAGCTGTGTGATTTCTGTGCTTCTCTATGGTGCGGAATGCTGGAGAGTTACAGAGAAGGAAATGTCGAAATTGTCCTCTTTTCACACAACATGCCTAAGAAAAATTCACCGAATCTTTGGGCCACATACCATCACTAACCAAGATCTGCTTACTCGTAGCAAGCAAGAGGACATGCACACCATCATTGCTGGCAGACGCTGGAGTTGGGTTGGTCATGTCCTCAGAAGAGACCCTGATGCCATCACAAGAACAGCTATGCTTTGGACCCCTGAAGGAAAACGAAAGAGAGGCCGACCACAAACAACCTGGCGGAAGACTGTGGAGGCTGAGATGCAAAGAATGAACCAGAGTTGGGGCACTGTACGAAGGATGGCCACCGACCGAGCAAAGTGGAATCAATTTGTTGTTGCCCTACAAGACGCCACTAGGCGTGATGGCCACTACTGCTTTGACGGTCGGCGGCTAAGGATCAAAGAAGAAGAAGAAGTACATACTTTTATTAGAGATGACCTAAGATAGGAAGGAAGTGTTGATAAAATTCTGCTGTGACTCCGTCTGGCGATGGTCATTTGTCCTTTTGCATAGTGTTTACTGCAAGAGTTGTCTGTTAGTGTCAGCTTGGCGTTTAGTTTGTGTTTGTCTGCGTCTGGTACTTTCTTTGTAAAATATTGAAAGCTTCTTGTGTATGTGACTGGACGTTTTCTTCTGTGTACAGGTTTCTATAATAGTCTTCAAACGCCTGTACTATGTTTTGTGTTTCTGTCTGTGTGGTTCCATCTAGATCTACTATTTGTCCTATCTGTCTGACGCGTTGTATATTTTGCTCCATTATTATGCATTGTTTACTGGGTGTCTCTTATGTGATAGTGTTGAGTTTTGTTTTTAATAGGGCTCCCTGAAACCTGTGATGTTTGTGTTGCTCTAGTACGCTCTCTAGTGTGAGAATGGAGGGGAAGTTTTTGTCTGCTTGCTTTGTTAGTTGAATAGCCTCTTCTATTAATGCCTCTTGTTGTATTTAGTTTTTGTGTATGATAGAAGAAATTAGTTGTGTTCGCTCGCGCATGTTTTTAAGTGTTTCCCAATGTTGTTGTATATTTTCTATTGTTATGTCGCTTGTGTATGTAAGAATGGTCATGTGCTCTACATATGTTTTATCGTGGAGCAAAGTGTTGTTAAACTTCCAGTGAGGGGATTGTTTCGAATATGTGCCTGCTTGTGCAGTGTTATTGATTGTAAGTACTGCTTTGTGATCTGTGAATCTGAGAGCTTCGGGCAAGTGTTTTGCTTGACTTATGTGGTGTGTTGACGGCATTTAGATTCTGTCTAGTCTTGCTTTCCTGTCGTATGCTGTGTTTGCGTGTGTGGTTTCAATACCATGAGTGTATGTGTTTCTGTAGCATCTAGTAGGATGTACGCATCCAGTATAGTTTGTAGTATGTCAAGCTGATTGAGTGGTCTCAGTTTGCTCTCCTTATCTGTGTTCTAATGACTCCACCTATCACATCTATATCAGTCAAAACACAGTTAAAGTGGTTTCCTAATATAATATTGTGTCCCCTGTAAGTGTACGTGATCAAATTTTCTACGTTTTCATAAAATTGTGGTTGGTCCCAGTAGATTGGTTGAGCTTGTATGTCAGCTATAGCGTATGTATGCGTAATGTTCCCTACATGGATTATGCTTATTCTCCCACTACAGTCACTGCTTTTACTAAGTATTTCCCACCTGTCTGATGTCTGCAGTATTGCTGTCCCTGAACCTGAGTTTTGTATGCTAAACTAAAACATAAATGTTGTAGTCCTAGCTTAGATGTAATTCGTGAAGCCTGTTCGTGTGCGTTGTTTGTTTCCTGTAAAAGTATGAAATTTGGTTTGTGCTTGTGTATAAGTGGAATGATGTTGCGTAGTTTTGAGCCAATGCCCCTAACATTTAAACAAATTATCACGAGATGATTACCCTTTCTCTGTCGTAGTGGTCCAACAGTGGCCAAAACCTAATGTGGGTCTTCAAATGTGTTTAACTTCGCACAAGATTTCTCTTGGCAGAGTTGTCGATAGAAGGATAATGATGCTTCTACCTCGAGGGTGTATTCACAAAAATTTCAGAAGTCAAAAACAATGCTGAATTAGTCTGAGCACGTTAAATTTTTATCTGACCCACCGCCATTTGTGTAGATGAATATGATTCAGCTCTTTTTAGCTCTCTCTCTCTCTCTCTCTCTCTCTCTCTCTCTCTCTCTCTCTCTCTCTCTCTCTCTCTCTATATATATATATATATATATATATATATATATATATATATATATATATATATATATATATATATATATATATATATATATATATATATAAATATATACATATACATATATATATATATATATATACATATATATATATATATATATATATATATATATATATATATATATATATATATATATATATATATATATATATATATATATATATATATATATATATACTAGTTCTGAATCATGTATATGTTTTTCGCTCTGTAATGATTAATTCAACTATGAATTTGTCAAAATCAACATATACAAATTTAATTATTAGTTACTTTAACACATGCAAATAAATATGGCTCGTGATTATGAAAACATAGTTAGGTTTCTTCACTGAAAAGTCTTTCGGCTTGATGAATCTATGAAAATAGAGTTTGGTTGTGCTTGGCCTGTTAAAAATGGGACTTGCCAAACTGCTGAAGTGCCGATGCTGCTTTTCCGTAGATTCGTCTCTGTGGTGAAGGGCACTTTTCCAGATCAGTTCAGGAAGTGACTGCTCCTGGTCATGGTAAGAATCTTCAAGAGTCGATCTCAAGCTTCGAACTCCAGTCTACTAGTACAGCAAATGGTCTCTCCGGGTCGTTCCACAAATAGTGTGCTGGTACCACAAACTTTAGAAAGAATAAAAGAACTAATTCCGCTGCTATATATTTGTTTTCCTGATGTTAATCATGTGCTTTTTCCCGCTATCCCTCAGCCGTTTGTTTTCTCTGATTTTTACTCTCCCTGAGAATATATCATATCACTCAGGCCATGTGATGA
Organism: Oreohelix idahoensis; assembly: GCA_024509875.1. Classification (NCBI taxonomy): domain Eukaryota; kingdom Metazoa; phylum Mollusca; class Gastropoda; order Stylommatophora; family Oreohelicidae; genus Oreohelix; species Oreohelix idahoensis. Next base: position 652,562 of record JAMPIV010004905.1, read on the forward strand.
AAAATCACAAGAATGTCAGTTTAATATGAGGAAAAATTAGTGGCTGGACAGCGACAGCTGCTTGTGCCTGAAGGAACACATTAAGTTTACATACATTCACAAAATAATAATATACAACTTTGCACCGGTTGATGTAATCCTCACTCACTCCCTGCTCAATTTGGAGTCTGGGGTTACCTCTGCTTTTGGTTCTTCCGTGAGAACTAGCCTGAAGCCATCACCAGCGCTTTTTGTGTTGGTTCTTGAGTGTATCTTTTTTACTTGCTGAAGTTGCCAGCCTTGTATGAATCTTTAACACTACTAACATGTCAAATTCACAGCATAAAATGTATGTTTACAACATACCCCAATAGGGAAGATAGATTTCTTGCTCGGTAGAATAGTCTTGGCAACTTAGCACAGATGCCTCGAACACACGTCTGTAGTAATATTTCTAATTCTGAATGCCTTTGTGACTAGTGAGTGGTCCTGTAGAATTGTGGGTTCCATATTAATATTGTCGAGTTTTCTGCTTATGTACAGAGATGCCCTTAACCATTTGAACCCGCAGTCCCGGTATTTCGGTTTCTTCAGCAATTCCTAATCCCCGCAGTCACGGTCAGTTTACACCAAAAGATTTTCACACGTACCTGAATTCTCATAAACAGGCTATAAAGCTGCGCTACGGTTGGTTGGTGATTAGTACCATACTGGACGGGCTAGATGGTAATGTCTGAATGGATAAATAGTCATTTACTTCAGAAGTAGTTTGTTATTTCTTGAAAGGAAAATTAGTGGAACATACGCTGTATGTTAGTAAAAAAGTGAAGATGTCTAAAAGGAAAAGAAACTGTGCTGGTGTAGACAGGCTTTATAATTTAAAGGAAGCCAGAAATATGTTATTAGATAGTGACTGCACTAGCAGTGAAAAATTGTTGAGTGACGATGAAATTATTTTCCCTTTAGTGTTAGCTTCCTATACGGTGACCTGCTGTAACTGTGGCTCTATGCTCCCTTTAGTGTTTGCTTCTTATTAAGGGGATCTGTTGTAACTGTGGCTCTATGTTCCATAGGGAGCCTCTACAACATCTGATCCCCTGACATAAAGCCTACACCAAGCTGTATGTTCCCCAGGGAGCCACTACAACATCTGATCCCCTGACATGAAGCTACACCAAGCTCTATGTTCCCTAGGGAGCCACTACAACATCTGATCCCCTGACATAAAGCCTACACCAAGCTCTACGTTCCCTAGCTACTACAACATCTGATCCCCTGACATAAAGTCTACAGCAAACATTTACTGTTCTTTCAGTAGTGATATCTGTAGCAATCCGTTTTACTAGAACGAGTTCTCAGCTTCATTCATAACCTCATGTTATTCTCCTTGTACGACACACCTGAGGGAGCAGTAATCCAATTATTTATTTGTCTCATCAGAGACCCCCCAAGAACAAACGGGGCACTACGCGGATCTATGACAAGTAAATATTCAACCATTTCAAACGGTGATATTTTCTGTTCTCATGGGGTGACAAAATTTAATACCACTCTGTGAACTCTAGGCATTCAGAAATCTTGTTTCATTTGAGACTGTAATTTCACAAAAGTAGAAAGGGGAAATTTGCCTTTTAACGCGACGGATTTTACCTAAATTGTTATAAGGCTTTAGCAGAGCAGTTACTAGTAAATGTTCAAACAGTTAGGAATACATTCGCGAAAGCAAAATTCGAAACCACACCATGAGCTCTTTTCTGGTCGGAAAATGAAATAACAATAGCCTAGCCATTTGATTTGTTGCGTTGGCGGTTTGATCGCGTGGACACGGTCCATCACATTTAATTGCAATTTCCCTCGCGCAGGTGACAAACCGTTAACCTGTCATAATGGCACCGTGGTTTTTATGACCATGTCTAGGTACGTCGGGGAGGGGTTTTGAATGAAACTTCAGCGTCGGGCTCAAAGGGTTAAAACGTTTTGTCCGGTCCAACTCTGTTCTTTTCTATGGATTCGACTTCCGACTTCTGAAACGGACAGACTTATTTTCGCTCGCTCGTTCCACATCCAGCGAAAGTTTTCAGTACGCTACACAAGACGAATTTCAGATAAGTTTTTTCTCTTCTCTAACATATTTAGACTAAATATCATTAATCACCTCTAGTATTGTTTGCTTTTAACGTTAGTTAATAATTGATAGGAGTATTGGTATAAATAAAAATATAAGTGAAATAGAATAAATAAGCCCAGGTAGGCAAATCACGTGGGGTCTTCATTTGTAAAGTGCAGTAGCCATCTTGTTTTTTTCTTTGTTTAATAATACAGGCGTCTTTCATCGTTGATCCGCGCGTGAACAAAATTAAATTTAATTCAAATTTACTAGCTTATTAGTAGGACTAGACAGCTTTTAACTATTGATATCTAAACATAATTTAAAATTTATATGTTTGAAAAAAGTATTAATAACTTGTCTTGTGTTAATTTTATTCTCATTGTCTTTTGTTTGTGTATTTTCAAATAGTTTGTAGTAAGTAAGCACACTAATTCCCCACCCCCACCCCTTCCCCCCCACCCCCAGTTTCGCCTTGTTTAGTTAATTACGTACGTCACTGAAAATGTAATAGTTTCGAGTATGACCATATTAATTTGTCTTTTATCACCAGGTCAGGTTGGAGATTGAAAGAACTGGCTTACGGTAGCTCAGAGTGCGACGATTGACGCAGCAGTTACAGAAAAGTTGAAAGGGGCACTTTTTAGTTCCCCCCGATATATGATTTAGGTTTTGATTTGAGTTTGAAGGATTGATATTATTTATATCAAATGATATAAACGTAGATGAATGTGAAGGAATGGTGTTATTTATATAAGTTGATGTAATCGTAAATGATTGTGAAGGATTGATGTTATTTATATAAATTGATATAAACTTCGAGGAATTTGAAGATTGATGGTATTTATACAACTTATATAAACGTGAATGTGAAGGATTAATGGTATTTATATAAATTGATATAAAAGTAGATGAATGTTAAGGATTTGTTATTTATATAAACTGATATATAGGTGGATGAATGTGTAGTATTATTGTTATTTATTGTGATAAACGAGCGCAAAGGCCTTTTTGCTCCATCTTTTCCTACATTTTTCATATTGTATTTTCTCCGACATTTGCTCTTTCATCCCATATTTGCGACCCACATTTGCTATTTCATCGTTGTGATTACTCGCGACCGGTATCTAGAGAACCACATTTGTTCTTTCATCAGGGGAAATAAAGTCCTTTGATTGAGTCCACATGCCTGACATTATCGTTTGAAGCCCACATTGCATCGTGATAAATCTGGTAAAAACACATCTGGGCATGCTGTAATTTCTGTGACACCACATTGGACGCCCAGCTTGGCCAGGTGAACAATAAACAATCAGAGGTCAAATCACACCCACGTTTATATATAATCTACTGCGTAGCTTGGAAGAGGAAGGAGTCCAGTTTTTTACCTTGTGAGGAAGAGATTAAACCCAAAAACGCATAGCCTAATACACGTGTTTATTCAGAGTGGATGATAATTCAGTTCTGTGATTAATTGTGTTCTTAAAGGATTTTGCGAAGGGAAAAGAAGGTTAGTAGATCTTATACTTATTAATACATTTTCTTATTTTTGTTTACTTTAACCTCACAGCTAAAAGGTGCGAAAGATAACCTTTCAAATAATTCTTGGCATAACTGATTAATAAAATTAGAAGATTTTCCTAGAAGATGATAGGATGATAGGAGGTAATTAATAGTTCATATTTCACCTTTATCATCATCATCACAGTCTCCCATGCGCACACACTCTCATGCACAAGATATTTAACATCATTAGAATTGAACTCAGAGAGAGAAAGATGAATAATGAGCAGTAGTTTAAATACAAGTCAACCAGTGATGTTAAATGTGAAAAACTTACGAAGACTTTTGTGTGTCTTCAGTTCATCAGAAGTCTGAGTCTACACGCAACGTGTCTGACGTCTAACCAGAAATAAGTTATCAAAAACGGACATTTGGCTAGCAGAATTCGCCATAGGACATCTTTCATTCCTCAATTAAAAAGGAATATTGTCTCCCCCACAAGTCAGAAGGTGGACGCAGCATTTCTCGTCACCATATACTGCTTGCTCACAAGTTCAATACAGAGTTATCACAAGTTCAATACAGAGTCATTATAAATTCAAATCACTCGAAAGATCATTATTATCTGAAGTCAAGCAAAAGAGCTCAACAGAGGAATCGCATATTTATAGCAAGGGCAACACCCTCTTAAGCGCATTCTATGAAGCAGACTATATATATATATATATATATATATATATATATATATATATATATATATATATATATATATATATATATATATATATATATATATATAATATATATATATATATATATATATATATATATATATATATATATATATATATATATATATATATATATATATATATATATATATATATATATATATATATATATATATATATATATATTATGAATCACGACTACATATGCAAGGTTATGAGTCTACATATCACTACCGATTCGTGAAGATATCCAGTCTGGCCAGTACCCTCGGGAGATTAGACAACAGACATTTTGTTCATATGACAACTATTAACTGTTGATCCACACTACAGAGATATACTCACACAGTGAAGGAAAATACATAGATATCTCGTCAGCGTTCTCCGTACGACAACAATATTCATCAGAACGTCCTCGACTTAGAGATACCCCACTCGACATAACGTATAACAACTTGGGACATTGTATGCCTACACGTGAATCATCATATCAATGCAAAGCATTTAGAGACACATGGACTGTGTAGATTACTCACCAATTTGGTAACACGTATCATATCACATCATCATTTCACTTTACACCAGTTCATTCTTAATTAACTATTACTTAATTAACTGCAATTTTATTATCTCATCTGTGTGTTTTGTGTGAATCGTCTTTCACCATCATCACGTTCTAACCATTACTAACCCTATATGTGTGGATATTTCATTAATAAACCCAACGATCGTTTGATCATTATCTGGTTTGTTAATGTATCACTCATGCTGTCGGTGTTACATATTCACCTATAGGAACCTTTCTCTACTCAGATGAGGTTGGGGGCTTTTTCTTTACGGGATCTAAGGGCAGAAGCTAAGGTCGTGGGGAAACAGAACTCTTTCCATAACTAATTAGAAAACACTGTCTAATGGAAAGCATTCGCATTCCTGTCTTCTTGTCCCTATCTCTAATAGGTCTTTATTCTTTCTTAACGAGCCAATTTCTAGAGACCTTATATCTAATATCTCATAGACTATTCCTGGCAAAAACTACTGTTGTAGTTGCCCCAGTACTCACAACACGACAATTGGGGGCTCGTCCGGGATTAGTGAACCCGGACTTAGAAGTGTGATAAATCACATTTTCATCCCTGCCATACAATTGCGATAATTGCAAAATTGGTTGGCATTTCGAGGGATTATCTCTTAGACTGACTATTACTATAATTTGTCTATTTCATAGGGGAATAATTTATATCTCTAAAGCACGAGTGATACTTTTTAAATTGAGTATCAAACGGACAGAGTAAACACTTTCTGAGAACGGAGGATACTGTAGGGAACTGAAATTTTTTTTTTTCAGTAACTGCTGGAGAAATTGTTATCAAAAATATTTAGTAAATTTTTCATAGAAACTTCGAGATAATCTGTTAATTAATTTTTCAGAATACGCTGAGCGAGTGATTTTTAAGAACTATTTGAACTTGATTACTAATTTAAACCTAGCTGGTTTTAAAGAGATAATTACTTGGGCGAGTCTATTAAATTTGTTTGGAGGTCACTGCCAATTTTCCCTTCGCAAACCCGTACTGCATATCATGGCAGATGCTGCAAAAATTAGAACTAGTTTAATGGAGGCAGGGCGTGAATACGGGTTAAGTGGAAAAGATCTGATGAAATTTGTGAGTGAGGAGACTGATAAACTCCATGCAAGAGAGATGGAAGTGCAGAAACTTGCAATGGAGAAGGAGAAAGCCGCAGCAGAAGCAGCGGAGCGGAAGGAGAAGGCCGCAGCAGAAGCAGCGGAGCGGAAAGCCGCAGCAGAAGCAGCGGAGCGGAAAGAAGCAGCAGAGCATGCACTTAACATGAAGCAACTGGAAATACAGGGACAGACCAATCAGATAGAGCTGGCAAAAAGTGCAGCGGCTTCCAACTTTGATGGAGGGTACTCACCCCACTCAGATGGTGTGCCTACTTCGCAACCTGCACCACCCAATGCGATGAACTTTCCGCTGGAACCTTTTTCAGAAAGGAACGATACCATGGACGCCTTTTTAGACCGCTTCGAACGCTTTGCAACAGGGTTTGGACTTGAAGAACGGAAGTGGAACTTGAAACTTTCCCAGGGCCTAAGAGGAGCCGCCTACGAAGTTTTTAATAAACTTCCGGCCGGAGAGCAAGATGACTATCAGGCATTGAAAAAAAGCTCTCTTGGTGAGGTACGAGCTTCATTCAGAGGCTTACCGAAAAAAATTTCGAGGTTCTAGGAAGGAGGCCGGAGAGACTTTCTCACAGTTCGTAGCCCGTATTGAAGACTACCTAGTGAAGTGGTGTACACTGGGAAACTTTACCGAGAACTATGACGGGTTGAAAGAGCTGATTGTGATAGAGCAACTAAAAGAGTCTATGTCGGTGGAAATGCGTAGATTTCTCACAGAAAACGGCGCTGACCGGTTAGAAAATATTTTTACACTGGCAGAGCGATTCCAAAATGCTCTCATGGAGTCTCAATGAGCCAGAAAGAAGTTTTCGGATCATTCGCCAAAGCAACCTGCTCGCTCCCAACCAGACCAACAAAGCAAAAGACCACACATCTCGCATAAACAGCACGCAAAACAAGATAACTACAAAGAGCAAAACAAGAAAAATGCTGCGCCACACCAGAGACAGGGAGATAAATGGTGCAAGTACTGTCGCTTGAACAATCACAACACTAATGAGTGCAAGCGCAGACCTCCTCCCCAACATGCTGCCTGTCTGCAGACAAAATCGTCACCCCGGAAGGAGCAGAGGACCGGAGACGTTTCTCATCCTCCCGTCATCGAATCAGTCCTCGTAAACGGACAATCTGTGGAGTGCCTTTACGACACAGGACTTGCTTTCGATGCAGTGGTCAGGGCATCTCTTGTCACCCCTGACCAGATAACAGAAGAGAGTGTCGACATCCAAGGTCCGACGAAGGATGTTGCACCCATGACACTGCCAATTGCACTTATCAGAGTGGAATCTCGTTATGTGACAGGAGAGATTCGTGCAGCTATAATGGAAGAACCAATCTACTCTTTAATCTTGGGATGTAGATATGTGTTCCTTGGAGAACCTACTCAACCACTAGTCATGGCGGCCGTACAGACTAGAGAACAGTCAAAAAAAGACGCAGAGCAGGAACCTCCTACCAATATCCTCCCCGAGGAATTGAAGAGGGCCCAAATGGAAGATTCCTCACTGGCGCCCTGTTTTAAAAAAATTACCTAGGACACACAACCCACCTACCAAGGGAGACTTCTTTATGAAAAATGGATTGATGTATCGCCGAGCTGGAAATGAAGGACAGGAACACAACCAATTAGTAGTTCCTGCAACCTATAGGAACCAGGTGCTTGAGATGGGCCACTCTATCCCATTTAGTGGACACATGGGAATGAGCGCCACGACTCAAAGGATCGCCTGCCACTATTATTGGCCAGGGATCACCGGCGACATTGAACGTTTCGTCAAGTCTTGTCCTCAGTGCCAGAAAGTTGCACCAAAACACTGGACGGCACCCACGACCCTTGGGGAGATGCCAATCTTGGGCACCCCATTTGAAAGAGTGGCCGTGGATATAATTGGACCTCTGCTGAGAACTAAGAAGAGGAACTCCCATATCCTTACCTTAGTGGACACCTGTTCCATGTGGGGCGAAGCCATAGCCATGCCAGCATGCGACTCAGTGCATGTAGCTGACGCTTTACTGAATATCTTTACTAGATTGGGCTTCCCGCATGAAATTCTCACAGACAACGGGTCACAATTTAGAGGCAAGTTGACAGAGGAGGTGCTTAGAATATTCAAGACTAGGCATATCCATACTTCGCCCTATCACCCCCAAAGTAACGGGCAAGTAGAGCGGTTTAACGGGACGCTCACCTCTATTCTTCGGAAGTTGGCACAGGAGAAGCCAGAAACTTGGGATCAGTATCTTCCTGCCGCATTATTTGCTTATAGGGAAGTACCGCATGCGTCAACTGGAGTTCCTCCGGCCACATTACTCTTCGGAAGACCTATTAAAGGTCCATTAGAAGCATTACTAAGAACATGGACAGATGCCAAGGCAGACGACACTGTCACATCCGCCTTCCAGTACGTCACAGACTTGAAACAACGCCTGAAGACTGGCTGGGAATTAGCCACAGCGAAAGTGCGGGAGGCTAGGCGGAAACATGCCAAATATTACAATCGCAATGCGAAGGACCGAGAACTAGCAGTAGGAGAGAAGGTGCTACTTCTTCTGCCAAGTAGCAGTAATAAATTGCAGATTTGCTGGAGGGGACCCTACAAAGTGGTGGAAAAGATTTCTCGGACCAACTATAAAATCGCCGTGAAAGGAAAGCGGAAAATTTATCACTTAAATCTGCTTAAGAAGTTTTACGAGCGAGCCCCTGCCGAACCAGCGCACCTCATGATTATGGCCATTGCTATGCAAATGGAAGAAGAGCCATTATCATCCGTAGAGTACCCGGTGATACAGGAGGAATCACATTTAGATGTAAAAATAAGCTCCACCTTAACGGAAGCCCAGCAAGAAAAAGTAAGGAGATTGATGGAAAACCACGCCGACTCTCTGACAGACAAACCGGGCCGGACAAACCTGATGGAATTTGACATGGAAGTCACGGATCCGACGCCCGTCCGAATGAGAACCTATCCGATTCCGTATGCCAAGGCGACGGCATTAAAGCAAGAAATTGATTACTTACTTAAGGAAGGCATAATTTCGAAGTAGGAGTCCCCTTACAGTGCGGGAGTGGTGCTGTTACGCAAACCCAGTGAAGAACACCGCCTGTGCATCGACTACCGACAGCTGAATGCGTTAACACAGTTCCAGCCAGAACCGTTACCGGACCAGAACCAGCTATTTACTAAGCTGAGCAGGGCTCGCTATTTTTCAAAGATCGACCTCAGTAAAGGGTACTATCAAATACCGGTAAAAGCTGAGGTGATGAACCTGTTAGCCTTCAGTACTCCAGATGGACACTTCGAGTTTAATGTGATGCCATTTGGACTGAACAATGCTCCTAGTGTCTTCACAAGGATGATGCGAAAGTTATTGGATCCTTTGAATCATCCCGCCATCAGCAATTTTATGGATGATATCCTAGTAGCTACTGAATCGTTTGAAGAACATATATCAGCGCTATCCTTGCTGTTTAACAGACTCAGAGAAGCGGGAATAACCGCCCGCCCAACCAAATGTCAAATTGGGTGTGAACAGCTAGAGTTCCTAGGACATACTATATCCCATGGGACCATGTTCCCCGAGACTCAAAACGTTGAGAAGCTGAGAAATGCACCGAGACCGTCCACAAAAACGGATGTCCGGTCATTTATATCTCTCTGTGGATTCTACCAGAGATATATAAAGGATTTTAATAGCCTCTGTGCGCCGCTTACATCGCTAACCAAGAAAGGAAACCCAGATAAAGTGACATGGTCAGCAGAATGTGAACATGCATATGCACTCTTAAAAGAGAAACTCACCACAAAACCTATTTTACGGCTTCCGGATTTAACTAGAAAATTCATCTTGCGCACAGATGCCAGTAACATTGGAATCGGGGCTACATTACTACAGCCAGACGACAGAAGCCCACCAAATCTATTTCCGGTCGCATATGCGAGTCGGAAGTTAAACCGAGCAAAACAAAACTATTCCACAATCGAAAAGGAATGTTTGTCCCTCGTCTGGGAAATACAAAAATTTCAAGCATACCTGTACGGAAGGAAATTTACAATCCAGAGTGATCACCAACCTCTGACCCTCCTCGCCAATTCAAAGAATTTGAATGCTAGACTGATGAGGTGGTCGCTTGTTCTACAACCTTACACGTTCCAAGTGGACTATATCCAAGGAAAACATAACGTAGGAGCGGATTTTTTTACGCCGTCATCCTATGAGGCAGGACGGAGAGCACAGACAAGTAGAGGAGAGGGTGGAAACCGGAGAGAAAAACGAAGATGAGGAAAAGGATTAAGGAATCCCGAGCAAGAAGGCTAAGCTCTCCTGAGTACGATTGACATCACACTTGAGGAGGGGCTATTGTGATAAACGAGCGCTAATGCCTTTTTGCTCCATCTTTTCCTACATTTTTCATATTGTATTTTCTCTGACATTTGCTCTTTCATCCCATATTTTCGACCCACATTTGCTATTTCATCGTTGTGATTACTCGCGACCGGTATCTAGAGAACCACATTTGTTCTTTCATCGGGGGAAATAAAGTCCTTTGATTGAGTCCACATGCCTGACATTATCGTTTGAAGCACACATTGCATCGTGATAAATCTGGTAAAAACACATCTGGTTATGCTGTAATTTCTGTGACACCACATTGGACGCCCAGCTTGGCCAGGGGAAAAAGCCGGGGTACCACATTGGACCGACCCCTTGGCCAGGTGAACAATAAACAATCAGAGGTCAAATCACACCCACGTTTATATATAATCTACTGCGTAGCTTGGAAGAGGAAGGAGTCCAGTTTTTTACCTTGTGAGGAAGAGATTAAACCCAAAAACGCATAGCCTAATACACGTGTTTATTCAGAGTGGATGATAATTCAGTTCTGTGATTAATTGTGTTCTTAAAGAATTTTGCGAAGGGAAAAGAAGGTTAGTAGATCTTATACTTATTAATACATTTTCTTATTTTTGTTTACTTTAACCTCACAGCTAAAAGGTGCGAAAGATAAAGTTTCAAATAATTCTTGGCATAACTGATTAATAAAATTAGAAGATTTTCCTAGAAGATGATAGGATGATAGGAGGTAATTAATAGTTCATATTTCACCTTTATCATCATCATCACAGTCTTCCATGCGCATACACTCTCATGCACAAGATATTTAACATCATTAGAATTGAACTCAGAGAGAGAAAGATGAATAATGAGCAGTAGTTTAAATGCAAGTCAACCAGTGATGTTAAATGTGAAAAACTTACGAAAACTTTTGTGTGTCTTCAGTTCATCAGAAGTCTGAGTCTACACACAACGTGTCTGACGTCTAACCAGAAATAAGTTATCAAAAACGGACATTTGGCTAGCAGAATTCGCCATAGGACATCTTTCATTCCTCAATTAAAAAGGAATATTGTCTCCCCCACAAGTCAGAAGGTAGACGCAGCATTTTTCGTCACCATATACTGCTTGCTCACAAGTTCAATACAGAGTTATCACAAGTTCAATACAGAGTCATCATAAATTCAAATCACTCGAAAGATCATTATTATCTGAAGTCAAGCAAAAGAGCTCAACAGAGGAATCGCATATTTATAGCAAGGGCAACACCCTCTTAAGCGCATTCTATGAAGCAGACTATATATATATATATATATGTATATATGTATATTTATATATATATATGTATTTTTATATATATTTATATATATATATATATATATATATATATATATATATATATATATATATATATATATATATATATATATATATATATATATATATATATATATATATATATATATATATATATATATATATATATATATATATATATATATATATATATATATATTATGAATCACGACTACATATGCAAGGTTATGAGTCTACATATCACTACCGATTCGTGAAGATATCCAGTCTGGCCAGTACCCTCGGGAGATTAGACAACAGACTTTTTGTTCATATGACAACTATTAACTGTTGATCCACACTACAGAGATATACTCAAGCAGTGAAGGAAAATACATAGATATCTCGTCAGCGTTCTCCGTACGACAACAATATTCATCAGAACGTCCTCGACTTAGAGATACCCCACTCAACATAACGTATAACAACTTGGGACATTGTATGCTTACACGTGAATCATCATATCAATGCAAAGCATTTAGAGACACATGGACTGTGTAGATTACTCACCAATTTGGTAACACGTATCATATCACATCATCATTTCACTTTACACCAGTTCATTCTTAATTAACTATTACTTAATTAACTGCAATTTTATTATCTCATCTGTGTGTTTTGTGTGAATCGTCTTTCACCATCATCACGTTCTAACCATTACTAACCCTATATGTGTGGATATTTCATTAATAAACCCAACGATCGTTTGATCATTATCTGGTTTGTTAATGTATCACTCATGCTGTCGGTGTTACATATTCACCTATAGAAACCTTTCTCTACTCAGATGAGGTTGGGGGCTTTTTCTTTACGGGATCTAAGGGCAGAAGCTAAGGTCGTGGGGAAACAGAACTCTTTCCATAATTAATTAGAAAACACTGTCTAGTGGAAAGCATTCGCATTCCTATCTTCTTGTCCCTATCTCTAATAGGTCTTTATTCTTTCTTAACGAGCCAATTTCTAGAGACCTTATATCTAATATCTCATAGACTATTCCTGGCAAAAACTACTGTTGTAGTTGCCCCAGTACTCACCACACGACATTTATAAACACATATAAACGTAGACGAATGTGAAGGATTGAAGTTATCTATATGAACTGATATAAACGTAGATGAATGTGAAGGATTTGGTTTTTTTATATAAACTGATATAAACGTAGATGAATGTAATGGAGTGGTGTTGTTTCTGTAAACTTATCGTATAAACGTAGATTATGTGAAGTATTTATAGCCCCCTGTGATAAAGTGTTTCTAGGCTTGATCACCCTGTGCCTTTTCATCATATTCGTATTTTATTTCTCTGCAGTTTTTACTCTTTCATAATTTTTATCAAATAATCTTCCTTAAACATGGATTTTACCTAAGTGTAACTTAAATCCCACATTTGCCATGTCCCAAACCTTATATTATCTTTTGAGACACACCTGGCTCGGTATACATTATTGTTAGAGCTGGAGACGTCCACATGGGAAATAAAAAGAATTTGTTTGATACTTTAATTCCCTGTTTCAACAAAACAAGTGTCACCACATTAGTATAAAAGCACGCCTGCCAGAGCGATTGGTAACAAAGGACTCGAAAGGAACGTTGGTTACAAGATGGTAGTCAACGTTGAGAGCGGCATGTTATCTATATGATGGAACACTGAAAGAGATTAAAGGAAGCCGCTCCGGTCAGCAAAGCGGCACAAGGGGACTTCACTCGAGCCGTAAAATGAGGAAGACTGGGTGTCAGGGGGGCAGATTATTTCTGTATCGGATGGCCAATCAAAAACCACTGTTTGTCTCACAATCGAACACCCAGCACGGAATGAAGAGTTGGTTGCAAAAGACACGCACTTTTAGCGATTAACCTGCACTGAAGTGGCAGTTCGCGAGCAAGGATTCGAGGCGGAGCCATAGGACACAGTCCACGACTTCTGACATACTGACATATTGGCAATCCGATATATAGCGTCACGTTCTGTACGAATTTTTCAACACAAGCGAAGCAGAGTTTCACTGAGCGTAGCCTGTTCACAGCCTGTTTTATAATTTCATTCCTGTGTGGATATATAATTCATACCTGTGTAATGTATCTTATATAGTGTTCTTAGGGAATTTGAGAACGGAAAAGGAGGTTAGTAAATTTTAGAAAAACTATTACTATTTTTTCTTGTTCATATTTAAGATTACTTTTTGCACTTAGCCTCATAGCTAAATGTATGAAAGACTGATTTTTTCATTACTTCTATTCGTTAATGGTTAATTATTTCAAAGGGTTTTTCTCTGGAATAATATATTGAAGCAACTCATTGTTATATACTTCATCTTCAGCTAGATTGTTAAATCATCATTACAGACTTACATGGGCACACAAGTTCATTCTATGTATATATTTAACGCGTGTCATGTGCGCATCCTGTCCCGTATCATAATAAGATAACTAAAACCAGAATGATCAGCTAGGAAAAAGCCATAGTGAGGAAATGGATACAAGACAGTCAACTATTGATATTAGATGTGACACTTATAAAGCTACTTTCTTGACTTCAGGCCTGCAAAAGTCTTGAGTCTACACACTACGTATTTGGTGTCTCATGAGAAAAAAGCCAGAAAAGCGTATGTCGGGATAGCAGAATTCACAAGATAGGACATCATTCACTTTCTGAATTACAATGAAAATCTCCACACAAGCGTTTGTAAACGTTTGTAGCGCAGCATTTATTCACCACCTTCTCAAGTGCTCACAAGTTGTTGATTCGCCTATACATATCTCAAGTTCAACTCATTCAGCAGCTTACTGCTTTGGTCAAGTTAAAGCATTCACAAGCTGATTCTTCTATAAATCACACTCAACTCACTCAAAAGCGTATTTCCTGAATAAAGATTACATACAAGTTAATGAGTCTATAAATCAAGATCACTTAGTCACAAGTTAATTCGCCAAGATATCAAGCTTAAATCACCAAGTTCAGCTACTCACTACATCAGTCCATGAAGTGAATTCATTTACTCTCATTGTAAATTGCACTGTCGTAAATTACCCCAAAGAAGCATCATTGCACGAAACCCATTTGTTACCAGAAGATCGTTTCGTGAAGAGCTCCAATCTAGTCAATGCCTTTTTAAGATCAGACAGAAGACAGTTTCCTGAAACAAGTGTCAACGGTCGTTCGACGATAACGAGATTTCCAAACGTTGTGAGACATTACATCTTACAAACTCCACACGTGCAAAAGTTTTCTTTAATAAGTCCTGATCTTGGAGATAATGCACCCGGTGTAACATACATCTACATTGGACAATCAGTGCATTCCATAGCTTTCTACTGGAGGAAATTTGAAAGGCTCATAGACCGTGTGAATTTGACATCAGAGTGGTAACCATTAATATATCACATCACTATTTACTTAGGTTCACTCTCATATTTAACTACATTGTTACATTTCATCCGTGTGTGTGCATTGTCTTTCACCATGATCCTTTTCAATTTCTACTAGCCCTATATGTGTAAATATTTAACTAGTAAAGTGTAAAGCCGATTTGATCATGACTTAATTCGTTAATGTATCACTCATGTTGTATGTGTTAAGTATTTACATATAGACAAAACCTTTCATTTAGAGGAGGTTGGGAGGGGGGGCTTCTTTCTTTACCCGAGATCTGAGGGCAAAATGTAATGTCGTAGGGAAACAGGAAACTTCCCATAATGTACTAGAAAAGACTATCTTGTGGAGAGTATTCTCCTTCTCTTCTTCGTATAATCTCGAATAGGTCTCTTTATTTCTTAACGAGTGAATTTCCGGAGACCTTTTTGATAACATTCCATAGATCATCCCGATCATACTGTAGTGAGGCGACCATTAGTGCCCCGCCCAGTATATCAAATACGACACACATATTACTATTTTATTTGCGTTTTGACATGTGTAATTTACTTATAGATGTACAGTAGCATACATTATCATTTCAAATACCTTGACACTGCAAGATCTGGTGACTGTTTCGCACGGATTTCCTCACAAGGAACCAACTTGTCTGGCTGTCTTCTTGGCGAGTTGAATTTCGCAGTGCGGTAAACTCACAAGCGCTAAATTCGACCCACATCCAGATTGCTACTATATGACAAGGCCCCAATCAGAAATGCTGTATTTTTACATTTCATATGCCAAGCCAAAACTATGCAAAATGCGTATGATTCCCCTTCTCTCACGGAGAATTCCTGCATAACAAACGTGAAAATAAATGTGTTGTTTACAATCGCCATATATGTAATGCCAGCTTCCGTCTATTATCGATCATGTTTACACTCACGACTTCAAAATTGATCACAGGTAATCTTTTTCAAGATGGATAATTATTTTTCTGACACGTCTGTCCGGAAAAGATTATCTCAGTTACTCGATTTAGCTAACACTCAACAAAGTATGTAGACAGAGCTGTAATCAAAGATTATCGACTGTGATCGTCGAAAGGTTGTTTACTCACTAATTCGGTCGCACCCCTGCACATGTCTAATCTGGTAGAAAAATTTGTTACACATTAGTAAACTACACTTCTCTCTACCGACCCCAGGTGTCAATATGGGTTGAAACGAAAGAGATTGATTACCTTAATCAGCTAAAGATGGTCTCTGAAGTGCCGACATAACAATAATTGAGGGAAGGGAGTGTAATATATATATATATATTTTTTTTTTTTTTTTTAAGTATCGCCTTCCGCTGTCCAAAAGCAATTTTATCTGACTCACTGGGGTTAAAATAAATGCACAGGGAGGGCAAAATGTCTGAGGAAGATGAAGTGGCGGATGGAAGCTGAGGTTGCCTGATCACTATGTCAGGAAACCCAATACGTAGCAGTGTCATTTGATTCCTTTCAGCTTGTGGTTCAAGTTGCCAGCAGTCGACGCTAGACACCAACATCAGACGGGTTTTGAAGACGCTTGACAACCTTCGTAGTTACCTCAACCGTGATGTATGAGACGTGCTACAGCAACTAGACTAGACTATTTTAGCGAAGCACAGTCCAAGGCACCTGTGAGAACCAGCAAAGGCTGAAGCAGAGGGCAACCGACCTTATACCAGAAGCTAAAATCAATAACAGCGCAACCAAGGAACATTTCAAAATTTTTCAGATTTTCCACCACAGTTTAAATCATCCGATGATGACAAATATCATCGCTTCTTTTTTTAGAAACCACTTTATTTTACATTGTTAAACTATAAGTGATTATTAAACCTGTTTATCTGTAACTATAAAGTTATAGTTGGTTGGTTTAATCACTATTGAGTTAAATGTACGTTGGCACCCGTATGACTCATAGTGTTCTAAATACATAACCAGATAAAGCTATTAGATTAAGAGTTTGCTAAATCGCCTTTAGCTTGGGCTCAGAAAATACTTACTTACTTACTTAGTCGTTCCCCTTCTACCGTGAGGTGTAGAGGTGTAGCTTGGGCTCAGAAAATACGAGGAGAATAATAAGTTCATGAGAGCTTAGATGATCTCAGTTGTTATACTTTCTTTGTTTTTAAAAATCCTACGATGCTCCCTTAAATAGAAGCATCATTCTTCTATTTTTATCTCTGCCATGAGTAATCTTCAACGAATGTTAATACCTATAAAGACCCTCATCCTTATACTCTAAGTTTGGCCATTGTTTGACAACTACTGCGGAGCATGGGAGACAGTACAGTCACCGTGATGAAGATGATGATGATGATGATGTGTCAGAGCCAATATTTGACTTGAAGATTCTGATTTTTGTGTTAGGCATGATTTTTGTTGATTTCTATACATTGTTATAAATAAGTTACTTTTGAGTTCATGTACATGATATCAGACTATACGATCTTTTATATTCGGACATGCGCCCTTATATAACCGAGAACCGATGTATCCATGGTTGAATGGAATGCGCCTCGCCAAAACGAGGCACACATTTTTTTTTTAAACTTTGAGTTCGTTTGGTTCTTTACATTTGTATCTTTGTTGACTGTTACACCTCATCCTTGCACACAGTCGTATGTTCTTTAAGAAGATATAGCTGTAGGCAAGATGAGTGGGCACGAGAACGCACTGATTGTGAAAAGAGCGCACCATTTATTTTATCTATGACGTGTATTGTAATAGAAGGTGTGACGTAAGCATCGTCTGCTTTGGAACCTAACGGTTAACTCACGGCTCTTTGGCTGGTGTCCGTCATAGTGTGTGGACATATCTATTATGTGCTTCGAAGATATGGAGATATTTTAAAGTCCACAAAAAGTGTTCTTCGATCTGATGATGATCGCTATATGATATTTACATGCCAGTGTTGGAAGGCATTCTAAAAGAAGTATTGGGACATGTTTTATTAATTAAATTCCTTCAAGACTATGACGATGTATCTTATAAGCTGCGTGGACTATGAATATTATTATCGGCAAATCTGCCTGAGTATTAATGCCTAAGGACAGGCCAAAGACGGTGTATGAACAAAACCTTACTGATCACTATTTTAAGATGTGGAGCATATCGTCAATTGTTAATAATTCTTTCATAAATATTTGAACGTTGGATAATGTTCGCTGCATTTTTGATTCCAGTTTTACGATGTTACAGTGTGTGCATGTTATGTATTAACATCAAATCTTTGAACACACGACATGTTTTCAAACACCAGCAAATGCACCTGTAACTCTGACTTTTTAAATATTTTATTTTGTTTGTACTCCACATTAGTTTAGTGATGTTTAGTTATAGTCCGTTCGGAAATTCGTGCCCACAGAAAGCGTCAATTTTCTCCAAAACTGTTTGTTGTATGGACATAAATTTGTGCATGCAGTCTTAGATGAAAGTTACAAGATCCGTTCAAAAATGTTGTTTGTTTGTTTGAATTAGTTACCCGTGACTGTGTACAATAGGTGCGCACTCGTGCGGACATGTAGACACTACGCTAATTCAAACAACAACAAAATATTTTTGAACGGATCTTGTAACTTTCCTGTAAAACTACTAAAAATTAAACCAGACAACAGTAAGAGTTTTTTATATAACGTAAAGAAGAAAATTCGAACATGACATGAGTTTTGTAAGGGCAAAAAATATATTAATAACTGCATGGAAAATCTAAGACTGCATGCAAAAATTCATGTCCATACAACAAACAGTTTTGGAGAAAATTGACACTTTCTGTGGGCACGAATTTCCGAACGGACTATAGTGTGTCAAGTTTAGTACAGAACTGTGACCGACCCTTGAAATCAGCAGTTTAAATTTATTTTGTATTTTTTTTTTTCTTTTTCGATTTAAATTTAGTATGTTTACTCATTGCCCAGCATAGTTTCATTGGGGCCTCTGATCAAACAAAGAAATAATAGAATTGTTCCTTTCTCACGCTTGTCGCAGTGTTTGAGACTGGCGATCTCATCATCTAAGACATGAGTATATAAACTAAGTAACTGAATGCTTTGGTATGCCGGCTTCGTGTAAATAAGTCAGCTGATGATGATACTGATCATGATGCTGATGATTCTGATGATGTTGATGATGATTGTCATGGGATTTACTCCCCTTGCTTAGCAGTGATGGTCCACTAGTGGCCGAACTTCAGAGTATCTACTGAGGGTCTTAAAAGGTGTCCAGCTTTCGCTCAAGATTACTCTTGACAGAGATTTGAATTGAAGAATGGTTCTTCAATTCTAGGGTACTTCGTAGGAATTTAAGAAATCAAGTACTACGGTTGATAGGACCCAGGTTGTGTAAACTTTTTATTTTCCCTGACCTTCTACGACGAGTAAGAATTTTGCTCGTTTTGATGATCCCCCAACGGATTTAACTCAGTAAAATATTACTTTAATAGCTCTGTTATAGGTATTTAAAATGACTGAGACATACGGGTGTAGTTCACTAAAAAATGACTGAATCAACTGTATTGCATATGTACAGATAACAAAATGTAAGAATCAATTATAGTTAACAATATAAAATAAATAAGGGTGGAGTGTTATATGAATGTTCTTTAAAATTTCATCAGGGGTGATGTTCTGGATACGGGAGTTAGAAAAAATGTTCTAAAGGAAAAGACTTTACTTGTGTCACGGGCTGCCTCACATTACTCCGCAGTGATGGTCCAACAATGGTCAAATCCTAGGGTATCTAATGTGGTATCTACCTTCGCACAAGATTAATCCTGGCATAGATGTAAATAGAAAAATGATGATACTTCTATCTTGAGGGAGTCTTCACAAGATATTTAGAAGTCAAGAACAATGCTAAATGTGTCTTAGCAAAGTTAAATTAGTATCTGCCCGCTGCTTTTTGTAAAGAATTATATTGGATAATTTAGCACGTTCAAGCCCCCAACTGAATAAACATTAACATTCTTCTTATTGAATATATATATATATATATATATATATATATATATATATATATATATATATATATATATATATATATATATATATATATATATATATATATATATATATATATATATATATATTGTCAGGAACCAATTTACTGTGGATAACACTCCACTGTTTCCACTACTGCAATGTGGATTTATGATAATAAATAAGGCTCGTTCTTCCCAGGATACAACCACACCACAATGGCTGACATAAGAAATACCACCTTTAACAAGAACTTCCCTTTAATACTATGCACAATACAATAAGGCCTCACACGGCCAACAAACGCATCAAATACAATAATGAAATGCCACTGTAACTTGCCTTAACAGCTTAAACTATCCGCATCATACACGACAGTACGACTTACACTGAAAAATACTCTGCTCACCTGAGCGGTCAAACTGTGACAATGACACAGTCAAATCATTGTCAACTTATAAACCTACGGCCTGAAAGTTATACAAACTAGAAACCACACTTCTTTAGAATTACAACATAATTATCACCTAGGACCGAAATATGGCATACGCTCCCATAATAGTCCATAAAATGAACCACACAGCAAACTTGCTGACCAAAAAGGAAATCAGTCCGTCCTGGACCAAGGTTAGAGGTACTTGTGTGATATTTCACCGCTAAAATAAAATTTTCCAAATTTATTACCCAAACTGACAACCGTACTTTTTCTTGACTGAAAAAGGTTGATTTCACATTGTGATTTGGGAGGGCAAGTTCATCGTGCATTCATAGTTGACACGCTTACGACAGACCCGCCCTCAACCCACTCCCCCCCCCCCCGGTATTTTAAATTTATAAGCAATAAAACGGTATTGAATTGGGACCTAAGATGCGTCAACAGTGCTCCACAACCGCGATAAGTTACCGGGTTTCTGGTTCAAAGCTTGGTAGAGTCTAACCAGCAGTAAATGGGTACCTGACTCTGATCTTGAGTTAGAGAAGGCAACAGCAACGAGACGGGAACAGGTGTCACGCATCAGTCTAACCAGCTGTAAATGTTTACCTGACTCTGATCTTGAGTTAGAGAAGGCAACAGCAACGAGGACGGGAACAGGTGTCACGCATCAGTCTAAACAGCTGTAAATGGGTACCTGACTCTGATAGGGACTTGAAAGCTGATGATGATGATGATGATTACGATGACTAGCAATTCCCTAGACTTAAGGGTCTTTTATATTTGGACATGCGCCCTAATATAACCGACTAGATTGAACGGGACGCGCCTCGCCAAAACGAGACAAAACTTAAAAAAAAAAAACATTCGAGTAAGTTGTATTTTTTCAGGATTACAAAAAATAAGGACAAAAAAGGGGACGGGGTGGGTAAGAGATTTGTGACGTCGCGTAAGGGGGAGGGGGGGGCAAAAATGTGACAACGCCTAGACATTGCGATTGGATTTGCCGATTTTTCGCCAGGCTCGTTGTCTACTTTCAACCATGATGAAGTTAGAAACAGGAATAATGATCATACTGTGGGATCAAGTATTACACCGTTTTTAAATGACCAGTGCTTCTTTGCAATCTTCCGACCAAGATTTGAATACGGCTTGTGCACTCTATGAATCCCTGCGGGGGTATATTCAAGCTATGCGGTCTACTTTTGCAGACATAGAGCAAAAGGCCAAGTATGTGACTGAGTGTGAACATTATCAAGAACAAACTCGAAGGAAACACAAACGAAATCGAGAGTATGATGATTTCAGTGGTTCCAGCACAATTGATGAATCTGAAACGCCTTCTCAGCAGTTTAAAAGCCGAACATTTCTTGTCCTTATTGATAGCTTGCTACCTTGTCAAAACGCCAGAAAGCTTATCAAAAGTTGAATGATGTATTTGGATTCCTTTGTCAGTCACAGTCGTTTACAAAATACATAGAGAAACATTATCCACGCAACACCTGAACCCATGCATACACAGATGGATCAGAAACAAATGCAACAGAAAATGGAGGTGGGGGCGTCTTTCTGACCTTAAGCACTGGTGCAGAAAAAATGCTGTCAGTGGCGACAGGACGATTCTCCAACAACTTCAGAGCAGAGGCAGAGGCCCTGAAAACTGTAGCAGAGGTTATATTGACAGAAGAAAGCGCAGAGAGAAGGGTTGCTTTCTTTTCTGATGCACAGTCAGTAATTGCGGCATTGAAAAGCCAAAATAATACAGACCTGGATGATCTCAGAGTAGTGCTATAACCAGCTCCCCTCCTGGCTGCCTTTACCTTTCAGAGCAGAGTCAGGTATCCATCCACTTACAGCTGGGTAGATTGTAGCGTGACGCCACCATGTCTCCAGCCCACTACCTTTGTCGCGAGAAGCCTGCGCTGAAACCACGGACGCCCTCATAAATGGTTGCTTGTCTAAAATAGAAGGATTGTAGTGGTATGACAAGATCACTAATGTGCAACTGATGACACGAACCAGGCAAGTGCCAGAAGAACGAGACATGAGAAGAAGACGCTGAAGATGGATAGGATACACACTGAGCAAACTTGCTTATAGCTTTACCAGGCAGTCCTTGGTCTGGAACCCCCAGGGTAAGAGAGGCAGAGGAAGACCAAGGAATGCACGGAGAAGAGAACTGATGACAGACAAGAAGAGGATGAAGAAATTATGGAACGACCTTGAGCTGATGGCACAGGACAGGAAGACTTGGTATAAAGCAAATGCTCCTTAGGGACTTGAAAGCTGATGATGATGATGATGATGACTAGGTTGAACGGGACGCGCCCCGACAAGACGAGGCAAATATTTTACATTAAAAAAAAATACATAATAATAATAATAGCCCCTTCAGTCATAACTGACCATGGGAATGCGCCCCCGAGGTGGCAGCCCTCAAATACTAACCCACAACCCCTACCTGTTAAATGGACTAATCCCGCGCAGGCGGAAAAAAAGCCGCGCAGGCAGAAAAAAAAAAGAAAAAATTGTAAGGAAAGAGTACGGTTGTCAGTTTGGGTAATAAATTTGGAAAATTTTATTTTAGCGGTGAAATATCACACAAGTACCAGGTTAGATACTGACTGACTAAATTTGCGCCTGATTTCCCGGCTTCCGGTAGTCACATGACTCACCGGTTCGGCTAGTCCCAGCCTCGCCCGGCTGACTTTTCGCCGAACGCAGTACATACTATGCATTGCGAAAAAGCGCTGTGACATCCACCCCCCCCCCTTAAGAAAGAAAACGCAGTTTTCTTCCCTCGGAGGAGGCTTTGCCCGACCCCCTTAGGAGTTTGGACGACCACATGCCACTACGAGCATTTCCTCCTCTGAATAGAGAATGCCATAGTTCTCCACTACCATCGTCATTACTGCATTCGCCAACCATCCGAAAAAACAATATGGATATAAAGTAGGTTACCCAAGGTTCTGGCAGTCGTGAAAAATGACAACGACTGCCTTCCCCTGGTCACCCATAACAGAGTGCGCTGTACCTTAATAGTAACTCTTACATAGGCACACATTACAGTTGATATTCTCAAAGCAAAACAGTCATTTGTCGCAAGGTTTAGACATGCACCAAATTGCCTTTATGGCGCCATAACACACGAAATTCATAAGTATCTCATTTAGCACCAACATGATCTTTAAAGTACACAAGATAACCACCTCTTCAGTCACCCTCACTTCATTATAAAGCTGTTAAGAACGACTTATATTTTATCAGAACAGAACTGGTAGCGTGGGTCAGACTCCACAGTTCGGTTTACGTTAACCGAAACATCCTACTACACGCGAATCCGATACCTATCCCTTGCTATTGCTGGACTATCAGCAGGTGGTTATGAAGCAAAGGCATGTGCTTCCATCTGACTGCATCACGCGCATCCCACCTATTCGCGAAAGTAACCCGTGCAACCTTGGTATTGTCTCGCAATGACAATACATCAACGAACCTAACCTGCGCGACCTCATTAAATGCACGTCTGAGTGTGCGCCAGCTAGCACTCGGGGGGAATATCGCGGACCCATACCTTGCGGACACTAGCTATCAGGCTCTCAGGTATGCCTCTACTGTTCCTATTCATGTCCCTCGGCATCGGACTGTGAGTATTGATGGGCGCCTGCCTCGAACCCCATCTAAGATGTACTTTCTTCTCAGGTGGTGATATCTCGAATACCTGATCGTCCACCTCGTGACTTCTTGGCGTTATGCACTCCCCGTACATTACCGATGATCAAATCGGCAACTGGGTTCTCGAGGACAAATGCGTTCACTCTCCCTGACAGAAATAGGGTGTCTACATAAATACACGTCAGGGGGTAAGACTCGACTTTGCCCCCAAACGTGGTACACTTTACAGTTTTGCCTGTGAGGCAGGATTCGTCGATGCACGAACGACGTACCCCAATTGTAGTGCACCCAGTGTCCCTCAACACCGAGACTGGTTTCTTCTCCACCACACCTTTGTGGAGTGCCACCTTGCCAGTCTCATGAACCGCCGACAGACATGGTACCACATGTCCGCAGTGTAACACTATATTCTCGTTGGAATAGAATAGAGGTCGACACCCCACACAGTCCTCACTGTTGACTGTGTTCAACACAGCCGCGGAATTCGCGTGTTCAATTGAGGTAGGACACCTGTCAGCATAATTACCCCTGCCATTACAATTGGAACATCTGCGTTCCCTTTTTGACTCATCGCGTGGACTATTGCTGGGACTGCTAGCTGGTGAAGACCGCGCATCGTAGTCGGATGATCGGCTATCAGCGGACTCATTTTTCCGCTTGGAATGTTGTTTTATCGACACACCGATCTTCGTCACGAGACTCATCAAAGCGTACCCGCTTTCGCGTTTCACGCTCTCCTCCGTCGCTATCACTTTTCCATTGACGGTTGTGCCAGTTGGACCAACCATTCCGATGAGATCGAAAGTTACCGTAATTCCCTCTGCTCTTGGCACCTGTCTGCATCGCCTGACTGATTTTGCCTTTGATGCCGCTGGACTTTGCCGACACCTGCAACTAAGGCGTCAGACAGGCCAGACCGATGGATGTGTTTGCCCGGATGGGCAAGGACATAATGGTGGCCCAACTGGTACATGGAGTCAATGTCCTTCGGCTGGCGCTCTTGGAAAAAAGCTACCAACTCAGAAGAACAAGATGACAACACTTTGTCCCGCAGCACTATATCAACCAAGCCATTAAAGTCCTTTGGAATTCCTTCCAACTCGATCCATCTATTCAGCAGAAGCTTGATCTTCGAGATGAAGTTCTCGAAGTCCTGGTCTGCACTTGGCATCGTGTTTCTAAACCGCATCCGGTACCCGTCAGCCATCAAACGGAACTTCCGGAGCAACCGTTTCTTCATCTTGTCATAATCCGCCTGCTCTTCCAGCGGGATGCTATTAAAAGTCTCCATCGCAGGCCCCACTAGCAATGTGGATAACAGAGATGGCTACTCCTCTCTGTTTGCCTTCCAGGCCACGCATTCGTCCTCGAACCTCTCAAGGAAAAAATCTAAATCGTCAATTTTGTCTTTAAAATTTGGCAGATGCAGCCTAAAAGGACGATGAGACTCCCTCGGAGTCGAGTTCTGACTACTTACACTCACTTCTAATCTCTTCAATTGTATTTCTTTATCAATCTTCTTCTCTTCCAAAGCTATTCTCATTCTCTCCTTCTCTAATTCTAACTCTCTATCCTCTTTCATCTTCCTTTCCTGTAATTCTCGTTCCATCTTCTTTCCTTGAAATTCTAACTCTGCCTTCTTGAGTTCTCGTTCCTCGGCACTGTCGTGAAATATTCTAATCCACATATATAAATTATCAGGTAAATATAAAGCCTAACAAATACATTTAATAAAGAAAAGAGCAATGGTAAAAGAACAGTGCTGTCACAATGACTGTACTCGAAATCCCCCTGTTTTCTGCTTCGTCTGCAAATTGTAACGCTTTCACGTTGATAGTAAAAGCCTACTGTATTATTACCCGCTTTCTTCAATGAAACGTGTACAACCTTGAGATACGCAAGCTGATCAATAACCTAAATTTAATATTTTATTCATTCCATTTTATACACGGCGTAACTAAAAGACAGATAAAGCAGGAGAGAGAGAGAGGGGCGAAAGAAGGCAGGAAGCATGCAATACTAAACACGCGTCGCGCGATACACAATTGCTGCCATCACGCGTGTAAGGCCACATGCACTAACTTTATTTCAAATCGACAGTGATAAAATACACTACCCATCCGAGAGTTAGGTTTTAAAATCCTGAAAAACGCTTATTGGAATTATGACAATATGCTGGTTTACGTTTGAAAACATTACAGTACCCAGACAGCACATCTTCGAAACAGGAGGTAGAAGAAATTGCATATTTTGAACGCAGCCACTTAGCTCCATTAAATTTGTATATTTGGGTTCCTTAGGACTTGCTGACAAATAATATGTAAAACGTTACGCAAATAGTCTAGGAATTACCAAATTATAACCAAAATAAAATAGTGGGGGTGCCTGACAGCATGAAATCATTTCTGCTCATAAAATTTTTTTATAACGTGTTTGAAAAAACCTTACGTTACGGAAATAGCCTACCATGTTAACTCCTAATTGATTGGAGCGCCACAAATGTAAGACTAAACACGATTGGTCAGGCTATAATTACTATCTTGTGTTGTCAGGGGAAACGTGAAAAAGGAGTACTTTTTTGAAAAGATGTGTAGACATGGTTTCATTGGGTAGAGCTGCGAATATACTCGATTCAGAGCGTCTGTTCATTGCCACATCTTGTAATAAACCTACTAAGAAGCAGTGCGTTGAGCACCAGTGTATATTTTTTATAAAATAAAGCCTGGGACATCGGCAGATCGGAGTTGTGCTATATTCATTGCCAGTCAACGAAACTGTTTATTATTCCATGAATTGTGGTAAGCTTGAAATATTCAATATCTTTTAATGAAAATTGAATGTAAATTGATAATTTATGTCTGTATATATGTGTAGTTCAGTAGCGAACATGATGTAAAGCCTATGGTACTCTAGCCTGAACAGAAGGTGTCGGAGGAAAGTAAAACTGCATGGAATGGCCAAACAGTACACTGACACCTAGATTATTGATTAGACAAGAAATAATGCTGGAATTGCAGAGGCGTAGTAACCATTAGGGAGGGAAATACTGGTATAAAGTATTTCAGATGAAGCTGACAGTTGGCCTAACGCTCTGAACTCAATGTTTGTGATGTATTGTGCTCAGTGTAGAAAGAGAGTATAAATTAGTTATGACGTAGAAGGTACATCCTTCTTGTTTCAGGGACCGTGGTCTTAAAGTTATTGAGCAGCACCTGGTCAGAGCTTTGCTGAAGCCAGAGGCAGACAGCATACTCCTTGGTCCATATAGCAACCAGTGGGGTGACTCCAGAACTCATTAAAGTAATCGAGCAGAGGAGCCTTTTTCTGCAGTCATCACGAAAGATAAGAGAGTGTGGCCATGGAGCTCAACATTATGTACCCCCATCTTAAAATGACACTGTAAATTAAAATTAAGAGGGGAATTTAATTGTTTTCATACCAGGAACTGAGAACATCTCAAATACTAGTTCCAATAGAGACAAACTATTGAAGTCATGATGACAAATACCAACAGAGCTTGAACAAAACAAAACCAGTATTACCTCAGATTACTACTACACAACTGACACACATAGGATACTATTACTAATATATGTCACTACAAGATTCATATTGATAAATTCTGTACATATAACTTGTAATTAAAATTTATTGTGATTCCTGGTTCCCTTTGTAATTGAATCAGGACACATATACATTCATGACAGCACTGAATACATATTGTTATTTGAAAAGTTATCAGTGACTCCTTTAAGATATCCTTGTAGAGTGTTTTATGTATGTGAGTGTCACTGTGTTGTCAAGTGTGGTGGAATAAATTAAATTGTTTAGCTGTCTGTTGTTGTTATGACTTACACTTCATCATATACATACCCTAGACATATAACGTTGTCATCACACTATTCCAGAATAATTCTGACTGAGGTATACATATGTGGCAGCAAGTAAGGTTATCTATAATACACTACTCTTATTAGATATAGATACCTTCACAGCTGATCTCAGTCAGTACACTAAGTCCCCTATAAATATTTATAACATCCCACTTCACCACATATATTGGGGTCTCGCTCTCGGGATTTTGAATCTTTCCCTATTACAAATATTGGGGGTAATTCACTTCAGGGAATAATAAGAATTAAAAGGTATCCTTGTGTGAAAGTAAATAAGGTTGAGCTCACAGTGCCTGTGTTGTCCTAAGTTAGTTAGTCATAGATAAAATTGTTTAGTTACATATTTTAGACATTTATCTGTTAGACAATGGCCGACCTGGCAAAATTTCGATCTGCTGCTGTACAGACTGCGAAAGAGTTAGGAATGGACGGGCAAATTATGATTTCTTATGTCACTGCGGAATGTGACAAATATATTGAACGGGAAGAAAGAAGATTAGAAAAAGAGGCCGAAAGAAAATTAGAGGCTGAGACTAAGAGGTTGCAGATTGAGGCTGAGGCTAAGAGGTTGCAGATTGAGGCTGACAAAGAGGCTAAAGCATTGGAAGCCGAGGAAAGAAGACAGGCTGCAGAAAGAGAAGAGAAGAAATTAGCTGCAGAAAGAGAAGAGAAGAAATTAGCTGCAGAAAGAGAAGAGAAGAGATTAGCTGCAGAAAGGGAAGCAGAAAAGGAGGAGAAGAGATTACAAAGGGAACATGAGTTACGACTAAGGGAGTTTGAGTTTCAGGGCCATGCTCCTGAAAATGGTGCCAGTCCCTTTGCCTCTGATGCTACGGTTACTCAGGGAGCCTCAACCTCGGCTATGAATTTTCATTTATATCATTTTGTTGAGAAAGACGACGATATAGAGAGCTATCTAAATAGGTATGAACTATTAGCTACCACGTATGGGTTAGAGAGAGAAAGGTGGAGCTTAAAGTTATCTCAAGGACTTCGTGGGGCAGCTTATGAAGTTTTTGCAAAAATGAGCAGATGTGATCAGGAAAATTATGACATGCTAAAGCAGGCTCTTTTGTTAAGATATGAAAAGAATGCAGAATTTTATAGGAACAAATTTAGGAATGCTAAACTACTGTCAGGTGAAACCTATCACCAGTTCTCTGCACGAATAGAGACATACTTGGAGAAATGGACTTCTCTGGGGAAAACCCAAGATCTTAAGGAAATGGTCCTTATAGAGCAATTAAGAGAGTCCATGGCTCCAGACCTGAGAAAGTTTCTCATGGAACAAGGTGCAGAGAGGCTGGGTGAGTTGCTAAATGTTGCTGAACGGTATCAAGCAGCTCAAGCAGAGGTAACAGGTAATAAAAAGAAACAGGTGGATAACTTTAGGGCACCACAGATCTTTAATCAATTTGATCCTAGAGATCAAAACAAAGGTAAGCACCAGTTTGATAGGCCACGGTATGAAAATAAAAATAAATTCCCAAAATTCGATGAAAGGAAATATGATGAAAGAAAATCTTTCAACCAAGGAAAAAGGTGGTGTAAAAATTGTCAGATGGACAATCATGACACTGACCGTTGTAGAAGGAAACCTGTGTATATGGCCACCCTTCAGGTCAGGTCGACCTCAAGACAGGAGGAGGATATTATGTTGGATACCACTCCAGAAGAGATGAGGAAGGCACAGGCTGGGGATAAAACACTCAAGCCTTGTTTCAGAAAATTGTCAACTTGTCATACAACTCCAGGCAAGGGAGATTTTTACATGAAAAATAAGTTGATGTATAGGAAGACTGGAGCTAGATCCAAAGGTCAGGGACAGCTGGTACTTCCTAAAAGATATAGGGCAGACTTAATAAGGAGCCTACATGTGAAACCCGATGGGGACCATGAGAAGATAGGTACCATCATTCAAAAGGTGGCTCACAATTATTATTGGCCCAAAGCAAGATGGGACATTGAGAATTTTGTAGAAAGGTGTGGCATAGCACAAGTGGGAATATTGATCAGGACCTGGACACGCCACGGGGCAAAATTAGGCCTGATAATAAAAAGAAAAATAGATTTGATAAAGTGGATCAAATGGAATGGGAAGCCCCTTTTCACGGACAAGCTTCACTTAACTGTTTTACAATGGCCACTATGCGGAGAGTGCAAAAAGATGTCTTACCCCAGGATAAGCCGAAAATCCCTCAATCGGACTTAAACAAACTGGAGGAAGAGGATGTAGAGAGGAAATCTCTCATCAAGAATTTTAAGTGGGGAGAAAGCCCCAGGAAAAGAATTGGTAGCGGTCGTTTTATGCATGATAATTCTGGGAAGAAAAATCATCACTATAGAGCTTCGAGTGGAAGAGACCATACCGGTGCATGGACAAATAGGTCCACAAAATTAAAGGTCCATATGTAGCTTTGTTAAGAACGTGGACTGATGAAAAGGCAGAGGAAAACATTACATCTTCATACCAATATGTGAATGAGCTGACCACTCGTTTAAAAACGGCTGGAAACTTGCCAATGAAAATTTGAAACAAGCCAGGAAGAAACATGCTGCCTATTATAACAGGAAGGCGAAAGACAGAGATTTGGCTGTGGGAGAGAAGGTACTGCTTCTTCTCCCCGGGAGTCAGAATAAGTTACAAATTGGATGGCAGGGTCCATATACAGTTCTAGAGAAGGTGTCTAGAACAAATTATAAGATAGATAAGAAGGGGAAAGAAAAAATCTATCATGTGAATCTCCTGAAGAAATATTTGGAAAGAGAACATCAGGAAGAGACACACTTGTTGACCTTGTCCATCGCCATGGAGATGAAAAAGGAACCACTTTCATTATTTGAATATCCATTACACCCCTGTGAGACAGCAGCACAGGTGAAAATCAGTACACATTTAACTCAGAAAGAGAGAGTGCAACAGGTTCTAAATAATCATGCAGAGGTGTTAACAGACCGACCAGGGCATACAAACCTATTGGAATATGATATGAAACTGATAGACCCCACACCTGTCTGTATGAAACCATATTCGATTCCGTTTGCTAAGGAGAAAGCTTTGAAGGAAGAGATAGACTATCTGTTGAAGGAAGGAATTATTTCGCACAGTGAATCTTCATATAGTTCCGGTGTTGTACTCTTAAGGAAGCCCTCGGGAGAACATAGACTCTGTATAGATTACAGGAGACTGAATGCTATTACAGAAGGACAGGTGGATCCATTGCCGGATACAAATCAGTTGTTTGCCAGGTTAAATAAGGCTAAATATTTCTCAAGGGTGGATCTGAGTAAAGGATACTATCAGATTCCAGTAAAACCTGAGATCAGACAAAATTGTTGGATGTAAACATTTCGGAGGAACGTAATGAATCCCTGAGTTGCCTCTTTGATTGAGGATATTCCGAATGTTTCATACAGGATAATAAGAAGATTATGGGATCCACTACGAAAACTCTGCTATCACCAGGTATATGTTATCTCCTCATAACGTACATTTTGAGGAAAATCTAATGTTCTCTGGACATGTCATTGCGCAGACTCAGAGAAGAGAAATGGTGAATACGGGTTGCGAAGCAGCATTAAGACAAGCACTCACACTTGCGGCTGTTCAGTAACATAACCGAAATATATTATTGGTTGTAGAAGTCTGAGGCAGATTTCATGAGTAGTGCCTACTCTGAATGGACCCAACTACATAAAACCATGATAGCACCACAGCAGAGTAAAGTCAAGTTGACTTACATTTATCTATGTGTATATAGAATAAAGGACTGACAGGGGATGTCTGTTTTAAGAGGGGAGGTGTCGTGAAATATTCTAATCCACATATATAAATTATCAGGTAAATATAAAGCCTAACAAATACATTTAATAAAGAAAAGAGCAATGGTAAAAGAACAGTGCTGTCACAATGACTGTACTCGAAATCCCCTTGTTTTCTGCTTCGTCTGCAAATTGTAACGCTTTCACGTTGATAGTAAAAGCCTACTGTATTATTACCCGCTTTCTTCAATGAAACGTGTACAACCTTGAGATACGCAAGCTGATCAATAACCTAAATTTAATATTTCATTCATTCCATTTTATACACGGCGTAACTAAAAGACAGATAAAGCAGGAAAGAGAGAGAGGGGCGAATGAAGGCAGGAAGCATGCAATACTAAACACGCGTCGCGCGATACACAATTGCTGCCATCACGCGTGTAAGGCCACATGCACTAACTTTATTTCAAATCGACAGTGATAAAATACACTACCCATCCGAGAGTTAGGTTTTAAAATCCTGAAAAACGCTTATTGGAATTATGACAATATGCTGGTTTACGTTTGAAAACATTACAGTACCCAGACAGCACATCTTCGAAACAGGAGGTAGAAGAAATTGCATATTTTGAACGCAGCCACTTAGCTCCATTAAATTTGTATATTTGGGTTCCTTAGGACTTGCTGACAAATAATATGTAAAACGTTACGCAAATAGTCTAGGAATTACCAAATTATAACCAAAATAAAATAGTGGGGGTGCCTGACAGCATGAAATCATTTCTGCTCATAAAATTTTTTTATAACGTGTTTGAAAAAACCTTACGTTACGGAAATAGCCTACCATGTTAACTCCTAATTGATTGGAGCGCCACAAATGTAAGACTAAACACGATTGGTCAGGCTATAAATACTATCTTGTGTTGTCAGGGGAAACGTGAAAAAGGAGTACTTTTTTGAAAAGATGTGTAGACATGGTTTCATTGGGTAGAGCTGCGAATATACTCGATTCAGAGCGTCTGTTCATTGCCACATCTTGTAATAAACCTACTAAGAAGCAGTGCGTTGAGCACCAGTGTATATTTTTTATAAAATAAAGCCTGGGACATCGGCAGATCGGAGTTGTGCTATATTCATTGCCAGTCAACGAAACTGTTTATTATTCCATGAATTGTGGTAAGCTTGAAATATTCAATATCTTTTAATGAAAATTGAATGTAAATTGATAATTTATGTCTGTATATATGTGTAGTTCAGTAGCGAACATGATGTAAAGCCTATGGTACTCCAGCCTGAACAGAAGGTGTCGGAGGAAAGTAAAACTGCATGGAATGGCCAAACAGTACACTGACACCTAGATTATTGATTAGACAAGAAATAATGCTGGAATTGCAGAGGCGTAGTAACCATTAGGGAGGGAAATACTGGTATAAAGTATTTCAGATGAAGCTGACAGTTGGCCTAACGCTCTGAACTCAATGTTTGTGATGTATTGTGCTCAGTGTAGAAAGAGAGTATAAATTAGTTATGACGTAGAAGGTACATCCTTCTTGTTTCAGGGACCGTGGTCTTAAAGTTATTGAGCAGCACCTGGTCAGAGCTTTGCTGAAGCCAGAGGCAGACAGCATACTCCTTGGTCCATATAGCAACCAGTGGGGTGACTCCAGAACTCATTAAAGTAATCGAGCAGAGGAGCCTTTTTCTGCAGTCATCACGAAAGATAAGAGAGTGTGGCCATGGAACTCAACATTATGTACCCCCATCTTAAAATGACACTGTAAATTAAAATTAAGAGGGGAATTTAATTGTTTTCATACCAGGAACTGAGAACATCTCAAATACTAGTTCCAATAGAGACAAACTATTGAAGTCATGATGACAAATACCAACAGAGCTTGAACAAAACAAAACCAGTATTACCTCAGATTACTACTACACAACTGACACACATAGGATACTATTACTAATATATGTCACTACAAGATTCATATTGATAAATTCTGTACATATAACTTGTAATTAAAATTGATTGTGATTCCTGGTTCCCTTTGTAATTGAATCAGGACACATATACATTCATGACAGCACTGAATACATATTGTTATTTGAAAAGTTATCAGTGACTCCTTTAAGATATCCTTGTAGAGTGTTTTATGTATGTGAGTGTCACTGTGTTGTCAAGTGTGGTGGAATAAATTAAATTGTTTAGCTGTCTGTTGTTTTTATGACTTACACTTCATCATACACATACCCTAAACATATAACGTAGTCATCACACTATTCCAGAATAATTCTGACTGAGGTATACATATGTGGCAGCAAGTAAGGTTATCTATAATACACTACTCTTATTAGATATAGATACCTTCACAGCTGATCTCAGTCAGTACACTAAGTCCCCTATAAATATTTATAACATCCCACTTCACCACAGGCACGTAAATCTCTTAAGGCATCCTGATTCTCTTTTGAGTGGAATTTTGCCTTGGCATAATCCGTTAGGTCTTTCCCAGTGTACCCACATTCTTTGCCTATCCGAATGAAACCCTCTAAGTCCATGATGTACACTCACAATACTCAATAATATCTATGACTCTGCTTCTTTTGCTATAGATTCACACTATGCAGCTACTCAATAACGTGTACCATAAACCACTTCACTTATATCAACAGATACCTCTCTGCTTACAAAGTATGCAGTAATGGTATATAAATAGCAATATCACTGCTCAAAGTACAAACATATGAATGTAAATATAATCCACTTCACCCCTCAATGTGTATATATATAATCCACCTCACCCCTCAATTAACCTCTTGGCTACTGTCTCCTTACTCTCTAGGTTTTGGTCTTTCCGATCACTTAGTCTCTGTGATACAACTGAAAAGACCCTTACTATAGTTGAAGATAGAGTTATCTACCCTTCCAAGATGGAGGTGAATTTCTTTTTTCACCTTAGACGCCGAAAGAAAAACACCAGGAATGTGTATATTTCGATGGATTGTACCATGTTATGTTAAATTATAGAATAACAGATACATCAGAGTATCTAGTGGTGTAGATATTTTCCTATAACTGACCTCGAAACCCTCGAATCGGTCGGTTGGATAGGAGGGTTGATCAGAGAGTTAACAAGTCACTATCGTAAAACAAGCGATTGTTACCGAAACAGAACCAGGCTCGACAGTAAACATGACTCATTCTAATATCTTGGGGGCTAAGGAGATTTTAAAAATTGGATACTGGAATGTAAGAACTATGTATCAAGATGGAAAATTGGAAGAAGTAATTAAAGGAAATGGATAATTATAAGTTGGACATATTGGGTGTCAGCGAGTGTAGATGGACGGGGAAGGGCATAAAATATTTTTCAGAAGAAAAAAAGCAAATTATATACTCTGGTAGTAATGATAATCGTCACACAGAGGGAGTAGCCATCTTAATGAAACAGAAAGCAGCAGCATCGCTTATCAGCTGGGTACCTATTAATGAGAGGCTAATATTAGCTAGATTTCAGAAATAATTTGTGTCATCTCTCGGTTAAAATAGGTCTCTAAATAAATGCCTCTAAAACTAAAGCTATGAACTTTTCTAATGAGACCTTTGATATCATCTTGAACGGGGAAAAACTACAGAAAGTTGAAAGTTTCAATTATTTAGGCAGTAAAATGACTCAGGATGGTGACACAACAAGAGAAATTCATACTAGAATTGCTTTGGCAGCTAGCGCCTTCAATAGATTATCTAACATTTGGAAATTACGATCATTGAATATACATACCAAGCTTCATCTGTTTAATTCAAATGTTATCTCAGTGTTAACATACGGCTGTGAGCGTTTTAAAATAACAAAATCATTGGAAAACAAGCTGAATACATTCGAGAACAAATGTCTTAGAAAACTCATGAACATCAGTTGGAAAGAATTCAAGACTAATCGACAAATAAGAGAAGACTCTAGGCAGAAATATGTCTCCGACTATATAAGGAAAAGACGATGGTCATATATCGGTCATGTCCTACGAATGCAAAACAACAGAATACCACTACAGGCGCTCACTTGGGTTCCTGAGGGTAAGAGGAAAAAAGGAAGACCAAAAGAAACACTCAGAAGAACAATAATAAGAGAAGGAAGAACGTTGGGCCTAAATAATGTGCAAGAGCTAAGAGGAGTGGCGTCACAACGAACAACCTGGAGAGCACTGGTTTCTGCCTTATGCGCCGTGTTTGGTGCTTAAAGAATTTATTATTATTATTATAGTTGAAAGTTGTATTTCCCTAGCTGATAATACCTCTTGGTGCTATACCACCTCACAACTGTAAGGTTGTGGCACCGCCACAAAATTGAAAAATAAGTCAGCTTCTACACCACAGTATCTCACTAGCACCAACCCTGGTGCTGTACTCTGATAGTATTTCAGTTCTTTATATTCTATCTATTATGTTTACAAATGGCATAAATGAACACTCCACAGATGAAAAGACACACACTAAACGCAACGATAACTATTAGTCACGGTGAATAAGATGACAGACAAAGCATAATACACGACAGTACGACTTACACTAAAAAATACCCTGCTATGATTATCGCTCACCTGAGGGGCCAAACTGTGAGAATGACACCGTCAAATCATTGTCAACTTATAAACCTACGGCCTGAAAGTTATACAAACTAGAAATCACACTTCTCTAGAATTACAAAATAATAATTACCCAGGACCGAAATATGGCAAGCACTCACATAATAGTCCATAAAATGAAACACACAGCAAACTTGCTGACCAAAAGGGAAATCCGTCTGTCCTGGACCAAGGCTAGATTCTAACTGACTAAATATTTGCCTGATTTCCCAGCTCTCGGTAATCACATGACTCACCGGTTCGGCTAGACCCGGCCTCGCCCGGCTGACTTTTCTCCTAACGCAGTACATACGATGCATTGCAAAAAAGCGCTGTGACATCCATATATATATATATATATATATATATATATATATATATATATATATATATATATATATATATATATATATATATATATATATATATATATATATATATATATATATATATATATAAGATAATGATTCATACGTGTACACCACTTTCTGTAATAACTGAATCAACTATGAATTTGTAAAATAACATATACTAAATTTAATGATCAATTATCATGTAACATTTAAAAATAAATAGGTTATCGTTAGATGTGATGTACGAACATTTTGTTTTCGTCATCGATAATTGATGATGGAATGTAAATGTTCGTTGCTGTGGCCTGTTAAATAAGCACTTACCGTAGCTGAAAATCGATGAGTACTGCTGCTGTTGTTTGTCAATTCGTCTCACTGGGACAAGGGGCACGTCCTGAGCGAAGGTGCATGGGGTAACCTCTCCTGGTGTCAGTGCTGATTATCTTCACAGGCCCTTCAAATGTAACCGTCTAGTGTCGACAACCAACTTCTCAATCACATACGTAGCGTAGAATCGTACCACAAACAGTCTTGTAGACTAGTACCACAAATGGTCTTGTAGACTCGTACTAAAAACTTTAGAGGAAATAGAAAGAATAAATGCCTCTGCTAAGTCTTGGTTTTCCTAATATTGATCAGGCGCCTTTCCCGCTTTTGTCTCTCTGAAGTTTTATCCTCCCTGAGTATGCATCAAAACTCAAGGAATATGATAAGAAATCACCATTAATTTTTTTAAGTTATTTTAATGAAACAAATTGCGACTGGACAGCGGAGAATGCAATGGCTTGTGCATGAATGAACATGGTTAAGTTTACAAATAACTCACAAAATGATAATATAAACTATGCACATGCTGGTGTAATCATCACTCACTTTTTGCTCAATTCGGAATCTGGGGTTTCCTCTGCTTTTGGTTCCCAGTGAGAACCAGCACGAAACAATCACCAGCGCTTGCTGTGATGGTTTATAAATATACTATTATCCTATGTTGAGGTTGACAGTCACTAGCAAGTAAAAACTTGTCGAATATTCAAATTGTAAAATATATGTTACAGCTTACCCCAATTTGGAAATACTTTTTCCAGGCACAGTTTTAGAATAGACACGGCAACATTCTTAGATGCCTCGAACACTAGGTCTGGGGTAATTTTAGAATCACTGTTATGAAGGGTACTCCGATTCTTAGTTCTCCAGGCTTTGTATTTATAAAGTCGGGTTTTCTTCTTGAGTCTCGAAGATACTCAAATACTTTGTTCGGCCTTGTAATTTGGAATCCTGTCTTATTCTCTCTGGCTCTTGGAGTTGCTACTTTGACGTTGCAGTGCAGTGTGTTTTAGCCTCCAAATTTGTTAGGTTATATTTCATTTTCGCTCCAAGCCTCCGTATGGCGTTTACGACAAAACTTCCAATCAGCACGAAAGTATATTTCGTGCTCTCTTTGATCCAATCCATTGTAACCGGATGGCCTACGTTAGCATTATCCGTGCTATTAATATGACTTAGAATAAGAAAAGCAGTTACGACACTTCATCAAATAAAAGTGTAAGTTACGCTATTATAAAATAGGATAGAAACTGAAACTGAAACTAGTTCAAGTAAGCAGCCCAACGCTTCCTAATGCGAGAGTTGCCATAGCAAAATTGTGACGTAACTGGGAATAACCAAGATTGTCTATGGAACAGCGAAGCTAAGCCCAATGAAATAAATCATAAAATATTAAAATAACCAATCAAAAGGTGGCGAGATTACGCACCACTTTGGGGTTAACAAAATATTGTAAGCTAGAAATCAGTTGTAATTAGAGAGCCATAGCACATGGACGTAGTCTTAACTGGTCGATGCAGTAACTTGGCGCTCACCCAGTCTACCACAAAAGTCCGGCTCCAACGATCAAGACATTTATTCTGAAGATATCGGGACAGTCTTTTGAAGCTGCTAATGAGTTTTTACATTAGTGAGAGAAGCGTAGTTATACCTTCTCCAGTGTAAGTACACTCATAATTTAACTCAAAAGTATTCTAGAAAACGTAAGGTAGACTAAACATGTCTTGAGAAGTGAGATATATTGATCTCACGATAATAAAGCTACAAGAAGATGTAGAAGCCTATCTAACCATTATGCCTAAGGAGCTCTCATATGAAAATAACAAGGCAGATGGTTGTCACGAAATATTTGTACTACAAGTTATAGAAGTAAATGAAGGGACATTAAAGATGTATAAGGAATCTACATCTGCTGCATTGAATATGAAATGTTTGTAAATTGACTTGCCAGTTACAGCTGTTCATAAATAAAGTTTTAATTGAACATCAGGCATTCGATTCAGTCTTTACCCATTGGAGAATTTGTTGAATATAATTACTAAGTTGCCACTATATTAAAGTCACACAACATACCATCACAGAAGGATAAGAACGAACCTGAGTAACTGACCCTTCATCCAAGAATCAACACCTCTGGCAGTATAGGCCAGTGAATGAAAGTCAACTTGGAAGATTTAAGAAAAACCAGATTTGATAAAGTATTTGTTAGGTCAGCATACTGACACATAACACCCATCGACATACTTCTAAGTGGTGCCATAACTAGTGCTGCACTGTCACACCATGAGCAAGGAATGAAGTGGGTCTGGGCTTTAATTATTACCTTCACTCTCGTGTTTCAAAATATCATTTGAAAATTTTAACACATGACCTCCTCTCCTTATAGTCTTAAATAACCTTTCAGATCAGACTTGCAAAATTGTGTCATCGCCAACGTGTCTCGCCAGACGGGTTTCTCTGTAATAATTATTACAGAAACTTCTGGACGGAAGTACTTATATAATTATCACCCGTACTTGAATTCGTTCACCAGACGGTAAATCGCTGACATTCGCTGACCACAGACGTTTTCACAGACAACAGTTTGGTCTTCCTTTGTAGTCTGATGCAGCATTGTCGCGATGAGCGGTGAACACCACATGTGTTTAATCTCTATGTCTGGGTGGGCGAAAATGAGTTTACGTAAAAAGTCAACAATTATTTTACGGCCATCGTATCTTGACAGTCTGGGTTCACTCGCTCGCCGATAAAATTAATCTGCGGGGCAGTGGTCAATTAGCCATAAAATGACAGGATCAGTCTGGAAAAAGGTGCCCAAATCTAGAGTGGCAGGGAACAATTTTACGTGCGGGAAAAATTAAGAAATAAATAGATAATGTAGGAGAGAACTAAGAGGTGTAAAAGAACGTATCCACAATTCGTCACAACTTGAGCCGCGGTAGCATAGTGGTTAGTGCACTGGCTTCCTAGCTCAGTGGTCTATGGATCGATCCCCAGATGAGGTGGGATTTTTTGGGCCGCAAACTGCTCCTGGGTCGACCCAGCCCCAAATGGGTACCAGAGCAACTCTGGGAAAGTTAAGGCGGCCGGCGTGATGCTGACCACATCACCCCTAGTGTGCCGACGGTTGAGAAAATATGGGCCTAACACCATATCCCCAATATGCCTCAATAGGACGTGTAACGGGATCCTTGACAGCTTTAAGTGTGTACTTAGCTGCCGGTAAGATGTCGGTTGGTTTCTGCTCCAGCCGATGTTGGTTCTTTGCAAGTTGTAGACTGGTTCACTTTCGTCCCTGGTCATGTCTTGTGGCCGCAACCCGTCCCTCGTAACATCGTGGGGTAATTGCGAAGATGGTCCAGAGACTGTTAAGACCCGTCTGCTGTAAGTGTCTAGCTTTGACTGCAGGTCACTTATACCACTCACTTGTTCTACATATATCACCACCAACTGGTACCATCGACCGGTATCATGAAATGGAAGAGAAGCAAATACCCTCCTGAGTATTGGGTTTCCTGACAGGAAAATCAGGTGTTTCTCCCGACTCCCCCACCTTTCAATCCACCATCCCATCTGCTTCAGAACTTTACCCTCTCTGAGCATTAATGTTAATCCTAGTGAGTGGAAAACATCCATTGCATTTATATTGAACATGTTTACATTTACATATGCACTGGTTTAAAAGATTAATATAATAAGTATGTACATCACTTCTGTCATCATCTACTCCCTAGAAAGTATGGAACTTGGGACGACCTCTGATTTTGGTTCTCTATGAGAAACTCGCGTGAGGCAATCACCAGCTCTTGTAGTGGTGGTTCATGAAATCATCCTTCTATATGCTGAAGTTGCCAGCCTCGTATGACTTGGACATCCACTAGCAGTTTTCACATGTTAAAATTGCAAAATATAGAATTATAAAATGTACAGTTTAACCCAAATATCTTTGGGAATAAAG
Organism: Oreohelix idahoensis; assembly: GCA_024509875.1. Taxonomy (NCBI): domain Eukaryota; kingdom Metazoa; phylum Mollusca; class Gastropoda; order Stylommatophora; family Oreohelicidae; genus Oreohelix; species Oreohelix idahoensis. Next base: position 693,657 of record JAMPIV010004905.1, read on the forward strand.
ATTTCGGGCTCAGAGGAATAGTAAAGAATCCTCTTACACGTGGTCTGGAGTATTACTTTACAATAGACTCCCACAATGACTTAGTGTTCATATTCCTAGGATTCTTGGCTTTCCGTATTATTAAAAGTAGAGTTCTTCTTCTTCTTCTTCCATCCTTAGCCATCAACCGGCAAAGCAGTATGTGGCCAGTACGCCTAGTGGCGTCTTAGGGCAACAACAAATTGATCAATCTATCGCTGTTTCCACCACGCCTGGTGGCGTAAAAGTAGAGTTGTAGCTGTGTAAATCCGCTTAATGCTCAACTACGTTGTCCGGTCCTTTAAAGCGGAATCCTTTTCCTATTCCGTATTCAAGCTTGCTAGAACTTCTTGATGAGTTGAATTTCACAGTGCCGTAAACTCAACAGGTACTAGATAATAATGCAGTATTCGGCTCATGCATCCAGATTGCTACTATATGACAAGGTTCCAATCAGAAATTCTTTTTTTAACATCTCAAATGCCAAGCCAACAGCATACAATTTGCGTATATTTTGGTAAGGGTATATTTCCACTACTCTCTTTTGCGATGTTTATAATTCCCTTCCCACATATGGTATGTCATCTTCCTCTATTATTCTATAGTTGGAAATCGTAAAGAGTAGGCTTAGCAGGCCGCTGCCCTGGCAAAATTTAAAAATTAGGAAACCTACCCACCATAAAAATATTTATAGAATGTGTTTTCCTATACATTATGTACACACATTGGAATTCTCGCTGGTGCTGCGGAGTTCGTGCACTGCGCTGAGATCCTCCTTGTGTGATCTAAGGGAGGAGATCAGAGCACTGATGGCGTTGTCGGTGTGCAATGAAGATAGTCCTTAAAACCAAACCAAACCAAACAGTCTATTATTGATCATGTTTACACTCACGTCTTCATAATCTAACCCAGGTAATCTCTTTCAAGATGGATACCTATTGTAACCATCGCCTATCTCAAGTCTGCCCGTAAATGGGTATTTCATTTACCCGGTCCAGCCATCACTATCAACAGCCTGATCCGACAGAAACAATTTTCACTGATAAGATAATCGACTGTGGCCAACCCAAGGCTGTTCATTCACTAATCCGGTCGCTCCTGCACACTGTCTGGTCGGAAATGTGTTACGGCTTAGTAAGCCACATTTCTCTCCACATATGCAACGTGTCAATATTGGTTTAAACGAAAGAGATTGATTATCAGCAAAGATGGTGGCTGAAGTCCCGACATGACAAGAGTTGAGGGGAGGGACTGTAAAGAATGAATCGAAAATACCAAATGCTGACAGAGGTGGGAAAAAGAAAGTGAAGAGAGCAGAATGAATTACAGGATGGCACATGTAAATATGGCGTTCGAGATTATTTTGTCACAATGGGGATGATATTTCCTCCCCAATTACGATATGGCAAAAAAGAAAAAATATTAGATTTTTTTTTTTAAACAATGGCATATCTGAAAAAAAAAAATGTATCATAAATTGTTTTTTCTCATTTGCCAAAAGATATAATGGGAAATATAATCCATCGTATTTTCTGTATGTGTGTTTTTTTATTGTTTCGCCAACTGACATTGGGCGTCTGACTGGCTAAGGGCTCCCCAAAGTGGTTGATATCGATCCACAAGGGCCGATATCGATATCTAGGGGGTCGATAAGCCCCAGAGGGTCTATTGGGGGTCGATTAAACTGTTGTGGTCTCAGAAACAAAAAAATCCTGCTGTGACTCAATGTTACATCTAGAAATGTTTTTTGTGGACGGTTAAATGTTTGTTTCATATCTTGCCGTAAATCACCTCGAAAAAAGGAAAACTTTCAAGCAGCCTACGTTTCTAAGACCTGGCGAAACTGCACGTACTTGCATGGATTTTTACGTTTAATATAGAAATAGTAATTGCAGTCATTAAATCTCACCTACAAGATAAATTCATTGACATCGGTATGGATCTCAAAGCTAAATCATTGCTCAAAAATAAAAGGCCCAGCGACTTTTGGAACAATTTAATTACTGCTACAAAATAACTCCATCTTTATGCAGCAGTTGAGCAGTTTCTACCTAGGTTCCAAAGTCCGTACATGGTTGAAGCTTTTGTTTTTAAAATAAAATTTGCCTCGTTTTTGCGAGGCGCGTCCCGTTCAAACCTAGTCGGTTATATTAGGGAGCATGTCCAAATATAAAAAGACCTTTATGTTAGATTGGTTATAGCCACGCAAATGCAGTTTTATCAAAGCACAGTAACAGACTGTGCCTGGAAGAGCGCCGTGTCTTACGACTAAAATTCAACACTCTCCAACTGAATATGTTAATGCTCATCGGCCACATCCATTCCATTTATGAATTTAACCAGTTAAGTTAAAAGGTAACACTAATTAACTGTGTCTCTATAACAATAATAATAATAATCATAGCCCCTTCAGTCATTATTGACTATGGGAATGCGCCCCTGAGGTGACAGCCCTCAAGCTACTTGTTTTCCTAGTGTTCCTTTCGACGTTTTCTCCTCTCTTCTGCTTGCCATGTGAGCTTCTTTTCGCCGAATCTGAGGTGGCGCCGTAGAAAGCATCGCCACTTGGAGCGATCGGCAGCTCCATCCTCTCAGGTTGCTGGATTTGAATCCAGTGCCCTCATGTCCTGTCGTAAATTTATTTTGAGAGAAAGAGTCTTAGAAATAGTAGTCCGGTTTAGAGTGTAGAATGATGATGAAAGGCTCAGTGATAGGAAACGGTTAGCGAGTAAATATGATGCTCCACAGAGTGCTGGAGGAGAGTAAAGACAGACTTATTTACGACAAATCGTTTCTCTCAATCTTCTCTTCCACTCTCCTGGTCAAACAATTATTTGCCAGTTTTCCAGACACACATCTGCGCTCACACCGATTTGGTGCTTCAGACACACAGACGACGTGGATACAACTATCTTAAACAAATATGAGGGATTTGGGCCTTGGTAGTCCAACACAGTACTATATATGTTTATGCTGTTTATTAGCATTAAACTCAACCACAACATCCAACAGGTTACATAAAAATTATCATAAGTACCGAAAAATACAATTAACAAGGTGAGGATGGGGGTAAAGAAGATTGGTATCGACTAAGCCCTTCCCGCTTATTAGACAAAGGTAAACCCAGTCCCAAGATAGATAGTTATCAGGAACATAGGTAATGTAACCTAACAGTGAAGTTAATTTCTCTGAAAGAGGTGTTACAATATTAGCTATGGTGGTAGACAAAAATACTATTATCCCAATTGTGTCTTCCCTTTACTAAGCAAAGAAAAAAAAAGGGGGGGGGGGATGAAACAGAGTTAATAAATTATCCCACTTAAAGGAACAATGCCGGGTATACAGAAAAACGTATTACCCGTTAGGCAAGTTAACAAATGGTTTTGCAAAAAATAAATCTCCTGTCATTCATACACGCTGTGAGGATCCACACTCATATACACCACACACTTACCGATTTCAGCATCATACAGTCCATAGAATTAGGTACACAATAATAAAACTCTTTGCAGGTGAAAACTGTCTAGTCCTTCTATGTCCCGCCCCAGATAATGCGAGGTTTCACTGAGAGCAAATATTCCCGCTTATCGCCGGACTTGAAGTTCTAAGAGTTCTTGTGTTTTATTATAAAGAAACGAGTCTATGGGATGGCACTGACGCAGTTCTACATAGGGGTGAAAAATGAGGTGCTGGTATAATCCTTCAGTGCGTGATGATAGCCACTGACCGGTAAAGTTTTTAATCCAGTGAGGAAAAACTAGGCTCGGTCACAGTCAGGTAAATCGGTATTCTCTAACATTTAGAGCCGTACATAAATTATTGCTACTGGCACTGTTCATCTTCCAGTTTATCTCACAGATTGAAATTTAAATTTGATGATAATATTTTAAATGTTCTTGGGTAGGCTTTCTTTCATGTAAGTATGACCGCTAGGCCCCACCGGACCGCCACAAGATTAAATTTTTAAAAATGTCTCATCAAACTGTCTGGAAGTTTAAGAACCGAGCATGGAAACTCTCTGTATGATTTATTAAGAATGCTGGATCGCAAAGGTGATCATTCTGGAGAAAAAGATAGAAAACCCATGACAACATAATCATACTTCAAAAATCAAATAATATTCTTAACGCGCGATAAATTTACCGTTAAGGCTATATTATATACGCTCGCATATTTAATTATGTATTTAAGAAAACACGTCACGATTCTAATGGTTAAAATACACATCAATATATATAGGACTTAACTAAATTTATTAATTATAAATTCCTTCGCGACTTTAAAAGTTACTTTAACATTTAAGCATCTATTATTTTTTTGGAAATGTTATAATAGATATATCATTAAATTTACCACTGGAACTTTGGGATGAGTTTAATTAAATAGATTTAATAAACACAAAATCCAGTGAAATAAAATGAAAGCACTAGAAAACTGATAACTTTAACAAATATATTATACCGTGCACAGAAAAATGAACACTCCAATGGTAGCCACCAATCCCAGATGGAAATCTAGCAAATTTTCTACGATAGCTAGTGAATCTAAAATCTCTGGCACCTGAATGATAGCATGGCTTTCTACGTGGTCTGTATATATTCAAAATGGAATTAAAGATGAGGGGGGCATGAGAAAGTTGACACTTTTCTTGATCTCAGGAGACTTTCGGGGATCTGACCGACAGATTAAAGAGAGATGCCGTCTCCTGGTTTCGTTGCGTCCGATTCGTCTTCGATCGGTTCAGCGCTTAACATAGAGGTGCGACAATTCCGCCAGGAAAGCTTCCGTCTCGTTTCCGGGACCACTACTGCTTTGATCTCTCCCGCTCAACGTTCCTGAAACCACTTCCGTGTCTGTTTGATCCTGTTCCGCTCTCTCTGTTTGATGTTGGCAACGTTCCCACCGGCCGGCATTCTGGCCAAGTTAATTAAAATAACTGCATATAATTGCTCAAGAGATGTCCATGGGCGTGATTTAGCCTCTCCTTAAATCAATGCGATGACCAGAATGGACGGTAGATAAGCTGTCCACATAATAATCAGCAAGCGTGTTGCCAATCTGCGTGGAAAGGTTGCATAGCAATGAGTCCAGGTGAAAATAAATTCCCGTTTGACGAAAGGTTACCATATTCGGGGGCACTGATGTTATCCAAGGGGTCGCTACGAAGGTCGTACTATCTCATCCAACACTTCAGGGGTACCGATGTTATGAGAGGGTTCTTGCCATCATCCTAACAAATTCAGGACGGATGAGTTGTCTGTCACAATCGTCCCCTCTTTTGAGACATGAAAACATATTTTCATGTTTAATTTCTGACAATGAAGCTGCCCTGATCGGTAGCTTTAGGATGATTGGTATCTTCAACTTCCTCCTCTTCCTCCGTAGTCCAGTTTCTACTCAGGAAATCCGCCCCGACATTCTATCTTCCCGGAATGTATTCCACTTTGAAAGAATAAACGCTTAAGAGAAGGGCCCACCGCATGATCCTTGCGTTAAATTCTTTATTGGCACCAAGAAATGCTAACGGAGCGTGGTCTGTTTGAACCGTAAAAGATGTACCATAGAGAAACTCATGATGGCGTCTTATACCGTCAATCAGAGCGAGGCATTCTCTTTCGACTACGCTGTAGTTCCGTTCAGCTTTATTTAATTTCCGACTGCCATAGGCAACTGGAAATAGCATGTTTGGGCTCTCCTCCGAATAGCGGTCCCAAATGAATCCATACGATTTGTGTTAGAAAATATCCCTTACAGGGCCTCATTTTGACATAAAATAAAAAATATAAAAATATACGAGTACAAATGAATGGGAAACTACTCTTGAAACACAGAAATTGCCAATCTGATCAATGTATTGATAGAGTTATAGTTGAGCAGAGAGATTGAATTTATTTTCTGCCAGCTAGAGGCAATTGTGAAAGTAACCCATGTGTTGAAAACATTTTACCGTCTAGAGTTCCAAAACCAGTTACGTGTATTTAGTACCTGACTGTACGGGCTAGATGGTAATGTCTGAATCGATAAATAGTCATTTGCTTCAGTGGGAGAGTAAAAAGGTAGTCCCATAGCAGATACTACCGTAGGGGAGTGAAGTGTTAGAGACCGCACTATACTAGGTCATGCATAGAGAAGTGGGGTGACCAGTACCTTTCCTCGCTGCCTTTTCCTTCCCTAACTCAAGTAAGAAGTCAGGTACCCATTTACAGCTGGGTAGATTGAATTGTGTCGATACCGTGAATTTTTTTATTTTTAAAATGCTGAATAATACTAAGTATGGGAGTTCTGGAGTGAAATGGCAGACTTTACTATAATATTGTAACATGTCAAATGATGTATAGCTCTAGGGAGGGAAGTCTGGAGTAATGTTATAGCCTTTACTATAATGTTGTAATTTGTCAAATGTTGCTTATCAATAACGATGGGAATAAGGAGTAAAATTGTTGCCTTTACTATAATATTGTAACTGGTGAATTATTGTATGGCACTAGAGAGAGAAGTCTGGAGTAACGTTTCTGCTGTTACTACTGTATATTGTAATTTGTTAAATGTTGTATATCATTGGGGATTGGAATTCTGAAGTGAAATTACTTTCGCTCTTAGAGCATTGTTATTTATTAAATTTTGTATAGCACATAGAAAAAGGAAAGCTCTGGAGTGAAATTGCTGCCTTTCTCAGAATATTGAAACTTGTCAAAATTGGCATTGCGGCGGCGGGTGGGGGGGGGGGGGGCGGTGTTGTGCAATGAAATGAACATTTATCCTAGTAAGCGGAGTACATAGTGGTGATGTTGACGAATATAAAACTGATACAAGTTTGCTCCCGAACTCCGCCTAGGATGGTCCCAAGTCCGGCTGAAAAAGGAGGAGGGCGGCCTGCATAGAGGCCGTAAGGAGGCAGCCCCTCCACCATGCAAAGGCACAACAGGCCAATCACCTGGTAGCTTTAAACTTTTGATTATGAGAACTACAAGAGAGAAAACCGGACTGATTCTAAAGGCGACAAACTGGAACGGACTAAGCCGATAGGATAGTCTGGTGCTCTCTCTTCCAAACATCTACACCTCATGGTAGAAGGGGAACGACTAAATAAGTAAGAACTTCTCTCGTTCACGTCGTAAGAGTAATATGACGTTTATGCATGGGACTGGCAACTTTATCATGCACTATAATGTACTACAATAACTATCACCCCAGGAGCACATTCATGCTGTAGTGTAAACTTGCTATAAGGACCTGCTGCAACTTTGGCTCTGTGTTACTAAGTGAGCGAAAATGGAAATTGTGATTATACTGAGAATATAATTTTATGTCGGATTCCTGTCCAATTTAAGCTGGTAAAAACAGATTAGTCAAACTTTCCTCTTATCTCGATAGATTTCCCCAAGATATTTATCATGCTAATGTGTGAACCAGAAACTGTGGCGCCATCTGCAGAATCATCATTTTCATTTTCGATTTCATTCCTTATGGGGCATAGAACCATCACTCCAGCTGATCACCTTATGGAGCATAGAACCATCACTCCAGCTGATCACCTTACTTGAATCCTGCACGAAACATGCACATACTCTTGCAGCAGTGTTTCTGTGGCAATTTGTTTCACATTTTCCCAACCTCACATTAGTCTTATACGACATACTTGAGGAAGCAGTAATCCCATTCTTTCTTTGTCACATCAGAGATCTCGGTGAGCCACGTGCGGTAATTTCTAAACTTGTGACTAGTAAATTTTCAAATATCTCTAACGTCGATATTTTTTGTTCTCATTGGGGAACACAGTTTTTGAGACCAATATGGGAAGACTGGCCATTCAGAATTCCTGTATCCTATGAGCCTGTAATCTCATAAAAGCAGGAGGGAGAGACTTTTTATTATTTCAACGGACTATTCCAACATTTGAATAATGCTACTGTAGCCAGCAACTTGAGCTGTTAGCAGAACAGGGACTAGTAAATATTCAACCGTTTAGGAACATTTTCTCGGTTTTCGCAGAAAAACACACCGTGAACTCTTTGCGAGTCGGAATGAAATAACAATAGCCTAGCTATTTGATATGTTTCGACGCGGTATGATCGCCTTGAGTTCCCCCTGTCACCTCGGTCGCGATCTCTGATTGCAATTTACTCTTGCTCAGGTGAGATACTGATAAACATGTAATAATAGTGTCGCTATTTTTACGATTTGGACCAGGAAGCTCGGGGACTAGGTATCATCATCATCATCTCAACCCATAACCCGTCATGGGTCGTAGGGGTGCCATGGTGGAAGCATCAGCAGACAGGGTCCTCCACTGCTCTCTATTCTCAGCAATGCGTACAAGTGTGGAAAAACCGTGTCCTGCCCATTCTTTGATGTTATCAGCCCAGGATTTTCTTTGCCTTCCTCTTCTCCGTTTACCTTCGACTGTTCCCTGGAGGATCGTTTTCGAAAAGGAGTCATGACGAGTTACATGCCCAAACCAGGCAAGCTTTTGACGTTTCACTATTGACAAAAGTGGTTCTTGGTGGCCTGCTTAGGTGTTTATCTTCTCTCTAACATAAACATTTGTTTTGTGCTCTTTATAGCAAATGCGCAAAATTCTTCTATAACATTTATGCTCGAAAGCCTGAATCCTTCGCTCCGTATCTGCAGTGAGTGTCCAGCCCTCACACCCATACAAGAGAATAGATAATATAAGTGATTTGTATAATTTGATCTTCACAGGAAAACTACTTTTCCAGATCACATTCAACCTTGTCATGGCAGCTGAGGCCATCTCAAGTCTTGTCTTAATTTCCTTACTTGATCTTCCATCACAACATATAGTGGACCCGAGATATTTAAAGGTGTTAACTTCTTCTAACGTTTGCCCATTTAACGTAATGTTGGTCGGAACATGTTTCTTATGGCTATTCACCAATATCTTGCTTTTTTCTATATTAATTTCCATCCCATACGTTCTTGTTACTTTCTCCAGTCTAGAAGTAAGGTCTTGAAATTCTGATTCTGTTCCAGCTATCAGATCAATATCATCAGCAAATCGTAGATTACACAGAGGTCGGCCTCCAATCGATATGGTTGATTTATAATCGTAGAGAGCCTCCAGCATAATATACTAGGTATAAGTGAAAGTTTTGCTGCGGGCTCAAAGGGTTAAGCACTCTTGTTCTTGACTGTCTTTCAAAACACGTCACTCTCATTTCAGGCAGCGTGACCCACAGATGCAGCAATAGAGAATGCAGTCAACGACCCATAGCTTGATTGCTTGCATCAGGATAATCAGCGAACCAGAGCTGACCAAGACCCTACTCCACCTGCACGTGGTAGTCCTGGAAACATGCTGCATCACTGCAGTGTGGATTTTTTTTTTTTTTTTTTCGTACGCCCGCTAATACTCGAGGCGAAATCTCAGGTTATTATTTTTTAATGTCTAACCTGACATTGATTTTACGTGAGTATCCCTTTATTTCTTGTACAGAGACAGGTGTCCCTCGCCATTCAGGCAAATACTCGCCGATTTCGGAGGTACCCATTGCAGCTGGGTCGGCTCAGGAGCCGCCAGTCCTTGGTCGACGACACTTCTTCAAATGTCATCGCCAGGTCTCGAGTTAATCCAGTCCAAATCCCGGTCGACGAAAAATCCTCAAATGCCGTCGCCCGGGTTTGATCCTGTATCACCCGGTCGCCAGAGCGGTGTTGTAACCACTACGCTAGCGCGGCTCCCTGCAGTGTGGATGACAGAGTAGGGATCAAAGAGGAAAGGCAAACTTGGTCCCAAAGATTGCGGTGCTGAAGTCGGATGTGTCGGCCGAAAGGCGCAGATATCTCAGCTCCGGTGTAAACAGTTACAACAAAAGCAACGTCCTTTTCAGGACGAACGAGGAAGAAGAAGAATTTCAGGCAGCCACGTGACCTCTTGTGCTTAGCTCAACAGTGTAGTGACCCAGTCACGTATCAAGTCCGTGTGTCACGGAACTGCTTCCCCTGCTGTGCAGTAGTGGTCCTACAGTTTCCAAAACTCAAGAGTATCTAATATAGGTCTTTAAAGGTGTCTACCTTCACACAAGATTGCTTTTGGCAGAGTTGTAGATAGGACAATAATGAGGCTTCTATCTCAAGGGAGTGTTCATAATATTTTTCAGAAGTCAAGAACAATGCTGCATTGACAGGGCAATTGTTAACTTATTATATCTGATCCGCTGCCTTTTTGTTAAGATGTATGTAATGATTAATTTCACCTCGTTTAAGCTCCCACCTCTGATTTACTCGGTGGAATTATTACTATTTGTCATCTTCATCACCATTGGTTTTCTCTTCTGTGCTAGTGGATATCATTTCTGATGCTTTACCTTGCTCACCATCAAGGAGTTATGAGAAATATTCTTTCCATTAATTCTTTTGGGGCATTAATCGATTTGCCTTGCCTGTCCTTTATAAATTTGAGAGGGCAATGCTTTTCCTTCCTCGTGTTCTTTATAGTCTTACAGAACAATTTCTGGTTTTCTTGCGCATCTTTGTCTAGCTTTTCTCAAATTTCTTCTCAATACTTTAGTTTTGCAGCTAGCACCTTGTATTTTGCTTCTGTTCTGAGTGTCACATATGCTCTATATTTCTCTATTTGTCCTGCTGTGTTTTAGCTCCTAAGTATTGTTTCCATGCCATTTTCTTCTATCTTATTTTCTCTTCGACTTCCACTGTGCACCCAGCTGTCCTCTTGCTCTTGTTCTCGAGTCGAATTTCACCACATGTTTCTGCAGCTTCTGTCTTTATGATGTGCTGGAATGTAAGCCATAGGGTTTCCAATTCATGAGGTTGTTCTTCTGTGTTTCTCACCGCTGTAGCAATAAGCCCCTGATATCTGGTCCTAATTTCTGGCTCTCTCAGCTTTTATGTCTTAATGCTCATTTCTCCCTGTCGTTTACATTGTTTCTTGCATGGTGTTGGGCAGTTCCTAGGCTGTGCAACTTTCAGTTGTTCTTTTGATTGTAATCAGGTAGTGATCATTTTCAATCTCTGGCCCCCTCCATACTCTAGCATCCTGGACATATTTGAATGAGCTCCGCATGACTATGGCATATTTGATCACTAACTTCTCATTCTTTGTTGGTTCACATCTAGTGTATGCATGTATGCGTTTATGGGAGAACTTTGTGTTTGTGATGATCAGATTATGCTCACTGCATAATCTAAGGAGTCGCTTTCCATTGTCATTGACAGTATATTCTTCATATCTTCCGATTACTCCACCCCATCTAGCATGGTCATTTCTAACTCTGGCATTGAAATCACAGAGCAAGATAATTTCATCTAGTCACTCATCCAATGTCTTTTGAAGCAGCTCGAAGAATTACTCCTTGACCTCTACTTTCTCGTCTTCATTTGGCCATTACACTATGACCAGGTTGACTATAGTTTCTCAGTCTTTTAGTTGTACAATAATGATACACTCCGAGACAAATTTCCATCCATTGATACTTTCTTTTTTGTTTTTGGCCACAATGCAACCCACGCCCCCTTTAGCTCTTTCAGACGTGGGTACGCCACAGTAGAGCAGTAAAAAGCCATCGAGATCCATGACTCCTTGTCCCTTTGTCTTCGTTTCCGTTATAGCTAGGATTTCTAGTTTTGCTTTCCCCATCTCTTCCACCAGCTCCTTTTCTTTCACATTTATACTTCCTGTGTTCTGAAATAGCTAAAGGAGACGTGGGTTGCATTGTGGCCAAAAACCAAAAAAAATAGTCTCAAGGGATGGAAATTAGGGATAGGAATTTTAGGGATATTCTTGTACACAGTCGCTTAAGACATACTAGCCCTTCATACTTTGGTACTAAATTGTGCCAACGCCGTATATGTAAGAGATGTCCGTTTGTACTCCAAACTCAGACAGGCACATTTCCGAAAGAAAAATTTATCTTTAGAGAGTCTTTCACGTGCGAATCCAGAAACCTTATTTATGCTATCATCTGCAAGATGGCCTTACCTATATTGGTCAAAGTGGCAGGCGTTTGGCAGACAGGTTTCGTGACCACTTGAATGACATCTGTCATGGCAAACATTTACCGGCGGCCTTTCAGTTTGATAGGCCTGACCATTCTGGTAATTCCGATATTCATGTTACTGCCCTCCTTTCATGTGTTGGTGATGACAAGACTCGCTTTTCGTTGGAGAATCGTCTTATTTTTCAAACGGGCATTTTAGCTCCTGATGGCTGGAATATCCAACATCATTTTTGCATAAATTCTCGTAGCTTTTCTCTTTTTTTATTCTTTATTTGTTGTCTTTTAGATCTATCTTCTTATGTCTTTTTTTTTTGGTTCGTTTAGTATCCTTTTATATCTTTTGTTTTATCGCTATCATACGTCACATCCTTTAGATTTCTGTGACGGAACACTACGGCTTTCTTTCACAGCATCTTCGGATCGAGCTCAGTGAATGTTAACTTATTCAACAGTTTTGTTAATTCTACTTTTTTCGTTTCATTGATTATTTACTTTCTTGTTTCGGTATTTCTTTTAGATTTTACGATTTTCTTGTATTATTATTGTTTTTTTTTCTCTCATCACTGTTGTTGTTTAAGTTTTCCATCTGCTTGTATCGCCCATTTGTTGTTTATTTCTCATCAACGTATGTTTTTGTAGTACCTATATGTAATTCTTGTCTTTGTCACCTGTTTGTGGCTGAGGAAGGGTAAAACCCAAAACGTCCCTTGTTTCATGTGAACCGTTATTTGTAGAACTGATTTAATTACTGTTTAATTGGTTAATATACTTATATTCCTTACCAGTTTCACAGCAGCCCCTTAATCTAAAAGGAGAAACCATAGTCAACCTGGTCATAGTGTATGGGCCAAATGTGGATGAGAGAGCAGAGGTAAAGAAGGAATTCTTCGAGATGCTTCAAATGACAGTGGATGACTGCCTAGATGAAGTTATCATGCTCGGAGATTTCAATGCCACAGTTGGAAATGACCATGCTAGATGGGGTGCAGTAATCGAAAGATATGGAGAAGATACTCTCAATGACAATGGAAAGCGACTCCTTACATTCTGCAGTGAGCAGAATCTGATCATTACAAACACAAAGTTCCCCCATAAGCGCATACGCTACATGTGAACCAACAAAAAATGAGAAGTTAGTGATCGACTATGCCATAGTTAGGAGGAGCTCATTCAAATATGTCCGGGATTACAGAGTCTGGAGGGGGCCAGAGATTGGAAGTGATAACTACCTGCTTACAATAAAAAAAAAAAACTGAAAGAGTTGCTCAGCCTAGGAACTACCCAACATCATGCAAGAAACAAAATAAACGAACGGGAGAAATGAGTATTAAGACCTACAAGTTGAGAGAGCCAGATATTAAGACCAGATATCAGGGGCTTATTGCTGCAGCGATGAGAAACACAGAAGAACAGCTTGATGACTTAGAAATCCTGTGGCTTAAACTCAAGGACATCATAAAGACAGCTGCTGCAGAAGCATGTGGTGAAGTCCGACTTGGGAACAAGAGAAAGAGAACACCTTTGTGGACAGAGGAAGTCAAAGAGAAAATAAGAGAGAAGAAAATGGCATGGAAACAATACTTAGGAACTAAAAAAAACAGCAGGACAAATAGAGAAGCAAAAAAAAAACAAAACAAAAAAACAAGGTGCTAGCTACAAAACTAAAGTATTGGGAAGAAATTGGTGAAAAGCTAGAAAAAGATGCCCAAGAAAAGCAGAAATTGTTCTGTAAGACTCTATAGAACACGAGGAAGGAAAAAAAACAACGCCCTCTCAAATTTTTAAAGGACAGCAAACTATAAGGCAGAAGAGTTCAGGACCACCACTGACGTAAGACAGGGTGATATCTTGTCACCTTATCTTTTCATACTCCTCATGGACGATGTCATCAAGGCATGTAAGGAGAGAACAAGTAAGTATTCAGTGGGGTACTGGAAGATGAGACATGTCTGTATTTCAGAGCTGGCATTTGCTGATGATGTTGTCTTGATTGCTAAATAAGAGGAACATCTCCAATCCAACCTGCAAGTCTGGAAGGAAGAGTTGGAGAAGAGAGGATGGTCATAAGCAGCTGTAAAACAAAATCCATGGTGATATCACGAGAATAAAAAGTGCATCAGATTAAGCTGGGAGAACAGGTCCTGGAGCAGGTCGACCACTTTAAATATCCCGGAGCTATTATGGACGGAAAGGAAGGCATCAGAGAAGAGTTGGCCACTCGAAAAGCATCAAGTGGGAGACTTTTTCAGGCCGTAAATCGAGGATTCCTTACCAAGAGAGAGTTTGGTAAGAAAACAAAGATGGCTGTATACCGCTCCACATATGTCCCAGTCTTGACATATGGATGTGAGTCATGGGCAATGACCACAACCTACGAAAGCCAAGCCACATCCAATCCTCAGAAATGAGGTATCTGAGAAAGGTGGTTGAAGTAACAAGAAGAGACATGGTCCGCAACCAGACGATACGTCAAGGCCTAAAATGCCACCCACCAAGTAGAACAGTCCCAACTAAGATGGTTTGGCCATTTCTGCAGAATGGGAGAAGATCGGCAACCATGACAAGCATGGGAAACAAAGAGCCAGGGATCCAGACCCCCAGAGTCCACTGGGAGGACAACATTAGACAATCTTTGAAGGACCGAGGACTAGAATGGAACCAGGCCAGGAGGAAGACAGCCGATAGGATAGTCTGACGCTCTTTCTTCCAAATCTTTACACCTCACGTTAGAAAGGGAACGACTAAGTAAGTAAGGGAGAAGGTTTCCGTTACCAAAGTACACACTAGGGGTAGTCAAACAACACATAGCAAGATAACTTCATTGAGCGGACAACAATTTCCTTAAAAATTAACGATGTACTGTTTATTTTCACTTGGCACAAACCAGCATGACATAGAATATAAGCCTAATGGCAAATGAAGTAATAGGCAGTCTTCCTAATGTTCACTATGGACACGCTATCCTGGCATTCTCACAATTTATATTATATACTGAAGCACATTAAAAACGCACCACCTGTATAATCCACGAACAGAGTGTTAAATGTAAACACTTATGTTTACAAGTTTACATATTTGGAATCTTTATTAATTTTCCTATGAATCCATGCTGGTCATTAATTTGTACATTTGATTGTTATTAAATTCATTGCATTCTGTACAGGCTAGGGAGAAAACCAAAAATGCAACCAATAAAAAAATTATATTCACACTATCCTCAGTATCTGGTATGTCCACCGTGTGCTTGCAAACAAGATTGGCAGCGGCTCGGCATGGAACACACAAGTCTCTGAAGGAAATTCCGGGGAATCAAGTCCCGTTTAAGTGTAAGAGCAGCTTCGAGCTGTTGCAGATTAACTGGAGAACCTTGTCTGTCCAAGCTCGTCCTACAGATGTTCTATAGGGAACATGTCTGGTGATAGGGCAGGCCTATCAATCGTCACAATGTTCTGCTGCTGTAGATATTGCTGCGTTATGCATGCGGTGTGCGCACGTGCGTTATCCTGCTGGAGAAGCTGCAAGTCATGATAATTTGTGAACGCAGGAGCTACCAATGCATCCAGAACCTCATCTCGATATGTTACAGCACTTACATTTCCACGGAAGACGTGAAGAGGCAGGCGATGGTGAAAACTGAATCCTCCCCAAATGTGAATACTGCCACCTCCAAATCGGTTGTGCTGACGAACACTGTAATCTGCAAAGCGCTCTCCACACCGTCGCCAAACCCGCATACGTCCATCAGCAAAGGATACGTTGAATCTGCTCTCGTCTGTGAATAGGACAGCATTACACTGCAGTCTAGTCCATCTGACATGTTGCTCTGCCCATTGCAGGCGCTGCTGACGATGTATGCAAGTCAAATTTGGCAAAACATAAGGTCGTCTTGCAGTAAGGCCGGTATCTCTGAGTCGTCGTATGACTGTCTTTCGAGAGACTTGCCCACGTCTAACCACTATTGCTCTTGCTGTTTGACTTGCCGGGAGAGAACGATTCCTTAGGTGACTCAGCACAATATGACGATCTTGCGCAGGGGTTGTAACTCGTGGTTGGCCACTCCGAAGTTTCTTCCGGGCACTGCCAGTGGTTCCGTAATGTTCATTGAGACGTACAATAGTGCTGTGGTGGAAATTCATCCTTCTGGCAATGGCCCGTGCGCTCATTCCGGTCTCCAATATATCAATGGCTCGTTGGCGGTCGTTTTCAGATAGTCGTGGCATTTCAAGCACATGTACTAGGTGTTTTGTCTGAACGGCCTATTTATACCGAGTATACTGCCACAACGCGTACACATTTTCAGGGTCATAGCTGTTGGGAATCGTGTTACACGTGTAACTTTCATAGTTTTCATCTAGTCTGTACACAAACCCGTGGGTTGAATGATGCACTTTCCATTCCAGCAGCCGTTCGCTCTCTACCTCATGACAAACACGTGGAAAATCCATTCCGACACTTTTTTTTAACATCTTCTCAGCATCAGTATATATATAATAGTGGTGCGTTTTTAATGTGCTTCAGTATATATCTTCATTTAATACACATTGTAGTCATAATAATACTTCCTGAGATTCGAATAAACTAGGGACATCTCAACATAGTATCTTGATGCCCTAGTGATATTAAGATTAAAGAAATGAACACTATAGACTGCAGGAGCTTTCACACATACGTCCGCTCACACTGAAACACAATCCTCATCTCTCTAGCAGAAGATCACCCCAATCTTCTGCTTCAAAAATTGGCATCTACATCTACAGCATATCGGTATGACATCACTTCCTTTATTAGTCAGTAATTCCTCATAAAATTATCAGAAATGGAGCCCTGCCGAGCTGAGAAATAGGAAATAATCCATAATCGTTATGAATTTTAATCATAACAGCAATATTTAATTGACTTTCATCTGTTAGAAGATTTACTGAAAAGGATTGAGTCAGAAAGACAACTCATAATGAGTGAGCAAAAGCAAACAGATAAAAAACAACTAGAAGAAATGTTGAATGAAAAAAATGACAGATTGTCAAAAACTTATTCATTTTGTATCAAACAACGTGTAAGCCTTTATGCTGAATGTTCAAAGTGAACTACAAACTCACTTTAACAGAAAAACCAAAAATCTGACATTTTCTTGTTGGAGCCTTGAACATCTTATATGCATTCCTTCCTTTCAGATTTTTATCCAACTCTGCTTTCCATTCATCTGTCATTAAATCTTTAATTAAGCTCTTAATCTCTGATTTACTCATCCCTACATTAATTAGATTTTTATCAGATCTCCCTTTCTTGGCTTCTTTATCTGCCTTTTCATTTCCTTCTATGCCAACATGTGAAGGTATCCAGGCAATTAAGACTGAACATCCTCTGGAATTTATATTCCAGAGGATGTTCAGTCTTAATTGCCTAGATAGGAAATATCTCCTCTGCTATATCAGGTCTACTACATTCTCGTAAGTTTCTAAGTGCTTTAATTGTTGAAAGAGAGTCAGTTAAAACTGTTAATTTTTTGGGAGGGTTATTAGCGAATATTTCTAGTGCTTTTTGTATAGCCACCATCTCTGCAGTGAAAATGCATGTATTTTCCGTGATGCTATATTCTTTTGCCATTTTCCATATTGGAATATATATTCCTATCGCCAATTTGCCATCCTCTCCCTTGGATCCATCTGTGTACACAGTAATGCTGTCTTTTGATATTTGTTGTATATATTTATTGGCGATGTTTTGTAATATTTTCTGTATAATTTGTTTTCTTAAGTATTTCTGCTAGGTGATAGTCCGTGTCTGGTTTCTTGATCTCCCAGGGCGGAATCACTTGCTTGTATTCACTACTGTTATTAATTGATGTAATTAATGTACCCAGATGGACAATTTCCTCCATACACTTCCATCCTGTAGGGTCTCTAGTGGTATTCATTGGCTTGGCCTGAGTTGTTAGTTGGCATCTGGTAAAAGCTGTATGTGCTGGGTGAGGCTTATCTAACATAACTATGTTCATGTAATTTAAGCATAACTCCTTTCTCCGTAATTCTAAGGGTGTAATTCCTAAAGCCACCTCTATTGCTCCCATCGATGTTGATCTGATTGCACCAGCTATTGTACAAAAAGCCTGATGCTGAATCCTAATTTAATCTTGTTACTGTGTGCAGCAGAGTCATATATTATACTTCCATAATCTATATTTCCTCTAATAAAAGATTTCTAAAAAGTGAGCATTGTCTTAGTGTTTGTACCCCATCCATTACCTTTCAAATCTCTTAATAAGTTAGTCAATCCTCTGCAAGACTGCACTAGTTTATCTATGTGTTTATTCCAATTCATCTCTTGGTCCAATATCATTCCTAGGTATCGAGTGGTTTGTACTGTATTATTGTTTTGCTCTTGGATATTTATGTCTATAATTTTATTTTTTACAACCCTACCTTTACTGAAGATCATTCCAAATGTTTTATTTGTATTAAGCTGAAAACCCCATTTTGTCATACATTTACATACTTTATTTATTTGCTTCTGTAGATGCTTACATTCAATTTTGTTGTTCACACAGTTCTGATCTACCGTATCATTGTTTACCTGAACAGTGAAATATCTATCTTGCAGTAAACTCTAAATAATGACATATATTTGACCAGATACTCCTATCTTCTTCATTTTAAAGAGAGCCCCCTCCCCCTCTCTCCAACATTCATCATAAGCCATAGCTATATCTTCATGTTCCAGTTGAATTATCTGATCCATAATGCATCTGTTCTTCCTAAATCCTGACTGAGTTTCATTATATAAATTATTCTTTTCCAAATAAAACTAAAATCTATTATTAACTATGGTTTCTAATATTTTTAGATGGGAAGTTAAAGAAATTGGCCTGTATGAACTGGCATCATGGGCATCTTTTTCTGGTTTTAGTATTGGAATAATTACTGCTGTTTTCCATGTTTTAGGAAGTTTTCCTGTATTCCAAATTTTGTTAACAAGGGATGTTATAATTTCTATGGTAATTTTTGGTATGTGTTTCAAGATTTCATAGCTCAAGATGTCATGCCCTGCTGATGTATTTGTTTTGTACTTTATTGTATTTTCAACTTCTTCCATTGTAATATCTGCATTTAAATATGATAAATGTTCAGTATTATAAAGTACTTCTTTATTTACTTTTTTAAGAAGTGTTGCTCTTCTGTTGACTTCAGCCTGTCCTAGATTTTCCTTAGAACTAACTCTATGGTAGTACCTTGCTAGCACCTCTGCTTTCTGCCAGTCAGTCTCTGCCCTGTCAGGTCTTTTTATATTAAGTATAATGATATGTTTAGTTCTGCCTTTAATGGCTTTTAACTTATTCTACACATCTGTTGTAGAGTTAGTTGTAGGGTTCAGTGTTTGGTAGAAATTTCAAAAATGATTTTCTTTTGCCTTCAGTATTCTTCTGTTTGATTCATTTCTTATGTTCTTATAAATATCTAAATTGTCTTCAGATCTATGCTTTCTATATTCTTGTAGAGCTTGTTTTCTTTGTTTTTGAATTTTTGTACATCTAACTGTCCACATTGGTACTGGGTTTTTGTTCCAATGGTTCATTCTTTTATGTTTCCTTAATGTGGTGTGGAGCTATATGTTTCAGAATATATGCATTTGGTATATATTTAACAGCTATTAGTAATATTTCTTTTGTGAGATTATCTGCAAATACATCTATATTTTCATTTTCTATATTATTCTTTTTTATCTCTTCCATTTCTACCAGAAAAGCTACCCAATTAGCTTTATTATAGTAAAATTTTGGTTTTTCTACCAGTTTGTTAGGTTTGTAATTATCTTTTAGTGTTATTTCAATGGGTAAATGATCAGAATTTGTATCCCAAATAACTTCCCATTTTGCATTAGCAAGATTTGGTGTTACAATGCCAATATCAATGGCTGTGTCTTGCTGATTTGCACAATTCTTAATTCCTGTTACTGATCCATCATTCAGTATTATTAGTTCATTGTTTTCAATGAAGTCCAACAGTAGTTTTCCTTAATTTACATTGCCTCCCCAAGCTGTAATATGAGCATTGAAATCTCCCACTATGATAGTTCTGTTGTTTATTCTTTTATATATGTCTGAGATATCTTTTTCGTTTATGTTTTCACTTGAACAGTAAAGGTTAAAAATTTATATTTCTTGTAACTCAGTAGACAATCTTATAGTTATTTCTTCAAAATTTTCTGTTCTAAATGATTCCCAGTCAGTTATTACATATGTTTTATTAACTAGAAATGCCACACCTCCTCCTTTTTGAATTTCTGTCCTATCATTTCGAAAGACTTATATGCAGGGTTGGTAAATCGTTGACTCGGATTAAGATTAGTCTCTTGAATGGCAAATATTACTTTAGATTGTTTATACATGCCTATTAATGCTGGTACATATTTTATGTTGGCACTTCTGCATTTCCACTTTATTATTATAATGTTCTGTACGTCCATTTTTTAATGGTTAAGTTTGTTATAAATAGTGTTGTATTCTTTTACTCTGAGAAGTGTATAATATATTTATTTATTTGTTAACAACAAACGAGAAACTAAAGACATCAGACGTCCGCAAGAAGAACAGTTTACGGAGTTTCTTATTAATCGGTGTGTAGCAAACCACTGTTACCATTGCAGTTTGTTGTTCATTAACGTATACAAGTCATTAGGTCTGACATCTACAGCTGTTAGTTGTTGAACTGGTAGAACATTGTTGCTGATCTGTGTCGGAGCTGATGGTCTACCTGGCATTATTAATATTTTTATCTCAAATGCACAAATTGGAAAGTAAAAATTATCAATTTATTCACAACTTTGGAAGAAAAATCACTGTATCGGAATATCGAAATGATAATGTTACAGCGGGAAAAAACTTGTAATTTTATAATTTTTTCTCCCCTTTTTAGGTCGCCCCTGAACCGGCATTTTTAGATATTTTTTTCCCCATTTCATGTCGCCCCTGAACCGGCATTACCAAATGAGGCCCTGCAAGGGATATTTTCTAACACAAATCGTATGGATTCATTTGGGACCGCTATTCGGAGGAAAGCCCATGTTTGGGTCACTGTCATCGGCTTGAAGCAGTGTTGACCCGATGCCCTGACCTGACGCGTCGACCCGTAATACAAAAGGTTTCTTGAGGTCAGGCAACCTCAAAATGGGGTATGCAGACAACTGTCCTTTCAAAGTGCTGTATGCGAGTTCGCACTTTTGATCCCAAATGACCTTATCAGGACGACCTTTCTTTGTGAGGTCAGTCAGAGGTGCCGTCAGCCCGTTGAAGTTCTGGATGTATTTCTGATAGTATGCACATAGTGATATGAAGGAACGTACGTCTTTCTTCGTTCGGGGTCTTTTTGCTGCCACTATTTTCTCCACGTTCTTCTGAACAGGCCAACAACAGCCGTGGGAAATAGTATGCCCCAGGAAGTCTAACTGTTCAAACCCGATGAGACATTTGCTAGGTCTGGCTGTGAGACCAGTTTCCTGTAGTCTCCTGAGGAGCATAGCAACCGTAGCAATATGTTCTTCGTAAGTTTCCGATGCAATTAATATGTCATCCATAAAATTATGGATATGGGGACTTTGCAAGGGTTCTAGAAGCTTCCTCATCATCCTGGTGAACACTCCTGGTGCGTTATGCAAACCGAATGGCATCACATTAAATGTGTAATGTCCTTCACTAGTGCTGAAAGCTAACAAGGGTTTAATTTCCTCCTTGACTGGTATTTGATAGTAACCTTTACTGAGGTCAATCTTGGAGAAAATCTTTGCCTTGCTAAGCTTGGTGAACAACTCAGAAACAGTTTGGAGAGGTTCGGGCTGGAATTCCGTAGCAGCGTTTAGCAGCCGGTAATCTATACACAGCCGAACTTCCTTATTGGGCTTCTGCAACAGCACTACACTGGAACTGTAAGGAGATGTAGACTCAATGATAATTCCTGCCTGACGCAGCTTGTCTATTTCTCCGCGAAGTGCATCAGCTTTAGCGTAAGGGATGGGGTAAACTCTGGTTCGAACAGCGGTCTCGTTTGTTAATTTCGTATCAAATTCGATGAGATTTGTTCGACCAAGTACATCCGTTAAGACTGAACTGTACTGTTTTAGTAGAGCCCTGGTTTCTGTTTGTTGTTCTAGTGAGAGATTGTCGCCGAAATTGACATCTTTAAAGGATTCTGTGGGTTGCAATGGATACTCCATGCAACCATCAACATCTTCCTCGTCTTCCGTTGCTATGGCGACAGCCAGGAGATGCTCGGAGGATGGCACCGGTCTCTCCAGATATTTCTTAAGTAGATTTACGTGGAAGACCTTCTCCTTTCCTTTGATGGAGATCTTGTAATTGGTACGTGAGATCTTTTTAAGGACGGTAAACGGCCCTTGCCATCCCATGCGAAGTTTATTGCTTCCGGTTGGAAGTAGCAACAAAACTTTCTCCCCTGGTTGTAGTTCTCTCTCTTTTTCAGCTGTGTTGTATCTTTTAGCATGTTTAGCGCGGGCTTTTTTAAGGTTGGTAGTAGCTAGATCCCAACCTAGCTTTAGCCTTTCCTTGAGCTCAGATACATACTTGCTTGCGGAGACGACTGTCTCGTCAGCCTTTTGGTCTGTCAGGGACCGAAGTAAGGCTTCTAGTGGCCCCTTTATAGGTCTGCCAAATAAAAGTGTAGCTGGCGCGAATCCCGTAGACGCTTGAGGAGCCTCTCGGTAGGCGAATAAGGCAGCCGATATATATAGGTCCCAGTCTTCCGGTTTCTCCTGACCCAGCTTACGTAACATAATGGTGAGGGTGCCGTTAAAACGTTCCACGAGCCCATTTCCGGCCGGATGGTAGGGACTGGTGTGGATATGTTTGGCCCTCAAGATCTTAAAGATCTCCTCCATTAACAGGCTACGGAATTGGGATCCATTGTCCGTCAAAACTTGTTGAGGGAATCCCAACCGTGTAAAGATTTGCACGAGGGCTTCTGCGACATGCTTGGAATTTATGCATGGTAGCGGTACAGCTTCGGTCCACATTGTGCAAGTGTCGACTTAGGTCAGGATGAACCTGTTCCTTCTTTTGGTCCTTTCCAGGGGTCCAATGATGTCGACAGCAACCCGTTCAAATGGAGTACCCACTATTGGCATTTGCCCCATAGGTACTGGGGGTGTCAAGTGCTTTGGTGCTACTCGTTGGCACTGGGCGCAGGATTTAACATACCTGGTAATATCAGAGTTCATTCCTGGCCACAAATAGTGGTTTTTTATTCGCTCAATAGTGGCGTTTTGTCCCATATGTCCGCTAAAGGGAAGAGAGTGCCCCATTTCTAAGATCTGACTTCTGTACTGCGTCGGTACTAAGAGCTGGTTATTCCCCGTGTTCGGGTTGCCCGTTCTACGATACAATACGCCATCCTTAGAAAAGATGTATCCGTTGTGTCTGGGGTCCTTAGCCATGGGCAGTCTTTTAAAGCAGGGCTCCAGAGTAGGGTCCTTTTGTTGCGCCTCATTCAGTTCATTCGGCAACAAATTTGGCGCAGGCTCCCTCTCTTTCTTGGCTTGCCCTCTTGTGGTTACGCTGCCACAATCGGCTCCTTTGGTCTCCCAATAAACACATATCTACATCCCAGGATAACTGGGTAGATCGGATCATCCATTATGGCCGCTTTAATAACACCTCTGACAAAATCAGAGTGTATTTCTACCAGTGCGATAGGAAGCGTCCTGGGTGCATCACTCCTGAAAACTCCACTAAGTTTGACGGTTTCCTCTGTCTCCTGACCTGGTTTGACTAGGTGTCTAGCAACAATACAACTAAAGCTTAGTCCAGTGTCAAAGAGACAAGTAGTTGAGGTACCATTCAAAATTACAGTTCCTCGAGTTGAGGGTCGGTCCCCCTCAGGTTTAGAATCATTGACATTGACTCTACATTTCGAGGCTGTATGCAAACATCTAACGCGGTTAGGCCCGGTCTGCTTGCGCTGATCAGACGTTCCTGTTGTAGGCGTCTTCCCTTTCCCTTGACCTTGGTGGCCGCGCTGCCACGTAGGCTGTGTGGGTTGATCAGAATTGTTATTTTCGGAATATCGGGTTTTGTAGAATTTCGATTTTTCCTGGGGAGGTCTCTGGTTATTACTTTCTCGTTGGGTAGAATGCTGACAGGAATTGGAAGAATAGGATGACTGTTCTAGATTTTGTTTTCGAGATCGCTCATCTGTGGGTTTACGTTTAGTGCTGGGAAGTTCGGCCATTGCATTGGTATAGCGTTCGGCCTTATTGAGGATGTCCTCAAGTCTGACTGCGCCCTGTTCCGCCAAAAATCTACGGGTTGCGTTTGACAAAGTTGACTTTATCTGCTCCACAAGAACAAGTTCAAGGAGTCCCTCATATGTAAGAGGTAGGTCCGATAATTCGATGCATTTTGTCAAATAGCCCGTGAGACGTGAAGAGAACTGTGGGAAAGTTTCCGTGCTCTCTTTCCGGCTGTTTCTGAACATTTGCAGAAATTTTCGGGCGGTCATCTCAAACCGTTCTAGTAAGGCCTTCTTTAGCATGTCATAATCATGTTGGTTGGTTCCCAGCTTCGAGTACACGTCATACGCATTACATTTGAGTGCAGTTGAGAGTTTAAGACTCCAGCGGGAAACTCTCTAACCCATACAGATTTGCAAGCCGTTCGAATTTTTCAAGGAAGGTGTCAATTTTTTCATTGGGGCTAGGAAACGCCTCTAAAGCAAAGGACATCGCTGTTAATTGGGCAGACTGAGTGCTGGAGAGATCCATTGACTGAGACTGGGGCGAAGACGGCTCTCCGTTATTCGAAGTAGAGGCGCCCCGACTCTCTAAAGCCTTAAGCCCAGTTCATGCTGTCTTTCCCTCTCTCTCTCTCTCTCTCTCTCTCTCTCTCTCTCTCTCTCTCTCTCTCTCTCTCCCTGCGAGCTTCCATCTCTGCCTCAATTTTCTTCTGCTCCAATTGACGATCGTCCGCTTCTTTCTTCCTAGCTTCTGCCCTTTGTTTCTCTTCCTTCCTCTCTGCTTCTGCTCTTTGTTGCTCCGCGTCATATATTTCAAGTTCTTGGTTGATAAACAGATTCGCAGCTTCTGTGTCTAGTCCTGCCTCTTTCGCTTCCAGCCTCAGGATGGATCTCATCTTTATCCTCTCTGCCATTGTCAAAGAATAAGATGTAGTATGACTAGATAATAGTACGAAAGAACAAGAAGGGGAAAGACTCAAAGCCGCTACGAGAAAAAAAAGCACAAAGTATAAAAAAAATTTACTTGTGTTACCTCCTGTGTTAACTTATCGCCGCTATTATTGTCACTAAGACTTTTAACGCAAGCAACTATGCCAATTAATTGGTAAGTTACACTAGAAAAAAATTTACTATTACTAACAGTAGAGAAAGATTTATATTAAAACCATTTAAAAGGGAAAAAAAATAAAAAAATTTTTTTTTTCGTAAATTTTAATTCTCTAACCACAAACTCCGTCCCTGAAGTCAATTATGAGATGAGACGTAGTTAACTTAATTTTTTAAAAATCAGAACAATCCGTCTTTAGCTTAGCTCAACTCAAACGCTTCAAAAACCTTTAGTGACTGTAAAACCAGTCACGCGATCCCAGCAAATCCTATAAAGAAAAAAAAAATTATTTTACTCCGCCAGAGGATAATTTAGCTACCCGAATTTATGATTATCTGTACTTTCTACTGCTGTGGAAAGAAAACAACCCGTAAGTATGCTGTGTGGACGACCCAAATACTAAAAGGCGTTGTCTAGGGGTGTAATTAATTATTTATTTATTTCCCTAAATCACAAAGACAGATCACTCACACTCTATCTAGTTAGACCCAGACTAGATCAGACTCAAAATATCTTTATCCCGGCGAGCCAGCCAAATATTGTCGTAAATTTATTTTGAGAGAAAGAGTCTTAGAAATAGTAGTCCGGTTTAGAGTGTAGAATGATGATGAAAGGCTCAGTGATAGGAAACGGTTAGCGAGTAAATATGATGTTTCACAGAGTGCTGTCATTGATTACGGAAACAACAATTAATATTCTGTTGTACCAACAAACGCCTTTTGGTGTAACGGAACAACGGATAATTTCTTGTTGCCCTAAGACGCCTCAAGGATTAATGGCCATGAACTGCTTTGTCGGTCCATGGCTAAGGACGGAAGAAATAAGAAACAGAGTGCTGGAGGAGAGTAAAGACAGACTTATTTACGACAAATCGTTTCTCTCATCTTCTCTTCCACTCTCCTGGTCAAACAATTATTTGCCAGTTTTTAAAGACACACAACTGCGCTCACACCGATTTGGTGCTTCAGACACACAGACGACGTGGATACAACTATCTTAAACAAATATGAGGGATTTGGGCCTTGGTAGTCCAACACAGTACTATATATGTTTATGCTGTTTATTAGCATTAAACTCAATCACAACATCCAACAGGTTACATAAAAATTATCATAAAAACCGAAAAATACAATTAACAAGGTGAGGATGGGGGTAAAGAAGATTGGTATCGACTAAGCCCTTCCCGCTTATTAGACAAAGGTAAACCCAGTCCCAATATAGATAGTTATCAGGAACATAGGTAATGTAACCTAACAGTGTAGTTAATTTCTCTGAAAGAGGTGTTACAATATTAGCTATGGTGGTAGACAAAAAAACTGTTATCCCAATTGTGTCTTCCTTTTACTAAGCAAAGAAAAAAAAAGGGGGGGGGGGACGAAACAGAGTTAACAAATTATCCCACTTAAAAGAACAATGCCGGGTATACAGAAAAACGTATTACCCGGTAGGCAAGTTAACAAATGGTTTTGCAAAAAATAAATCTCCTGTCATTCATACACGCTGTGAGGATCCACACTCATATACACCACACACTTACCGATTTCAGCATCATACAGTCCATAGAATTAGGTACACAATAATAAAACTCTTTGCAGGCGAAAACTGTCTAGTCCTTCTATGTCCCGCCCCAGATAATGCGAGGTTTCACTGAGAGCAAATATTCCCGCTTATCGCTGGACTTGAAGTTCTAAGAGTTCTTGTGTTTTATTATAAAGAAACGAGTCTATGTGATGGCACTGACGCAGTTCGACATAGGGGTGAAAAATGAGGTGCTGGTATAATCCTTCAGTGCATGATGATAGCCACTGACCGGTAAAGTTTTTAATCCAGTGAGGAAAAACTAGGCTCGGTCACAGTCAGGTAAATCGGTATTCTCTCACATTTAGGGCCGTACATAAATTATTGCTACTGGCACTGTTCATCTTCCAGTTTATCTCACAGATTGAAATTTAAATTTGATGATAATATTTTAAATGTTCTTGGGTAGGCTTTCTTTCATGTAAGTATGACCGCTAGGCCCCACCGGACCGCCACAAGATTAAATTTAAAAAAAATGTCTCATCAAACTGTCTGGAAGTTTAAGAACCGAGCATGGAAACTCTCTGTATGATTTATTAAGAATGCTGGGATCGCAAAGGTGATCATTCTGGAGAAAAAGATAGAAAACCCATGACAACCTAATCATACTTCAAAAATCAAATAATATTCTTAACGCGCGATAAATTTACCGTGAAGGCTATATTATATACACTCGCATATTTAATTATGTATTTAAGAAAACACGTCACGAGTCTAATGGTTAAAATACACATCAATATATATAGGACTTAACTAAATTTATTAATTATAAATTCCTTCGCGACTTTAAAAGTTACTTTAACATTTAAGCATCTATTATTTTTTTGGAAATGTTATAATAGATATATCATTAAATTTACCACTGGAACTTTGGGATGAGTTTAATTAAATAGATTTAATAAACACAAAATCCAGTGAAATAAAATGAAAGCACTAGAAAACTGATAACTTTAACAAATATATTATACCGTGCACAGAAAAATGAACACTCCAATGGTAGCCACCAATCCCAGATGGAAATCTAGCAAAACTTCTACGATAGCTAGTGAATCTAAAATCTCTGGCACCTGAATGATAGCATGGCTTTCTACGTGGTCTGTATATATTCAAAATGGAATTAAAGATGAGGGGGGGCATGAGAAAGTTGACACTTTTCTTGATCTCAGGAGACTTTCGGGGATCTGACCGACAGACTAAAGAGAGATGCCGTCCCCTGGTTTCGTTGCGTCCGATTCGTCTTCGATTGGTTCAGCGCTTAACATAGAGGTGCGACAATTCCGCCAGGAAAGCTTGCGTCTCGTTTGCGGGACCACTACTGCTTTGATCTCTCCCGCTCAACGTTCCTGAAACCACTTTCGTGTCTGTTTGATCCTGTTCCGCTCTCTCTGTTTGATGTTGGCAACGCCCCCACCGGCCGGCATTCTGGCCAAGTTAATGAAAATAACTGCATATGATTGCTCAAGAGATGTCCATGGGCGTGATTTAGCCTCTCCTTAAATCAATGCGATGACCAGAATGGACGGTAGATAAGCTGTCCACATAATAATCAGCAAGCGTGTTGCCAATCTGCGTGGAAAGGTTGCATAGCAATGAGGCCAGGTGAAAATAAATTCCCGTTTGACGAAAGGTTACCATATTCGGGGGCACTGATGTTATCCAAGGGGTCGCTACGAAGGTCGTACTATCTCATCCAACACTTCAGGGGTACCGATGTTATGAGAGGGTTCTTGCCATCATCCTAACAAATTCAGGACGGATGAGTTGTCTGTCACAATCGTCTCCTCTTTTGAGACATGAAAACATATTTTCATGTTTAATTTCTGACAATGAAGCTGCCCTGATCGGTAGCTTTAGGATGATTGGTATCTTCAACTTCCTCCTCTTCTTCCGTAGTCCAGTTTCTACTCAGGAAATCCGCCCCGACATTCTGTCTTCCCGGAATGTATTCCACTTTGAAAGAATAAACGCTTAAGAGAAGGGCCCACCGCATGATCCTTGCGTTAAATTCTTTATTGGCACCAAGAAATGCTAACGGAGCGTGGTCTGTTTGAACCGTAAAAGATGTACCATAGAGAAACTCATGATGGCGTCTTATACCGTCAATCAGAGCGAGGCATTCTCTGTCGACTACGCTGTAGTTCCGTTCAGCTTTATTTAATTTCCGACTGCCATAGGCAACTGGAATAAGCATGTTTGGGTCACTGTCATCGGCTTGAAGCAGTGTTGACCCGATGCCCTGACCTGACGCGTCAACCCGTAATACAAAAGGTTTCTTGAGGTCAGGCAACCTCAAAATGGGGTATGCAGACAACTGTCCTTTCAAAGTGCTGTATGCGAGTTCGCACTTTTGATCCCAAATGACCTTATCAGGACGACCTTTCTTTGTGAGGTCAGTCAGAGGTGCCGTCAGTCCGTTGAAGTTCTGGATGTATTTCTGATAGTATGCACATAGTGATATGAAGGAACGTACGTCTTTCTTCGTTCGGGGTCTTTTTGCTGCCACTATTTTCTCCACGTTCTTCTGAACAGGCCAACAACAGCCGTGGGAAATAGTATGCCCCAGGAAGTCTAACTGTTCAAACCCGATGAGACATTTGCTAGGTCTGGCTGTGAGACCAGTTTCCTGTAGTCTCCTGAGGAGCATAGCAACCGTAGCAATATGTTCTTCGTAAGTTTCCGATGCAATTAATATGTCATCCATAAAATTATGGATATGGGGACTTTGCAAGGGTTCTAGAAGCTTCCTCATCATCCTGGTGAACACTCCTGGTGCGTTATGCAAACCGAATGGCATCACATTAAATGTGTAATGTCCTTCACTAGTGCTGAAAGCTAACAAGGGTTTAATTTCCTCCTTGACTGGTATTTGATAGTAACCTTTACTGAGGTCAATCTTGGAGAAAATCTTTGTCTTGCTAAGCTTGGTGAACAACTCAGAAACAGTTTGGAGAGGTTCGGGCTGGAATTCCGTAGCAGCGTTTAGCAGCCGGTAATCTATACACAGCCGAACTTCCTTATTGGGCTTCTGCAACAGCACTACACTGGAACTGTAAGGAGATGTAGACTCAATGATAATTCCTGCCTGACGCAGCTTGTCTATTTCTCCGCGAAGTGCATCAGCTTTAGCGTAAGGGATGGGGTAAACTCTGGTTCGGACAGGGGTCTCGTTTGTTAATTTCGTATCAAATTCGATGAGATTTGTTCGACCAGGTACATCCGTTAAGACTGAACTGTACTGTTTTAGTCGCGCCCTGGTTTCTGTTTGTTGTTCTAGTGAGAGATTGTCTCCGAAATTGACATATTTAAAGGATTCTGTGGGTTGCAATGGATACTCCATGCAACCATCAACATCTTCCTCGTCTTCCGTTGCTATGGCGACAGCCAGGAGATGCTCGGAGGATGGCACCGGTCTCTCCAGATATTTCTTAAGTAGATTTACGTGGAAGACCTTCTCCTTTCCTTTGATGGAGATTTTGTAATTGGTACGTGAGATCTTTTTAAAGACGGTAAACGGCCCTTGCCATCCGATGCGAAGTTTATTGCTTCCGGTTGGAAGTAGCAACAAAACTTTCTCCCCTGGTTGTAGTTCTCTCTCTTTTTCAGCTGTGTTGTATCTTTTAGCATGTTTAGCGCGGGCTTTCTTAAGGTTGGTAGTAGCTAGATCCCAACCTAGCTTTAGCCTTTCCTTGAGCTCAGATACATACTTGCTTGCGGAGACGACTGTCTCGTCAGCCTTTTGATCTGTCAGGGACCGAAGTAAGGCTTCTAGTGGCCCCTTTATAGGTCTGCCAAATAAAAGTGTAGCAGGCGCGAATCCCGTAGACGCTTGAGGAACCTCTCGGTAGGCGAATAAGGCAGCCGATATATATAGGTCCCAGTCTTCCGGTTTCTCCTGACCCAGCTTACGTAACATAATGGTGAGGGTGCCGTTAAAACGTTCCACGAGCCCATTTCCGGCCGGATGGTAGGGACTGGTGTGGATATGTTTGGCCCTCAAGATCTTAAAGATCTCCTCCATTAACAGGCTACGGAATTGGGATCCATTGTCCGTCAAAACTTGGTGAGGGAATCCCAACCGTGTAAAGATTTGCACGAGGGCTTCTGCGACATGCTTGGAATTTATGCATGGTAGCGGTACAGCTTCGGTCCACATTGTGCAAGTGTCGACTTAGGTCAGGATGAACCTGTTCCTTCTTTTGGTCCTTTCCAGGGGTCCAATGATGTCGACAGCAACCCGTTCAAATGGAGTACCCACTATTGGCATTTGCCCCATAGGTACTGGGGGTGTCAAGTGCTTTGGTGCTACTCGTTGGCACTGGGCGCAGGATTTCACATACCTGGTAATATCAGAGTTCATTTCTGGCCACCAATAGTGGTTTTTTATTCGCTCAATAGTGGCGTTTTGTTCCATATGTCCGCTAAAGGGAAGAGAGTGCCCCATTTCTAAGATCTGACTTCTGTACTGCGTCGGTACTAAGAGCTGGTTATTCCCTGTGTTCGGGTTGCCCGTTCTACGATACAATACGCCATCCTTAGAAAAGATGTATCCGTTGTGTCTGGGGTCCTTAGCCATGGGCAGTCTTTTAAAGCAGGGCTCCAGAGTAGGGTCCTTTTGTTGCGCCTCATTCAGTTCATTCGGCAACAAATTTGGCGCAGGCTCCCTCTCTTTCTTGGCTTGCCCTCTTGTGGTTACGCTGCCACAATCGGCTCCTTTGGTCTCCCAATAAACACATATCTACATCCCAGGATAACTGGGTAGATCGGATCATCCATTATGGCCGCTTTAATAACACCTCTGACAAAATCAGAGTGTATTTCTACCAGTGCGATAGGAAGCGTCCTGGGTGCATCACTCCTGAAAACTCCACTAAGTTTGACGGTTTCCTCTGTCTCCTGACCTGGTTTGACTAGGTGTCTAGCAACAATACAACTAAAGCTTAGTCCAGTGTCAAAGAGACAAGTAGTTGAGGTACCATTCAAAATTACAGTTCCTCGAGTTGAGGGTCGGTCCCCCTCAGGTTTAGAATCACTGACATTGACTCTACATTTCGAGGCTGTATGCAAACATCTAACGCGGTTAGGCCCGGTCTGCTTGCGCTGATCAGACGTTCCTGTTGTAGATGTCTTCCCTTTCCCTTGACCTTGGTGGCCGCGCTGCCACGTAGGCTGTGTGGGTTGATCAGAATTGTTATTTTCGGAATATCGGGTTTTGTAGAATTTCGATTTTTCCTGGGGAGGTCTCTGGTTATTACTTTCTCGTTGGGTAGAATGCTGACAGGAATTGGAAGAATAGGATGACTGTTCTAGATTTTGTTTTCGAGATGGCTCATCTGTGGGTTTACGTTTAGTGCTGGGAAGTTCGGCCATTGCATTGGTATAGCGTTCGGCCTTATTGAGGATGTCCTCAAGTCTGACTGCGCCCTGTTCCGCCAAAAATCTACGGGTTGCGTTTGACAAAGTTGACTTTATCTGCTCCACAAGAACAAGTTCAAGGAGTCCCTCATATGTAAGAGGTAGGTCCGATAATTCGATGCATTTTGTCAAATAGCCCGTGAGACGTGAAGAGAACTGTGGGAAAGTTTCCGTGCTCTCTTTCCGGCTGTTTCTGAACATTTGCAGAAATTTTCGGGCGGTCATCTCAAACCGTTCTAGTAAGGCCTTCTTTAGCATGTCATAATCATGTTGGTTGGTTCCCAGCTTCGTGTACACGTCATACGCATTACATTTGAGTGCAGTTGAGAGTTTAAGACTCCAGCGGGAACTCTCTAACCCATACAGATTTGCAAGCCGTTCGAATTTTTCAAGGAAGGTGTCAATTTTTTCATTGGGGCTAGGAAACGCCTCTAAAGCAAAGGACATCGCTGTTAATTGGGCAGACTGAGTGCTGGAGAGATCCATTGACTGAGACTGGGGCGAAGACGGCTCTCCGTTATTCGAAGTAGAGGCGCCCCGACTATCTAAAGCCTTAAGCGCCAGTTCATGCTGTCTTTCCCTCTCTCTCTCTCTCTCTCTCTCTCTCTCTCTCTCCCTGCGAGCTTCCATCTCTGCCTCAATTTTCTTCTGCTCCAATTGACGATCGTCCGCTTCTTTCTTCCTAGCTTCTGCCCTTTGTTTCTCTTCCTTCCTCTCTGCTTCTGCTCTTTGTTGCTCCGCGTCATATATTTCCAGTTCTTGGTTGATAAACAGATTCGCAGCTTCTGTGCCTAGTCCTGCCTCTTTCGCTTCCAGCCTCAGGATGGATCTCATCTTTATCCTCTCTGCCATTGTCAAAGAATAAGATGTAGTATGACTAGATAATAGTACGAAAGAACAAGAAGGGGAAAGACTCAAAGCCGCTACGAGAAAAAAAAACACAAAGTATAAAAAAAATTTACTTGTGTTACCTCCTGTGTTAACTTATCGCCGCTATTATTGTCACTAAGACTTTTAACGCAAGCAACTATGCCAATTAATTGGTAAGTTACACTAGAAAAAAATCTACTATTACTAACAGTAGAGAAAGATTTATATTAAAACCATTTAAAAGGGAAAAAAATAAAAAATAAAATTTTTTTTCGTAAATTTTAATTCTCTAACAACAAACTCCGTCCCTGACGTCAATTATGAGATGAGACGTAGTTAACTTAATTTTTTTAAAATCAGAACAATTCGTCTTTAGCTTAGCTCAACTCAAACGCTTCAAAAACCTTTAGTGACTGTAAAACCAGTCACGCGATCCAGCAAATCCTATAAAGAAAAAAAAATATTTTACTCCGCCAGAGGATAATTTAGCTACCCGAATTTATGATTATCCGTACTTTCTACTGCTGTGGAAAGAAAACAACCTGTAAGTATGCTGTGTGGACGACCCAAATACTAAAAGGCGTTGTCTAGGGGTGTAATTAATTATTTATTTATTTCCCTAAATCACAAAGACAGATCACTCACACTCTATCTAGTTAGACCCAGACTAGATCAGACTCAAAATATCTTTATCCCGGCGAGCCAGCCAAATATTGTCGTCAATTTATTTTGAGAGAATGAGTCTTAGAAATAGTAGTCCGGTTCAGAGTGTAGAATGATGATGAAAGGCTCAGTGATAGGAAACGGTTAGCGAGTAAATATGATGCTCCACAGAGTGCTGGAGGAGAGTAAAGACAGACTTATTTACGACAAATCGTTTCTTTCAATCTTCTCTTCCACTCTCCTGGTCAAACAATTATTTGCCAGTTTTCCAGACACACATCTGCGCTCACACCGATTTGGTGCTTCAGACACACAGACGACGTGGATACAACTATCTTAAACAAATATGAGGGATTTGGGCCTTGGTAGTCCAACACAGTACTATATATGTTTATGCTGTTTATTAGCATTAAACTCAATCACAACATCCAACAAGTTACATAAAAATTATCATAAGTACCGAAAAATACAATTAACAAGGTGAGGATGGGGGTAAAGAAGATTGGTATCGACTAAGCCCTTCCCGCTTATTAGACAAAGGTAAACCCAGTCCCAAGATAGATAGTTATCAGGAACATAGGTAATGTTACCTAACAGTGAAGTTAATTTCTCTGAAAGAGGTGTTACAATATTAGCTATGGTGGTAGACAAAAATACTGTTATCCCAATTGTGTCTTCCTTTTACTAAGCAAAGAAAAAAAAGGGGGGGGGATGAAACAGAGTTAACAAATTATCCCACTTAAAAGAACAATGCCGGGTATACAGAAAAACGTATTACCCGTTAGGCAAGTTAACAAATGGTTTTGCAAAAAATAAATCTCCTGTCATTCATACACGCTGTGAGGATCCACACTCATATACACCACACACTTACCGATTTCAGCATCATACAGTCCATAGAATTAGGTACACAATAATAAAACTCTTTGCAGGTGAAAACTGTCTAGTCCTTCTATGTCCCGCCCCAGATAATGCGAGGTTTCACTGAGAGCAAATATTCCCGCTTATCGCCGGACTTGAAGTTCTAAGAGTTCTTGTGTTTTATTATAAAGAAACGAGTCTATGGGATGGCACTGACGCAGTTCGACATAGGGGTGAAAAATGAGGTGCTGGTATAATCCTTCAGTGCGTGATGATATCCACTGACCGGTAAAGTTTTTAATCCAGTGAGGAAAAACTAGGCTCGGTCACAGTCAGGTAAATCGGTATTCTCTCACATTTAGGGCCGTACATAAATTATTGCTACTGGCACTGTTCATCTTCCAGTTTATCTCACAGATTGAAATTTAAATTTGATGATAATATTTTAAATGTTCTTGGGTAGGCTTTCTTTCATGTAAGTATGACCGCTAGGCCCCACCGGACCGCCACAAGATTAAATTTAAAAAAATGTCTCATCAAACTGTCTGGAAGTTTAAGAACCGAGCATGGAAACTCTCTGTATGATTTATTAAGAATGCTGGGATCGCAAAGGTGATCATTCTGGAGAAAAAATAGAAAACCCATGACAACCTAATCATACTTCAAAAATCAAATAATATTCTTAACGCGCGATAAATTTACCGTTAAGGCTATATTATATACGCTCGCATATTTAATTATGTATTTAAGAAAACACGTCACGAGTCCAATGGTTAAAATACACATCAATATATATAGGACTTAACTAAATTTATTAATTATAAATTCTTTCGCGACTTTAAAAGTTACTTTAACATTTAAGCATCTATTATTTTTTCTGGAAATGTTATAATAGATATATCATTAAATTTACCACTGGAACTTTGGGATGAGTTTAATTAAATAGATTTAATAAACACAAAATCCAGTGAAATAAAATGAAAGCACTAGACCACTGATCACTTTAACAAATATATTATACCGTGCACAGAAAAATGAACACTCCAATGGTAGCCACCAATCCCAGATGGAAATCTAGCAAAATTTCTACGATAGCTAGTGAATCTAAAATCTCTGGCACCTGAATGATAGCATGGCTTTCTACGTGGTCTGTATATATTCAAAATGGAATTAAAGATGAGGGGGGCATGAGAAAGTTGACACTTTTCTTGATCTCAGGAGACTTTCGGGGATCTGACCGACAGACTAAAGAGAGATGCCGTCCCCTGGTTTCGTTGCGTCCGATTCGTCTTCGATCGGTTCAGCGCTTAACATAGAGGTGCGACAATTCCGCCAGGAAAGCTTGCGTCTCGTTTGCGGGACCACTACTGCTTTGATCTCTCCCGCTCAACGTTCCTGAAACCACTTCCGTGTCTGTTTGATCCTGTTCCGCTCTCTCTGTTTGATGTTGGCAACGTTCCCACCGGCCGGCATTCTGGCCAAGTTAATGAAAATAACTGCATATGATTGCTCAAGAGATGTCCATGGGCGTGATTTAGCCTCTCCTTAAATCAATGCGATGACCAGAATGGACGGTAGATAAGCTGTCCACATAATAATCAGCAAGCGTGTTGCCAATCTGCGTGGAAAGGCTGCATAGCAATGAGTCCAGGTGAAAATAAATTCCCGTTTGACGAAAGGTTACCATATTCGGGGGCACTGATGTTATCCAAGGGGTCGCTACGAAAGTCGTACTATCTCATCCAACACTTCAGGGGTACCGATGTTATGAGAGGGTTCTTGCCATCATCCTTACAAATTCAGGACGGATGAGTTGTCTGTCACATGTCTCTCTTGCACACATTTTTGAATCTCAGCTGCGGTCGCGCAACTGTTCTTTCTTATAAATGGTGTTATGATTAAAATTCATAACGAGTGTGTCGATATCATTAGGTAGCTCGACAGGGCTCCTTGTTTGTTTATTTTATACGGAGTCATTTATTAATACAGGAGGTGACGTCATGCCTCTAGAGTGTATTTGGCAGATGGGAAACTAAGAATTCAGAAGGCAGAGATCGTCTGCAAATGTATTCTACCATTGTGTGTCATGGCGAGTGGACGCATGTGTTTGAGCTCCTGAAGATATCATTATTGTACATCCCTGTGTTTTTCCATCACTAGTACATCAAGATCTTCTGTGAGGTTTATCTAGTAGCTTCATTTTAAGGGAGTATGGATTCTCAATGTCGAGTGTGGAAATATGAGTAATAAATTATGGAAGATGAAAGGACAGCGTTTAAGACATGAACGGACTGCCCAAAGTTCTATCGACGACTGCATATAATATGCCCTTTATATATTGAACTAAATTGTATTTCAAGTTGGAGCATCGTGACGTTTAAATAAATATGTATACTGTCCACTGCGTCCATTGTGGCTCAGAGAAGGGTGATTGATGTTGGCTGGTTTCGGTGTCTAGCTGTTTGCTACCCTAGAAGTCGGCTTGGCCTACAGGAACCATCCTGTCATATTCTTCTTCTTCCTCGTTCGTCCTGAAAAGGACGTTGGTTGCGTTGTGTCTGTTTACGCCGGAGCTGCGATATCTGCGCCTTTCGGCTGACACATCCGACTTCAGCACGGCATTTTTTGGGACCGTATTTGCCTTCCCTCTTCGATCCCTACTCTCTCAGCCAGACTGCAGTGATGCAGCCTGTTTCCAGGACCACCACGTGGAGGTGGAGTAGGGTCTTGGTCAGCTCTGGTTCGCTGACCCTGACGCAAGCAGTCAAGCTATGGGTCGCTGACTGCATTCTCTATTGCTGCATCTTTGGGTCCCATCCTGTCATATAAAATTAACATTGTAAAGAAAAAAAGACACGT
The DNA here is from genome assembly GCA_024509875.1 of Oreohelix idahoensis. NCBI lineage: Eukaryota > Metazoa > Mollusca > Gastropoda > Stylommatophora > Oreohelicidae > Oreohelix > Oreohelix idahoensis. Next base: position 731,240 of record JAMPIV010004905.1, read on the forward strand.
AACAGCTATAGATGGGAGCCTAAAGCTGGGATTCTGAACAAAATATCTTCCAGTAATGTTTCAAAAATGTTTCAAGTCAGTGGACTACATTTTCTGCATGCACAGAAAATGTTTCAAGATAGTGGTGTTATTCGACTACAAGCTGGAATTCTAAACCTAACACTGGTCAATACACTGTATTTGAATCGTCGTTTCCGGAGGGAGAGGCTGATGCCAGGAGGATTTTTTGTTTGCATGAAAAAGCAAATAAGTAAATTTATTGATTCATGCAGTGTGGGGCTTGAAGAATCTCTTTTGACAGACTTCTTTCTTTTATATGTTATATGTATTTCTGTATCTACTTGTTTTTGTGATAGGCGGGTTGGTTGGTGGGACCTATGAATTCATTATACCTCATTCACGGTCGTTAATTCTTAGGCATTCTTTAGTTTTTGCACCTGATTTTTTCAACTTAAGGGGCCGGCGAACATAGCTGTGTGTTACTGCCTTGAGTGAATTAACCAGATTCATTATTTGTCTAGTTGTGAAGGTTTTGTAATTTTGTAATTTTGTATTTGTTGTCAAGTTCATTGCATTTTATTTAGTTTTTTCTCCATTATTGTTTGTAAATTTGTTCATCTAATCTTGCTATAATTCAGTTATTAGATGTAATATATGTTGTGAGATTGTGCTGGTATTGTCATAAGTGTGGTTGAGCTAATTTTTTTTTCATTTTTCTACAGTTCATAAATTTCTGCCTTGGTTAATCATTGGTATTTTCTTCGGTTGGCTCTTTCAACTGTTATTCTGTAATCTTGTTGGTATTTATATTTTTTGTGTGCTCCTACTATAACATCTATAATTTGATGCAGTTGATTGATCTTGAGTCGTGAAATAATTATATATATGTCGTCATGTTAGCAAGCCTCCGTATCGTGGCTCGACTACAGTCTCGAAAACGGCCCCGCTCTCGCAATGAGTCGTGGGCCGGCAGTCAGTAAGCTGGTGTCGCTTTCGGCCCGTCCTGTCCGACTAGGGGAACGTCTTGTCGGCAGGCGGCCAGTGGTTCTCGCAAGAATAAAATCGCCGGGGCCGCCGGGATCCGTTCTGCACAGAGCGCTGTCTCCCTCTCCGCGCGAGCGTCGAAATGGTCTGTTCAGACAGTTATCTGGTCTATCCTGCCAGTAGTCATAAGCTTGTCTCAAAGATTAAGCCATGCATGTCTAAGTTCACACTGTCTCACGGTGAAACCGCGAATGGCTCATTAAATCAATCCAGGTTCCTTAGATGACACGATCCTACTTGGATAACTGTGGCAATTCTAGAGCTAATACATGCTTACCTCCCTTTATGTAGTCACAAGTGACTGAAAGGGAAGATGGATTGAGGGCAAGTTCCGTATCCTATTAGTGACAGGCGGTTGCTACTGGTGTCAGACTGTATCGGCTACACCGTTCCTCTGACGTCCAGGCCGGGTCTTGCTGCATGGGCAACAGCTCGATCTACACTTGCCCAACCTCGTGCCACTGAAAGTTATTTCGGGAGGTACGCTCCTATGGTCAGAAATGACTGGCAAGGAAGATAACATAACACACTCATATATATATATATATATATATATATATATATATATATATATATATATATATATATATATATATATATATATGGGAGCCGCGCTGGTGTAATGGCTTCGGCGTTGTACTGGCGACCAGGTGTTCATGGTTCAAACCCGGGCGTCGGCGTTTGAGAAATGTTTACGGCCGGAAATTTGACTGAATAGCCTGAACGGCTCCTGTGATAAACCCTCTGTGGATGGGAAGGAGCGAAGCTCCTGACCGGGTTGGAAGGAAAGTCCTCAGGTTCCCCAGCCTCGCAATGACATGTCATTGGGCCGAAGGGCTGAAAGCCCAAGTGCTGCTGGTTAAGGGAAAAAAAATATATATATATATATATATATATATATATATATATATGTATATATATATGTATATATATGTATATATATATGTATATATATGTATATATATATGTATATATATGTATATATATGTATATATATGTATATATATGTATATATATGTATATATATGTATATATATGTATATATGTATATATATGTATATATGTATATATGTGTATATATGTATATATGTATATATATATGTATATATGTATATATGTATATATATATATATACATATATACATATATATATATATATATATATATATATATATACATATATATATATATATATATATATATATATATATATATATATATATATATATATATGCATTTATAAATATACGAGGGACGGTCAAAAAGTAATGCCTCGTAATTTTTAATTTCATTCAATAGGCAAGAAAACAGATAAAATTCACATTGAAATGTAGCTCCAAGTCTGAACTTTAAAAATTTATTTCTCAATGTAGTCTCCGTTATTTGTTACAGTTTTTGTCCATCTTCTCACAAGGGCATGTATCCCCACACGGTAAAAATATGTGTCCTTTTTCCTAAACCACTGGCATACGGCGCGTTTAAGGGTCTCGGTGTCCTCAAAGTGATGTCCGCGAAAATCCTCCTTTCAGTGGTCCAAACAGATGGAAGTCAGAAGGTGCAAGATCGGGACTGTAAAGAGGATGTGGTAATAATGTCCAGCCAAATTCTGCAATCGCATCAATGGTGCGTTTAGCGGTGTGTGGCATGGCATTATCGTGCAACAGTAGTGCAGGTTTCTGATCTTTTAATGGGTAAAGTCGCCGAAGATGACCTCTAAGCTTCTTCAAAGTTTCAATGTAACGGTCTGCATTCACCGTGTTTCCCTGATCCAAGAAGTCGAGAAGAATCACACCCTTCTCATCCCAAAACACGGAGGCCATAACTTTCCCTACAGATGGTGAACTTTTGAACTTCTTTCATGTCGGCGATGTTGTGTGATGCCATTCCATTGACTGCCTCTTGGATTCTGGTTCAAAAAAATGAACCCAAGTCTCATCACCTGTCACAATATTCGATAAAAACTCTTCTCCTTCAGTTTCGTAACGGTGCAGGAGGTTAATGGCTATGGTTTTCCTTGTTTCTTTATGTCTGTCTGTCAACATTCTGGGTACCCACCGTGCACAAACTTTTAAATAACCCAGGTCTTCAATGATGTTCTGGACACTGCCTTTACTAATGGACAACATGGAAGAAAGTTCATCCAGTGTTACCCGACGGTCACTACGAATGGTGCCATCAACTCGATGAATGTTGTGTGGAGTTACTCCGGTAGACGGACGGCCAGTCCGCTTTGCATCAGCCATTGAGGATTGACCTACTTCAGCTTCGTCACAACGATGTACCCAACGTCGGATAGTGCTAACATCCACTGTTGAATCTCCATAAACATTCTTCAAACGTCCGTGGATGCGAATTGGGGTCTCGCCTTCAGCATTGAGGAATTCTATGACATAACGTTGTTTTAACCGAACGTCTTTGGCAGCCATTTTTAAACTGTTACAGTGGTGCCACCTGTTACTGAAACAGGTTGGTAATGCTATACAGTGCATACAGACGAGTGTGAGAAATCCTGCTAAATTTACAAATTGAACACCGATGCAGTATTTACATACATAAAAAATAGGAGGCATTACTTTTTGACCTTACCTCGTATATTTTTTATTTGAATTATTATTGGACAATTTGGAGTCACAATAATAGTGAATTATGGCTACCTTGGATTATTTTGCCAAGCTTGGAAAGGAATTTGGTATGGAGGGAGAGGCTTTAAAAACATATGCATCCACTGAACATGCAAAAGAATTAAAGAGGTTAGAAGACATAGCAAGAGATCAAAGAATCTTGGCTAGGGAGAAGAGAGATGAAGAATTGGATGAGAACAAGAGAGTGGAAGAATTAGCTGTGAAGAAGAGAAAGAAAGAATTAACTGAGAAGAGAAGACAGGAAGAATTGGCACTTAAGGAAAAAAATTGGCCTATGCTCAGGCAGAAATAAGAGCACAACAAGCTCAAGCAGAAATGAAGGCACAACAAGAACTTGAGGAAAAGAAATTAGCCTATGCTCAAAGAATGGCAGAACTTGAGTTGAAAACTTAAGATTTCAACATCAACAGGCTAATCCAGCAGGTGTTGAGGCTGGAAAAAAAGACCATGCCTCTAATTTTAAATTAAATTTGCCCAAATTTAGTCCTAATATAGATGACATTTCATGCTTCTTGAATAGATATGAGACATGTTGCCAAGAGTTTAAGATTGATAGAGCTACATGGTCCAGCAGGTTAATGAGTTTATTAGTGGGTGAGGCTCTTACTGCAGTCTCCACCATGGATGATCATACTAGAAATGATTACGATGCTATGAAGGCTTTGTTGCTAAAACAAAGTATCACCTAGAGGAAAATGGTTACAGATTGAAACTGATATCATTGTTGCCCGATTCAGCTAAAGATTTTGCTGAATTTATTTCATCAATTAAGCTTTGCTTTTCTAGATGGGTTGATTTGAGAAAAATTGATAAAACGTTTGATGGGCTGGCTGATTAAATTTTAAGAGACAAGGTGTTGTCTTCGGTCAGTGGTGACTTTTTGTCCTTCTTTCAGGACAGAAAACCTGAAACCTTAGCTGCTGTAGAAAATCTTGGACGGCAATACCAAATTGCACATCCTGGTAGAAATCTTAGCAGGGATAACATAAATGATTCATTGCCAGTGGCATCTGCTAGAACTATGATGTCCAATCCATCCAGACAAAGATCATATAGCATGGACAGAAATTTTCGATTAAATCGAGATAATAATAATGGATCTTTCAGAGGGGGGTATAATTTTAATAATAGGTCACAACAACCTCAAATAAATTTTTATTCATATGATGATGGATATATACCTCAACAATCATCTTTCAGACCTAACAGAGGTGGATATAATTTCCAGTCAGGCAGAGGCCAAATGTCATTCTATAGGAACAATGACAATAATTACAACGACAGAAATTCTCAACAGAACAATAACTTTCGACGTTCTAGGAATCCAGAACGTTCCAATGCAGTTGTGAATCAAAGTGACAATAATACAGTCCAAAATACCAATGTTGTTTCTCATGCAAATGCATGTAGTGTGGACTTATCCAATAGTACTAATTGTTCTTAATGTAATTCTTTATTTCAGCCAGAGGGAGTTCCTAGGCTCCTGTGTGGACACCTTTTACCAGTGAGGTCTTCTTATAATGGGACAGGATCAGTGGTACTCGATAAGGGTTTTGTGAACAACCAACTTGTTTCAGTGCTCAGGGACACTGGATCCGCCACTGTGGGGGTTCGAAATTCATTGGTGGACCCTGCTGATTACACAGGCGATGAAGTCCAGTGCATTACATTCGGGGGCACAGTTGAAAGTATCCAACTGCAGTAGTATTTTTAGATACCCCTTATTTTACAGGCAGCACTCTAGTATGTCTGTTGTCAAACCAGTCGCTGTGATAATTTTAGGGAATATTCCTGGGCTTCATGAATGCACTAATGATGATATTTTGAGGTAAGAACTACGACATGTATGTACTGCCTGGGGTGATACTACCAGAGCACAGGCTCTTAGTCAAATTTCTTCCTCCCATCATGGAGGAGTCCCTTGATGATTTCAAAACTATTGAGAAATCATCAGATGTCTATTTTGACTCGAGTGCATCACTGGTTGCTGCTGATATGGGATCAACCACATCCATCATGAATGACGTAATACCTAGCATTGTTGATGATGATGTTGCTAATGTAGGACCAACCACATCCATCATTGATGATGTGATACCTGGCATTTTTGATGTCGAGGTTAATCCGATGTTAAGTTTAGTTTGGCTGCATACTCTTCAGTCAAAACTGTATATTTGGTTGTTTGTTTTCCTTTTTTCCATTGTTTTTTTACTATATGATTCTTCCTTTTCATGTAGGAACTTCATGGATATTAATATTGCTTCAGCTTTTTTTTTCTTTCAGATGCTGATATGCCATGATTTCATGTGGTATGTGCTAGTCACTACATTGGGTAGTGTAGCGGTTTTAACAATATTATTTCTTTCTTCAGGTGCTACAGGTCGTGTTACACCATTTCAAGAACATAATAACTTCATACTTGTTCCTATGCAGGGACGTGAATGTTTTCTTTCCACTAATCATGTACAGGAGGTCTGGTTTCCCATTGGTATTTATGATGAGGCTAATAATTTTATACATTTTAAAGGTCATTGTTATGTGGAATGTAAACATCTTGAGACTATACTTTGACTAATTTAATGCTATTTTCTATGCTGAACATCTGACTTTGTTCGATTCTCTCTTGGATAGACTATCTACAGCTATGTTTTCAGTAAGTTTGATTTGTCTACAGGTAATTGGCAAGTCCTCTTGTCGGACATAGCAAAACCGTATACAGAAATTTCTTTTCTTGGTCATAAAGTAGGAGGCGATTATCTTAAGCCTGACGATTCCACTATCTCTAGGATCTTGAATTTAGAAATTCCTAAGACAAAAAAACTGGTTCGCTGTCTTTTAGGTCTTGTCGGATTCTATAGGAAATTCTTGCATAATTTTTCAGAAATTACTTCAGTTCTGTCATCGTTATTAAGAAAGAACTCCCCAAATAAGATTGTTTGATCCCATTCTTGCGATGTTTCTTTAAATTTATTAAAAACTAACTTTTCAAAAACACCAATTTTAAGATTGCCTAATGCTCGATTTCCTTTTATCCTTAGAGTCGACGCCTCTGGATCGGGAATCGGTGGTACACTTATGCAAGAATTCGATGATTGTCTACATCCCATTCTGTATGTCAGTCGAAAATTAATACCCACCGTACAAAAATATCCTATTGTGGAGCGTGAACTTCTTGCTGATGTATATTGTTTTTTTTAAACTTCATAGATACCTCATTGGAGCAAAGTTTGTCTCGGAGACAGATCAGTGGTCTTTGTCCTATCTTAAAACGGCAAAGTTTCGTAATGAGAGGGCTGCCAGTGCATCACTTGAGCTCAAACCCTACAACTATGTCATTCGTGCAATCAAGGGCAGTCACAACGTGGTCGCGGATGTGTTGTCCCGTTGTGTAAAAGACTCACTATCACCTGACAACTTGGCAAATACAGGTGGCATGTGGGGTTACAGCTAACCTATTAACTGACTTCGTCACGTGTTGACCGGTGGAACATTGACTTTTAGGAAATGTTTTGGCTGACAGTGCTGATGATGACAGGAATTTCCAGATTTATTGCTACTGTCCAAGGATAGAATGTACAATGACTCGGTGAGGAATGCCAACGCTGAGAACTAACTTGAATTTTCTCATCTGAAATTGAAGGAAATCTCTCAATTTCAAACGCATGAGTCATACGGAATAATGCATGAGGAAAAGTTTTCAAAATATGAACTTTGAATGTATTGGCTGGCATTTGAAACGTCAATAAACAACCGCGCTGATTGGGGGTTTCTCAGAAAACGCCAGGTGGAAGCGTGGGCAGAGAACCTACGATACAACGTAGAAAAAGTTTGACATACGGCACTGCATTCCTGAAATCGTCACAGGTAGACAGCCCGGACCTTGCCACAGAAAAGAATAGAGTTGGATTCTGAATTCATAGGACCGGACAAAAAGTATTAAGAGCATCTCTGTACATCAGTAGAAAACTCGCCAAAATTAATACGGAACCTGGAATTCTACAGGACCACTCACACGTCACAGAAGTATAGTGAAATAGAAACCCCAGACGTGTGTTCGATGCACCTGTGTTAAGTTGCCAAGACTATTCTACTGGGCAAGACGTCTAAGATGTGCTTAGTTACTAAGGTGAGATGTACATATTTTTATACTTTGAATTTTACTGGTTTATACTAGCTAAGAGTGTTAAAGAACCATACGAGGCTGGCAACCTCAGAATGTGAAAAGGATACTGTTACGTCCGTTTTCGCATAAGTGTTAAGGGTGCGAGACTTAACAGTTTACCAGATGCCAAAGTCTAACTTTGTTAGATGTACTATAGGTACGCATCTATGTAAGTAATAATAGTTTAAATTAATTCTGCACTAAAGAGCACAAATTGGTGCGATGTATTTTGATAGTTGCCAAAGAGGGCTTACGCGTCAGAGAGAGACAAAATGCCGGCTTAAGAAGGCAGACGTTGGTCTGGTCTAAGAGTCCCATATTACGGGAAGAGTCTACGAATATATATTTTGCTACTTTCCAGGAGGAAGTGTCAGCTTCAGCCAATTCTGGCTCGTTTGTATATGTATCTTAAATTTATACCCGCTTTATAAATACCCAGCAAGATCTAGTCAGGGCTTCGGCGTGGTCCTTGATGGCCCGTCGCTAGTGTGTACGGATCCTCTGATGGAAAATATATTTGAATTTAAATGCACTGAAGTTTTCCCAGTGAATATGTCCGGCGTCTCAGATATTGAATAAGGAGGGAATCTTTAAGCCACGAGATTATTTATGAGGTTCATCAAATGAATATGGAATGTGGATATTATCTTCATGATATACATGCTTGATTTATATGCAACCGTCAATGCAAGAGTATGTCAACTCTGGATTTGTCATCGTCTTCGTTCGTTCATCAAAATTAAAGATGTTTGTTGGAAAAATAACTTACCAGCCAATGGGTCAAGTATATTATATTACCAAGTTGGTCAAAGACCCTATTTTTTGCTGTTGGACATAAATTAACCTTGATTTGAGTGTTCGAACTCATCACACGACATTCGCGTCTTAACACTGTAGTCGGCTACCTGTAAGCCCGACATATACTGACAACGTTTTAAGTCAGTGAACATTATTAACCCTAATCAAAACCAACGTATCAATCATTGCTACGACGTGTTTATTATCCAGGGCGATAAAACCGTTGTAACAGATACATTCATGAACCACCACAGCAAGCGCCTCATGCAAGTTCTCGAGGAAGAACCAAAAGCAGAGGTAATCCCAGACTCAAAGTGGAGAAAGAAAGTGGATGATGATGACATCATATGTGTATTATCATTTGTAATGAGTTGTATGTATGCTTAAAGTTGTTCCTTCAGGCACAAGCCACTTGCCGCTGTCAGGTTGAAATTTTTTCATTACATTAACTAAAAGAATTGTGATTTTTCTTCACATCCCCTGAGTTATATGATATACACTCATGAAGACTACAAAATCTGATAAAAGACTCCGTGATGGGCAGCCGGGAAAGGCACCTGATCTAAATCAGGAAAACAAATACTTAGCAGCGGAATGTTTTCTTATATTCCCTCCAAAGTTGGTGGTACGGATTGATGAGACCATTTGAGGTTCTACTCACGTTACCAGCTGTACTAGTCTGTGGCTCAAAGCTTGAGATAGACACGCGAAATCTACATCCAACTGCTGGTGAAGATCCCTGCCTTGACCAGAAGTGGTTAGCTCTATAATACTTTGGAGACGTGCCCTTGAGAGACGAAGTGACGGATCAGCAGCACCGACATTTCAGCAATTTGGAAGCTAAATTATACGTTTATCAGGCCAAATCAAAAGACTATATTTTCATCTCCCAACTCAAGATCTGCGATGAACCATAATTTCTCATAATTACCATTTCATATTTATTTACAATAGTGTAACGAGATGGTATATAGTGGTTGTTGTCTTGTAGGCAGTCGATGATAGTTCGATAAAGAATAATGAACTACACGATATACCCCAGTCTCAGAAATGAGTACTGGTGAATAATAGCACAAAGGATAGTCAGACAGTAAAGACCCCTGGTCCGGTGGTAATAAGAAGATCAAGAGCCTAGAGTGTCTTCTCGTAATAACTATCTTATGCTTTAAATAACAATGAAATTCAAATTGAACTCAATGGTAACTTTAAGAAGTTAACAAAATCCAAGTTACAATTAAAATCAATTTATTTATGATTCTCTTTTCTTCTGTTCTCGAAATTGATAGAGATGCTATATGAATATGAATTTTCTATTTACACCATATCCACATAAATCACAGTGATCTTATAGTGTTTACTTTAACTGAATTACAGTGTTTCTGCTTTTCTGACAAAACGTTAACTAGTCTTTTTCTTCATATGACGTGACTCTTCACACATAAATTGATCGAATGTTCTTCTATTTCTGCACTTAACTGAGTGCTCCTTAAATAATGGTTGACAATGTTGGTGGGCTCCAAGCGACTATATAGACTCGGCTGATCTTCCCATGTATTAGGAATACCAGCACACTCAGGTAGACCAGCTTTAGTGCTCCGTGTCGCTATGCAGGTTAACACTTGGGTTCTCACTTCTGGCTTACGTTCTATATGCATGACCGAAACCTGAAACAAAATAAAGCCTGTGGCTAGCCTCTTTCCAAGAGTTCCCCTATACTAAGGCATGGCTGTTCAGTGTCATCAGTAATGCATGTGTATGAATGCGCACATGTGTTTCTGGTTACATTGTTAGTTGTACAGATATCTACTTGCAAACAAAAAATTCAAATGATGTGATTATAATGTACATTATATTACATCATTCATTTACATCACATTATGTTACATAGTCCTTTCTTCCATCTGCTATCTTTCCATCCAAGCAGAATTGTCACGAAGTATATTCGCCTTCTTTTCTCTCTGTCAATCTTTTCTCATACCAAAACATTCCTTCTCTTAAATTCTCTAGAATATCTACCACTCGTCAAAACACACCAGGAGATCTCCCGTTTTCTTCTGAAATCCCTTTTTCTTAAATCGAGGTTACCAGCAAACCGCTGTGAAATTTTAAACCGCGCCCTGAATAATTACAGTTTAGCCAATGGACAGCAGCGCTGTATATTGTCTTTTGACCTTTGACCTCAGCAACCACCATGGAGTATCCCTGGTATCAATGCCACGTACTGGCCAGTTTGTGTGTGTGTTTGGAGGGGGTGGATGGAACGTAATGTCAAAAATAGGTCAGGCGCCCCACCCCTCACGTAGGCAAATTAACGCCACCAAACAGAAACCTGGAGGAATTTTGGCGCGATTCTCAAAGTGCAGGCATATTCTGGTAAGCAGGATTCTGGGCATTCTCTCGCTAGCCGGCAGACTGACCGGTACAAAATGGTTGCTCCCAAGAAATACAGAGGGGCCCGATCATTCTAAACAGCAATGGATCTTGGCTGAGCGAGTAAGTGATCTATATTGTTATATGTATAACATGAATTAATCATATGTTTATCTGCAACATATAATGTCAGTATCTTTTGTTTTTTCACTGCGACAGAAATTAATATCTTTGATTTTGTACAGGAGACAACGACATTATGTATACTGAAAGTTTCATGTATGAACTACCCTTGTCCTGTTTTATACGAAATGATTTCTACTAATTCTACTGTATGATTTCAGCCATGATTATTCTTGTCATATTTTAATCCTGAACTGATTTCTGCAAATATCCTTATTATATTTTAATGTGTTACTGTGCATGTATCCTATGTTATGATGGTATTATCAAGGTATATGAATGCCTATCACATAAACACAGAAGTATGTAATGATGGGCAACAGCACTGTAGCCAATTTTATAAATGAATATGTTGACTGACTTGTAATTCAGTGGTTCTCAAACATTAGCAGCAATGACACCCGAAAATGTTACAGAAGAATAGAAAACTATTACCCAGTGGTTCTCAAACCATTGTTGACAGTGACCCCAAATTGATTTTATTGCTTTATGAGCACAAGATAGACCAGTGGTTCTCAAACTTTTGATGACCACTGCCCCAAACTTCACAATTGGTGAAGCTAACAGCCCATATGTTGAAAATCACTGCGGTAAACAAGCTGGAAGCTGGATATGGGTTGAGATCCACCTGTATGCTTATAATGTCAGTTATGCTATAATAGATAATAGAGAGCACTTTGTTAGTGATGTTAACTATGAATGTTCGTTAGATTTCTGATGGACGATTAGCGCCCAGCAGATATGGGAAATGACTTCTCTGGCATGATTACTAATAGAGCTTCAATTGTTTGTCAATCCAGTCCAGCCAGGTGATCCTACCACGTTGTCATACCGAGAGACCTAACCATAAGCAGTGTTCTCAAGGGCAGACTTAATCCATCCCAGCTGGTGATGCGCCCTGAGTCAAGACGGAGAAAGCAACTTGCCATCCTCTGAAACCCTAAAAAGAACTTGCTGGACCTGGAGTGCCGAGACATATTGAACCCCTGGCAACAAGACTACATAAATTCAGCATCTGAGATGAGTATCTGAACATGCCAGCTGAACCACTACAGAATAGTCATATTGTCCTATGATGACAAAATAATTCTGACATGGTTCAGAACCATTCATAGATTAGGGAACATATCTTATAGTTGTACATTTGAATATAATGTGAGATTCTATATTCATTTTTGAAAACTTTACATAACAGAGTCTGTTGTTATTTTCTTTGTAATATTTAAATGGGTTTTATAGTTTTAGTAACATAAATCTACACCCTGGGGGCAGAGCCAAATTAATAAACACTATTGGGTCAGGATATTTTTTAATGTGGCTGGGCACCAAATCTCTTATCCAACTATATGTACTATACATAGTCCTTTGTAGGATTTCGGATAAAGAATTTATCGCCTAGAGAATATCCTGTTAGTTTCACCAGAATTCTCTTTTCTAAGAAAGTTTTCTAGTGGACTAATTCCCGAGGAGAGACGGTGCATCAACCTGCAGTCTGGAAGATTTACCTCTAGTGATTATCTTTAATTCTTTCATTCCATCAAGTCTGTCATACTTACACTTTCTCCCTCTAAACAAAAAACATTTCGCTACACTGGGACGCTCGTGTCCGGGATCTACTTTTTTCATATTTAGACACTTGTCTGAGATATGAAAACTCTTATCTTTCCTAGACCACTACTGCTGTAGATACTTGTCACTTATTGGTGTCCAAGGCTAGGATTAGATTAAAGAGGGGACATATAAATTACCCTAGACTAAATTACACATAAATTTTTACAAGAAAAACAGATTTTAGTTATGATATGAAAACTATTCTTTGTGGTACTGCTGGTTATTAGTTACATGTTGTTAACTAATATTTAAGTTATGTTTTATGTATGCTGGTTTTAAATAACATAAGTTGTTAAAATACTTTAGTTTAGTTACGGCTATAGAAAGTATTTAGGCCTGTATTTATTTGATAGTGAGTTAGAGATCTCATACTCGCTCAACAAAACCACTGCTGTTAAAATGGATGAGTTAGAAGGACTGAAGAAATGGACAGCGCAATGATATAAGATTGGAAAATTATGTGGCTTCTCGGGAAGTTTGCTGGAAAATTATGTCTCGGAACAGGTAGAATGTTTCATGAGCATAATGGGGCAACAGAATGAATGGAGAGCAAAATGCAAGGAAGATAAGGTGGAACATGAGAGACAAAGACAAGAAAAATCCCTCCAGTGTAAGGAAGAACTGCAAGAAATGGAAACTCAGTTTCAACCTACAAAAATGGAATCCAGGGATAAACTTGAATCTAGGAATACTCATCATGCCACTCCTTTGCCAGTTGCATCACCACCCTCAGCAGTAAATATGACTGCACCACATGAAGCCAAGTCTATGTCTCAGAATTCAGGCTCAGATAGAGCAGAGGCTAGGATATCTAAACAGAGACCTCTAGACTATTCTGAAAACAAGATTAAGCACATCGCTGCTGATAATCTGAAGAGACCTTCTGCATCCTCAGCAAAAACTCACAACAGGCATACCAATAACAACCGCACCAACAACCTGGTAAAAAGGATCGCTCAACTAAATAGGATCACTCAACAGAAAAGGAGTACGCAAACCTATGGAAAGGGAAGGGATGTTCTTGAACATCACCGGTCAGCCACCCTACATCAGTTAGACTGTAGGCGCCGAGACCCAATCCCAAAAACCTCATACAAAGCTAAGATCCCTACCATGGATGGGAACTTGACGAAGGCCCGGAGTGGATACAGGGATTCTCAAAATGTGGAGACTGCCACAGTAAATGGAGAAGAAATCACCTGTTTGTATTATCAAGGTCTTGAGTGTGATGCCCTTGTCTCAGCCTCTGTCGTTGACCCTGATCAAGTCACTGAAGAGGATGTTGAGGTAACAGCACCCATGATAAACAACAGAAGGATGATTTTGCCTTTAGCTTGTGTAGAAGTTAGGTCGAACTTTGTAAACGGCAAAGTAAAGGCCGCAATATTAGATGAACGAATTTACCCCATTTCTCAAGGAGGGAAATATATCATCTTAGGAGACTCAGCACGATCCAGAGATGGCGTGACTGAACAGGCTATGGAGACTCCAATGCCTAACTCATCTTCCAATATTTTCACTGAAAAGTTGGAAGAGTGCAAAGGGGATGACCACCCCAGTGCACTTAATTCTGCATGCAGAAAGTGAAGCCGGGCCAGAGTTTCTTGGCACCTGGTGGGATGAAACATGTTTCAGAAATATCTTCCTTTAATATGGGAGAAGCAGCTGTAGAGAAACAGGACCCTCAAGCACTAAGACTTCACTCAGTTCCAATAACCTCACCCACTCTCTGGGATCAGAAAGTGAAGCGGGTCCAAATTTCCTTGGTACCTGGTGGGATGAAACATGTTTCAGGAATATCTTCCGTTAACACGGGAGAAACGGCTAAAGAGGAACATGAGCCTCAAGCACTTAGTCAGTTCCAATAACCTCACCCACTCTCTGGGATCAGAAAGTGAAGCGGGTTCAAATTTCCTTGGTACCTGGTGGGCAGGAACAACTGGCAGATAGATCTTTCGCTGTCACTGGAGAAACAGCGATAGAGGAACATACAAGCTCTCATACCTGGGGAGATAGGTATGTGTCCTTAGGCAGGTCAAGTAATATGACTAAAATAAGGTTGTGTATGAAGTTGGCAACCTCATCATGCAAAACTATTTGCTATAGGCCGCATTGTAAGCAGAGTGTAGGCTTTAATGCAAGCTCTTTGCCAGGAGGCAAGCTACAATGGAGGATCCATAAGGGAGAAAAGAAGAGAGGGATATTTTTGCGAGCAGGCTTGCTCAACCCACCTCAACTACTTATTAAAGAGGAAACGGATAGCCATGTGTGGATTACAGGCATACCGTTCGACAGAGAGAAAAGAGGAAACAATGGGATAGAATTAACAAGAGATATGAAACAGGAAGGTATTAGCAGACAGAAGAGAATAGTCGGCTCAACTTAAGTTAGCCGTAGGCATAACGTTTAAAAGGGGGCCTATGTCACGAAGTGTATTCGCCTTCTTTTCTCTCTGTCAATCTTTTCTCATACCAAAACATTCTTTCTCTTAAATTCTCTAGAATATCTACCACTCGTCAAAACACATCAAGAGATCTCCCGTTTTCTTCTGAAATCCCTTTTTCTTAAATCGAGGTTACCAGCAAACCGCTGTGAAATTTTAAACCGCGCCCTGAATAATTACAGTTTAGCCAATGGACAGCAGCGCTGTATATTGTCTTTTGACCTTTGACCTCAGCAACCACCATGGAGTATCCCTGGTATCAATGCCACGTACTGGCCAGTTTGTGTGTGTGTTTGGGGGGGGGGGGGATGGAACGTAATGTCAAAAATAGGTCAGGCGCCCCACCCCTCACGTAGGCAAATTAACGCCACCAAACAGAAACCTGGAGGAATTTTGGCGCGATTCTCAAAGTGCAGGCATATTCTGGTAAGCAGGATTCTGGGCATTCTCTCGCTAGCCGGCAGACTGACCGGTACAAAATGGTTGCTCCCAAGAAATACAGAGGGGCCCGATCATTCTAAACAGCAATGGATCTTGGCTGAGCGAGTAAGTGATCTATATTGTTATATGTATAACATGAATTAATCATATGTTTATCTGCAACATATCATGTCAGTATCTTTTGTTTTTCACTGTGACAGAAATTAATATCTTTGATTTTGTACAGGAGACAACGACATTATGTATACTGAAAGTTTCATGTATGAACTACCCTTGTCCTGTTTTATACGAAATGATTTCTACTAATTCTGCTGTATGATTTCAGCCATGATTATCCTTGTCATATTTTAATCCTGAACTGATTTCTGCAAATATCCTTATTATATTTTAATGTGTTACTGTGCATGTACCCTATGTTATGATGGTATTATCAAGGTATATGAATGCCTATCACATAAACACAGAAGTATGTAATGATGGGCAACAGCACTGTAGCCAATTTTATAAATGAATATGTTGACTGACTTGTAATTCAGTGGTTCTCAAACCTTAGCAGCAATGACACCCGAACATGTTACAGAAGAATAGAAAACTATTACCCAGTGGTTCTCAAACCATTGTTGACAGTGACCCCAAATTGATTTTATTGCTTTATGGGCACAAGGTAGACCAGTGGTTCTCAAACTTTTGATGACCACTGTCCCAAAATTCACAGTTGGTGAAGCTAACAGCCCATATGTTGAAAATCACTGCGGTAAACAAGCTGGAAGCCAGATATAGGTTGAGATCCACCTGTATGCTTATAATGTCAGTTATGCTATAATAGATAATAGAGAGCACTTTGTTAGTGATGTTAACTATGAATGTTCGTTAGATTTCTGATGGACGATTAGCGCCCAGCAGATATGGGAAATGACTTCTCTGGCATGATTACTAATAGAGCTTCAATTGTTTGTCAATCCAGTCCAGCCAGGTGATCCTACCAGGTTGTCATACCGAGAGACCTAACCATAAGCAGTGTTCTCAAGAACAGACTTAATCCATCCCAGCTGGTGATGCGCCCTGAGTCAAGACGGAGAAAGCAACTTGCCATCCTCTGAAACCCTAAAAAGAACTTGCTGGACCTGGAGTGCCGAGACATATTGAACCCCTGGCAACAAGACTACATAAATTCAGCATCTGAGATGAGTATCTGAACATGCCAGCTGAACCACTACAGAATAGTCATATTGTCCTATCTTCTTTGATCCTTAGCCGCCTACCATCAAAGCAGTCAGTGGCCATCACGCCTAGTGGCGTCTTGTAGGGCAACAACAAATTGATTCCACTTTGCTCGGTCGGTGGCCATCCTTCGTACAGTGCCCCAACTCTGGTTCATTCTTTGCATCTCAGCCTCCACAGTCCTCCGCCAGGTTGTTTTTGGTCGGCCTCTCTTTCGTTTTCCTTCAGGGGTCCAAAGCATAGCTGTTCTTGTGATGGCATCGGGGTCTCTTCTGAGGACATGACCAAACCAGCTCCAGCGTCTGCCAGCTATGATGGTGTGCATGTCCTCTTGCTTGCTACGAGTAAGCAGATCTTGGTTAGTGATGGTATTTGGCCAAAAGATTCGGTGAATTTTTCTTAGGCATGTTGTGTGAAAAGAAGACAATTTCGACATTTTCTTCTCTGTAACTCTCCAGCATTCCGCGCCATAGAGAAGCACAGAAAGCACACAGCTCTGATATAATCTTAATTTTTTGCTTGTGCTGTATTGGGAGGACTTCCAGATGTAGTTTAGGCTAAAGAAGGCTGTTCTTGCCTTATTCATTCTGATGTTGATGTCTTTGCCTGCCCCGCCGTCTGGTGTTACTATGCTTCCTAGGTATGTGAATGTATCTGTCTGTACTAATTGCTGATTCCTTACTGATATGGGCTCAGAGTTGCTTACATTGAGCGTCATGACCTCACACTTCTTTAAATTGATATTCAAGCCAACCTGCTGGCTAAACTTATTAAGTCTATCCGTTTGTTCCTGGATGTGTTGATGTGAATGTGCTAGTAGTGCAATGTCATCTGCATATTCCAGATCTTCCAATGTAGAAAATGTTGTCCATCTTATTCCTCTTGGACTGCCCTCTGTTGTCTGGCGCATCACCCAGTCTATGACTGTTAAAAATAGAGTGGTTGATAAGGGGCATCCCTGTCGTACTCCTGTCTTCACCTCAAAGGTTAGGTTGCTCTGCCCAACACTACACGTAAAGTTGGCATAGAGGCTTTTTATGATTGACACTATGCAGCTTGGAATTCCATAAGCCCTCGGTATTTTCCATAAACTGTCCCTATGTATGCTGTCGAAAGCCTTTTCAAAATCAACAAAATTAATGTAAAGCTGTCTTTGCCATTCTGAGCACTGCTCTATAATGTTCCTGAGAGTGAATATATGATCTACACATCTCCTGTTCTTTCTAAATCCTGCTTGTTCTTCCCTCAGTTTGTGGTCTACTGCCTTTGAAATTCTCTGTATAGTTATCCTGCCTAGTATTTTGCTGGGAACTGAGAGAAGATTGATTCCTCTCCAATTATTGCAGTCTGCAAGATCTCCCTTCTTGGGCAATTTGACAATTATTCCTTTGTTCCACTCTGATGGTGTTGTCCCCGTTTTCCAGACTTGTGCAAATAGTGGTTCTAATAGTTCTGCTCTAGCTCAGGGTCTGTCTTAAATAGCTCTGCATTTAAGTTATCATGGCCCGGAGCTTTGCCGTTCTTTAACCCTTTGATTGCTGTGATGATTTCTCCTTTGCGTGGAATGTCTGTATTCACATCTAGATCGTTTTCAGCTTCAGGAACATTCAATTGTGACTCTGGTGGTTCCTTGTTCAGAGTTTCTCTGAAGTGCTCTGCCCATCTTGTTTCCTGTCCCTCTGCTGTCGTGATGAGATTACCTTGCTTATCTCTTACTAATGTAATATTATTTGCACCTCGTTTTCCGCTGATGAATTTAGTTATTTTGTATACTGTGCTTTGTTCATTTCTCAGTGCTGCCTCCTCTGCCTGTCTTGCAAGATCGTCAAGGAAATTCCTTTTGTTGGCTCGGGTTTGGCGTTTAACTTCCTTGTCCAGCTGACTGTACTGTTCGCTATATAGTTGCTTTAACCTGGGGGACTTCGCTTCTATTTTCTTTCTTTTCATTTCCTTTCTCATCGTTATGGTGTTTAATGTTTCTGGTGTTATCCAGTCTTGCTTCTTCCTTTCCTGGAATCCCAAGCATGATTTGCTGCTTTCTTTGTATATTGTTGAAATGGTGTTGAAATTCTGGTCTATATCATCAGTCAATGTCTTTTCCTGACTTTTGGCAAATTGATATCGTTTCTTTATGTCGGCCGCAAAAGCTTTTCTGGTAAGGGAGTCCTTCAATTTGCTGATGTCAAACCTTTTCTGTGTAGTTACAGTTGGTGCAGCCCTTCTTAGTTTCACTTTCAGTTTTGCTACTACTAAATGGTGATCACTTCCCACACCTGCACCTCTTCTTACCTTCACATCTTGTAATGCATGTCTCCATCTACCGTTAACCATGATGTGGTCTATCTGGTTTCTGTCCCGACCATTTGGTGATTCCCACGTTAATTTGTGAATTTCCCTATGTGGGAAGAGTGTTCCTCCAATGACCAGGTTGTTAATGCTACAGAAACTTATTAGTTTATCCCCATTTTCGTTTGCTGTTCCGCTGCCGCATTTCCCCATTGTTCTTTCATTGTATGTATTGTGTGTACCGACTTTCGCATTGAGGTCTCCCATTACTATAACAAGATCATATCTAGGTGTGTCTTCCATTTCTTTCTGCAGTTGTTGATAGAATTCATCCTTGACCTCCTCATCGCTATCATTCGTTGGTGCGTAGCATTGTATTATTGTAGTGTTGGTGAATCTCCCTCTCAATCTTAATCTTATCAGTCTGTTGTTGATGGGTTTCCATTCCAGTAATGTCCTTTCTATTCCTTTCTGTAGAATAATGGCTACGCCTTCATTGTGCTGTCCATCCTCTCTTCCAGAGTAAAGTACTGTTTCTCCTGTTGCTGTTTTAACTTTTCCTGCCCCTGTCCATCTGCTCTCGCTTATCCCTAGAATGTGTAACCTATAGTTTCTCATTTCTGCCGTGACCTGTCTTAGTTTACCTGTCTCATACATTGTCCTGACATTCCAAAAACCTATTCTTGTATCCTGTTTTGCGGTCAGGACATCCGTTTTCATGTCAGTGGCTTCCTTTCGGCTTTCACCACTGACAGTCATACGCGTCACAGACTCCGAATGTCCATCCCGCAGCAAAGTTTGTTCATTTATTGTTGTTTCCGTAACTTCATTGTTTTTTTTACACAGACAGGGGTGTCAGCCCTGTGCTAAAACCCCCAACCTGGAGGACCAGGGTACCAGCTTTTGTCTGACCCCTACCCACACAGACCAGTCCAGCTTGGTTGAACCTACCAGGAGTAAAACTGCCACTGGCATAGCTCTGGGCATTGTCAGGGTACGCAAGCTGCCATACCGCCACAAGGTATAGGTACCATTGATGGCAGATATTGTCCTATGATGACAAAATAATTCTGACATTGTTCAGAACCATTCATAGATTAGGGAACATATCTTATAGTTGTACATTTGAATATAATGTGAGATTCTATCTTCATTTTTGAAAACTTTACATAACAGAGTCTGTTATTATTTTCTTTGTAATATTTAAATGGGTTTTATAGTTTTAGTAACATAAATCTACACCCTGGGGGCAGAGCCAAAATTAATAAACACTATTGGGTCAGGATATTTTTTAATGTGGCTGGGCACCAAATCTCTTATCCAACTATATTTACTATACATAGTCCTTTGTAGGATTTCGGATAAAGACTTTATCACCTAGAGAATATCCTGTTAGTTTCACCAGAATTCTCTTTTCTAAGAAAGTTTTCTAGTGGACTAATTCCCGAGGAGAGACGGTGCATCAACCTGCAGTCTGAAAGATTTACCTCTAGTGATTATCTTTAATTCTTCCATTCCATCAAGTCTGTCATACTTACACTTTCTCTCTTAAAAAAAAACATTTCGCTACAAGAATGATACTGACATATATCGCTTATGGTTATCAATAGTTTGAGAACCCCTGGCCTACATTGTGCCCATAGAGCAGTTAAATAAATTTGTGGTAATTGGTACCAATGGGATGAGAACCACTGGGATACACTCTCCCATGCTGCCGTAAACCTGTAGGGGTGTACTTTTAAAAAGGTAAAGGAACCCGTTACACGCCCATTGAGGCATATTGGGAATATGGTGTTAGGCCCATATTATCTTGACCGTCGGCACACTAGGGGTGATGTGGTCGGCATCACGCCGGCCGCCTTAACCTTCCCAGAGTTGCTCTGGTACCCAATTGGGGCTGGGTTACACAGGAGCCGTTTGTGGCCTAAAAAAACCCCACCTCATCTGGGGATCGAACCATAGACCACTGCGCTAGGAAGCCAGTGCACTAACCACTTGTGTACTTGTGGCCCAGGTTTAAGAACCACTGATGTACTTCTTCTTCTTCTTCTTCTTCTTCGTACACTCTCAGACGTCCACTTGAATGTTCTCAAAGAAAGCAGTAGTCAGTTTGAAGCTATTTGAATCCCCGTAAAGCTTTTCCACGAAAGGAGCTGGCGTCGGCCATATGCACTTTCTCTGTACCACATATAAGGGGCAACTTTGAAGCAGATGTTCAGCAGTCATTTTATCAGTGCCACAGTTACACTGATCGGTAGTTCCTATCTTTAGCTTGTTGAATAGATGGTATCTCAATCTGTTGTGGCCAGTGCGGAGTCTGAAGATTACCACTTGTTCTCTTCTGTGGAGCTGGTAGTAAGCATCATTCTGTGTGTGCCCTGGATGTTCTACATTCCATTTGTTTCTGTAACTGATTCTGATAAAACTCTTTGCCTCCTCAAAAGTTACTGATGTACATTTTTGCTACTTGAGCATTAAATTTATATGGGTGTGTTCCTGGTCTCAACCTTGAGAACCATTGGCTGTCAGTCAGATTATTACGTTCATATCAATGGCTACTGTATTGTTGCCCATCGTTACATAGTTCTATGTTGAAGTTATAAGCAATTATATAACCTGATAGGATAATCATAGAGCAGGATACATTCATATAAACACATGGGACCTAAGACGCGTCAACAGTGAGGAATGTAGTTAGCGACCCATAGCTAAACTGCTTGCGTCAGGGTCAGCGAACCAGAGGTGCCCAAGAGCCTACTCCACCTCCAAGTGGTTATCCTGGAAACACGCTGCATCACTGCAGTCTGGCTGAGTGAGTAGGGATCGAAGAGGGAAGGCTAACCCGGTCCCAAAAATGCCGTGCTGAAGTCGGATGTGTCGGCCGAAAGGCGCAAATATAGCAGCTTCGCTGTAAACGGATACAACGCAACCAACGTCCTTTTCAGGATGAACGAAGAAGATGAAGAACAAGAAGATATAAACACATTAAAACAGGACAAGGATAGTTCAGAAATCAGTTCAGGATCATTCCATAGCATGATTGTTCAATGAAGTGACATATTTAAAGTTATTATGCCTTAACACAATAGGTACAGTAGCCCTACTCACCCTCTGGTCTTCTCAGAAATAACTAACAGGACTACTTCTGGCAAAGGCAGGCCAGCACAAATACTCAATGGTGAAGGAATACGTGCCTAGCTCTCTCCTTTTGTCCTCTGCGTTCTTTGAGTTCGTGTGTGTTCTTCCACTTCCAACTTCTTCTTCTTTGATCCTTAGCCGCCGACCGTCAAAGCAGTCAGTGGCCATCACGCCTAGTGGCGTCTTGTAGTGCAACAACAAATTGATTCCACTTTGCTCGGTCGGCGGCCATCCTTCGACAGTGCCCCAACTCTGGTTCACCCCCTGAATCCCAGTCTCTATAGTCCTCCGCCAGGCTGCTCCTGTTTGGCCTCTCCCTCGCCTTCCACCAGGGATCCAAAGCACAGCTGCCCCTGTGATGGCATCGGGGTCTCCCCTGAGGACATGGCCAACCCAGCCCCAGCGTCCGCCAGCCACGATGGTATGCATGTCCCCCCGCCCGCTCCGAGTAAGCAGATCTTGATTGGTGATGGTATTCGGCCAAAAGATTCGGCGAATTTTTCCTAGGCATGTTGTGCGAAAAGAGGACAACCTCGACACCTCCCTCTCTGCAACTCTCCAGCACTCCGCACCACAGAGAAGCACATAAAGCATACAGCTCTGATATAATCTTAATCCTGCGCTTGTGCTGCTCCGAGAAGACCTCCAGATGCCGCCTAGGCCAAAAAGGCCGTTCTTGCCCTACTCATTCTGACGTTGATGTCCCTGCCCGCCCCGCCGTCCCGTGTTAATAAGTTTATCCAGCGGATACTTTTTAATTAATGTGTTTGCTACTTTTCTTTGTAGCACGCCCCTTTCAACCATCTACCATGTACATGGAGTTGTTGGTTATATCAGGACGTGTTTCCTTTATTGTAATATGTTTTTGTTTGTATTTATTTTATAATATATTATCTCTAGTCGGTATTTTTCCTTTTGTAGTTATAGTTCAACATGGTTTTTAAAAGAAATTCCAAAATATGCTATTTTCTAAGTTAGTATGTTTTTAATTTTCACTGGATGGTTTCTTTGGTTAATTTGTATGTATCTGGGGCGAGTCTTTCACGAGTTTGGACTACTGACTCAAATACTTTTTTTTTTTTTTTATTAATGTGTTTGCTACTTCATTTTGTAGCACGCCCCTTTCAACCATCTACCATGTACATGGATTTGTTGGTTATATCAGGACGTGTTTCTTTTATTGTAATATGTTTTTGTTTGTATTTGTTTTATATTATATTATCTCTAGTCGGTATTTTTCCTTTTGTAGTTATAGTTCAACATGGTTTTTAAAAAAAATTCCAATATATGCTATTTTCTAAGTTAGTATGTTTTTGCTTTTTACTGGATGGTTTATTTGGTTAATCTGTATGTTTCTGGGGCGAGTTTGGACTACTGGTTCAATTCCTTATTTGATTTTTATATGTTAGCTTTAGTTTTTGTAATATAGTGTTTTATTAACTTTTGCATTTCTGAAGGGCTCTTTGTGCCTATGAGATTTTCTACACTCATTTCTACCTTGTGGTTACTACAGTATGTCTTAATGTTTTGCCTCTGTTGGTCATATTTTTTGCAGTCCACTAGAAAGTGCCTAATTGTGTTTGGTTCTTGACACTCTTCACATGTGGGTTCCTCTATCATGAAATATCCAGTTCCCAGCTTGAGTCTCAGCAATTTTTTATTAATTGGTATTTTTAGTTCATCTTTTATTTGACATTTTTTGCTTGGTTTTTTTAAGGATTTTATATGAGTGTCTTGCTTTTTTACTTAGGTCCCATGCTGTTGTCCATTCTTTAGTTATTTTTTGAGCAATTAAGCTCTTAATTTCAAACTTCCCTAAGCCTACTTCAATTTGGTTATGGCTAGTTCTCCCCCCTTTGGCTTCTTTGTCTGCTAGCTCATTTCCTGCTATCCCCACATGTGATGGTATCCATGTTAGTGTTGCACTGCATCCTATATTTTGTAGATATGTATTAACCTGTAGTATTTCCTCTATAATGTCTGGCCTGCTGCCTTCTGTTCTGTTTCTGATTGCTAGTACTGATGATAGGGAATCTGTGAGAATGGTTACTTTTTTTGGTGGATTTTCTGCAGCTATTTCTAAAGCTTTTAGGATTGCCACTAATTCTGCTGTAAAGATAGATGTATTACTTGTTACTTTGTATCTTTTATAAATTTTTAGTTTTGGTATTGCTATTCCTGCTCCTAATTGTCCTTCTTCATCTTTGGACCCATCTGTATATATAGTTAGGCTATTATTTGTATACCGTTCTATGTACTCTAGTGTTTTACTTTTTGCTGAGATTATGTCGTTAGATTTATTTATGATCTTTGATAAGTGGGAGTCAGTTTCTGGCACTTTTAATTCCCATGGTGGGATCTTTGTTTTATACAGAGCACTACTGTTTATCGCATTAAACAGGTCTGGGTATTGATCCACTTCATCCATTGTTTTCCACCCTGACGGGTATCTATTATGGTTTAATGGAATGTGGCCTATGTACTGGTTACCCCTATCAAAGGTTTTATGTGCCGGGTGAGTTGGATCTTTTGCCACTCTTGCCCAGTAGCTGAATCTCAGTTCTTTTCTCCTTAGCTCCAGGGGTATAATGCCTAGCGCTACTTCTAGTGCTTCTGCTGATGTTCCCTTTGAGGCACCTGCTATTATTGACAGTGCCTGGTTTTGGACCGTGTCTAGTTTCTTCTTATTGCTTGGGGCGGCTGATGCATAGACAACACTGGCATAGTCAAGTTTGCCTCTAATAAATGATTTATAGAATGTTAACATTGTCTTATTGCAGGCGCCCCAACCACTTCCTTTCATATATCTTAGCATATTAATAAGTCCTCTACTGCTTTGCACTAAAAGGTCTATGTGTTTGTTCCAGTTTAGTTGCTGGTCTAGTACCATGCCAAGAAATCTAGTTGATTTTGCTGTGCATACTTTTTGCTTATTAATGCTTATGTCAATTATATTGTTTTTAATTACACGCCCTCTACTGAAAATCATTCCTATGTTTTTTTTAACGTTTAGATTAAATCCCCACTTGTTCATCCAGTCAGATACTTTATCTATTTGTTTTTGTACTGTTTTATAGAGGAATGGGAGATTTCTTCCCGTTCTCCATATCGCAGCATCATCTGCAAACTGAGATAGGTTGTTTTTTAAGTCCTTAAACTCGTCGCCTAGGTCGTTGACCATAATCGTAAAAATTGATGGTGATATTACTGATCCCTGGGGAATTCCATTCTGTTGCTCATATACCTCAGATCTATCATTGTTTATTTGTACCATGAAGTATCTTTCCTGCAGGAAGTTTTCTAGGTAATTGTAGGTTCTGCCTACTATACCTAGTTTCCTGATTTTATGTAGTGCACCCTCCCTCCAACACTCATCATATGCTCTTGCTACATCAAGGAATATAGCTACTGTCTTTTCATTCCTTTTGAAGCCTGTTTTAACATCATGTTCCAGCCTCAGCAGTTGCTCTATTGTACTATGTTGGCTTCTAAAGCCTGCCTGGGTTGGACTGTACAAATTATGCTTTTCGAGATGAAATTTTAGTCTGCTGTTGACTATTGTTTCTAGAATTTTTCCTAGATGTGATGTTAACGATATTGGCCTGTATGAGCTGACATCATGTGCTTCCTTATCTGGCTTTAGTATGGGGATGACTACTGCTGTCTTCCATGAACATGGTATTTTTTCCCGTGTGCCAGATTTTGTTGTAGAGGGATGCAATCACTCTTAGAGTTGTATTTGGTACCTTTTTGAGGATTTCATAGCTCAGAATGTCTTCCCCAGAGGTAGTATTGGTTTTTTCTGCTAAAGCTCTTTCTATTTCATCTACTGTAATATCTGCATTTAAATACTTAGCATCCTGTGTGGTTTCCATATTTTCTTCTTTTAATTTTTCTAGCAGTGTTTTTCGTCTATTTATTTCTGCCTTATCTAGACTGTCTATTGAACTAACCTGATAAAAGTATTTAGCTAGTATGTTGGCTTTTTCTCTATCTGTTTCGGCTCTCTCTGGTATTTTAATTGTTGGGATTTTAAATTTTTTGCTGTTTCCTCCTTTAATTGCTTTTAGTTTTCTCCAAACTGTAGTTATTTGGGACCTATGGTTTAATGTTTGACAAAATTTTCTCCAACTCTTTTCTTTAGCTCTGAATATTATTTTATTTGTTTCATTTCTTATTTTTTTATAGTTTGTGTAATTCTCTTCAGTTTTGGCTTTTCTATACTTTGTAAGGGCCCTCTCCCTCAATTTCAGTTGTTCTGAACATCTGTCTGTCCACCATGGTACTGGATTTTTATCTTTGTTTCTTTTCCTATTTTTACCTTTTTGTGTTGGTTTTAAGTGCTCAGGCATATTCCTGTTTGGTATATATTTTATTGCTATTTTTAAAATCTCATTTGTTAGTTTTTCTGCAAATATATCTATACTGTTAGATTCAATTTGTTCTATGCTTAGTTTACCTAGCTCTAATTGGAAGGACTCCCAATTTGCCTTTTTTAGGTTGAATGTGGGTTTCGAGCTTTTTGGACTAGTTCTATATTTGTCGTTTAGGTTTATTTCTATGGGTAAGTGGTCTGAGCTGGAGTCATTCAGTACTTCCCATTTAGTAGAGGCTAGGTTTGGTGTTATAATACTTATGTCTATTGCTGTATCTCCTCCACTGTTGCATGGGTTAACCCTTGTCACTGAGCCATCATTTAGTATGATTAGCTCAGCACTTTCAATGTAGTCCAACAGTCTTTTTCCTGCTGGATCATTACTGTTGTTACCCCATGCCTCATGGTGTGCATTAAAGTCACCTACCAATAATGTTCTTTGGTCTATTTGTGTGTTAATAGTGGCAATGTCCCTATCGGTTATATTACCCTTGGGGCTATAAATGTTTATTATTTTTAAGTTATCTGGCTCACTGTCTAATGTTATACTTATTCCTTCAATATTTTCTGTGTTGAATTGTTCCCAATTTAATATTTTGTAGTCTTCATGTATTAAAAAGGCCACGCCCCCTCCTCTTCCCTCAGGTCTATCATTTCTAAGTGTTATATACCCTTGGTAGTTCAGTTTTTGTTTGGGGTTCAGGAGGGTTTCTTGTATTGCAAAGATGGGTTTTGCCTCCTTATACTGTCCCATAAGAGACATCAAGTTCTTCCTGGCACCCCTACAGTTCCACTGGACTACTTTGATAGCTCTAGAGTCTTTGGTCCCCATTTAGTATGGTTAGCTTAGTTATGTTATTGTTTTTATTAGGTTTTTTGATAAGGGATCTACTTTTTTTGGTTTTGCACTTTACCTCTTATGTTCTCTACAAACTCATCATTCCAAGTAACCATTATACTCTGAACTCTTTCTGCGAGGTATGGTAGGTGTAGTTCCACTGTTTCCTTAAATTTTTTTTCCATATTTTCTATAGGCCTAGCTCTTTCTCTCTCTATTTTTTTTAGGATTTCTTCATTAGCTTCTTTTATCTCTGCTATTTTTTTGAGGTCTCTCTCTATTTCCTTTTGTGCTGTTTTCATTTCTTCTAGTACCTGTCTGGCTTGGATGAGGATATGTTCCGTCTCTTCTGTGTTGTCATCTTCTTTACTGTTTATGGGTTCTTTCTGGATTTTTTCCTTTATGTCTTTCACTTCACTGGTTATTTGTTGTATTTGTTTCTTAATGATATTTTCTTGAGAGTTTTGGAGATGGTTGTTGGTTTTCTGTCTTTCTTTTATTTGCCAGAATGGTTTGTTTGTTTCTAGTGATTCTTTTAATATGTGTTTTGTCTCTTGATAGACTGGGCATCCCTGATACCTGGCACTGTGGTTACCCTGGCAGTTTGCACATTTTCTGTTTTTTGTTTTCTCGTTTATAATCTTTGTCCTCCTTAGCCATTGGACAGTCCACATGTCTGTGTGCTCCCGCACAGAAACTACACCGTGTCGCTCTTTTACACACATGTTGGGTATGGCTAAAGCCTTGACAGTTTGTGCATTGTATAATGCTAGGTATGAATACCTCTGTCATTTTGGCTCTCTGGTGGAGTTTGACTTGCTTGGGTATTTCTGTGCCCTTTACACTTATCACTACCACTGTCGTATTCTTTTGCTCTTTGGTTTTGATTCTTTCTACTTTTTCTATCTCTGTTTGTGGGTTTTCTTTCGTTATGTTAGTGTGGATCTCCTCTTCTGTTAGGTTTGAGTCGACCCCTTTGATGACGAATCTTCTAATTTCCTTGATCAATTCAATCTTTACCTTTATCCCATGTGCGAGTTGTGCTTCTTTTGGGTTACTTTTTAATTCATGTAACAGTGCCTTGCCTTTTTCTGTGTTGTTTACAGTGATTGTTACTCCATTTCCATGTCTTTGCACTTTGTCAATATATTTTTTTTCCTATTATTGCTTCTAGAATGATCAGGATTTTGTCATCTGGGAGAGATCTCAGTGTGGCTTCTGTTCCAGCTATCTGAGTTATTTTGATTCTGTTTTTGGTTTCTTTGTTTTCTCCTCCTCTGGTTTCCTGACTTTTTTTGCTTGTGGTCTCGTAGTTGTCTTCTTTCCTGTGTCCTGTCTGTTTGTTTGCTGTCCGGGTTCCTGCGTCTTCGTTTTTGTTGTTTCTGCTTACTGCAGTTTTAATTGCGCCTCCTTTCAGATTTTCCTTTATTGTTTCTATTTTGGGTCCAATTTCTGTGTTTCTGACTATAGGGCTAGTGATCCTGTTCTTTTCTGTCGGGTTTGGTGTTCTACCCTTTTCAGCTGGTTTGACCCATGCTTTTCCCTCTCCGGATTGCGACCTGAGCATTGGTGGCATTGTGATTTATCCTCTGGTTCACTCTGTCTAATGCTAAATAACATAAATTAAGATAAATTATGACTAGGCCTATTTATTTTACTAAAAATAAAACAATTATTATTAATTTAATTATTTTATTGTGCTATCTTGTTCTTATTCTAGAAGTTTGGTCCAAATCTTTCGATCTGGTAAATCTAAAATTCCCTTAACCACTAATATTTATTATTAATAATTGATTAACCCTACTAGGATCTATGATTACAGTTTAGGATGATTCAACTTTTTGCTATTTTCTGATGAGTTAAGTAAAGTAAAAATGTCTACCGTACCACGCAATGGAAAGCACGTGGCGCCTGGGCCTATTAAAATTTATTTGTTTCTTTTTAATTTATGACTATTCCTATTTTATATTATCACTCCTAGCCAGTATCAAGC
The DNA here is from genome assembly GCA_024509875.1 of Oreohelix idahoensis. NCBI lineage: Eukaryota > Metazoa > Mollusca > Gastropoda > Stylommatophora > Oreohelicidae > Oreohelix > Oreohelix idahoensis. Next base: position 760,785 of record JAMPIV010004905.1, read on the forward strand.
AATCAACAATTATACTAACCGCTTAAATTGTATACAAAATAGAAACAGCAAATAAATTAAATTCAACTTATCTGGTTTGTATTTCTCACGGTTGTGTGCGAACGCTGCGTGCTCAAGGCGAGATGGACACTTTTCATTAGTAGCTTGTAAGATTAGAAGGACGGAAATGATTTCAAATTCACCACAGGACGTGAGGCCGTAAGTGAAAAATGAACAACCTATGGACTCAAATACTTCCAACTACCCGCGTATTTATACTCTTGGTCGGCCATCTTGCGAGAATCCGTGACCCCGTGCTGATTGGCTATGCTTTCAAGCGACTACGGTCTAAAATATTTCTCGTATTTCACTTCGGGTAGGTCATCTGTGTTACTTTTTAAATAGATAACTAGTCGTTCTCATTTCTTACCAAAGCTTTTGCCTCTTGAGATATCTAATTTTATTCGGACAACCTGTGGCTTTCCTTCCATATCAATCTTTCCAAGATCCGTCTACCCTTCCTTTTTCTATGAATTTTAAACCCACACGTTTCATCATTTTCCGAACTGTTTGACCCACTTACGTGATCATATCCTCAGACTTATAAAAGACCTTGTCTTCCTGGCTATAACCACACCTGGGTCTACTATTTCTCTATGACTTGATGAAGTAGAATTGTCGTCCTTCAATCCGTTGATTTTTAGTTAATTTATTACTGCATGGTCCTAACACAGATTTCCTCCCTACCCTATTGCTATGCCTAGACGATCTCCGTGTAGCAAGCTCTCGTTTCATTGGTCGAGCTATTAGCATTACACATGTTTCGACGGTGTTCACTTTGTTTTAATTACGTAGATATCGAATCCCAATCGCATTATGCGACAAATAGTTCCAAAATAATTTATCATTAAATGTGTTATATGTTGTTTTAATAAATTCATAGTTGCATTAATTATTAGTTAGCGGAAGGCACATGCGTGAATCCTAATTTTAATATATGTAGTAATCAACATCTGAAGAGCCAATAATAATAATAATAATAACATCGAGCTAATAAGAGGAATTTCGCAGACTTAAATCAGCTGGGGACTTGCACGACCTAATTATAAGATAATCCATCTCCATAAAAGGCAGCGGGTCAGATATAAAGTTAACATGCTCAGATTCATTCAGCATCGTTCTTGATTTCTGAAATATCCAGGGGAATGCCCTCGAGGTAAAAGCTTCATTATCCTTCTATCTACAACTCTCCCAATAGTAATCTTGTGCGAAGGTAGACACCTTTGAAGACCTACATTAGATAGTCTAGGTTAAGGTCACTGTTGGACCACTACTGCAGAGCAAGGGGAGGCAATCCGTGACAAAGATTAACAACAGTGGCTGATGCCCGTTAGATACGGACGGTACATCTGCGTAACCAATTCCAACATGCTCACGCAACAGCAAGTGCGTTCCCAGGCTTCAGAACTATCAGTAACTTAACGGTCCTCAGACGTTATCGAGAAGCAAACATACATGTTTACAGAGCAGCACAACGGTCGTGCCTGCTTCCGTGACACATCGCAGCTAAATACCAATTGGCCAAACAGCACCTCAGATGGACTATATAACAATCTGTGGCGTGCTGTCGTATGGTCTGATGAATCCAGGTTTCTTCATGAACGGCAGAATAAGAATAATAGCTGGATCCGGGTATATCGCAGGAGGGGTGAAAGATATTCTTCTAACTGCTTTCAGGAGGCAGCCAGTTTCAGGAGAGGAAGCGTTATGGTTTGGGGGAAAAAGGGGAGGGCTATTTACACTGAGCTTAGAACAAATCTTGTCAGAATTGAAGGAATCCTCACTGTCCATCGCTACATACATGACGTAATGCAGCCGCATGCTCTGCCGTTCCTTCACCAACATGAACCGGGCTAATTTACATGCAGGACAATGCCCCGGCTCAAGAGCAGTAGCAACCCTAGACTACCTCAATGCGGCTAATGTCAACATCCTCGACCCTTGGCCAGCTCTGTCCCTTGACTTGAATCTCATTAAACATCTCTGGGACCATGTAGACATGGCCCGCCCTCCATTATCAGCCAGAGACCTTGGACCAGTTGATTACAGCGCTTACTGAGGCATGGAACAACATCCCACAAGACCAGATCAGATGTTTGGAACTCTCCATGAGACGCCACTGCAGTGCAGTGCTGCATGTCCAAGGTGGTCACATTTGTTACTGAGTTTGTGATTTTAGTTTTGGACACCCCACTTCTTTAAGGTACGACCACGTGACACTCGATTACTACATTTATGTTTTGCAAACTAACTTCTTTCAGGACATAAATCCTGTATCGAACTACCATGTTTGCTTTATCAATTTATCGACGCACATTTATTGAGAACAAAATACAACATGTGACAGGTTTCATTTATTAGAGAGAGTGTGTGTGTGTGTGTGTATATATATATATATATATATATATATATATATATATATATATATATATATATATATATATATATATATATATATATATAATATGATATATATGAGCTTATGAAAACGAGAAACTTGGCCGTGTGCTAGCTAAAAGAAACCAGTAGTGACGATTCTGATAAAACTCTTTGCCTCCTCGAAAGTTACGCTTGCATCAGTCTGAGGTAGCTTTACGCCTTCCTTTGCCAATCTGTCAACCTCTTCATTGCCGGTGATGTTAAAATAAGATGAGATTCATTTGAATCAGATACAGAAACAAAGGGGATGTAGAGCATTCAGCTCACACACAAAATGATGCATACTACCAGCTCAACAGAAGAGAACAAGTGGTAATCTTCAGACTCCGCACTGGCCACAACAGATTGAGATACCATCTATTCAACAAGCTAAAGATAGGAACTACCGATCAGTGTCACTGTGGCACTGATAAAATGACTGCTGAACATTTGCTTGAAAGTTTCCCAACATACGCGGAACAGACAAAGCGCATATGACCAACACCAGTACCATTCGTGGAAAAGTTATACGGAGATTCAAATAGCCTCAAACTGACTTCTGCATTCAAGTAGACGTCTGAGAGTGTACGAAGAAGAAGAAGAAGAAGAAACCCAGTAGTTATTTTCAGTTCTTAATAATTGCTCTTCAGTTGCCAAATTTCACATTTTTAAAATGAAAATTGCACGGACTTCAGCTTAGGTTGAATGGAGCGTGCCTCGCCACAAAAAGACAAACACCTCAACAAAACTCAAAATATTAATAAACACACACACTCAAGCACATCAAACATACACACAAATGTGCTAATACAAATATGTATATGCACGCGTAATTGCAATGGTATAGAAGGGCTACAGAAAATTATAGATAGATCGATAGACGAGCAGACAGACAGACAGAAAGACAGACAGCTAGATAGATATATAGATAGGCAGACAGACAGACAGACGGACAGACAGACAGACAGACAGATAGATAGATAGATAGATAGATAGATAGATAGATAGATAGATAGATAGATAGATAGATAGATAGATAGATAGATAGATAGATAGATAGATAGATAGATAGATAGATAGATAGATAGAACTTACGATTTTTATCGTTATACCAACTGTTTACTTCATTCGATTCCCCCCCCCCCCAAAAAAAAAAAAAAATAAATAAATAAATAAAATAAAATTTGCCGCCCTTGGCGACTGCCTCGTTCACCTAATCGTAATGCCGTAATAGCAATTTAGACGCAGTCATGCACTAGTTTTAATGAATGCATAAATTACACAATTTTGGGGGTTCTATTATATGAAGACACGATAATTGGAAGAAATTTGTTTATCAACGACCACATTTATTGTCACCACCCCTCAACCCGCTTTTTCCCAAATCTGTGAAAGGTCCTATACGTTAGGTGAAATTGCGTGAATCCAACTGTTGAACTGCGACATAAAAGCCATTACGCCTTCCCATTGAACTGTGCTATATAACGTAAATTTGCATCTGTAGTGGGCATTGTATTTCCCATGCAGACTTTCATATATTTTATACATCGAATTCAGGATGGCTGAAATTCAGGTAAAAACTTTTTACCATTGCCATTTCGTCATGTATTATAGTAATTCTTCTTTTCCGTTCGCTTTCATATAACCACATCTTATCTTGCTTATTAAGTTGGCAGCGCATCTCAGGCGTCTCTCGTTACCATAAAGTTTTTCCCTTAACTGTGTTGGAGAAAGTCATTTTGCCACCCTGCTTCTCTGATGGAGCCGACATTCTAAAAGGACATGTTCTTCTGTTTGTTCTCCCCCCATGGACACATCTATATCTCTGATTTTCAATTTGTTGAGCATATGGTATTTGAGTCTGTAATGGTCGGTTCTGAATCTGAAAATTATCACTTGTTCTCGTCTAGATAAAGAGTAGTATGGTTTTACCGTTTCGGGTTCTGAGTGTTCCTTATGTCATTTTTCTGCAGTTATTTTTATTTCTGATTTGATCTTCTCACATGTTGTCCAGTCTTCGTTTTCTTCCTCCTTCATTGGCAAGTCTATCTGCCGTCTCATTTCTATATATCTTGCTGTTGGTAGAGATCGTCTGTACTTTTACTGTTTTTAACGTATAGCAGATAGCTGATTTCCATTTGCGCTTCGGCCAGGCTGTTTAATACGTAGTTTTGATTTTTCCCGAGGGCAGAGATGACTGATTGTGAGTCTGTGAGGAGCACTATCTTGTCTCTATCAAAATCTATGTTTTCCCAAGATCGAAATTGCAACTTTTTTAGTGCCTCTGCCTCTGCTTTAAGGTTGTTTGAGAATTTTCTCCCAGTGGCCAGTGAGATGTAGATTTCCTGTAAATTCTTTAATTTGTTATATCCACCTCAACTTCCCTTTTTTAATAGCTTATTTTGCTAAACATAAAATATTATTATGTGTAATACTGACCTCTACACCTCACGGTAGAAGGGGAACGACTAAGTAAGTAAGTAATACTGTCATCCAAGCTTCTACTGTGTCAGTTAATCTGGCCATGTGTTGTACGAGTGTCATTTGTATTTTCACTATAGCGTTCCTCGCTTCTTCCATTTACGGGTATTTTTATTATTATTATCATCATTATTATTATTATTATTATTCCGTCCTTAGCCATGGACCGACAAAGCAGTTCATGGCCATTACGCCTTGCGGCGTCTTAGGTACAAGAAATTATCCATTGTTCCGTTACGCCTAAAGGCGTTTATTGGTACAACAGAATATTAATTGTTGTTTCCGTAATCAATGTGACTAGCAAGCGGATGATCAGTCCGCTGTGCTATTATTATTATGCATTAAATTAATTATAAACTAGCAGTCTAGTATCCCCATCAGTCATGACTGACAATGTGAATACGCCCTTGAGGTGATAGCCCTCAGTCATAACTGACAATGGGAATACGCCTATTAAGTACTTTTAACAGGGGGAGTTAAATGTTTGAGATCCTCACATGTGCGCCTAGTATTTTATAGACGCACATGTGAGCGCATCTATGTTAATTGTATGTTTAAGTAATTGCGCACGACCATACACTATTATTGAACGGTTATGACGCTATTTGTCGCGGTGATTTGTTGCCATCCAAGATACATTCTTGAGGCAGATCGCAATATTCTCCGTCTGAGATAGACGTGAATTTTCATGTCCTTGCCCTAAGTCTAGGGAAGACATGCGGATGATAATATTATAATCACTTGAAAGATGAAGAAGCCATTCTTGATGAGCTATACCAAGAATCGTTCCAATATAAATATTTAGCCAGAAAACGGCTCGTTTTTTAAGTATCTCGCCTCAGATACGTGATCTCCTGAAGTGTTATGGCAGAGCTTCAGTCTGACCAGATGTTGTCAGGCTGCTAGTGCGACCCTCTGACATCAGGAGCGGATTGATATTTCGAATTAATATATGTCTACGTAAAGAAGATGTACATGGTCTATTCAACAGTACCATGTATTCTGTCAAGCCGTTAACCTTGAAGTCATAACGACCAGTGATGTCAATCAACGGCTATGTTGATGATCGTAAATGATGTACTTTGTTTGCCATGAACCAATAACGATGCTCGTCTCCGTTTCCTCCTTAATAAACTGTATCGTTACCAGATACCCTATGAGTCCAGCGTCTACTTTCCGTTCGATGTACTCATCCTACCTAGTCACCAGGCCCCTGTTTTCATTTACCAGATCATCTATGTAAGCCAAAGAAAACGGCCCACAAACATTCGCGTAACCAAACAGTACGTCGGTCACATTGGTAGACCCGACGAACCTGACAACAGCAATGCCAGAATACATACATAGATAGACGACACGCACCACAAATCACCCAGTAACAACGCCCTTGAGGTGATAGCCCTCAGTCATGACTGACAATGTGAATACGCCCTTGAGGCTATAGCCCTAAGTCATGACTGACAATGTGAATACGCCCTTGAGGCTATAGCCCTAAGTCATGACTGACAATGTGAATACGCCCTTGAGATGATAGCCCTCAGTAATGACTGGCAATGTGAATACGCCCTTGAGGTGATTGCCCTCAGTCATGACTGACAATGTGAATACGCCCTTGAGGTGATAGCCCTCAGTCATGACTGAGAATGTGAATACGCCCTTGAGGTGATAGCCCTCAGTCATGACTGACAATGTGAATACGCCCTTGAGGTGATAGCGCTCAGATGCTTTTCGGCTGTTCCTTTCGTCGTGTTCTTTTCTCTTCTGCTTGTTGTGAGAGCTCCTTTTCGCCCAATCTGAGGTGGCGCCGTAGGGAGCATCGCCCCTTGTTGCGATCGGCAGCTTCACCCTTCCAGGTTGTTTGATTTATGTTCAGCAAGTTCATGACTCTCTTGCACACATCTTTAAACCTCAGCAGCGGTCTCACAGCTGTTCTTTTCCATCTGCAAGTTGTTCGTAGAAAATATATTTTGGTATGCCACCATTTTCCATGCGGCGGACATGGTCAGATTAGCACAGAGTGAGTTGTATAAGCAGTGTATACATGCTTTGACGGTCAGCTCGTGATAGCACACCGACATTGTCACTGTGTCCTTCTACGAACTTAATAAAAACTTTAAACAGTAAATTTTTACTTTGAATTAGGAGTTTTCAAATAGTACTATGTGGTTACGCTGAATCTTAATAATTCTGAAATTACATGACGTAAAAATAATATTTTTACTTGTCAACTGAACTCTACTCTTTAATAAAATACCATACAGCTGTATTCAATTCTTGACTTTTGAAGGTTTGTTGTGTATGTTTTAGGTGACATTTTGTAAAAACATGTAGAATATTGTTAAATATGTTAAACTTATACACATTTTATATCAATGTGTTTGGAATTGAATTGACATTAGTATAGTAATAGTTATTTTGGGATTTTGTTTTTTGGGGATTTTGATTTTTGCTGATCGCACCAAGTTGCGATGCTATTTACGGCGCCACCTCAGATTGGGCGAAAAGAAGCTCACATAACAAGCCGAAGAGAGGAGAAAACGTCGAAAATCAGGAAAATAAGCAGCTGAGGGCTGTCACCGCAGGGGCGCTTCCCCATAGTCAGTTATGACTGAAGGAGCTATTACTATTAATATTTTGGGATTTTTGTTTACCTTTGTTGAATAGCAACAAATTAATTACCAAATTTGACGCACACAAATTTACATACACTGAAATATTCAAAGAAGGCAAAAATCTAGCAAATGCAAGATGCACAAATTTTGTATATGATTTGGGAAACTTAGACAAATATTATCATAAATTCATTAATTAAACAATTAATTAATGTGTTAGGTAGAAAGGGGCAACAACTGAGCATTTGATCACGATTATGATGACATTTCAAAATAACACTTAAAATCTTGAAAAATGTATGAAATCAATGTATATTATATATAGATATGGTTGGAAACTGTGTATCTGTGGCATTTATAGCAATAATCTTTTACAATGTAATTATCCAAGATCGAAATGATTGCATAATCTGACTTTAAAATGTACATAAACTGAGATATTCAAGAATGAAAAAATCTATTTAATTTAAATAATACAACAAATTGACATTTATTTAAAAGATTATCTATGTATGTAACAATTTAAAGCAAAATTTAGAGATTCTGGCAGTAAATAAATTAATTAAAAGCTAATTAAAATTGTCCCATAGAATGGGGCAATAAGTGGAAATTATCTAATAAGGGCTTCAAAGGTATCTACCTTCGCACAGATTACTCTTGGCAGAGATGTAGATAGAAGGGTGATGACACTTCTATTACAAATGGAGTCTTCACAGGGTATTCAGAATAAGCGAGAACAATACTGCTTTGGCTGAGTATGTTAACTCTGTAATTCTGCCGACGCTTTTGTGAAGGATTTAAGCACTTATTAATTTCAGCTCGTTTAAGCCCCCCACCCCAGATTTACTCAGTGGAATTCTATTATTCTAGTATAGCTCTGTTTAGAGTGTGTGTAGTAAATTGACTGAGACAAACATGCAGTAAGTTTAAAATGATTAAATTGAAGTTAAATTTGTATAATTAGAAATAACAAAATTTAATAATCACTTAAGTTTTAACAGTTGACAAATAATTTGAATAGTTATGGATCAAGAAAAGTTATCATCACGGTCATTATGGATTGTGAAATGTTACAAGAAGTTCAAGTGGCAGCATAGATTTCAACTTAGCTGCCAATGACGGTTCTGCTCCTTCTTATGGGTTAGTTCTTTTCACACTGCTCACGCTCGTCCCTGATCAAGGTTGTCGGGTGTGGCTCGTTTCCAAGAAATGTCAAGGAGAGTCTACTACGTGTTCCTTCGTCTTAAAGCTTGTTTGCTTGCACTTCTGTATGATCAGTTTGACATGATACTTGAATGATAGCCCACGATCAAACGTTACTCCCAGATACTTCCGCCTGTCTTGCCTTTCAATGTTCTGCCCATTGAAAGTGATGCCTGGAAGATCTGCTTTCACTATGGAGTTGTTCAAAGAGCTCCACATCACACAGGCCTTGTTAGGATTGACCTTTGATCCGCTTTCCTCACACCATTTAGAGACCGCCGGTAGTGTCTTGTGTATCTCTTGGACCATTTCCTGTCTATCTGAGCCAGTTCTGTACATGAGTATGTCATCTGCGAAAGTTAATGTTCGTCTCATTCTTGTTAATTGAAAGGTTGCTACTTTTGCTGTGTAGATGTTCAACAGCACTGATGATAGTGGAGAACCCTGGGGTAGTCCCGGAAAAATGCGCATTGTTCTATTGTCCAAGTTCCCAAGCGAAATGCAACTGATCTCTCCATTAAGGCAGTTGCTATCCACCTTGTTATCCAAGGGTTTACACCACATGCCATTATACAGTCCATTAGGGTTGCAATGTCCACACTGTTATAAGCATCCTCTAGGTAAAAAAATAGGTGATAACCTTGATTAATGTCGCATAGAGATTTATGATCAATAAATTTTCTATATTCTTTTCTTTTCTACCCGTGTCCTCTACTTTATTATCGCTCTTTTATCCTTTTCCTGTTTTTCGCATTCGTTCGTTTGCGACAAAATATTACTTTCCCATCCAAACTTTTGCCTGTTTCTTTTCTCATTTAGAAACGCATTTTATTGAATAATATGTCAGTCCCTGGATGTGAGCGAAAGAGTGTGAAAATTCGCCTCGTCAGTCATAGAGAGCAGACATTTGTCTACACTTTCAAGCTGACACGAGTTTTTTTTCCGGAGTTTCTCGGCGTGAGGTGTGAACGGCGCCCTCATGCATAGCTCAGAAATGAGGCATCTCGTAGGAGGTGTGAAGACGCGTTTTGGCAGTTATGGCCAGCGTCTAAGTATGTGAAGGGTTAAGAAAGAGAGATAGAGAGAGAGGGGGAGAGCGAGACCGGCGCTATTTCGGGTTTTCGTACTAGCATGGGATCCTTTGTCGGTTTTCATATATCTTACCCAGAGTTTTAGACTTCATTCACTCAGTACTCCGCAGTCAAGACGAGAACGATCTAGCGTTCGATTCCTAAAGATCTCTGTTAATAGAAGCATCATTTAGTTGGTCGAAGTGGATTTAGTTCTTAGTAGTTTTGTGTAGAGGTAAATATATTATATATCTAGAAGTATTGAGTGATTCATTGATAACCGCTTATTTCATTTCACTAGTTAGATTTCTGTGCAGAAGAAAATAATTTATAAGTCTGTTATATTGGCTAGTCGACATGTTACAGTGGAAAGCAGAATAAATTATAATTTCTAGCTTAAACTCATTCGGCTATTAATAAATTTAATTAAACTGCTAGTAATCAGTCGAGAATATTTTAAACTAACTTATAACTGCACTGATTCATCATTGAGTATTGACGAAATACGTATGTATTTCTAATTCATGATGATTGATTTTATGAATATATCTTATTTCACGGGAGTTTAAACGATAAGTCAAGCTCTCCGCTTGCAGTTTATAATGTAAGTTATCACCGAAGTGAATAGTATGTATAAGTATTTTATATGTTGTTTTTTTTTCTTTATTCAGTGAAAACTGGAGTGGCCGAACTCTACCAGCGTTTTAGTACTGAGAAATATCTGTGAAGAACAAAAACATTTTTTTCTTAAAGACTTGGGTGTATAAAGTAAAACCTATCTGGCATTGCACTAGCATCCAGAACGACAGAGTACCCATTACATGAACTTTAAGATTAAAGGAAGTAACTGGCCTATCGAGCCAGAGTTAATTCTTCCTGAGAAAAACCTCAAGTACATTTTCAGCCCTTGTGGCAGGTAAAATATTACTATCAGTAACATTCCGACGGAGTTTTAACTAGTTGTGGTGTGACCAAATAAAGTCCTATACTGAGAGAAGGCACCAACCTGACATTCCTAGCCACTAGAAATCTCAGCTATTGACACTTTTCTCGCTGTTAACGTTCGTGCCTGGACAATTTTAATGTGACAGAACCAGATATCCTAAAATAAGAAATACCAAGGAAACGTTCCCTGAAGTAGCGAATTCAACCTATCTTTGTGGAGCTTGGGTTTCCTTGGCCAATGCCTAACCCTGGAGATTCTGTATGTGCATGTCCTAAAAATTGTTTGTCCAGAAGTTGCTACCAAAGCTGTAAGTACGAACGAAAGCTAGTGATCACGGCTGACTGAATAGAGTGAATGCAGGACTGAGTGATTCCTTTATTGTTGTATTTTGGCACCCATTTTGCGGTCTTAAATTTCTTTATGAAAGGTTTGTTGCTAAAAATATTTTCCTTAGGATAGATCAGAGTATCAAAGTCTGTTCATACCTTTAAAGGGAAATCTTAGATCTAGCATATGTAACCGTGACTCTTTGGGGCTATCACTTTTCTTCTAACAGGACTGTGGGCTATACATCGAGGGGAAAATATCATACCAATGGGTCTATCATTCTTGTAGCAATTCATTGACTTTATGATTATTTGTATATGCTTGATGTAATTTTTATGTGTTGTGATGGAATTTTTATTATGATAATTAAAATTCACATAAACGTAATCAGTGTGTCGGTCAGCTCGTTCCCAATTATCGATATTTTCATTGTCATAGTTTCACGTCTGTGCGTCTATTGTAGTCACTTATGTGTGCGTGTATGTGAGGAATATACATATTAATATATATTATACTAGACGGTCTGACAAGTCTTAATCTGTTGTAGATGATAGGCTGACTGAGAGAAATCATCTCGAGGGTCAGAGACCGACTCTAATATATTTCCTCCATCTCACTCGTGAAAACTATTTCTATTTTATCATCTCACTGAGCTATCACCTGTTTCTATTGCTATTCAGAAGGGACCAAACCTAAGTCTTAATTCACCTATCGCAAATCTACGACAATTAATAAGAGACTTTATAGTCTCATTACATCATAAGCCAAACAAAATGGGGAACCTTGGGTACCTTTACCAAAGTAAACTTCAAAATCATATGTGTATCCTGTTTCAGCTTCAGCAAAGATCCATACTTTGATTCCCCATTTAATTGGCTTATCTCTAATATACTGCCTTAATGGATATCTGCCTTTATTTCGAACTATCCTTTCATCAATTGGAAGGTGTTGTTGAGGCTGATAAAGATTCTGGCATTTTCTATGAATGCAATCAAACAGAAAGCGTACTTTACTTAGTTTTTCAGTTGAATTTTCAGTCTCAAAGTTGGAAACTTTCAGAAATGACATTATCTGTGAAAATCGCTTTTTTTGTCATGAAAGAAATAGCCCACAATCAGTGGTACAAGGAAGATATAGACCAATATTTCTGCATACTTGGTATTTGTACAATACCCATGTACAAAAGAAGTCCCAGAAACTTATAAAATTCTTCAACCGTTACATCCATCCACCCACTATAAACTGATGGCTTTGATGGTCCATTCACCGAGGCATATTTGCTTATATATAAACATAAATAAGATACAAGATCAACAGTTAAAAAAAACCACTTGAAAAAATCCACAGGCCTTAAAAATTCTCGGACATCTTCTGTTGTTAGTATTTCCTCCTTCAGATGAACCCCAGGCTTTCGACAGGGCAAAAACTTTGGAATTGACATAGGGGCTCCATGTCGTACAGATAGGTTGTGAGTTATTTTGGCCCGTCTGAGTAGGGTGGATGGTGATAGGTATGTGAGAAATTTGTGAGAAATAGATTTTACGTGTAATAGCTTAAGGAACAACAAATATGTCTCTGGAATGAGTAAGTTTTTCTATTCCAGCCTATCTATACGACTGTAATTTAGTACAAGACAACCTTGTCCTCCTCATACATATAAATATAGGTTTAACTACACACAGCTATGTGACAACAAGACACACAATCGTGAAAAAAACTACGGTTAATTGGGTATGGGTATGTCCAACACACAAAGTTAAGTTTCTTTGTTGTTTATTAATATTATCATTAAACTTGACAACACCAATTATCTAAAGAAAGGTCATACAAATCAGATTTACATACATATGAAATAACAAAAAAAATTGATGCGCCTTCCTCCTATGTAGAAAAGAACCCCATAGTTAATAACCAAAAGGTCGAACGTTAGCACTATGATACAGAGTAGACAGTAAAGTAAACAATGTCTGACTCTATAAGTACAGTAAAGTAAACAAATTAGGCAAATCCAGAGTTGCTAAAATCTCTGTAACAAAGAAAAATATTCACTCTCTCTTGCAAACAGTAGCCACTCTCTCACTCTTACCTCCTAGGAGATATTCCTCGGCGTACAACTATCCAGTTCACTTCCCACATTGGCCCCAGTTCATCCTCTAACAACGACTTTTGAGAGGAACGCCACATCTGGTAGTTTTTCTAGCTAACAAATGTTACTGTGAATGATTGATGTGGGAGCCGCGCTGGTGTAATGGCTTCGGCTTTGTACTGGCAACCAGGTGTTCATGGTTCAAACCCGGGCGTCGGCGTTTGAAGGAATGTTTACGACCGGAGATTTGACTGAATAACCTGAACGGCTCCTGTGATAAACCCTCTGTGGATGGGAAGGAGCGAAGCTCCTGACTGGGTTGGAAGGAAAGTCCTCAGGTTCCCCAGCCTCGCAATGACATGTCATTGGGCCGAAGGGCTGAAAGCCCAAGTGCCGCTGGTTAAGAAAAAAAAATGATCGATGTAGGAACGTGCTCTTGTGGTTCACAATTTAAAGAGGAAAATAATTCCAGTATTGGAATACGTCTGGTTGCCAAAATGCTACAATGATAAATGATGATAATTCTATCGGCTGACTCTATGCTAGAGCGCTGATTCTGAACAGCGTAAATTTCTGGATGCTTCGCTTGAATACGACTGTCAGAAGACGGGAATAAATTTTATTTGTGTACACTCCAGTTGGCTGATAAAATTTAAAAAAATATTGCTGGGTTTGGTAAGTCCAGTTAAATTACTTTTAGTGTCAGAACTGTTCTCGTGTATCTTTGGCGAGTACATGCTTATAATGAAGATCGGTACCGCTCAAACCAATTTGAGGCACACGTAACTAACGAAGTAAAATTTCACAGACCAAAAAACAAGCAAAAGAAAAGACCGCTGCACGCTTTTAATCAGGTCATAAATCAGAATGAAAAATCCCCACGAATTGCTAATAACACGTTTAACAAAATGGTTCTAGAACTGCGTGCTTAGACTATCCAAAAAACTGAGTGACGTTGATAGCGAGTTTTAAGAAAACACAGCTTATATATGCTTAAATTTCTCTAATCTATCGATGATGTTAATTTCCGCGTTACTGTGTGTAACGTGGAATAGCGACTGCATTTCCCAAATGAAAGGTTTACAGGTCGGCTCTGTCGGGCGTTGTTAACCGACAACAGAAGAATTCTAACGTCGAACGGGTTCTCGAAGAATTATCTGCGTATACGACATCAAAGCGTACTCGGGGAATTTTGGATTTCCCTTCGTAGACTTCAAAAAGATTCTGTTTTTCACGTCAAGTATCGTATGAGTGACAGATAAGCTCGCGTGAGAAGACGAGGTAAACAAACCTGATTCGCTACCTGTTGTGACGGGCAGGTCACGAAAGTTTGTAAACACATCGTTTGCTTGTGTTCAAAGAGAAGAGGCGAAAAAGTAGGGTGACGTAAAGACAGGCAAAAGCATGTTAGCTAGCAAATCATAGAGCGTACGAGGTCACAAAGACTGTCAGATTACTGTAGGCTCTTTTTCCATTATAGTATCTGTTTGTTTTGCAAATATACATTTCCTTAGCAACCGTTGCTATGGACGGGTAAGCTTTAAAAAAATGAAGTAAAAAAATGGTCCACGATAAATGTTAAAATCGTTATCAATTTTAATAGAAAAAAGGTTACAGTTACTATTTAAGGGGTAATTTTTTTTTAAAACTAGGTCACTACACTACCACATTCCATAACAATTCTTGATACAAATGTGTCGACGTTGGTTCGAGCAGCTTACCTTGCCATGCCGGCTTCAAAAATTGGATCATCGGGGATATTATCTTCAACATCCATGTCTGAATCCAATGTTTCAGGCTCCCAGACATCATCCACTGCAGAATCATTGCTGCATTCATAATTTAAATCATAGCTGGAACTCACGTTTTAATTTTGTTTGTGTGGAGACAAAGAGATCGAACTCGGACCAACTTTCAAAATGGCGTCTAGTGTTTTCGGTGTTGACTCGCGATTTCGACGTTGATTATTTTCTTATAAAACTTGTTTTAAAAGAACATTTTTACGTTTTAAATAAATTTTATGCAGTATGTTATTATAAAACAGCGATATTAACTTTTTAAAAATGTTTTAATGTACTTTCTGAGACTACGGAATTTACCTGCCAAATTTGGCGGGTTTTCTAAGGATAGAAATGATCAGAGTTAAGATAAGACATTGTTAAAGTCCACAAGGACGTTTGTCAATCGGTTTATGTATACATGTATTTATCTCAGTTATATTCGTATGTGTTGATAAATAAATCGTGAAGAAAACATAAGGTCTGTGAGTAGTATATAAATAAGTACAGGTAAATTACAGGCACTCGGACCTGCTCTATACCTGTAGTTATGTATTTGATATTTTTGTGTGCAAAGACATAAAACTGTGTTTTGACATACTAAAAAATGGTCAAGGTAGTCATCATATAACAGGTACAGCCGTAGGGGAGTGAAGTGTTAGAGACTTCACCATACTAGGCCCAGCATCGAGAGGTGATGTGCCCAGTTCCCTTTCTCGCTGCCTTCTCCTTCCCTAACTCAAAATCAGGTACCCATTTACATACTAAGAAAGATAAAATTATACTGTTCAATATAAATAGCATTAAATCCGTAGGGACGAGGAAGAGGGAAGGCCAATTAGGAAACGAAAATTTACTTTCTTCATAATGTAGAAATGAGGGAAAGCTCATCATTTCTAGTTTCGCTCCCTACGGAGTAAAGGACCTGTACTGCAGCTGGTCCCTTTTATTCTTGAACATAGCATCAAAATAAGTAGACCAGTTTCTAAAGAAGACTATAAGTACTTCGGTTTAACTTCGGTAAACTTCGGTTTAACTTCGGTAAACTTCGGTTTAACTTCGGTAAACTTCGGTAAACTTAAAAATGAAATGGAATTTACTGGTCGAAAAAAAAAAAAAAAGCAGAATAGCCGAAGTATTCTAAAAAACGGAAAACATCACATGTAAGAAATCTTTGCAGCTGAGGTGATTTAATTTATCTGAAGTTTCTAATAATAATATCCACTTGCTCTTGCAGCTGTGGTTTATGTTGCATATGTTTTACATAATGAGTTTGTCAGCCCTATGCACAATCTCATATTAACCGCCTTGTTCGACATACATGATAGTGTAGTAGTCCTATTATGTTTTTTCTGTCTCTAATTAGACCCCCGGTAACTAATAGGGCAATTCGACAGTATATGAAAGCGAATTATGGACATGATTGAACGAACGAGAAGAGCAATACATGTGTAGCCAAGGGTTTGGTGCTGTCATTTAAACTGTATTTATTGCTTAAAGTACCTAATTAATAACTAAGGTGGAGTGAACTCAGGATGCAGCTTGGTGGGCAAATGAATGTGGCATTAGGGCGCTTGTTTCTACAGGCTAATAATGGACCGGGGTCAAAACGACGTACCGTTTCATTGCAGTCTACCCAGATGTTCACATGGGTACCTGACTTTACCCTTGACGGAAGGTAATTACAACGAGGAAGGGAACCGGTTAGCCTATCTAAAGAAAGCTGAGACTTAGTATACATTTCATTCCCTTGCTGTGGGATTACCTTTACAATTTTATCTAGCTACTAACGATAAGAAGCTGGAATAGATCGTGACAACAAGAAAAATTAAAGGAAAAAGAGATAAAGAAGGACAAAGAGAGACATACTGAACAGTTTGACATCATGGCATGGACAACAGTCAAACAACAGAATTGATAAACAGTACTGGAGAAGATGGCAGATGTGAAACAGAAATCAAGAATAGAATAGGAATGGCCAAAGCTATGTTCGACAATAAATACTGACATCTAAACAATTAACCCATACATTAAAATAAAACCATCAAGTGTTATATATATTCTTCATTACTGTATGCTGTAGTTGTTGTTGTTTCACTAGGACTGCTGAACTTCTCGCTCTTAGGCAGCCATTACCATGTTGAAGACTCCTTGGTATTATCTACACTGTAGTTTTTGGCTTTTCCTGTGGCTTATCTGCCATTCCGAAACGTGCTGAGTTAAAGTCATGAGCTCCAGTTTCTCCAGCTTGGCTTGCATTTAAAGGATCGTCACATGTGGTCCCAAGCTAGGAGTAAGAAGCGTGTGGCATACTGTGCATTCTCCGCCATCCAAGGGGGCTCTCCAAATAATAATAATAATAGCCCCTTCAGTCATAACTGACTATGGGAATGCGCCCCTGAGGTGGCAGCCCTCAGCTGCTTATTTTCCTGGTGCTCCTTTCGACGTTTTCTCCTCACCTCTGCTTCTTGTGTGAGCCTCTCTTCGCCCAATCTGAGGTGGTGCCGTAAATAGCATCGCCACTTAGTGCGATCGGCAGCTTCATCCTCCCATGTTGCTGGATCCATGTCTAGTGCCCTCATATCTCTCTTGCACACATCTTTGAACCTCAGCTGTGGTCGCCCAACTGTTCTCTTGCCATCTGCTAATTGTCCGTAGAAGATATCTTTTGGGATGCGACCATCTTCCATGCGGCGAACATGGCCAAGCCAGCGAAGTCTGCGCTGTCTAAGCAGCGTATACATACTTTGAAGGCCAGCACGTGACAACACCTCGACATTTGTCACTTTATCTTTCCACGAGATGCCGAGGATGCGGCGTAGACACCGCAAATGGAAGGTATTGAGCCTTCTTTCTTGCTTAGCATAGGTCGTCCAGGTCTCGCTGCCATATAGGAGTGTGCTGGTGACGCAGGCATTATATACCGCAGCTTTGGTCTTCATTGTGAGTTTAGAGTTTCCCCAAACACGCGATGTGAGGCGGCAAAGGTAGCTGCAGCTTTGCCAATGCGGCTGTCGATTTCTGTATCCAGTGAGAGTTTGTCATTGATGGTAGACCCTAGGTATGTGAAGTGGTGCACCACTGCCAATTCATAGTTATCGATAGTGATAACTGGTGCAGCACCCACATCCTGACTCAGCACATTCGTTTTCTTTAGACTTATTGTGAGGCCAAAGTCCTTGCATGCTTGAGTGAAGCGATTCATCAAGCTCTGAAGCTCCTGTTGGCTTTGAGTGACGACTGCAGCATCATCAGCGAACAACAAGTCTCTTATAGTGACCCTTCTGATTTTTGTTTTTGCCTTCAGCCTTGAAAGATTAAACAGACGGCCATCTGACCTAGTGTGAAGGCATATTCCTTCAGTTGCATCTCTGAATGCATGTTTCAAGAGTAAGGCTAAGAAGATTCCGAAGAGGGTCGGAGCCAGAACACAGCCTTGTTTAACGCCACTTCGTATATCAAAGGGCTGTGACGTGCTTCCAGCATATTGGACTGTTCCCTTCATGTCGTCATGGAATGACTTTATCATTTCCAGCATTTTAGAAGGGCAGCCTATTTTCAGGAGGATTTTAAAGAGTCCATCCCTACTAACCAGGTCGAATGCTTTTGTGAGGTCTATAAAGGCGATATATAATGGTCTTTTCTGCTCTCTTGATTTTTCCTGAAGCTGGCGGAGAGAGAAGATCATGTCTGTTGTTGATCTGCCAGCTCGGAATCCACACTGTGCCTCTGGATATATGCGCTCAGCTAACTTGTGTAGTCGCATTAAGATGACTTTGGCAAAAACCTTACCAACAATACTAAGAAGAGAGATGCCTCTGTAGTTATTGCAATCACTTCTGTCTCCTTTATTTTTATACAGTGTTACAATCTTGGCATCTCGCATGTCTTGAGGAATAGTTGTCTCTTCCCAGCACTGGCACAGCATCCTATGCAGGGGATGTAATAGCGTGCTCTTACAGCATTTGATTAAATCAGGAGGAATCCCATCACTGCCTGGTGCTTTGCCAGAGGCCAAGCTATCAATGGCCTTACTGAGTTCCTCTAATGTTGGTTCGGCATCCAGCTCCTCCATAGTTGGCAGACTATTGACAGCATCAAGGGCTGCAGGCGTAACGGTATTGTCTCTAGCGTAAAGCTCAGAGTAGTGCTCGACCCACCTCTCCATCTGCTTACCCTTATCGGTTAGCTTATCTCCGCTGATGGTTTTTAGCGGTGCCGTCTTACTTTTATGGGGGCCAAGTGCTTTCTTTATACCGTCATACATTTGTCTAATGTTGCCTGTTTGCGCTGCGATCTGGATGCTCTCACTGAGCTGGAGCCAATAGTCATTTGCACAGCGTCGAGCAGTTAGTTGAACTTTGCTTCTCGTAGCCCTCAGGATCTGTAGGGTTCTGGCACTCGGTGAACGTTTGTATTCATTCATAGCACTGCGCTTAGCTTCAATAACAGGTGCCATCACATCTGATGAAGCGTCAAACCAGTCATTTGACTTTGCTGTTTTCTTACCAAAGGTGGCAAGTGCAGTACTTTGAATGGTGTTCCGTAGATGCTCCCAGTTCTCTGTAATAGTATCACCATGCTGAGGGCTACTGAGCACTTTCTTGAAGGTCGCAGTGAATTGAGCGATCATGAAAAGGTCTGACATCTTGCTGGTATCAATGCGTGGTTTCCCTTCATGTCTGACACGATAGAGTTCTCTTGGTTGTGCTCTGATTTTGCAGCAAACCAAGGAGTGATCTGTGTCACAGTCTGCACTATGGTACGAGCGCGTGGAGAGCACAGACCTGAGGAGTGGCCCTCTGACGAGAATCAGGTCAAGTTGGTGCCAGTGCTTGGATCGTGGGTGTCTCCATGACACCTTATGCTGGGGTTTTGTCTGAAAGTAGGTGTTGGTCACGCAGAGGTCATGGTGGACGCAAACTCTAAGAGCCGTTGTCCATTTTCATTCATCTTGCCAATACCAAACCTGCCCAGACACGAAGGCCATGAAACATTATCGGCACCCACTCTAGCGTTAAAGTCACCAAGGAGAACAAGCTGTTCTTGCCTAGGTATGCTTTTGATTACTGCTGCTAGATTCTCGTAGAACTCATCTTTAGCTTCTGAGGCAGAGTACAGAGTAGGAGCATACACACTGACAAGGGTGATGGGACCTGTGCTAGTTTGCAGGCGGAGCGTTAACAGGCGTTCTGATCCATTCTCGCCTGGTTCAACCATGTTAGTTAGCGATTTTTTTACCATTCCAGAGCCCGCCAGGCGCGTTTCCTGAAGTGCAGCTATATCCACCTGAAGTCGTTTAAGCTCATCATTAATTATGGCTGTCTTCCTTACATTGTTTACATCCTGTAGGTTTTCGGATAGTCCAGTCAACATAGTCCGGACGTTCCAGCATCCCAATCTGAGAGTTTGCTTATTTCTATTTTTTCGATAATTGCTTGGTGCAAAATTTTCTGTCCACAGTTCGGGTTTGACCCTAATCCCCATGCACCCAATGGGGAAAGCAGACAGTGGCGTTACAACACCTTATTGACTGGGGGCTGCCCAGCTTGAAGCGGGCGGTAGCTGTCCAGTGAGATCCTAGAACCTCTCCCACTGTCGGAAGTAGCCCCTGGCGCCATGCCCTACGCCAATTGGGCATAATGCTTATAACCGGTAACTGCTACTTCCCGTGTTTTGCCGACACCTATAGGGTGAAGCTGGAGTGTCCTCTCCAGGGCGCGAGCTTGGGCACAGTTATATGGAGATCAAGCTGTTGCCCATGCAGCATGTTCCCCCTCTCCACACAGCCGGTAGATCCAAAGGAACGGCAGTAGCCGATACAGTTTGGTACCAGCCATGTCGCAGGAGTTGCCAGAATAATGTCGAATCGACATTAGACTGCCTTAGGGACTCCGACTCCGGATTTATCCTCAGGGTTTACTCCCGAAGCCAATTCCACAAATGGATATTCCCGCAAGGCAGCGGTGGTTTGAATTCAGAGTTCCTTCTCTTAGATAAGCTACCAACCAAGGATCACGAGCCCTATCTGCCCGAAGCTGCTGGTTTTAAGGCGCCAGTCACTCGCCTTTGCCCCTTCTCCCGTCAGTGGAAACAGTTCCGCCGGGCTCAAATTGAGCCACACGTGAAGGCCGGGAGCTGGACTTGGTTGTCAGAGGCTGTTTGAGGCGCGTGCCATAGAATATGCAGAGTTAAATTACTGTGCTCTGGTTTTGGGCTCTCGTCCTGCACAGAGCCACTTCTCATGTCCCCCTACCTATCATGGGTCCATAGTGAGATCCTCCTGCTTGCAGTCAACCAGGTGTCACGAGGAGCGAATGAGTTTGTATTTCGACTTTCTATACTCATTGCCGTCATAGACATCGTTTTCATCAGTCGTGGAAAATTGACTAATTTTACAAGGAATGTTGACATAACAATAGACAACGCTCGGCGTGAGCCCTTTAGACGAAACAACATTCACCTGAAATGTTTTCACAACTAATAGACAGGGGGTCAACAGATTATTGAGGTAATCGCTTCAACGTCTCGGTTGTGTTTTCACAAAGGCAGGAAGGTACAAGCAATATTCTTGTGGCTAGCCGTAGAATATAATGGACAGAGCGCGAGGCAGTATTACAATGAGTAATTTAAGCAGGTTCTCATCGAACCGACCCAATAACATTTGAGTAACGGCGACGCAGTGTCTGAGCCAGGGACAACATGAAAAGAGGGAGAATATGTCATTATGTAAAGACTATTAAATGCTGCACAGACACTCAAAAGACGAACGCAGACAAGTTGTCTCGGATAAGCAAAATATGAGAGCGACCATAGCAAAATAATACAGGAAATTTTACACAGTTGAGGACGGAATGTCTGACTTTAGGAAAACAAACGAAATTTCACATGACACAGGAAGCCGAACCCGAAAAATCGCCCTAGGCGATCCAGACGATATATAACCCAACTATATTCATTGCTTGGCATTGGTAAGAGAAACCATTCCGCCAACCAAGACTTGGGGTTCTAGATTTCACGAAAAAGAATCAAGACATTGTGTCAGTGAAATTCGTATAGGGACACCAAGGTTAGTGTAATATATTTTGTACTTTATCATTATTATGTCTTAACTTCATTCAGATAATATATACATATTTTCCATAAATATAACACTGTAAATACCAGTCACGTTTATTATAATATTATTGTGACAGCGCCATCTTGAGGTCTGTCGTTCTAGGCGCTGGCCCCATCTGGGCAGTCATATTGTCTATGTGGTTTAGTGCCTTTTGATCACGTTATCTTCAAGCCGATTTATTACAAGGCCATAATAAGCCTACGAATTAGTTGTGTTTTTGCTCTAGTTGTGTAAATCTGTGTTTTCATGCATTCTAGAGCAAAATATCGCGAGTGTTGTTTAAGTAGCCAAGATTAATACGCAGTAAAGTGAGTGATTAGCCTAGTGCCTATAAAAAGAGATAGCGAGCTACCAGCGGACCTTTCCTAGTATCAGCCGCCAGAGAGAACAGACGACAGAGCCAAGCTGTAAATGCCTTGAGCACGTGAGTTAATTTAAATTAGAATTAATTTTATATAATTCTAGAATTATATTCAGCACGAGTCTGTTTTAATGTTTAGTGAAATAGATAGATTTGTTTCCAAAGGAAATGTCTTTTTAGGACATTATGATTTAGTGTTGAAGAAATGATAGATGAGTGAAAATAATGTTTGATAGGTTTTATTAGGCACGCAAAGCCTAAATCCAGATGTGAGAATTTAGTATCAAGTATTTCATCCATCAGACCGGGCAAATTTAGTAAGAGTGTTTTATACATGAAACTGGACAGAGAAGCATCTATTACTTGAATTTAGATAAGATTAACGATCGCAAGATAGTAGCCTCGTGGTGATAAAAGGCGGCGATAGCGAGTCTGATTAAACACGCTCCGCGTGGTAAACCTATAATATGTTATGCCGAGCGACACGCGGTGTATTTAGTTCCAGTTTTTTTTTTGGTTAAAGCCAAGAATATTATTCTTTAATGTAAGAGTAATTTTATTTTATCCTTTAATGTAAAAGTAATTAAGTGTATTTCACGATTATTGATTATTCTACTGTTTATCTTTAGTGGTTACTTAGAAGGAAGAATATTATTTTATGCCCAGTTGATTATTATTGTTGTGTGAACAATGGTTTGTGAGAGCACGTGGGCGTACCAGATGTATATTTCTCTTCTCCGCTCCTGAGGGAGCATGGGGCCACCGGTGTGGTTTGCCTCAGCATGAAGCATTCAGATGCTCTTGCAGTAGTGGTTTCGATAGCAACCTATGTTACCCGGTGCGATTGCCAGCCTCATGCATAACACCATACTAGTCGCATTGGACGACACGCATGAGTGTGTGAGATAGTTGATGATATCATGTGGGCGCATGTTTTCTGTATGGTAAGTGTTATTATCCATGCTATTGATGTTCACTTAGACATTGTTTTATTTATTGTTTTTCAGACAGTCTATGAACACTGACTGGGTGTTCGTTTGATTGTTTGTTGGATTGTTTGTTTGGTGTTCGGTAGAATTAAATGTTGATCTGCTTAAGGCTTTGGGTTGCTTGAATTGTTAAGTCTGCTGCTGAGAGGGTTGCAAGCAACCAATAATTGCAACCCCTGTCAAACGATCCTTTATAAATTTTCTTAGTGCACGGGTCTTGGGTGTGAGGTACCCCTAGCGCCCCTGTCACAAGTGGCGTCGTCGGCAGGATTGACAGACAGCACGCAGTGAAGCAACTCTTCAGCAATCAGAGCAGCAACAGCCGAAACAGTAGAACACCCAGTTCAGTGCAAGGCGAGGGACGGGATCATCCAGTTTGTCAAGATTTCTAGTCAACTCTACTAGCAACAAGATGGCGGCACGCAACACACGCGCTGCTAGTAGAACTGATAACGAAGATGTGGCTGAGGTGGATGACCCTGTGTTAGGGCTGGATCGTCAACAAGAACGAGTGCAGTACATCGTGGTACCTACTCACAAGAGAGTGCGGTGCTTTGGGGAGCGCACGGGTCCTACGGCCGAGGAATATGTCAGAGAGGTGAGAGCTGCCTGGAGAGTAGGGATGATGAGTAAAGAGGACCAGGCGGATGTTATTCTTGACAGTGTGACCCCAAGTGTCCGAAGGGAGCTGAGGATTCAGGCTGATGACGATGACCCAGAAGCAATGCTACATTCCATTCTTAGGGTGTATGGGGAGCGTCGGAGCATCCCAGAAGTAATGGCCGCGTTCTACTCTACCCGGCAAGGTGCAAGGGAGTCTCTTTGGGAATTCTCCCATCGCATTCACGAGGTGTTTGAAAGTGTTGTAAGGGCACAAAAGCAGAACAACGTCACTCCCTTGGCGCCATCCTTTCTTCGTGACCAGTTTGCTGCTTGTCTGAGAGATGACCTACTAAGAAAGCTTGCAAAAGAACTGATCATCAAGGAGCCTACAGCATCGTTCACGTCGGTGAGGGACTATGCCCTGCGGTTTTTGGAGACTGAACCCACTTCTGGGGCTGGTGTTGCCAGTGTCGAAGCAGCTTTGGGGGTTGGTGTTGCCAGTGTTGAAGTGGCAAGAACAGAGACTGTGTCAGATACGCATGCATTAAACGCAGAAGTAGAGCGGCTGAGAGCACAGGTGGCTCAATTAGAGGCTAAAATTGATGCGATGTCTCAGGAGCAGGGGAGACGTACCAGGACAGTTCGTTGTTTTAGGTGTCGAGAACTAGGCCACGTACAGAATCGATGTCCACAGGCATTAAACTAGACCCCTCTGCGGCTGGGAGTCAGGTTACAGAAGGGGAGCAGAATGGCTCAAAGATAAAGATGGTTGGTGGTCGACCGGAGTGTGAGGTGCTTATTGCAGGGAAGAAAGTCAAAGGCGGCCAGGGATGTAAGGGTAGCAGGAGGCGACCCAGGGCACCAAGGAAGCCTAGGAAAATAAGATGCTTCAACTGTGGAGACCTTTCGAACCACATGGCAGCCAAGTGTCCCCAGGGCCCGCTTCCTAAGCGATGTTTCCATTGTAGGTCCCCGGACCATTTGATATCGGTTTGCCCATCAAAGAGCGCCCTCTCTAAGCGTACCAACACATCTACATTGCCGTCACAGTGCAAGCCAAGAGATGGCCGTGGCAACTGTCACCATAAGGGCGCCAAAAAAAGTGGTCGGCATTTAGAGGAGGAGACTCATCTAAAACTCGTTGAAGGACACGTTTCCAGGCTACGAGGGGCGCACGTAAGAGCAGAGCCACCGTTGCAGAGTTTTGCAGCAGTCCGGAAAGAGAGATGTGACAAGCTGTCGTGTTCTACTCCACTACAGGTCGGAGAATTGGTGAAGAAGAGAATGCACGACGCTGAGAGATCCGAGATTCGTGATATGTGGTCAGAAGACGAGTACGTTGTAGTTCGTGCTCCCACAATGACAGGGGGTCCATATATCATCCAACGAACGGACAGAGCTAGTCCGAGCATTAGAGTCACCGGCAATGACCTGAGACGAAGTGAAGGAAAAGGTGATCCTCCAGATTTGGAGAATACGACTGGGGAGCCTGATTTTGTGTAGTTGTCGGGACGACAACAAAATCAGGCGGGGAATATGTGACAGCGCCATCTTGAGGTCTGTCGTTCTAGGCGCTGGCCCCATCTGGGCAGTCATATTGTCTATGTGGTTTAGTGCCTTTTGATCACGTTATCTTCAAGCCGATTTATTACAAGGCCATAATAAGCCTACGAATTAGTTGTGTTTTTGCTCTAGTTGTGTAAATCTGTGTTTTCATGCATTCTAGAGCAAAATATCGCGAGTGTTGTTTAAGTAGCCAAGATTAATACGCCTAGCGCAGTAAAGTGAGTGATTAGCCTAGTGCCTATAAAAAGAGATAGCGAGCTACCAGCGGACCTTTCCTAGTATCAGCCGCCAGAGAGAACAGACGACAGAGCCAAGCTGTAAATGCCTTGAGCACGTGAGTTAATTTAAATTAGAATTAATTTTATATAATTCTAGAATTATATTCAGCACGAGTCTGTTTTAATGTTTAGTGAAATAGATAGATGTGTTTCCAAAGGAAATGTCTTTTTAGGACATTATGATTTAGTGTTGAAGAAATGATAGATGAGTGAAAATAATGTTTGATAGGTTTTATTAGGCACGCAAAGCCTAAATCCAGATGTGAGAATTTAGTATCAAGTATTTCATCCATCAGACCGGGCAAATTTAGTAAGAGTGTTTTATACATGAAACTGGACAGAGAAGCATCTATTACTTGAATTTAGATAAGATTAACGATCGCAAGATAGTAGCCTCGTGGTGATAAAAGGCGGCGATAGCGAGTCTGATTAAACACGCTCCGCGTGGTAAACCTATAATATGTTATGCCGAGCGACACGCGGTGTATTTAGTTCCAGTTTTTTTTGGTTAAAGCCAAGAATATTATTCTTTAATGTAAGAGTAATTTTATTTTATCCTTTAATGTAAAAGTAATTAAGTGTATTTCACGATTATTGATTATTCTACTGTTTATCTTTAGTGGTTACTTAGAAGGAAGAATATTATTTTATGCCCAGTTGATTATTATTGTTGTGTGAACAATGGTTTGTGAGAGCACGTGGGCGTACCAGATGTATATTTCTCTTCTCCGCTCCTGAGGGAGCATGGGGCCACCGGTGTGGTTTGCCTCAGCATGAAGCATTCAGATGCTCTTGCAGTAGTGGTTTCGATAGCAACCTATGTTACCCGGTGCGATTGCCAGCCTCATGCACAACACCATACTAGTCGCATTGGACGACACGCATGAGTGTGTGAGATAGTTGATGATATCAGGTGGGCGCATGTTTTCTGTATGGTAAGTGTTATTATCCATGCTATTGATGTTCACTTAGACATTGTTTTATTTATTGTTTTTCAGACAGTCTATGAACACTGACTGGGTGTTCGTTTGATTGTTTGTTGGATTGTTTGTTTGGTGTTCGGTAGAATTAAATGTTGATCTGCTTAAGGCTTTGGGTTGCTTGAATTGTTAAGTCTGCTGCTGAGAGGGTTGCAAGCAACCAATAATTGCAACCCCTGTCAAACGATCCTTTATAAATTTTCTTAGTGCACGGGTCTTGGGTGTGAGGTACCCCTAGCGCCCCTGTCACATTATATTTCACACTAATAAGTACAGGTTGCAATAAACGCCATGCAGAGAATTATTATATTTATAAGCTTGCACAGTTTCCAGTAACTATAACGAAGTAAATACAAGACACTTTTATGTGGCCTTTTACATTACCGGTTAACCGCGCAGTAAACATCGCACAGTCATTTCTTATAGTGATAAGATTTCACATACAAGACACTACAGGCGGAGCATAGTTTACGGGATACTTACAAAGGGTTCATTATTTTATCCATCACAGTGGTAGAGACAGGGACCATTTGAGATACTCATCCTTAGTCTACTACGTGGTTGGCGTTAATCACAGGACAAGCTTTAGAGTAGGGCCGACCGAGATACTGCGACGACACACATCTCACACGTAATTAACGGCAACAACCTACCAATACTCCACGGGGGTCAGAAAGGAATTTACCAGGCGGTGAAGGGTCTTTCTGTCATCGACTACCCACCCAGAAAAGAAAGCAGAAAATACCCAGAAGGATTGCTGCATTTCTAATAGCTGTCCACGTGAAATTTAATGATCTGAAGTGGCAGTCGCCAACGGATGATTTTTACAACAAGTGCCTTTGAGAAATTTAATGATCTGAAGTGGCAGTCGCCAACGGATGATTTTTTACAACAAGTGCCTTTGAGAAACTATGATCAAAAGCTGCAAGAACAGACGGGAGATTTTGTAAACCCAGTGCCTACCAAATTTATCGAGATCCTAAATTACATGCAGTAATGGACAGATTCTCCCTGTACAATTGATGCACCAACAAATACGAATATACAACATATTTCCATCATCACCACCACATGAGCAGACTATCAGCACAACGCAAGGACATCTGCATATCAGACGAAGTCTCACCCGCCTAACATTGCGTTCAACACCACACATGAACAAGACACCTTGGACGCTCGGGACAATGTCAACACTCGCATTGTGAAGGACAAAAGAACAAGCCGTGGACAACCGACGAAACCAAGTGAACCATCCAGTGTTATTGTAGGCAGACAAAGACTTGTCCATTGTGTACAAACAACCAGAGTTTATTGACAGTTAGCGAGAGACCAAGAAACACAAGATATCCTTTTTGTTAGTATTTAGGAGTTACTTAAATTCATCATCATCATCACATAGTGTAGACTTTAGATTCATTTGTGTATTTTGCATTAACTAATATCTTTCTTCACAGGGATAGTTAATGTCATTCCTAGTTGCATTTGTATTAGTGTAATTGAATGTTGTTATATTTCAGAACTTTAATAAATGTTGTAGTTGTGTTTACCAACACACGTTATTACATATATAGAGAAGGAAAGAAAGTGTGCGAAAGAGACCTACTGTTCTTCCTTTCTTCTTCTTCTGTTCCCTCAGTGTAATAGGGGAGGTGGGGGCTCGTTAGCGTTATAATATAATAGAGAGGGGGATAGAGTGGTAGGAGATATAGTGTCACGAGATCCAGAATCACTGGGACTATATGCTGGGAACTCATCCCAAAGTCTTTTATTCACCTTCTCCACTCCTGCTGCCCATCTTCAACCGGTTGCCAGGCAAATCGGAGCCATTGATCAAGCCGGCACCACACAGATAACTCTCTTTGGTTACCCTTCGGGATAACCCTGTGACACCAGGTCAAAGCCAAAGAATCATGTCTAGAGCTCAAGTGACTATCCAAGGTTAGTGTGCAATGCTAGGTTCTCAACAAGTTACTAACACAAGGGTATTCACTGGAAGTGTGTGGATGATTTCAAGAGTCAATGAGGGTGTAATTAGCCTCACAGACAGAGGTTCACTTTCACATATGTATATTGTAGCATTGTGCATAGCTGGCGGTAATATAAAGATGACCCCAGATATGCCTCCATGCATTACTGTATGGTGTAGAAACATGGACACTGAACATACGATTTGAAGAAATAACTGAGGCCCTCAAGATATAGATATAGAAGAATGGGGCGTATCTCATGGAAACAGAAGAAAATTAATAAAGAGGTCCTAGAAAACTTATGCAAGTATTTATCTAATGTACGTAGCACGCTAAACGCAATATCTTTCTTTGCTCTGCTTCAGAATATGTTACAGCAAGCGGTAGCCGAATTCTACCCAGACACGATTATTTATGACCAGGAAGGAAAACCTCTGAAATTGGGACTACTTGATGGCAAATTTGTACCTCCTTTCGGCGAGAAAAGCTTTAATAAAGTCAGAGACCTCCATCTCAGAGATGATGACGTTATATTAATTGGATAACCTAAAACAGGTATGGTACTTTTCCGTTTGATGTTATGAGCTTGAGGGCAAGTTCTGGCACAGCGGGCTGATCACCCGCTTGCCAGCCACTCTGATTACGGAAACAACAATTAATTTTTTGTTGAACCTATAAACGCCCCTAGGCGTAACGGAGCAACAATTAATTTCGTGTTGCCCTAAGACGCCACTAGGCGTACTGGCCACGAACTGCTTTGTCGGTCCGTGGCTAAGGACGGAAGAAGAAGAAGAAGAAGTTATGAGCTTACAAAACAATTTTCATATTATTACGAACTGAAAGCTCCGAATATTTGTTTTTTCCAAAAGCGAAAAAAAGTGTATTCTCTCCCCTTTGTATCATTGAAGAGTATGTGGTCCCAGCCCGCGGTTACTTGTACCCCCAGGGTGTACGAGAAGCTTGCCAGGGGGTACGGGGGACATTTCCTAAAGAACTATAATATACTGTTGAAATATTCCGAGCGTAGTAGTTTTTTTATGCAACAGTTGTGAACTGGAGAGAGAGAGAGAGAGAGAGAGAGAGAGAGAGAGAGAGAGAGAGAGAGAGAGAGAGAGAGAGAGAGAGAGAGAGAGAAGGGGGGGGGTGAGTCATGTTCTCAATCAAATCCCGAGAAAGAAACAAAGTAGATGCTGAACATATTATGCAGGTATCTATCTATCTACTTCATTGCCTCAAAACCCAGCCCCTGAAGTCCTCAAGTAGAACAGTCCCAGTTACGATTGTTTGGCCATGTCTGCAGAATGGGAGAAGATTGGCTACCACGACAAATATGGGAAACCAAGAGCCAGGGATCCAGACCTCCAGGACGACGAAAAGTTCGCTGGGAGGACAAAATAAGACAATATCTGAAGGACCCAGGACTAAAATTGAACTTAGACATAAGGAAGACAGTCGATAGGATAGTATGGCGCTGTCTCTGGCAAACCTCAACATCTCAGGGTGGAAGATTAACGACTAAACAAGAAAGTTATCTATATCAAAAACTATATAAAGAATGAAACTATTGGTTGACAAGAAACAACAATCAAGGTTCTCACTAATTTGATTGAATGTGATGTGATAAATATTTAACAACTTTACGAGACTAAAATGTTTCTCATGACCCGAATGATGTTTTCTTAATGAAATATTAATTAATCTATTTAGTTTCTTCTGTGCATATGCACAGTAGATTCTAGAATGTACTTCCTCTCATATTGATTAGGAGATACGGGAAAGTTTACTAAAAGGGGGTGCTGGGGCTGGGAGAAGTTGAGAAATACCAGCCGTAGCGTGTTGATCAAGAAATTCAGCTCCTCATTAAATTGTACATACATACACACATACGCACATACGCACGCACGCGCACGCGCGCACACGCACACACACACACATACACACACACATACATACATACATACACACATACATACATACATACATATCAGAATCTTTATTCTCCACAAAATACATTGATATGTACTGACATGATATAATAAAATACAACATGGCATATAGGAGAATCATTAGAATTTACATAAAGTAAATTTACATAAATTCATACAGCGTTAATGAGGGCTGTTACCACACATACATACATACATACATACAGAATCTTTATTATCCAAAAAAAATACATTAACATGTACTTGATATAGTATAAAAACACCATATCATATCGGATAATCATTTAGAGTCCGCAAGTGTGCTAAACTCCGCCCATTAAACAATCGCCAAACGTTCATAATCCGTTGAATTCAATTCGCACACAGTTTACAAGCTGACATCAAAAGTCTCCAGCAGTCAGTTACCGTCACCGTCTTTTGGAACATGAGCAAAAACCAAACATTCACGATTCTACTGGACACACAATCTGACACCTGTCCGCGCTGTGGTAAAGTGTCTTTCAGCAACGTGCACCACAGTAAGGGGTCAGTGGATCTTTCTATTCTCGATGAGGGGTGACAGTATCCGGTCGCCATTGATAACGAAGCTATAGTTTCTTTCCGGTGGCTTCATAAACTAATATATATTCTTTACAAATAAAAATGTCAATTTTAAAGTTTAATCTTCGTCTTTCACTGATATCCTTAATTTCTGTAGCCATCTTTTCGGGTGTTGTTATAGTCGATGTTAAGAATTTCCACTTACTAACGTGAGAGCTTAAAGTTGACACACCTCTCAAAGCCGTGGAAAAGTTTCTTATCTGCTACAAATCTTGTATCAGCATTGCACAAAATTGATAAGTCAGTGGATCTTTCCATTCACAATGAGGGGTGATAGTATCCAGTTAGCCATTGCTAACGAAAACATTGTTTCTTTCCAGTGGATTCACAAATGAATATACGGATATTTTTTGTAAATAAAAAGTTCAGTTTCAAAGACCTTTTCGTTTTTATCTATCATAAATATCCCTAGATTATGTAACAATCTCTTCGAGTATTTGTTATAATAGGTGTTAAGAATATCCACTTACTACCGTGGGGTGCCTCAACGCTAACCGTCAGGTCGAGCCGGATTGACATGTTTCTATTGTCATAGATCGAATAACTTGAAGTTGAACCAATACATGGCTACCTCATTGGGCATGTATGATTATAATAAGGCATTGCTTCAACTTGCGATATTAATATGGCCTCTCGAAATTTGATAACAGCAGTAACAATAGCCTTCATTAAATTTGTGATGTTTTGAAACGCAGTCACTTTGACAAATCACAAAACCGCCATCTTGGCTACTTGGTACCAACACAAACAGCGAACTCGCATGACAGGCAAACTTGATGTTTTCACCTTTAAAACACTTAGCAACATAATCCTGAACATGAGCCAAACACACTACAAACTCATACAGCGTTAATGAGGGCTGTTACCACAGATGCAGACTCCAAAACGACGACATGAAATGCACAACACAAAAGTGCGGCCTACCACGCCGCCATCTTGGAAACATACATACATACATACATACATACATACATACATACATACATACATACATACATACATACATACATACATACATACATACATACATACATACATACATACATACATACATACATACATACATACATACATACATACATACATACATACATACATACATACATACATACATACATACATACATACATACATAAAATCTTTATTATCCAAAAAAATACATTAACATGTACTTGATATAGTATAAAAACACCATATCATATAGGATAATCATTTAGAGTCCGTAAGTGTGCTAAACTCCTCCAGGATACAATCGGCAAACATTCATAATCCGTTGAATTCAATTCGTACACAGTTTACAAGCTGACATCAAAAGTCTCCAGCCTTCAGTTACCGTCACCGTCTTTTGGGACATGAGCAAAAACCAAACATTCACGATTCTACTGGACACACAATGTGACACATGTCCGCGCTGTGGTCTTTCAGCAACGCACACCATATGAAGGGGTCAGTGGATCTTTCCATTCTCGATGAGGGGTGACAGTATCCGGTTGCCATTGATAACGAAGCTATAGTTTCTTTCCGGTGGCTTCATAAACTAATATATATTCTTTACAAATAAAAATGTCAATTTTAAAGTTTAATTTTCGCCTTTCACTGATATCCTTAATTTCTGTAGCCATCTTTTCGGGTGTTGTTATAGTCGATGTTAAGAATTTCCACTTACTAACGTGAGAGCTACAAGTTGATACACCTCTCAAAGCTGTGGAAAAGTCTCTTCTCTGCTACAAATCTTGTTTCAGCATTGCACAAAATTAATAAGTCAGTAGATCTTTCCATTCACAATGAGGGGTGACAGTATCCAGTTAGCTATTGCTAACGAAAACATTGTTTCTTTCCAGTGGCTTCACAAATGAATATATTTTTTTTTATAAATGAAAAGTTCAGATTCAAAGACCTTTTCGTTTTTATCTATCACAAATATCCCTAGTTTATGTAACAATCTCTTCGGGTGTTGTTAAAATAGGTGTTAAGAATATCCACTTACTACCGTGGCACTGGGGAGCCTCAACGCTAACCGTCAGGTCGAGCTGGCTTGACATGTTTCCATTGTCATAGATCGAATAACTTGAAGTTGAACCAATACATGGCTACCTCATTGGGCATGTATGATTATAATAAGGCATTGCTTCAACTTGCGATATTAATATGGCCTCTCGAAATTTGATAACAGCAGTAACAATAGCCTTCATTAAATTTGTGATGTTTTGAAACGCAGTCCGGTTGACAAATCACAAAATCGCCATCTTGGATACTTGGTTCCAACACAAACAGCGAACTCGCATGACGGGCACACTTGATGTTTTCACCTTTAAAACACTTAGCAAAATAATCCTGAACATGAGCCAAACACACTACAAACTCATACAGCGTTAATGAGGGCTGTTACCACAGATGCAGACTCCAAAACGACGACATGAAATGCACAACACAAAAGTGCAGCCTACCACGCCGCCATCTTGGAAACATACATACATACATACATACATACATACATATCAGAATCTTTATTCTCCAAAAATACATTAATATGTACAGACATGATATAATAGATACAACATGGCATAAAGGAGAATCATTAGAATTTACATAAAGTGTTGAAGACGTCTCACGTAGTTCTATGTGAGTGTTTTTACATCTAATGTTTGTGTTACACATACATAACAATCTTTAAGCTTTCTAAAAGACTTTGGCATACAATGATACGATATGATGTGATATAACCTGCCAAAAATGAGTATTATTGAAATTTACAGAATGTGTGTGGAATACCATTCAAGTAGAGCAATATGGTGTTTTTACATGGGGGTGTTATCAGAATTTTTGTTTGCCATAACAAGCTTTGACAGCTAATGGAGTGAGATATTAAATATAGCATCAAATACAATAGTCGTTTGGTATAGTAGACAGAGCCCAATTGAGATTAGACTATGTGGAAAGCATCTCCAGCAATTTAAAATGGGTGTTTTTTTACATCGAAGTTTCCAGATTCTGTAAGAACCTATAATTGCACTAATGCTGACATACTTACATAAAACGTTGGCTTCAAATTTCCGCAACCCTAGGGACATTAATCCACTCACACACTTTGCATGCACATGACCCAAACTACCAATTATCAATACGATTACATGCGTACGATAGCCTAGTTCGTTAATTTCTCCAGTCAATGGATAGTACTTATCAAATTTATGTTGGTAACATTTATCTAAATGGGCGTCATATGGTATTGCTGCCTCCACTATAAAAGCTGTTTTGTTCTGTCGATTGATTACTGTTAAATCAGGTTTTACGGCATGAGTCTTAAATGAGGCGTTACTGCTGCCGAAAAGTGATGGTTTAACTATTATCTCTTTGTTTATTGTTATGTCACTTTTATTATTGTATGCGGATTTCAGTTTCTCATAAATAATGACTACAGCTCTATTGTGCCTTTGTTGGCATAATGTTTGAAATTTGGTACATCCATTCAATAAATGTGACACTGTTTCGTATGGGTGGTTACATATTTTGCACATTTTCGTGTATGTCTGTGGGTAGTATAGATGCAAAAGACTTTCGCATTCCAGCAACTGTAACCTCGATCTCACAGCAAATGAAAGTATTTTATCACTTAATTTAACATTCGATAGAAAACTAGATGACAATGAATGGTTAACACATTTCATTTCGCGCACTATTCTCCCTTGTGACGATTTACTCTTTAGTTCACTTAGAATTAGGTTAAGTTTATGTGATTTAAATCCAGAATAAAAGGCACTTGCTGACTTGTACGTTAGACTCACATCTTCATCTACGTCTAAATGTACAATTTAATGGCCATTGTCATCCACTTTCACACTCACTCCTTCACGCGCGCATTCTTCATTCAGCTCTACCCAAAATGATCTTGGCCAATTCACCTTCGATCTTTTAACTAGATGGTTCGTTTCGTTTAGCTCAGTGGTTCCCAAAGTGGGCGGTACCGCCCCCCTGGGATCTTTGGAAGGGTCCAAGGGGGCGATACGGAAAAAAATTGGCCAGAGGGGGGCGTTCAGTAGTAAACAGTGGGCGTTTAGTAGTAAGGGGTGTTCAGGATTTGACAAGCTAAATTCAGTACGTGCGGGAGAGAAAGGAATTGTGGATTTGAGAGACAACATCAGTGAAGCGGGGACGATGTGGATGGTTGTATTACTAGGATCATTAAGCAGGGCATAGCTTCGTCTATGTGTGTCGTTCTGAGCTCAGGTAACCATCGCTGACCATAAACGGTAATCGGGAACTGTTAGTAAAGTGGTTAACCAAACACCTATTGTCCATTCGTTCACTCCTGTGACGTACGTCTAGTTCGACAAGTGAATCTTCCCTGATCTGATGGATGATAAAAGGGACTTTAGCTTTTCATAACATTAGAACCCCTGAACATTTGTTGTAACTTTTTGGCGTCGCCAAAATCAAACATTTAGAAAGCGACCACGATCAAAGAGACACTGAGACGATCCCCGAGCAGAGAAGCTAGTTTCTCGCAGGTAAGAAGGACGGGCGGCATGATATCAAAGACAGTAAGTGGTCCCTAAAACGATTTCGCATCTCGGTGTTAAGCACGGAACCGATCGCAGCCAGAGCGATCGCGGAAAGCTGACGCAAGCAGCGAACAGAGATACGAAGACCAGGGGGCGGCTTCTTCCCTTGATTTGGCGGTCAGATCCCCAAAAGTTCCTGGGATGAAAAGAGCTGTCAAGTTTATCATGTCCCACTCAACTTACATTCCATTTTAGCTAAATAGACCATGAAGACTAGACACGTTATCACTCGCTGGCCAGACCTTTACAGAAGCACTAGCTTTATTGAAATCTTATTATAGATTTTCCCTTGGATATATATATATTGCAGTGATTTCTATTCTGTGCAAAGCGGTAATATATATTGTGTAAAGTGATCAGTGGTCTAGTTCAGTCATTCTATTTCAATGGATTTTGTGTTAATTTAAATCTATTAAATTTAACCATCTCAATAGTTCCAGTTGTAAATATAATGATCTATCTATTATATTATTTCAAAAGATAATAGATGCTTAAATTAACTTTTAAAGTCGCGAAGGAATTTATAATTAATAAATTCAGTTAAGTCCTAATTTTATAGATGTGTGTTTTTAACCACTAGAATTCGCGCAGTGTTTATTAAATACATAATTAAATACTCGAGTGTATTATAGGCTTAACGGGAAATTTATCGCGCTTGATTTTTCGGTATGTTACATGTCTTTTTTCTTTCACACAGAGTGATCGTAACCTGCGGTCCCAGCTAAAAAAAGAAAGAAATAAAGAAATCATCCTATAAACTTCCAGTCATATTGAAGAAACATTTCTTTTAAATACAATCTTGTGGCGGTCCTTGCGACCTAGCTGTCAGAATTAAATGAAATAAAGCCCACCCAAGAACATTTTAAAGAATAATCATCAAATTACCCTTACAAACCTGTAAGATAAACTGGAAGGTAATCATCGACAGTAGCGATATTATATTTACTGTTTACTGTGAGAGAGTACATATTTTCCTGACTGTGACTGAGCCTAGTTTGTCCTCAATTGGATTTAATAAAACTATCATCACGCATTGAAGGAATTTTACCATAGCGGAGGATTAAAAGAGACCACTTCATTTTCACCTTTGTGCCGAACTGTGTCAGTGCCATCCCATAGACTCCTTTTTTCATATAGTAAAAACACAAGAACTCTTAGTCTTCAAGTCTTGCGATAAGTGAGAAAATTTGTTACCAACAAAACCTTGCAAACATCTGGGGCGGGACACCGAAGGACTAGACAGTTCATATGTCAATCGAATACTTGCTGTTTTTATATACTTTTATGGATCGTCTGAGGCTGCATTCGGTAAGTGTGTGAGTATATGAGTGTGGATCCTCACGCGTGTGCAGGAATGACAGGAAATTTAATCTTTTTCTTTTGTAACCCTGTTGTTAACTTTCTTGCCTAGTCATATAATTTTCCTGTATTCCCTGCATTGTTCCTTTAAGGGGGAGTTGCTAATTGGTTAACTCTGTTTAAAAAACCCCCCTCCTTTCCATTTGCTTAGTAAAGGGAAGAACAGCTGGGAAGAACAGGGTTTTTTTTCTATCACCTATATGTAACTTTGTAACACCTCTTTCAGAGTAATTAACTTCACTGTTAGGTTAACGTACCCAAGTTCCTGATATTATCTATCTCTGGACTGGGGTTATCTTTGTCTAATAAGCGGGAAGGGCTTAGTCGATACCAATCTTCTTCACCCCTCCCAAACTTGTTATTTGCATTTTGTGTACTTATGATAATTTATGTAATACCTGATATTTGTTAGTGATTGATGTTTAAAGTGAATAAAATCACATAAACTCATTTAGTTCTGTGTTGGATATACCCAAAGCCCAACTTTTCCCCTATTCGTTTAATATAGTTTGTATCTACGTCGTCTGTGTGTGTGAAAAACACCAAATCGGTGTGCGCGCAGATGCGTGACTGGGAAACTGGCAAATAATTGTTTGACCAGGAGAGCGGAAGAGAAGATTGAGAGAAGCGATTTGTCGTAAATAAGTCTGTCTTTACTCTCCTCCAGCACGCTGTGAAGCAACTATTGAATCTCTACATTTTCTATCACTGAGCTTTCCATCATCATTTTCCACTCTAAACCGGACCACTATTTCTACGACTCTTTTCTCTCAAAATAAATTTACGACAACTCCTGAAGGAAGAGAAATGACCCGTGCCGATGGCATGGACAAAATTAGATACCTGCCGGTGATTCAGAAAGTACCAACTTTGCTTTGTTGCGGAATTTATTGTCTCGGTATTTGCGGGGGCTAGTGGTAACTAGATATTCCAAGATTGGTAATAAATAAGAGAAAAGGTTCAAGGGAGAAAGATTTTAACGGTACTTGGCATTATAAATCAGTCTTTGATCCTCTGAACCGGCTTTCCTACCTTACACTCAGACTTTCATCAATCGACTACGCGATGTACGTTTCCCGTCTATTTCAACTTTGCGCTGGCTATGAGCAAAACCAACAAACTTTCTCAGCTTTTCTTGTGAACAGTGGTTTTAAATAAGCTGTGTACCGGGTATCAAACAATTTCAACCTGTCGATAAGGTACGTTTTCTTACTTATATTTTTTGTTTGTTTGCACAAAGCTAGCATCGGTTTTACTAACATTAATTATTAATTAAGCAGATACATTTTGATACTGATTTGCCGTATATTGAATATTTCTATTCAATCTATTATTTTACATCCTTTTAATTTGTTACCGGAAACTCCACTCTTTGTAGTTAGGCTACTGTCTCTCAATTTTTAAATCTGAAGACCTATCAATATAGTGCGTTATTTTATATTTTGTTCATATTAAATAACTATTATTATACTTTATGAAATGATTATTGCGTTACTTCAGTGTTGGTGTGGCTGTTGCTAATTGTGTTTTTTCCCCCTTCTGATTGTTGTATTTTTGCTAATTTATTTATGGCTGTGAAACTTTATAAAATTGAAGAGTAAACTGGTAAGAACATCTGTGTCAACATTTTTGTAAAGCCACTTTTAAATCAGCTTGTGTTGTTTACTCGACGAATATTTTTCTATCTGCAAAATTGTAAAATCAATTCTTTGTTCCAGAATTCAGAACAAATATGGCAAAAGCAGAACAAACCAAAAAGAAGTGCAGACAATACAGCGTGGAATATCTGAAATATGGATTTATTCCAGCACTAAATAACCAACAACTGCCAATGTGTCTATTATGCAAGAGGGCCTTTTCAAATGAGGCGATGAAACCTTCCAGACTACTTGAACATTTGAAAAAAAAATTCACCCAGATAAAACAGATAAAAGTTTGACATATTTTCAGTCACTTCGTGAAAACTTTCAGAAACGTAAAACAGTCCGTGACATGTTTGTCAACACTTCACAACAAAGCTGTGATGGTTTGCGAGCTTCATACAAAATTTCATTGCTGATAGCTAAATCTGGAAAGTCTCATACAATCGCAGAACATTTGATTTTGCCAGCTATAAGGGAGTTTGTGAGTACAGTTATGCATAAGTCACCTGAACAAATAATTAAAGCAATTCCGCTCAGCAATACCTCTGTTCAAAGAAGAATAGATGAAATGGCTGAGAATGTTGAAAATACATTGTGCAACATACTTAGGACAACAGAATTTGCATTGCAGTTGGATGAGTCAACTTTGCCTAGCAACGAATCTTTGCTTCTTGCCTATGTTCGCTTCGTAAAAGATGGAAGCTTGGTTCAAGAGTTGTTATTTGCTAAGCTACTAGTAACTGATACAAAAGGAGAGTCAATATTTCGTGTAGTAGAGAAATTTTTCAAAGAGAAGGACATTCCGCTTACTAATATTCTTGCTTGTGCAACAGATGGGGCACCATCAATGATAGGTTGTTACCGCGGGTTTATCGCTTTCTTAAAAGAAGCTGTACCTGGTATATTTACAATACACTGTGTAATTCACAGACAACATCTTGTCGCAAAAAAATCTAAGTGATCGGCTTCACAAATCATTAAGTACTGGTATCACAGCGATTAACAAAATTAAGTCCCATGCTCTCAATTCTCGACTATTTCGAGAGCTTTATACTGAGAATGATGAACAGTTTGAACGTTTGCTGATGCACACAGAAGTTAGGTGGCTCTCAAAAGGAAATTGTCTGAGACGCTTTTATGCTCTTTTTGAAACTGTGGTAGAATTCTTCAAAGACTCGCATGCTTCGCTCAGTACAGAACTAACGAATATCAGGCATGACATTGCATATTTGTCAGATTTATTCACAAAGTTTAACGAAATAAATCTACAACTGCAAGGAAATGATATTAATCTTATTAAAGTCAAATCTGTCGTCTCCACGTTTCTGGCCAAATTAACGCTATTCAAACGTAATATTGGCCGTCGCGAGTTAATCCAATTTCCGAGCCTCTTAGAGTTGGAAGAGAAAGACAAAATACCAGAGGATAATCTTCAAGTATATTGTGCACATCTAGATATGCTGCATAAAGACATGTCTCAGAGGTTTCAGGATCTTCTTTTGATCACGATTCCAGACTGGATAATAAATCCATTCCTAGACGCGTGCAGTGATGAACTGGGAAGGAGGAAGAGGAACTGATATCGCTACAAAATGACGCTGAGCTTAAGCCAATGTTCAAGAAATCATATCAAGACTTTTGGTTGCAGAAAGAAATCTCTGAACGCTACCCTGCAGTGTGGGGAAAGGTTAAGATGTTCTGTATTGCCTTTCCAACATCGTATTTAGTAGAGCGTGGTTTCAGCGCGGTTGTCCAACTTCTTTCGAAGCAGAGAAACAGACTGCAGATTACTGAACGTGGGGATCTGAGACTCCTTCTAAGTAACTTTCAGCCTGATATTGAGAAGCTGATATCACTACATCAGGCACATCCATCTCACTGAAGTTAAAAATGAAGTAAGTTTGTTACTAATTTACTTTCGCATACTGCTGTTTGTTTTACAGCATTAAGTAATTAAGTTTTTCTTTTAATATTAAATTAATAAATAAGCGTATCTGTAGCTTTATATTAGAATGTGATAAATTGAGCAATTAGTTGTTACTGTATTAACAGTTGCTCTTATTTTTCACTCTTTACATTTTTTTATGTAGTGTGGGGAAATGCAGGGGGGCGCTGGGGATATGTCGTGGGAGCCAAGGGGGCGGTGACCCAAAAAAGTTTGGGAAACACTGGTTTAGCTTTTAACTTGCAAAGTTATTCCTATTTTCATCTACTTGGTCTATTTTACGTTTTTTCATATGTTTATCTAGCGAGTTTACTGCTGCAGTTTTTACAAGACTATCATCACAATTGAGCATACTGATAACGAATGAAATATGTCGAGAGTGATATAATATGAAGGGGTTTGGTATGCCAAGGCCACCCTTCGACCTGGGACAAAAGAAATAGCTCCTTGTGGATGATTCATTTAGCGCTAACCATGTTCTAACGTGTTGTACAATTTCATCTTCAATTTCTTTAAGTTGTTTTTCTGTAAAGTGTATGTTAGAAAAATAAAACATGAGAGGACCGAAACACATCGGGTTAATTAATGAGATCTTTGCTGATGTTGGTAGGGGGGCACAGCTTAATTTTGTTAAATTTGACCTAAATTCTAATATAAGGCTGCTTGCTTGAAACTGGTCCGATGTGTTATCTATTGTAATGTCATGTCCTAGGTATCTGTACGAACGCCCTCGGTCAGAAGAGGGGATTTCATGACCTTGGATATTAATGTCCGCCTTACGAGTTTTGACCCAATTGTTTCCGCTTCGCTGACCGCTGAACACTGTACACTTTTGTGGCTTAACCTCCATTCCGCTGGTCTCCATAAATGCTGTTGTCTTCTGTGCCATTGATTGTAGGTCGCGTATGTTGGTGGCGAAGAGACTTACGTCATCCACATATCCTTGAATGGGATTCGGCACGTGATGTATTTGATAACCTAGCTCAATCCACCGCAGCCATTTATACATACATACATACATACATACATACCAGAATCTTTATTCTCCAAAAATACATTAATATGTACAGACATGATATAATAGATACAACATGGCA
This sequence comes from Oreohelix idahoensis, assembly GCA_024509875.1. Taxonomy (NCBI): domain Eukaryota; kingdom Metazoa; phylum Mollusca; class Gastropoda; order Stylommatophora; family Oreohelicidae; genus Oreohelix; species Oreohelix idahoensis. The sequence continues at coordinate 802,761 of JAMPIV010004905.1, forward strand.
TAAAGGAGAATCTTTAGAATTTACATAAAGTGTTGAAGACGTCTCACGTAGTTCTATGTGGGAGTTTTTACATCTAATGTTTGTGTTACACTTACATAACAATCTTTAAGCTTTCTAAAAGACATTGGCATACAATGATACGATATGATGTGATATAACCTGCCAAAAATGAGTATTATTGAAATTTACAGAATGTGTGTGGAATACCATTCAAGTAGAGCAATATGGTGTTTTTACATGGGGGTGTTATCAGAATTTTTGTTTGCCATAACAAGCTTTGACAGCTAATGGAGTGAGATATTAAATATAGCATCAAATACAATAGTCGTTTGGTATAGTAGACAGAGCCAAATTGAGATTAGACTATGTGGAAAACATCTCCAGCAATTTAAAATGGGTGTTTTTTACATCGAAGTTTCCATATTCTGTAAGAACCTATAATTGCACTAATGCTGACATACTTACATAAAACTTTAGCTTCAAATTTCCGCAACCATGGGGACATTAATCCACTCACACACTTTGCGTGCACATGACCCAAACTACCAATTATCAATACGATTACATGCGTACGATAGCCTAGTTCGTTAATTTCTGCAGTCAATGGATAGTACTTATCAAATTTATGTTGGTAACATTTATCTAAATGGGCGTCATATGGTATTGCTGCCTCCACTATAAAAGCTGTTTTGTTCTGTCGATTGATTATTGTTAAATCAGGTTTTACGGCATGAGTCTTAAATGAGGCGTTACTGCTGCCGAAAAGTGATGGTTTAACTATTATCTCTTTGTTTATTGTTATGTCACTTTTATTATTGTATGCGGATTTCAGTTTCTCATAAATAATGTCTACAGCTCTATTGTGCCTTTGTTGGTATAATGTTTGAAATTTGGTACATCCATTCAATAAATGTGACACTGTTTCGTATGGGTGGTTACATATTTTGCACATTTTCGTGTATGTCTGTGGGTAGTATAGATGCAAAAGACTTTCGCATTCCAGCAACTGTAACCTCGATCTCACAGCAAATGAAAGTATTTTATCACTTAATTTAACATTCGATAGAAAACTAGATGACAATGAATGGTTAACACATTTCATTTCGCGCACTATTCTCCCTTGTGACGATTTACTTTTTAGTTCACTTAGAATTAGGTTAAGTTTATGTGATTTAAATCCAGAATAAAAGGCACTTGCTGACTTGTACGTTAGACTCACATCTTCATCTACGTCTAAATGTACAATGTATTTGCCATTGTCATCCACTTTCACACTCACTCCTTCACGCGCGCATTCTTCATTCAGCTCTACCCAAAATGATCTTGGCCTATTCACCTTCGATCTTTTAACTAGATGGTTCGTTTCGTTTAGCTCGTAACTTGCAAAGTTATTCCTATCTTCATCTACTTGGTCTATTTTACGTTTTTTCATATGTTTATCTAGCGATTTTACTGCTGCAGTTTTTACAAGACTATCATCACAATTGAGCATACTGATAAAGAATGAAATATGTCGAGAGTGGTATAATATGAAGGGGTTTGGTATGCCAAGGCCACCCTTCGACCTGGGACACATACATACATACATACATACATACATACATACATACATACATATATACATACATACATACATACATACATACATACATACATACATACATACATACATACATACATACATACATACATACATACATACATACATACATACATACATACATACATACATACATACATACATACATACATACATACATACATACATATGTGGTAGTTTTGATGTTATTAAGTGTGGTTGCTATGTTACCTAGTTTACTGAATGAGGTCAGCTGTGAAGGTCCCTGAAGATAACAGTTTATGTGAGTTTACAGGATACCTTTCTGCTACCACCTATGACCTCAAACAGACTTATTCTGCTATTATGTCTGTTAGCTACGTTTAATGTCTAGGGTAATGAAATGTGGTGTGCAGGTAATTAATTACACAGACACACACATATAAACACTAGGTCTAATATTAAGTTCTATGATCAAGTCAATTAACACTGGGTTTAAAATTTAAAATTTACAATTTTTTCAAATTTATTTAGTCCTGAACCAAGTTTTCTTCTGGTCAGGACGTGTGAAGCAATATGAATTTATATCAATAAAGAGCATATAATTGAATAATTACATGAAAGGTTTGTACATAGATATATAAGTGAAATTTGCTAATATTGATACAATCTACAGAGTTTTTGGGAAAAATAGTACTGCATGTCGGGTCGTGGTGGTATCATCATATCCAGTCTTTGTTATTACTGTTCATTGACTTTTTAACAGGGTAAATGGTGGCAAAGTTCGTTATTTATTTATGGATATTGATGAATCAGCAGCAGGCCAGGTCTTCAATACTTAACTGGCCTGTGACGATGTAGTAAAGTTGTTCACTTGGCCCACTCCACACATGTGCTGAGGTACAATGATAGGCTTCTTATTCCTCCACCGTTGGATTTCTTCAGAGCATCTGGCACTAGCACAGTGCCAGACAAAGAAACTCACAATTCAAAATGAAAACACACAGATACGTTGTACTAGCACAAACTCAGCTGAGCTGCTGGCTAGACTATGGCGTCCCACTGGTAATATTATATATCCTTAATGGAAGACACATTTCTAGCATAAACGATCTGTGTCTGTGGACAGTCTTCAACAAATGGCACTTGCCGGCTAAATTTTTGTCAATACTATTACTCTTTTGTCCAATCGGAGTACTTCCCCTCTACAGTTTAAATATTTAAACCTAAATGTCCAATTTGAGTCCAGTTTCGGTCTAGTGTGAAATGTATTTCGGTCGGTCTGTCCGTCCTAACTTGGGTTTTCCCAAAATTAGACTTGGTTTTTTGACCAATTACAACTAAAAAACTACACAAATTTTGTCTCACGTATAAGATTTCTATGCTAAGTTATTTTTAGATTCTACCCTCCTTGTCTGCCCCTTGTCCGCCCCTTGTCCACATGTAATTTGTTTTTCTGCTTTAGTCTCAAGGACGTGTCAAAAGTAACTTTAGTGAGAAGTATGCACAAATAACTGTCTGCTCGTCTGTATTGAACAATACAGTCTTTCGTCAATATCTTCCGTGTTATCTGTCCGTCTTCGTAATTGAAAGTATATTATTTCTCAGGGAAAGATGGACTATCAAACTAGCTAACTTTTATTTATCTAAACTTATTATTAAGAAAATACATAATTTTTTCCATGTTAGTCTTGAAATTTGTTTTTACTACTCGTTCACGGCGTTTGCCGCTATATTCAAATTAAAACGACTATTTACCGTAGAACATCTAAGATACGTCTGTTTCTGACAAGAGCTAAGGTCGTTTTTCGTGTTTAATTTCTTACATTGTGTCAACTAGTGGCGTAAATTTTTTTTTTAAACTACAAATTACGTCTGCTAGGCTTTAGATTCAAACACGTGTGCAGACCGCATCATTTTTTCCTTTTCTCTCCGTTTCTACCCCGTCTAAACGAATAGGCATTTTGTCTCCATGTTATAACTAGTTGGTTTTCAATGACACTAGAAAACGATGGCGTGGGCGAAGATATAGCAGCGTATCTTCTCTATATTTTATCCCTACATGTTATTTTAACTGTTATCTTTATAAATGGAGGAATTTTATCGTTGCATCACTGGATTTTCACCACAACATACATACATACATACATACATACATACATACATACATACATACATACACACGTACATACATACATACATACATACATACATACATACATACATACATACATACATACATACATACATACATACATACATACATACATACATACATACATACATACATACATACATACATACATACATACACACATTACATACATACATACATACATACAATCTTTCGTTCATTCATTCATTCATTCATCCATACATGCTTCCAAGCATTCATTTTATCCGTTGAATTCAATTCGTACACGGTTTACAAGCTGACATCAAAAGCCTCCAGCCTTCAGTTACCGTCACCGTCTTTTGGGACATGAGCAAAAACCAAACATTCACGATTCTTCTGGACACACAATCTGACAGCTTTTTTTTTTTTGGTTTTAAATAAAGTTTTGCCTCGTTTTGGCGAGGCGCGTCCCGTTCAACCTAGTTGGTTATATTAGGGCGCATGTCCAAATATAAAAGACCCTTAGGTCTGGAGAATTAGTTATCTGTTTGATAACAGTAGAATTAACTTAGCTGTCCGCGCTGTGGTAAAGTGTCTTTCAGCAATGCACACCATAGTAAGGGGTCAGTGGATCTTTCCATTCTTGATGAGGGGTGACAGTATCCGGTCGCCATTGATATCGAAGCTATAGTTTCTTTCCGGTGGCTTCATAAACTAATATATATTCTTTACAATTAAAAATGTCAATTTTAAAGACTTGTTTAATTTTCGTCTTTCACTGATATCCTTAATTTCTGTAGCCATCTACATACATATGAACATACATACATACATACATACAAAAATACATATGTACATACATACATACATACAAAAATATGTACATACATACTGTCGTGAAACGAGTGTAAGCCACTACTTGGTTAATCACTATGTCGAAATACAGATTTGCTTCAACCAATCAACGATCACCGTTCACCAGTCTCTGAGACAGAATAAATTATACTGTTCACGCAGTTCACGCAAGATGGCGACTAGAAACTGAATAAAATTAGGCTGTACAAGCAAAAGACTAAACTGCAGGAAACCAATCATTTTGCTCCGCCAGGAACCAACCGAAAGCTTTCCTTAAGTATTTACCGGTCTATATAATCGGGTTGATTTTATGCTAACCACGAAACCCCGAACTTGACGCCAGATATACTGACTGAAGAGGAAGACGCTGTCACGATTTATTACTTACCTGAGGGCATCGACCTGCAACCTACTTCACTAGTCGAGTCAAATTGGCCTTTTAAAATCTTAGGGGGGTAAATATATTTACGATAACCGTTGGTATTTGTTGTGTGTCATTTATACTACCTATCAGGTTACTGATTGTATCTTGGGGGAATTAAGTATAATGATTGTATTTCCTACTATGATTGAATAGACGAAGACTAATAGGACTCATACTTCAACCTATTGTCTCCTATACCTCAATCTATTGTCAGTCTATAACTCAATCTATTGTCTCAGATAAGACCAACTGCAATATAACCAAAACAGTCCTTGTTAGGACTCAATCTATTGTCAGTCTATAACTCAATCTATTGTCTCCTATAACTCAATCTATTGTCTCCTATAACTCAATCTATTGTCTCAGATAAGACCAACTGCAATATAACCAAAACAGTCCTTGTTAGGACTCAATCTATTGTCTCCTATAATTCAATCTATTGTCTCAGATAAGACCAACTGCAATATAACCAAAACAGTCCTTGTTAGGACTCAATCTATTGTCGCATCTAACTTCAATCTATTGTCTCCTATAACTTCAACCTGATATATCACCAAACAGTCCTCGTCTCATGTACTCCTATCATAAGAACATAACAATATTGTTAGGATATATTGTCAGAGAGGGCGTGGTATAGTATAGGGGGAAGGACATTGTTGTATCACACCTAGGTGTACATATTATTGGATTTATTCATGTATTGATTTATATTATGGGATGTATTCCTGTATTGGGGAAGGACATTGTTGTATCACACCTAGGTGTACATATTATTGGATTTATTCATGTATTGATTTATATTATGGGATGTATTCCTGTATTAAATGTATTCATGTATTGAATCTATATTATTGAATGTATCCATGTATTAGTTTATCAGAAATTAGCCCCTATTTTTGCTTTGTTACAGGTTTAATTGTGTCCTAAAACCTGAGATCGTATGTTCGAGTCAATCCCGCTGCCTGGAACTCCGCAGGAGCATAGAGGTTGACCAGACTCTACATCTTTGGTCCCCCTCAGTCTTGGGTGGGCTAAAGGAACGATACTCAGCAGGAGTTGTGTTACCCAAACTAAGGAGAACAGAACGTTTTGAGAGATGAGTACACATTTGTACCATTTCTGTCAGCATTGTGAGCATAGAAACTGTCAGTGATGAGAAAGTGAAATTAACATAGCAAGAGACAAAAATAACAGCATAGCTGATAAATGTTATATCCTTAATTAACAGCACAGCTGATACTTGTACTATACTTAATTAACAGCACAGCTGATATAATTTTTGTTCCTATAATTGGAAAACTTGTTGTCTATATAAATATAAATATTTGTAAATCATATGTAAACTTACAAATTCATTACGTTCCATTTTTCAACATTCACCCTTCAGCACAAGAGTAGATAGTGTATATACTAAATAAAAAAATAGGAAATTGTATTTGAACGACTTGTCAATTTTATCAGTGTTAAGTAAAATCTGTTTCCTTGTTTCATTAAGTCAAGTATACATTCAATCGTACATATATTAATTCATACACACAATCATACATCATAAATTCATTTATTGAATCATTCATTCGTTCTTTCATTCATTCATCCTTTTATTCATTCATTCATTTATTTATTCATACATACATACATTCATTTACACATTCATTCATTCATACATACATTCATACATTAATTAATTCATTCAATTATTCATTCATTGATGCATACATTTATTCACTCATTCATAAATAATTCATTGATTCAATCATAATACTTGCATACATTTATTCATGCATGCCTTCATTCATTCATTCATTCATTCATGCATTCATATATTAATTCATACATTCATTCGTTCATTACTTTTCTCCTTCATGAGGTGCATACATAAGCCTTCATCTAAAACTGTTGTAAGTGTTCCTGTCCTGTACCATCTCCTTAAGGTCTTTTAATATTTTCTTTGTCCTTGTATTTCTGTCTACAGCTCTCTCCCCAATATGTTTTTCAGTCTCCTTCTACTTCTCTCACACCGTGGCGATTCCAAAACAAGGACTGCCTTGTAATGTTATCGACAAGTTTGTTTTGTTTTGTTTTTCAACTTTTTTCATATCCAACGCCATGGTCTTATTTTCATCACTTTTTCCACTGGCATTTTTCTGGTTCTTGTCACCATTTTCCACATTGGTGATCTTGTCATACTCTTCCCCCCTATCCTCTCTTATTTATTTTATGTAATAAATAAAACTATAAATATATTTTCTCTATTAGTAAAACTATAAATAAAATAATTAAATTTACATACAAACTATAAGGATTTTAAACAAATATTTACATTATCAGTATCTTCACAAGGTTAATGTAGTGAGGATCAGCTAGTCCCGGCGATCTCTGACGAGGCAAAGAATGAATATGGCTACTGTGTTTCCTGGAATGTCATTCTTCAAGTACCATGCCTGGTGGCGTAGGCAAGCATGCTTCTCCACAACTTTCTGTCTCCTGTACTATTTATCAATTCTGTTGTTGACTTCTTTTCATGTCACCGTCCAGTATCTTCTCTCTATGTCTTCATCTACCCCTTTTTCCTTCAATCGTTCCTCATATTACGATCTACTCCAGCTTTCTTCTTCTCATAGCATACTCAAGGAAAGGGAATTGCTCCTGTCTATCATGATGAATTCATTCATTCTTTTGCGCATTGACCTCTTTCAGCAAATGCTCATTTCTCTTTTTGGTCGTCCATGAGGGTGTCATTAGAGCCGCCTGGTATGAGCTTGTGCGCGGGACTGGTAACCAAATCATGTAAAGAAATTGCTGCAGGGACCACCGTTGCAAGAATACATCAACGCTTTTGTGCAGGCTTTCTGCAAGGGGACCAACTACATGTGGGGGCTTTATGCTCCACGAGGAGCACACGGGGGAAAAGAAGTAGATTGATAGAAGCATTTAGGGAACTCGCTACTTTTACATTGGCTAAATGGGACCCAAAGACGCAGCAATAGAGAATGCAGTCAGCGACCCATAGCTTGACTGCTTGCGTCAGGGTCAGCGAACCAGAGCTGACCAAGACCCTTCTCCACCTCCACGTGGTGGTCCTGGAAACAGGCTGCATCAATGCAGTCTGGCTGAGAGAGTAGGGATCGAAGAGGGAAGGCAAACCCGGTCCCCAAAAATGCTGTGCTGAAGTCAGATGTGCCGGCCGAAAGGCGCAGATATCGCAGCTCCGCTGTAAACAGACACAACGCAACCAACGTCCTTTTCAGTACAAACGAGGAAGAAGAAGAAATTGGCTAAATAAGCATTCATAATAAATATAGAATAAAAAGTGTTGTCCATTATGTCAGTCAATCTTCCACTTTCTCTCAATCGCAGGCTGCCATTGGACTTGGGAGGTGCTGAGCATGGTCGTTGCTGGCAAAGCTGAGTATTCGAAGATAGGGAAGCTCGCTTGTTTCGTGGAAATGTCTCCACTTGAACTGTTGGAGAACGTCCCGCCGAGACGCATTCTGAACACACATCTTTGGTTTGAATATCTTCCCAAACAGGTTTTCTCCCTTTTATTTCTCGGTTACTTCCCTTTTTATCGTTCGGCATCATTCTAAGATAACAAATTAATAAATGAAATAATGAACAATTAAAATAGCATACAAAAATAATAAATAACGATAAAAGGTAAAGGATCCCGTTACGCGTCCATTGAGGCATATTGGGAATATGGTGTTAAGCAAATATTTTCCTCATCATCGGAACACAGGCTCATGTGGTCAGCATCACGCCGGCCGCTTTAACATTCCCAGAGTTGCTCTGGTACCCAATTCCTAAGGCTGTGTCGACCCCGGAGCCGTTTACGGCGTAAAAAATCCCACCTCAACTGGGGATCGAACCATGGACCACTAAACTAGGAAGCCAGTGCATAAATAACAGTGCATAAGGTATAAATAGAAAAAAATAGTGAGATGTAAGCGAGTTGGTAGGTAGATCTGAGGACAAGCCTTGAGTCCAACATGATATAGCCAAGGAATTATAGACGTGACTCTGTGCATTATGTAACTGATACAGTGCATCCAAAGTGCCCTGATCAACTTAACAATCTAACAAAATTTGTTGGAAGTAACATCAATGATGAAGGATTCATGCAGGTGCTGGAAAATGAGAAACGGACCAATTTTTGTGTGTGGTTTAATTATCAAACAATGTTGAATTTCATTCTAAACTACTAATGATTATATAAATATGTTTTGTGGCACAATGCAAACGTGGAATGCTTTTTTTTCATTCATTCATATATTCATGATCCTCTACGTCCCGTAGGAAGCACGGAGCTACCATTGTAGTTAGTCCTTCACATGAAGCCTGCTCGAAGCTGTCACATGACTTTGCAGCTGTGGTTTCTGTGGCGATTGGTTTTGCATGATGAGATTGCCAGCCCCATACACAATCTCATATTGGTCGCCTTGTTCCACAGGGAGCGGTAGTGATATTCTTGCTTAGTATCTTTAGGGACCTCCCCGGAACAACACAGAGTACTTTTTTCCTTGATGAAAAATCAGTGGACAAAAGACCGAAGAAGGTTCACTTTAGATTCAGTCAGAGGAATCTTGCTTTTAAAACATATTAAGACCGAAGGTTCAATTTAGATTCCATCAAAGGAATTGTGCTTTTAAAACATATTAAGATCTAGGAACGTTCACTTTAGATTCAACCAGAGAATTCTAGCTTTTAAAACATATTAAGATTGAAGAAGGTTCACGTTAGATTTAATCAAAGGAATTTTGCTTTTAAAACATATTTTCTGAGGAGTGTCACGCTCTCAATTCCGTGATCATTTAAAATGAAAAAAGAAAATCCTGAACTGTTGGAGAAGGTAAAGTACACCTAAAAGTATATTATGAACTCTGATTAATATATGAAAAGTGAAATTTTCATATTAACATGATCTAAAATCATAAATTTTAAAAATCATTTTGTATATACTTTTTCGAAACTATTTTTTTTTTTAAACTAGCGCTAGTCATTGAAATTTGCGTTCAATTGACAGAGTGGAAAGGGGGCTGATCTCTCTTGGCAAAGGTGACAAGTTCGACATGCTCCAGTCTACCCAGCTGTAAATGGGTACCTGACTTTGCTCTTGAGTTATGTACGGAAAAGATAGCAAAGAAGGGAACTGGCCACCCCCACCTCTCAATGCTGCACTTCGTATGGTGAAGTCTCTAACACTTCAACCCCTTTTGGCATTATCTGCTATAGGACTATTTTTTTAGTCATTAAAATAATGCGCTTCTAAATTAGCGGGTACTTTTTTTTTTGGTCCTCTTTTTTATGCCAGAAAATCAGAAAATGTGTTTTTTTTTTGGGTGAAAATAATAAATGATCAACCTAGTCGAACTCTCCCTTACCCAGCTGCAAAAATGGGCTCCTGACTTTTCTGTGAGTTAGAAAAGGCAAAATTAATGAGAGGAAGAGAACCGGTTGTCCCTTCCCGTTTAGCTGAAATTTTATTTATGTCAAGTCTCTAACACCCCTGTGACGGTATTGCCTCCCTTGCTTTGCTGTAGTGGTCCAACAGTGGCCAAAACTCAAAAGTATCTAATATGGGCTTCAAAGATGTCTACCTTCGCACAAGATGACTCTTGGCAGATATGTAAATAGAAGACACAAAACGCTTCTGTCTCCAGGGAGTCTTCACAAGATATTCAGAATAAGCGAGAATAATACTGCTTTGGCTGAGTATGTTAACTCTGTACTTCTGCCGACGCTTTTGTGAAGGATTTAAGCACTTATTAATTTCAGCTCGTTTAAGCCCCCACCCCTGATTTACTCAGTGGAATTCTATTATTCTAGTATAGCTCTGTTTAGATTGTATGTAGTAAATTGACTGAGACAAACTTGCAGTAACTTTAAAATAATTAAATCGAAGATAAATTTGTATAATTACAAATAACAAAATTTAAAAATCACTTACGTTTTGACAGTTGGAAAATAATTTGAATAGTTATGGATCAAGAAAAGTTATCATCACAGTGGTTGTGGATTGTTAAATGTTACAAGAAGTTGAAGTGGCAGAATAGATTTCAACTTAGCAGCCAATGACGGTTCTGCTCCTTCTTATGGGTTGGTTCTTTTCACACTGCTCACGCTCGTCCCTGATCAAGGTTGTCGGGTGTAGCTCGTTTCCAAGAAATGTCAAGGCGAGTCTACCACGTGGGTCCTTCGTCTTAAAGCTTAGGCCACTGTTCCCTTCTTGTTCAAGAGATAGTACTTTCTGCTGGTACCATTAATAACTATGGTAAAAGAAAAGAACGAAACGCTCTTCTGGGTATGGCGTTTTCCACCCCATAGTTATGGGTTCCTATCTTTCTATACCACCATCCCAATTAACTCAGAATTTAACCTCGATGAGAATTAAATTTAATCCCTCGGGACAAAACTTTCTTTACATTTAAATAGAATAGCTTTCATAGTTACTTTATATTTAAAGGAAAAGGTTAATAATACAGATAGAGTCTGTTAACATATACATCTCCACTGATTAAAAAGTTTTCACAATATAAATTGAAAATGTTTTCATTTATGTTTACACTGATTGAAAAGTTTGAAACTTCAGTTAACTTTAAAATGAAAATTTTCACATAGATAGTTACACTGGTTTAGAGCTTGACAACTTACATTAATTTTAAAATGAATATGTTTATATGGACATTTACACTGCTTTGAAAATGTAAGTATTGTATTTAGAATGTACATCATTTCTTTAATCATTCCCTCCCTGCTCCATATGGAACCTGGAAATACTTTATGCTTTTACTTCTCTTTATGCAACTAGCAATAAAGCAATCACCAGCCCGTACAGTGGTGGTTCATAAATCATCATTCTATACGATGAGGTTACCAGCCTCAAATGACTGTTACATCCACTTGCGAGTTTCACATATTAAAATTCACATGGTAATATATATATATATATATATATATATATATATATATATATATATATATATATATATGTTAGTTCACATGTTAGTAATAAAATATGAAATGTAAATCACAACTTACGCCAATCCTGGCTCACAGACTTTTTGCTCAGATGAATAAAAGAGACTTGAATCGCCCTCTTACACGCGTCTGGGGTGTCGTTAATTTAAAAAGCTCCCTCTCTGACTTTGTGTGTGTTCCTTCAGTTTCCTCAGTCCCGGTTTCCGTATTTAAAATGCTAGAGATTTCCTGGGCAATATTGTAAGTCCTGATAAATACTCCAATAAAAGGTGTCCGGTAAGTTATGAAGGAATTCTGAATTCTATTTCTTCACTGTAGCAAGGTCTGGTATCTTGGCGAGCAATTTCTCAAGTGAAATTGCTTGAGAAAATGGTCAGATTATATTCACTGCCTTCCCACGCGTTCGTTATGCGCGCCTCCAAGGGTCAGCCATTGTGATTTGAATCTTTTGCATGACTGTCGTGAGAAATTCTAATCCACATATCTAAATTAAAAGGTAAATGTAAAGCCTAACGAATTAATTCAATAAAAGGAAAGAAGAATGGTAAAAGAACAGTGCGGTCACAAATGCGTACGCCTGTGTTATTGAACGTCATGCTAGTTAAACAAGAAATCCCCCTTTTCCTACTTCGTCTGCATAATTGTAGCGCTTTCACGTTTGATAGTAAAGCCTACTGCATCAAATACACGCGTTTCTAAAACTAAAACTAGTACTATATTTCTGGTACGACCTTGAGATAGACACACTGCGTAATGACCTAGATTTAATATTCTATTCATGTCATTTTATGCACTACATAAACGAAAAGACAGACGGACTTGGGAGAGAGAGAGAGAGATGTACGGAGGAACGCATGCAATACTAACACGCCGTCTCACGATTAAAAAGTGAACGCAAATCCCACGCGCAAAAGGCATGCAGGCTTGCTTTTTTTCAAATAAACAGTAAAACAAAAAACACTACCAATACGAGGTAAGGTTTTAAAAAACATGGTTAATGCTTATTAGGAAACATGACATTCTACTGTCTTACGTCTGAAATCCTGACTTTATACTGACAGAACAGTCGAAAAGGCAAAACAGGTGGCGGTTCAAAACATAAAAAAAATTAAAAAAAAAACAAATACACGACTATCCTAGAAAATACATATTTTGAACGCAGCCACTTAGCTCCATTAAGTTTATATATTTGGGTGCCTTAGGACTTGCTGACAAAGAATATGTTAGGTGTTAAGCAAATAGTCTAATAATTAATAAATTATAGCCAAAATACTATAGTGGTGTTGTCTGACAACACAGGATCATATTTGCTCATAATGGCGTGTTTGGACACTGCTTTAGAAGAAATGAGGCCACCACGTTAAATCCGATTTGATTGGCTAGAATAATATGTAAGCCTAAACATGATTAGTCGATTGCAGATACTATTTTTGGTTGTTAATGGAAACGATAGGAAGGGTACATTTTTTCAAAAGCTTTTGTAAACATGGTCTCATTGGGTAGACCATTTGATATAGTCAATTAGGAGCGTCTGTTCAGTGCCACTTTTTGAAAATAAACTTTGTAGAAGCAAGTGCGTTGAGAACCAGCTCATATTTTTCTAAATAAAAGCCTGGGACAGAGGCAGATCGGAATTGTGCCATAATTCATCGCCAGTCAACGTATTTGTTTAATATTTCTTTGAATTGTGGTAAGCTAGACAGATTTGATATCTTTTAGATGAAAATTGAATGTGAATTGATAATTTATGTCTGTATGTGTGTGGTTCAGTAATTAAACAAAAAAGAGGCAAAGCCTAGACATGGCTCCACCATGAACAAAGCTTGTCGGAGAGGAGTATAACTGCATGGGATTGCCAAATAGTACTATGACACCTATCTTATTGAATAGAAGGAAATAATGCTGGAATTGCAGAGGCGTTGTAACCATTAGGGAGAGGAATACTGGTGTATATTGTTTCATGAGAAGCTAGCAGTTGGCCTACCGCGCTGAACTCGGTGTTTGTTATGTATTGTGCTTCAGTGTGGAAATAGATTATAAATTAGTTCTGAAGTAGGAGGTACAACCTTCTTGTTTCAGGGACCGTGGTACTAAAGTATTAAAGCAGCACCTGGTCTGGGTTTTGCTGAATCCAGAGGCTGGTAGCATACTCCTTGGTCAAGATATCGACCAGTGTTGTTTCTCAAGAATACGGTGAAGCAAGCGAGCAGAGGAGTCAGTTATCCTGCCGCTCACACAGAAGTTAAGATTTCGTTGGCCAGAGCAGCTCAATCTTGTGTATACCCCCTCTAAAATTGACTGTACATTAAATCAAGAGGGATACTTATTTGTTTCAAATAAAGAAACTGTGAACCTTTCAAATACTATTTCCACCAGAAACAAACACTTGAAGTCATGATGACAAACAACAACCTAGCTTGACAAACCAGTATTACCTCATAGTACTACCTCACAACTTACACACATATTGTAATAATAATATATGTCAATACAAATATCCTATCTATAAATTGTGTACATACAACTTGTGATTACATTTGATTGTGATTCCTGGTTCACTTTGTAGTTGAATCAGGATATCTATTATTGAAAGGAATTAATATATATTTTAAAAGTTAACACTTGACTTATTGAGATAGTCTTATAGAGTGTTCTATGTATGTGAGTGTCACAGTGTTGTAAAGTATTGTGGATTAAATTAAATTGTTTATCTGTCTGTTGGTTGTTGTGAACATACACTTCATCACTATCATAACCCTAGACATTCAACGTAGTCATCACATATATTCCAGAATAAGTCTGACTGAGTTCTAAATGTGGTAGCAAAGTAAGGTCATCTGTATACACCACACTTATTAGATACAGATACCTTCACAGCTGATCTCAGTCATTACACTAAGTCCCCTATAAATATTTATATCATCCCACTTTACCACATATATTGGGTCCTGTCCGGGATTTTGAATCTTCTCCTATTATATATATTGGGGGGTAATTCACTTCAGGGAATAATAAAGAATTAAAAGGTATCCTTGGGTGGAAATAAATAAGGTTGAGCTCTCAGTGCTTGTGGTTGTCCTTAGATAATTAGTTATAGATTGACTTGTTTACTTAGACATTGTATAAATTTGCCTGTTAGATAATGGCCGACCTGGCTAAATTTCGATCTGCTGCTGTGCAGACTGCTAAAGAGTTAGGAATGGACGGGCAAGTTATGATTGCTTATGTCACTACTGAATGTGACAAATATATTGAAAGTGAAGAAAAAAATTTGAAGCTGAAAGAAAGTTAGAGGCTGAAAAAGAAATTAAGAGGTTGCAGATTGAGGCTGACAAAGAGGCTAGGGCATTGGAGGCGGATCGTGAGGAGGAAATAAAGAGGCTCCAGTTGGAAGAGAAAAAGGCTGAAAGGGAAGCAGAAGAAAAGAGACAGGCTGCTGAAAGGGAAGCAGAAGAAAAGAGACAGGCTGCTGAAAGGGAAGACAAGCGATTGGCTGCAGAGAGGGAAGCAGAAAAGGAGGAGAAGAGATTACAAAGGGAACATGAGTTACGACTAAGGGAGTTTGAGTTTCAAAGCCATGCTCCTGAAAATGGTGCCAGTCCCTTTACCTCTGATGCCTCCGCTAGTCAGGGAGCCTCAACCTCAGCTATGAACTTTCATTAAGATCATTTTGTTGAGAAAGAAGATGATATCGAGAGCTATCTAAATAGATATGAACTATTAGCTTCCACGTATGGGTTAGAGAGAGAAAGGTGGAGCTTAAAGTTATCTCAAGGGCTTCGTGGTACGGCTTATGAAGTTTTTGCCAAAATGAGCAGAGATGATCAAGAAAATTATGACATGCTAAAGCAGGCTCTTTTGTTAAGATATGAAAAGAATGGAGAATTTTATAGAAAAAAATTTAGGAATGCTTAACTACTGTCAGGTGAAACCTATCACCAGTTCTCTACATTTATTACAAATAAGGGAGGGAAACCTGAGGCCTGTAAACAGTAAATTAATATGAAACAAATATAAAGGTATGTTATCAGGCACTCGCAAGAAATAAAGAAGTAGAACACCAGACAACAGAAAAACAACAGACACGAGTGGCCTACCCAGGATTTGAACACTGGACCTTCCGTGCGACAACCCCGCCCAGCCATGCAAGCGAATCACACTATCCGCTCTGCCATCTACGCATCATCAAAAAAATGATGTTTCAATGGCAGGTCAATAGTGCGAACCACAATACACGACACCAGAAGTCCTCCATGGGCAGTTCAGCCTATTAATGACGCAATCACTTCTGTTGTATTTCTATCAAGCAGTATAGGCCGAATCCAACAAGACCCTTAGGACCTTAATACTGTGTCCAGTAAATGATAGTAGACTAGAACAGTGAGAACAGGATAGTGGGTAGGTTTGGTATTGTACAAACATTTATTACAAATAAGGGAGGGAAACCTGAGGCCTGTAAACAGTAAATTAATATGAAACAAATATAAAGGTATGTTATCAGGCACTCGCAGGAAATAAAGAAGTAGAACACCAGACAACAGAAAAACAACAGACACGAGTGGCCTACCCAGGATTTGAACACTGGACCTTCCGTGCGACAACCCCGCCCAGCCATGCAAGCGAATCACACTATCCGCTCTGCCATCTACGCATCATCAAAAAATGATGTTTCAATGGCAGGTCAATAGTGCGAACCACAATACACGACACCAGAAGTCCTCCATGGGCAGTTCAGCCTATTAATGACGCAATCACTTCTGTTGTATTTCTATCAAGCAGTATAGGCCGAATCCAACAAGACCCTTAGGACCTTAATACTGTGTCCAGTAAATGATAGTAGACTAGAACAGTGAGAACAGGATAGTGGGTAGGTTTGGTATTGTACAAACATGTATTACAAATAAGGGAGGGAAACCTGAGGCCTGTAAACAGTAAATTAATATGAAACAAATATAAAGGTATGTTATCAGGCACTCGCAGGAAATAAAGAAGTAGAACACCAGACAACAGAAAAACAACAGACACGAGTGGCCTACCCAGGATTTGAACATGCCCATGGAGGACTTCTGGTGTCGTGTATTGTGGTTCGCACTATTGACCTGCCATTGAAACATCATTTTTTGATGATGCGTAGATGGCAGAGCGGATAGTGTGATTCGCTTGCATGGCTGGGCGGGGTTGTCGCACGGAAGGTCCAGTGTTCAAATCCTGGGTAGGCCACTCGTGTCTGTTGTTTTTCTGTTGTCTGGTGTTCTACTTCTTTATTTCCTGCGAGTGCCTGATAACATACCTTTATATTTGTTTCATATTAATTTACTGTTTACAGGCCTCAGGTTTCCCTCCCTTATTTGTAATAAATGTTTGTACAATACAAAACCTACCCACTATCCTGTTCTCACTGTTCTAGTCTACTATCATTTACTGGACACAGTATTAAGGTCCTAAGGGTCTTGTTGGATTCGGCCTATACTGCTTGATAGAAATACAACAGAAGTGATTGCGTCATTAATAGGCTGAACTGCCCATGGAGGACTTCTGGTGTCGTGTATTGTGGTTCGCACTATTGACCTGCCATTGAAACATCATTTTTTGATGATGCGTAGATGGCAGAGCGGATAGTGTGATTCGCTTGCATGGCTGGGCGGGGTTGTCGCACGGAAGGTCCAGTGTTCAAATCCTGGGTAGGCCACTCGTGTCTGTTGTTTTTCTGTTGTCTGGTGTTCTACTTCTTTATTTCCTGCGAGTGCCTGATAACATGCCTTTATGTTTGTTTCATATTAATTTAATGTTTACAGGCCTCAGGTTTCCCTCCCTTATTTGTAATAAATGTTTGTACAATACCAAACCTACCCACTATCCTGTTCTCACTGTTCTAGGCTACTATCATTTACTGGACACAGTATTAAGGTCCTAAGGGTCTTGTTGGACTCGGCCTATACTGCTTGATAGAAATACAACAGAAGTGATTGCGTCATTAATAGGCTGAACTGCCCATGGAGGACTTCTGGTGTCGTGTATTGTGGTTCGCACTATTGACCTGCCATTGAAACATCATTTTTTGATGATGCGTAGATGGCAGAGCGGATAGTGTGATTCGCTTGCATGGCTGGGCGGGGTTGTCGCACGGAAGGTCCAGTGTTCAAATCCTGGGTAGGCCACTCGTGTCTGTTGTTTTTCTGTTGTCTGGTGTTCTACTTCTTTATTTCCTGCGAGTGCCTGATAACATACCTTTATATTTGTTTCATATTAATTTACTGTTTACAGGCCTCAGGTTTCCCTCCCTTATTTGTAATAAATGTTTGTACAATACCAAACGATACGTCAAGGCCTGAAATCCCATCCGCTGCAGACCCAAATAGAACAGTCCCAACTAAGATGGTTTGGCCATGTCTGCAGAATGGGAGAAGATCGGCTACCACGACAAGCATGGGAAACAAAGAGCCAGGGATCCAGACCTCCAGGACGACCCAGAGTTCGCTGGGAGGACAACATTAGACAATCTTTGAAGGACCGAGGACTAGAATGGAACCAGGCCAGGAAGAAGACAGCTGATAGAATGGTCTGGCGCTCTCTCTTCCAAACCTCTACACTTCACGGTAGAAGGGGAACGACTAAGTAAGTAAGTAACAATACCAAACCTACCCACTATCCTGTTCTCACTGTTCTAGTCTACTATCATTTACTGGACACAGTATTAAGGTCCTAAGGGTCTTGTTGGATTCGGCCTATACTGCTTGATAGAAATACAACAGAAGTGATTGCGTCATTAATAGGCTGAACTGCCCATGGAGGACTTCTGGTGTCGTGTATTGTGGTTCGCACTATTGACCTGCCATTGAAACATCATTTTTTGATGATGCGTAGATGGCAGAGCGGATAGTGTGATTCGCTTGCATGGCTGGGCGGGGTTGTCGCACGGAAGGTCCAGTGTTCAAATCCTGGGTAGGCCACTCGTGTCTGTTGTTTTTCTGTTGTCTGGTGTTCTACTTCTTTATTTCCTGCGAGTGCCTGATAACATACCTTTATATTTGTTTCATATTAATTCACCAGTTCTCTGCACGGTTAGAGACATACTTGGAGAAATGGACTTCTCTGGGGAAAACCCAAGATCTTAAGGAAATGATCCTTATAGAACAATTAAGAGAGTCCATGGCTCCAGACCTGAGAAAGTTTCTCATGGAACAAGGTGCAGAGAGGCTGGGTGAGTTACTAAATGTCGCTGAAAAGTATCAAGCAGCTCAAGCAGAGGTACCAAGTAATAAAAAGAAACAGGTAGATAATTTTAAGGCACCACAGAACTTTAATAAATTTGATCCTAGATATCAGAACAAAGGTAAGCACCAGTTTGATAGGCCACGGTAAAAAAAAAAAAAAACCCACAATTCGATGAAAGGAAATATGATGAAAGAAAATCTTTCAACCAAAAAAAGGAGGTGGTGTAAGAATTGTCGGATGGACAATCATGATACTGACCATTGCCGAAGGAAACCCGTGTATATGGCCACCCTTCAGGTCAGGTCGACTCCTAAAAAAGAGGAGGAACCACCAAAAACAATGCCTCGTAAACAGTGGAGAAAGGCACAGGCTGAAGATAGGTCACTGAAGCCGTGCTTTGAAAAACTCCAAAAACTTCATACCCCTCCAAGGAAAGGAGATTTCTATTTGGATGGTGGACTGCTTTGCAGGGCAGATAAGGCAGGATTATCCGGGTGTGGACAGGTAGTAGTGCCATCGAGATATAGGGCACACATTATGAGACAAACACATGTTCTAGATGGTGAACACCAGAAGATGGGCACCACATGCCAAAGAACATCTGTTAGATATTTCTGGCCCGGAGAAGTTGATGACATAAGAAAATTTGTCGAAGACTGCGAACAATGCAGCGAGAAAAATTCCACAGGGTGGAGAAATAATCACCAAATGCAAAAGAAGCATTATGGCAAACCGGGACCAGAACCTAAAGAGGGAACACCCACACGTGGGAAAAGGAATCAGGACCTAGACACGCCACGGGGCAAACGTAGGCCTGACACTAGAAAGAATAATAAAGTGGACCAAGTGGAATGGGAAGCCCCTTTTCACGGACAATCTTCAATTGACTGTTTTACTATGGCCACTATGCAGCGAGTGCAAAAAGATGTCTTAGCCCAGAATAAGCCGAAAATCCCTCAATCGGACTTAAACAAACTGGAGGAAGAAGATGTAGAGAGGAAATCTCTCATCAAGAATTCTAAGTGGGGAGAAAGCCCCAAGAAAAGAATTGGTAGCGGTCGATTTGTGAATGATGATTTTGGGAAGAAAAATCATCACTACAGAGCTTCGAGTGCAAAGGACCTGACATGTGCCAGGAAAAATAAGTTTCCGAATTTAAAAGTCCATATGTAACTCTGTTAAGAACGTGGACTGATGAAAAGGCAGAGGAAAATATTACATCCTCATACCAATATGTGAATGAGCTGACAGTAGTAGGGAATGGCGGACTTAGGTATTATTCTGGAGGCGCCATGGAGGCGCGCCTGGAGGCGCGTGACTTTTATATAGCAAAAAACGCCTGGAGGCGCGTGACTTTTATATAGCAAAAAATGGCGGCGCTGGAGGTGCAAGATGGCGGACTTGAGATAACAAGAAGAGGGTATATGGTGCAAGATGGCGGACTTGAGATAACAAGGGGGAGATAAGTAGGTTGTTGTATTGCATGACTTTTTATATAAGGAAATACTCAGTGTGCAGGTGGAGCATCAGGCGGAGGGTGATGACTTTTTATATAAGGAAATACGCATTGCGCAGGTGGAGCAGCAGGTGTTGGTGCATGACTTTTTATATAAGGAAATACTCATTGCGTAGGTGGAGCATCAGGCGGATACGCATGACTTTTTATATAAGGAAATACTCAGTGTGCAGGTGGAGCATCAGGCGGAGGGTGATTACTTTTTATATAAGGAAATACGCATTGCGCAGGTGGAGCAGCAGGTGTTGGTACATGCCTTTTTATATAAGGAAATACTCATTGCGCAGGCGAAGCAAGATGGCGGGATGACTTTTTATATAAGGAATTGAGGAGGAGGGTAGGAGGAGGTGGATGACTTTTTATATAGTAATATATTAGTGTTTATTTTTAGATAACGAGAAGAGACTATATTTAGACTTGAGACATGACTTTTATATAAGGGAAATGGGCAGGTGCGCTGGAGGGGCAAGATGGCGGGATGACTTTTTATATAAGGAATTGAGGAGGAGGGTAGATGGAGCAAGATGGCGGGATGACTTTTTATATAAGGAATTGAGGAGGTGGGTAGGTGGAGCAAGATGGCGGGGTGACTTTTTATATAAGGGATTGAGGAGGAGGGTAGGCGGAGCAAGATGGTGGGGGGACTTTTTATATAAGGAATTGAGGAGGAGGGTAGGAGGAGGTGGATGACTTTTTATATAGTAATATATTAGTGTTTATTTTTAGATAACAAGAAGAGACTATATTTAGACTTGAGACATGACTTTTATATAAGAGAAATGTGGTGGAGCAAGATGGCGGATTTGAGATAACAAGGGGAGATAAGTAGGTTGTTGTATTGCATGACTTTTTATATAAGGAAAATGTGGCAAGATGGCGGACTTGAGATAACAAGAAGAGGTTATTTTTACAAGATGGCGGGATGACTTTTTATATAAGAAAATACTCAGTGTGCAGGTGGAGCATCAGGCGTTGGTGCATGACTTTTTATATAAGAAAATACTCATTGCGCAGGTGGAGCAGCAGGTGTTGGTGCATGACTTTTTATATAAGGAACTACTCAGTGTGCAGGTGGAGAATCAGGCGGAGGGTGATGACTTTTTTATATAAAGAAATACTCATTACGCAGGTGGAGCAGCAGGCGTTGGTACATGACTTTTTATATAAGGAAGTACTCAGTGTGCAGGTGGAGCATCAGGCGTTGGTACATGACTTTTTTATATAAGGAAATATTCAGTGTGCAGGTGGAGCATCAGGTGGAGTGTGATGACTTTTTATATAAGGAAAATGTGCAGGTGGAGCATCAGGTGGAGGGTGATGACTTTTTATATAGGGAAAATGTGCAGGGGCAAGATGGCAGACTTGAGATAACAAGAAGGTGGTATATGGCGGAAGATGGCGGGGTGATTTTTTATATAAGGAATTGAGGAGGAGGATAGGAGGAGGCCCATGACTTTTTATATAGAGATATGTTTAGATAACAAGAAGACGTTATTTATAGACATATATTAATTCTGCAGGAGTGATGCAGGGGCAAGATGGCGGGATGACTTTTTATATAAGGGAAATGTGGTGGCGCTTTGTGGTGGCGCTTTGTGGAGGCGCGTGACTTTTATATAGCACTATATTAGTTCGCTAATAGTGTGTTGTGGTCGAGTGGAGGTTTTTTGTGGTGTGGGGTGACGAGGCATGGGTGTAATGTACCAGGTGGGGTTAGGTTAGGGGTGATATTTTTGTGTGATGTGGTATGGTTTTGGAGGTGGAAGAGAGATATTTTAGATGTTGAGGGGAGATGTGGTGACGTTGTCAGGATGCATCTGTGTACATTTTTGGGGTGTAGCAGGCGAGTGGATCAGCATTGAGAGGTGGGGTGAAGAGGCGTCGGTGACGAGGTACGGGTGTAATGTACCAGGTGGGGTTAGGTTAGGGGTGATATTTTTGTGTGATGTGGTATGGTTTTGGAGGTGGAAGAGAGATATTTTCGATGTTGAGGGGAGATGTGGTGACGTTGTCAGGATGCATCTGTGTACATTTTTGGGGTGTAGCAGGCGAGTGGACCAGCATTGAGAGGTGGGGGGAAGATGCGGCGGTGACGAGGTACGGGTGTAATGTAGCAGGTGGGGTTATGTTAGGGGGGGGGATATTTTCGTGTGATGTGGTATGGATTTGGAGGTGGAAGAGAGATATTTTATATGTTGAGGGGAGATGTGGTGACGTTGTCAGGATGCATGTGTGTACATTTTTGGGGTGTAGCAGGCGAGTGGACCAGCATTGAGAGGTGGGAGTGAAGAGGTGTCGGTGACGAGGTACGGGTGTAATGTAACAGGTGGGGTTAGGTTAGGGCGGATTTTTGTGTGTTGTGGAATTGTTTTGTTATGTGTGTTGGTGTGTTTGTTTATACAGTCTACAACCGCGTGACTTTTATATAACGAAAATGTGTTGGAGGAACGTGGAGGAGGAGAGGTCTTGGTATATAGTAATATATATGTTCATTAATGGCGGGCGTGTTGTGTGATGATTATTTTACAAACAGTTATACGTACATATTACAGATAGGTAGACAATATTACAACAGTTAGACGCTATTTAGTTATAAATATATAGAAATATAAAAGAGAAAACACTAGATACATTTTATATATTTATTCACAAAGTTAGTTGATCTATGGGTGACGTTTAACCGCACTTCTTTTTCGTATACCACTAGGAACCCTCAGAACACAGGCGGTTCGCATTACTTGGCGAGTCTGTTACGTCTTTTTCGTGTAACCATCTTCAACAAGGTGAGTGTCTGTCGTTATCACGCCATTTCTATGAAGGAAAAAAACAGGCTTGGGGTGGGTTAGCCAGGGTCTGACTAAGCGCGTAATTAATCGCGAGAGGTGTGTTGTATGGTTTTTTTGGTTGTTGTACAGAGTGGAAGATCTTGTCGGCCAGGTAGTTTATGTGTTGGTGCATATACCTGTAGGTATCTATGTGTGTGTCTGTAGGTAGTTGTATACAGAGAGTTTAGATGTTGAGGGGTGATGTGGTGATGTTGTCGGGCTGGAGCTGTCTCTCGATGTAAAAGTAAGACAGGGCGTTGCGTGTTGTTCGTATGTGTAGATGTAGGATTTTGTATCTCCCTGTCCATTAGTTCAACTTGTTATTACTGTCTCTTCTAGTTTTCACTGTGATACAACTTATCCAAGGAAAGTTAGATATCTGGTTTTAATCTCACATGTTCTTATCTTTAACCTACTTTATGATGTCTTCGGAGTGCTTTCATTTTTTTTCGGAGTATTTTCAGTTGTCTTCAGCGTACTTTCAGTTGTCGTAAATGTACTTTTAATTGTTTTCATTGTAATTTCAGTTGTCTTCCTTGTACTTTTAATTGTCTTCATCGTACTTTCAGTTGTCTCTTACGTACCTTAATTTGTCTTCAGTGCCCTTTCTGATGTCTCGAACGCACTTATGTCTTGATCATATTTGCAGTTGTTTTCATCGTACTTTCAGATGTCTGCCGTACTTTCTATTGCAAACTGGAGTCTAAATAATCTTTTTACTCAACTCTTAGTTTTAGTTATTGATTTGTAATGAAAACACACTCGCAGATAATACACATGGCATCAGTACAGCGGGATCAAGCTAATTAACAAAAAATAGCGACCCTCGTTTTACAACATCGCTGTTGAAACAAAAAAAAACAACAACAAAAAAACCTGCATACTTATCTTTGTAAATTCACAATAATTAAGAGTATCTATAACACTTAGCATTTTAAGCGCTAACATGTGATTCACATGGTTTCATTTCATTCGACAAATCTTATCCAAAAATATATCCCCCTTTTCAATCAAATTTCACCCCCTCGACTAAGAAATTTCACCTCTTTGTTAAAAAATATATCCCCCTTATCAATCAAATTTCGCCCTCTTGGTAATCAAACTTTTTCCTATTGTCAAAAAAATTTCACCCCTTGGCAATTAAATTTCTCCCCCTTTGTCAAAAAATACGCCCCCTTGGTAAATACTTACAGTTCTGGTCTTCAACCCGCTCCCCAACGGTTTAAGCACTTCATCACTTCTTGTCGTCTGATAAATTATTCTATCCAGAGACTGTCCTTTCTCTCACACGATCACGTTGTGATAAAACTATTTCTTACCCCTTACTTTCACATTGTCATCACTATCATCTCGGCTCAGACAGGACTATAAACATCTATTACCTACCTGATAAAAGCTACGACAAACGTTATCTACCAGTTGTAATAGCATATATAGTCTGTTGTAACGGAACAACGGATAATTTCTTGTTGCCCTAAGACGCCGCAAGGCGTAATGGCCACAGACTGCTTGGTCGGTCGACGGGTAAGGATGGAAGAAGAAGCAGAATAGTCTGTTGTAGAAAAATACCTACCACGGTCTTACATACTCTCTGTATGGATGTGTATGACATGAAAACCAATTTCTTTTATAAAAAATTCTAGTACAAATGTGTTTCTGCGAAAAACCGAAAGCTAACGGTTTTTTTTTTGTTCGACGGTGAAACCGGCTATCCGTGTTACGCCAATGTTTAATTACACCCCAGGTGTGTTTGGAAAAAACAATTAAACAAAGCCGACTGCATTCAGAAAGATCGAGTGAGAGACGCACGCGTGTGTGTTTCAGAGATCTGCGCGTACGGGGTCGATAGGCAATTTCATTACGGGGGGATGTTTCAAACAGCTGTGTTTGCTTAATCGATCCCTTGTCGAAAATATGAGTTATTTTACATTAGATCTGTTCCCCATTCGTATCCAAATATTCAGTGTTAAGCCATTATTTCTATAATAGTGTGTGTATTCGTAAGCAATAACAGGAGATTTTTGTGTATTTCATGAAAGTTTAGGTACACTACCCAAAAGGGATTTCAGCAGTTAGACTAGAGTATGACACCAACTAGATACGGCTTTAGTGTTACACTCTGTGACTGAAACAATGTTGAGGTCAGTTTCAAACATTTTAAGAAAACGCAACAACCACGTGCTTGTAACCTCACTAGAAAGAAACAGGCGTGATGGTCAGTGTCTTCTCTTCTTCTTTCGTTCGCTTGAACTATATTGTCTATATCTGCAATGTTGTTTCTTGTATAAACTTCACTGTCTTTTGTAGTTATTCAAGATATTTTCGAGCTCTAATTTTTTGCTGTAGCCGTCTTTTTTACTATTGACGCCTTCAGCATTCCAGTGCATTATTTTAAATGGTCTTTTCTTTGCTTGGCCAGTAGCTCTATTCTCATGCCTCCTGGCTCCACGGGGCAATTGAGAAGGACCCCCAGTAGTAGGGGTTGGGCCCTTCCGAGGCAGAGGGCCCGGCACTGCGCCTGCATGGGTGTCCGTCACAGGGCGAGTGCCATAACGTTTTGCAGATATAGGCATACTTCCATAGCGCATGTGCGTGGCATCCTGATTGCTGTGGTGCGCCTCTTGGCTGGTTGACTCCGTCTTCAGCACCTTTACTTGCTAGGGCAGACTGTGGTCTTGCTCGAGTGTAGGAGGGCCTGGCCAGTCTTGGTTTTTCAGCCGCTGATGGCTGTACTTGAGCCCCATCTCCACGTCAAGGAGCTGGCCTCGATGGGGATGGTCAGTGTGAAACAGCGCGCGTAAAACTTGACTCGTTTTAAAATCCTCGTAGCATAGAGGGTGCCGTTAGGACTAAATATAGCTAGCTAGAAAAACGTAATAAAATAGCTAACAGGCAGAGTTTTCTTTAGTATTGGTAGACGAAAAAAAAAACTTATCTACAACGAGATTTACCTGTGTAAGACTAACACTGCTACTTATTTTTAGATATGACTTACCAAAGTTTTTTTCGCATGTGTAACAAAGGCTGATCTCGTCGAGAAGTGGGAGTGCAGTGTTTGATAGAAGTATATAGTTAATGGTCTCTTTTAAAAGAATACTTGAGTTAAAGAGGAAAATATAAAAATCGGATATATGCCATAACCAGACTAAAATATGACACCAACGATATATTCCTTAGTGTTACAGGTTACAATCGATACAATGTCGAGGCCAGTTTCAATCATTTTAAGAAAAAAACCAACACACACGTGCTTTTTTACCACGCGCTGTTAAACTCGATCGATGGTCTGCGCTTTTAGTTAACAAGAAGACGATATATTTAGACATATATTTAGATAACAAGAAGAGGATAACAAGAAGACAATAATAGGAAGACGATAATAGGAAGACGATATATACATATAGAAGGAAGATATATTTAGACAATAAGAAGACTTTGAGACAATAGGAAGACTAGAATAGGAAGAGGTTAATAGGAAGACGATATATTTATAGATAACAAGAAGATGATATATTTAGACATATATTTATATACATATTTCACAACAGTTAGACGAACAGTTATACGATATATTTAGACAAATAATTGGACGATATAGGTAACAAAAGAAGTATACGCAAGGTCTGTGTGATGCACTGCACACAACCCGGCAGGGCAGACTCAGATACAAATGGTACCAGAGGAACTCTGGGACGGTTAAGGCAGCCGGTTCGATGCTGACGACAGCATCGTACCGGCTGACTTAACACCACGGGTTCTTTAGAAATAGTCACCATAGGCATTCAGACACGCATCCCACTGCTTGGGTAGACGGCGGATGCCGTCCGAGAAAAACGACTTTGGTTGCTTATTGAACCATTTGGTCACCGAGGCCCTGACGTCTGCATCGGAGTCGAATCGTTGTCCCTTTAGAGATTTTTTTAAGGGTCCGAACAAATGAAAGTCACATGGTGACAGATCGGGGCTGTAGGCTGGGTGTGGCAGAACTTCCCACCTTTTCCTTCCTAACGATTCCTGCACAATGTTCGCAACATGTGGACGAGCATTGTCGTGCAACAGAATCACACCACGCGAAAGCATGCCGGGTCGTTTATTCTTGATGGCTGTATGCAGGTCGTCTAGTGTGTCTTTGTAGCGGATGGCATTGATTTTCACGCCAGGCTGTTTAAAGTCTATCAATAGAAGCCCTTCATGGTCAAAAAATGCGGTCAGCATAACCTTACCGGCGGAAATCTGTGAATTGAATTTTTTGGGTTTTGGTGATCCGGGATGTTTCCATTGCATGCTAGCTGATTTGCTGCACGGCTCAAAGTGGTGGCACCACGACTCATCGCCTGCCACTATGCGCAACAGAAATGCACCACCCTCCTCTTCGTAACGCAGCAGGTGGTTCAAACTCCACCCCATGCGTTCTTCCTTATGGTGATCGGTCAGCATCAGTGGGACCCATTGTGAACACACCTTTCGATACTTCAGTTTCTTCTTAACCACCATTTGAACTGTCCCAAGAGACACAGCAAATTCCTCCGCTAGCGAACGTAAGCTCCGACGACGGTTCACCCGTGTTGCTGCATCAATCTCGGCGATGGCTTCTTCTGTCGCAACAATATGCACCTGACCTGGCCGCGGAAGATCTTTCGTTAACTGACGTCCTTCTCGAAACATTCGTGCCCAGTATTTCACTGTAGTCTTAGACACACTTTTGTCACCATACACTGCTTTCATTCGGCGATGAATGTCGACTGGTCGACATCCTTCGGCTGTTAGGAACTGAATCACTGCTCGCTGATCGACCTTGGACGTATTCCTTATCACACCGGCCATTATTTTAACGGTCTGCCGCACAACCAATGAATACTAGGAGAATGAACACTTACACACTTGTACATTCGTATGTGCTTATTACATCAGATGTGACGTCATCATGCTCCTCCTGCGAATGTCCACTTGGCGCAGCACGGTCGGGTTTCATTTGAACACGCCTCGTATATATATATATAAATATATATATATATATATATATATATATATATATATATATATATATATATATATATATATATATATATATATATATATATATGAATTAGTCGTGCTCTTACGTTTGCTTTCATACATGTAATAACTGAATCAACTATGTTTGTTTAGTTTTAAAATAACGTAACAAATGTAATAGTGAATTAGTCTTTAACAGGTTAAAATAAATATGGAAAGATTGGTGAAATTTTAGATGAAAGCGTCTTCATAGAGAATAGGAGAATGATAAAAGTCCGTTTTGCTGATGCCTTTTATTCAGGACTTAACTGATCTAGATGAGTCCTGTCGCCGTGGTTTCCGTCACTTCTTTTTGGTGATGAGTACACTTTTCCACATAACTCGTCCAATGTAGGCGGTCAGTGTTGGTGCTCTTCTCTCACACTAGCGGCGTTAGTATTTCAAACCGTCTGACAGTCCAAACATTTGGGAATCTACAATCTCCTCGCACACGTTAGAATGGAAACGAGCAATTTAGGTTATATGCTCTCGATTCACTTGGCCTGGAAATTTTAGTAATTCCTCTTTTGACGGGTGTTCTGCGAATCGCTTAGTCTGGGAAATTATAGTAATTCTTCTTATGACAGGTGTTCTGTGAATCATTTTGTCTGGGAAGCTTTCTAATTCCTCTTAGGACGGGTGTTCTGTGAATCACTTGGTCTGGGAAACTTTCTAATTCCTCTTATGACGGGTGATCTGATTCCTTAGGTATCCAGACTTCGTATTTAAAATGCGGGTTTACTTTTTTTAGTTTTAAGTTGCCCAAATACTTTCTATCTGTCACTTTTAAGTTTGGAATCCTTTGTCAGATCCTTCTCTTTCTGGCTTTTGGGAGTTGCTAGCTTGAAGTTGCGAAGCTGCCTGATCTTTTCACTAATATTATCTTCTTTCCAGTTAAAATCTCGGATGGTTCTTTTCTTTTTTTTTTTTTAAATAAGATGACCTACTAAGTTTAGCTAACGTAAAAGTAAAGAGTTGTTCTTGGATCTCTAAATAATTGCTTTATTTTGTCTTTTCTATACCACAACACAAGACATTTGTGAAAGCCTGTTTTCAATAATGTCGATGAAATGATGCAAGCAGAGAAATTTACCACAGAGTCATTTAAAGTGCTTCCGCTAATAAAATTCAATTTCGACATATTCCATATAAAGATTCCATTCATAATTGGCCAATGAGCCATAATTACTGAGAAAAATGGCACAAGGAGAAAAACATGAAAGAAATGTAAACATCGTAAAATAACATGCTAAGAAAATTTAAGTAATTTTAATACATTCCATGCATAACGTTTTCCTGGGACAGAATCTTGTTCTGCGTGGTTACAACAATTAAGCAATCAGCCTAAGGCTGGTAACATCATGTTCTGCGGTGTTAAAACAATTAAGCAATCAGCCAAGTTCTGATAAGATTGAGTCCTTTTAATTTAAGAAATCTGATATATTCATGTAACATATGGAAGGAAGAGCTGGAGAAGAGAGGGATGGTCATAAGCAGCTCTAACACAAAATCCATGGTGATATCACGAGAAGAAAGAAAACATCAGATTAAGTTGGGAGAACAGGTCCTGGAGCAGGTCGACCACTTTAAATACCTCGGAGCTATTATAGACCGAAAGGGAGGCATCAAAGAAGAGTTGGCCACTCGAAAAGCAGCAGCTGGGAGACTTTTTCAGGCCATAAATCGAGGATTCCTCAGCAAGAGAGAGGTTGGTAAGAAAACGAAGATGGCTGTATACCGCTCCACCTATGTCCCAGTGTTGACATATGGATGCGAGTCATGGGCAATGACTACAACCCACAAAAGCCAGATCCAAACCTCAGAAATGAGGTATCTGAGGAAGGTGGTTGAAGTAACAAGAAGAGACATGGTCCGCAACCAGACGATACGTCAAGGCCTAAAATCCCACCCGCTGCAGACCCAAATAGAACAGTCCCAACTAAGATGGTTTGGCCATGTCTGCAGAATGAGAGAAGATCGGCTACCACGACAAGCATGGGAAACAAAGAGCCAGGGATCCAGACCTCCAGGACGACCCAGAGTCCGCTGGGAGGACAACATTAGACAATCTTTGAAGGACCGAGGACTAGATTGGAACCAGGTCAGGAAGAAGACAGCTGATAGAATAGTCTGGCGCTCTCTCTCTTCCAAACCTCTACACTTCACGGTAGAAGGGGAAAGACTAAGTAAGTAAGGTTACAACAATTAAGTAATCAGCCTAAGACTGGTAACATCATGTTCTGAGGGGATACAACAATTAAGCAATCAGCCTAAGACTGGTAACATCATGTTGTGAGGTGTTACAACAATTAAGCAATCAGCCTAAGGCTGGTAAGATTGAATCCTGATAGTTTAAGAAATCTGAGATATTCTCGTAGCATATAGTTAACATATTAGCTTGCCTGTGACCAAAAAAAACCATTTTCTATTGGAATTATCATAATAAACGGTTACCAAAGCCTCAGAATATTTCTAGAATACCATAAAAGAAAGTAAGGTGAGTTGTGGAAACACAGAGAAATATGTCCTCCATTAATCGTCATTTTTCAGCTCACATGTCCTCAAAATTCTCATTTCTCAGCTCAAATGTCTTCATTGTTGGGGTTAGAGTGACGGCAGCCATACTCCTGTTTGATTGTAAGTAGCTTATCTGCCAGTACTGTTAGTGCCTGGATAGTACCAAAGTGTTTCTGGTCACTCTCTGAGTGATCTCTTAGTGATGATGTTATCTATCAGGACCAACATTATACACTTAGACAGCGACACGAGTCAACACATACAGATGGTATACAATTACACACACCAACTCTACCACAGAGGGTTTTATATCTGCAACCGCCATCCTGCTACACACCAACGTAATATTGTAACAGACGTTATGTCTGCTTGTCTATCTCCGACTATTTACTCTTTTCAGTGCGCACATCAATTACAGCACACACGCACGCACACTCACACATATACATAAACAAGTGATAACTCTGGTTGTTATGTCTCTCTTTTTCCATTGTATTAAACGAAAAATAAGTATAACATTCTCTCTCTCTCTCTCTCTCTCTCTCTCTCTCTCTCTCTCTCTCTCTCTCTCTCTCTCTCTCTCTCTCTTTTCCTATGTCTTGTCTTTTTTATTTCTTCATTCTTTTCTTAGAGTCAAGGAAAGAAAATTGTAGGCAGCAAAGATAAGGTTCCTCCAAAAGTGTGCAATGGATGCCAAGCACACAAGAAAATCAAACGTAGAAATATGGAAACAACTGGTGAATTCCACTCAAAG
The DNA here is from genome assembly GCA_024509875.1 of Oreohelix idahoensis. NCBI lineage: Eukaryota > Metazoa > Mollusca > Gastropoda > Stylommatophora > Oreohelicidae > Oreohelix > Oreohelix idahoensis. Next base: position 834,553 of record JAMPIV010004905.1, read on the forward strand.
AGATAATCTGGTAACAACTGCTGTATTTCTTTCAGATTGATAGTCTGCTAACCCTTGGTAAATTCAACTCCAACACGTCATTTTATAGCAGCTGCTGAATTCATGTGAAACATGTATTGTGATCACGACTGGTGAATTAGTCTCAAACATTTATTATGATCACAACTGATGAATTCATCTCAAACATGTATTATGATTACAACTGTTGAATCCATCTCAAACATGTATTATGATTACAACTGTTGAATTCATCTCATACATGTATTATGATCACAACTGGTGAATTCATCTCAAACATGAATTATCATCACAAATGGTGAATTCATCTCAAGCATGCATTATGATCACAAATGGTGAATTCATCTCAAACATGTATTATGATTACAACTGATGAATTCATCTCAAACATGTATTATGATCACAACTGGTGACTTCATCTCAAACATGAATTATGATCACAACTGGTGAATTCATCTCAAACATGCGTTATGTTCACAACTGATGAATTCATCTCAAACATGTATTATGATCACAACTGGTGACTTTATCTCAAACATGAATTATAATCACAACTGGTGAATTCATCTCAAACATGCATTATGTTCACAACTGGTGAATTCATCTCAAACAAGTAATGTGATCACAACTGGTTAATTCATCTCAAAATTGTATTATCATCACAACTGGTGAATTCATCTCAAATATGTATTCTGATAACAACTGGTGAATTCCACTTAAAGGATCGTCTTGTAGCAGTAGGTGAATTCCACTATAAGAGACAATAGTGTAACAAATGTGGAATTCTACTCGAAGATATGAGTTTGGTATCAACTGCAGAATTCAACTCAAAGAGATAATCTGATAAATGCAACTCAAAGAGATAATCTGGTAACAACTGGTGAGTTTAATTCAAATAGATAATTTGCAAACAACTGATGAATTCAGCTCAAACACGTAATCTGATAATAACTAGTGAATTCATCTCAGCGAGATCATTTGGTTGTGTGGCCGTACCAGCGTATGTGCAAATAATTGAGAGAGTAGCGTTGTATTATCGTATAGCTCGTTTCACTACCCGACAGTAGGCAGTCAGATCATTGTCGTGAGTTTTAGATAGGCTTTATGTTATGGTCCCAATCGAGCAGGGGTGAGATAGTGAAAGCTATGTGAGAGAAAGGTGTGAGAAATAGTCCTGTTTACGAGGAATACAGAGTGTAAGAAAAATACTGTCTTGGGTTGAGTAATTGCTCAACTCACCTATATAGCACGACACACTTAAATGAAGAAGTATTATTTCACCAGATACTGATTCTAAATCCCTCTCCTCTCGTACGCACACACAAACAATTTTGTGACATAAATACGTACTTACGTAGAGACGAACAGGTAACTATAGGCACATATAATATATATATATATATATATATATATATATATATATATATATATATATATATATATATATATATATATATATATATCAGGGAAGGGTTTTGACCAAAACTAATAGCTGAAAAGGTTATAAAAAAAATTATTATATCTTTAGAAAGAGAAAAAAGTAGATTACAACAATTAATGCATCGTTATCATGTCATCAGGTGAAATGGTAGGTACATAAAGGGAAAATAAATAAACAATATATATATTCTCATAGACCCTCCCTCTGGAACATGGAAAAAAACTAGGAAAATGATCCCACCCGAAGTGTGTTTACCCAACAGATCAAACAATTGATTGACAATGGGAGTGGGGTAGACGGGACGGGTATATAGGATATGTCCTTAATTGAACTTTTCCGTGGGCCTTCAGACTTAGTGAGAGAACAGATAAAAAAAAAGGTGTTATATTAGTAGTAAACTTAAGAAAACTAAATTCTTTCGTTCCGTTTTTCCACTCTTAGCATTCATATAGTGAGCGCTCACATCCATTCAGACTTACCCCTCAGTCGGCTGCATACTTCCATAGAATTTAAATCGCACACAGTTCTTAAACAAAGACTATTAGATGTCCTGTTATTTTGTCCAGTCCAGCCCCAGAAAACTCCGTATAGCTACTGCTAATATCGCTCGGAGATTTCGCTGAAATGGTGTGTTGAATATAATTTTCCTGGCAAGGATTCTTCGTCAGACTGCAGGTATTTAATAGGGACTAAGTTTGTTTTTCAAAGATTCTGTCGTAATGACTGGGAAATATCTCAACAGTAGAATGTTATTTCCAAGCTGTTCTTGGGAAAGAATTAACCGCAAGTGTTCTCTTTGGAATTGATGGTAGGAAAAATGTTTACTGTCAGTATGGTCTTGATCTAATAAATTTGTGCTGTACGTTCTGCCTCATCAGGCCAGGGAACTTTATATTATTTACTATAATATATCTGGCATTGTCCCGTTCCAGTTAAATCTTTAACACAAGTGAACAATTGACCGTTCTGGTTATTTAACCGCTCTCATGGGGTTAGACGGAAGACTTAAAAAGGTCTCTTAACGTCAGATTTGTTACTGTCAGTGTTCTTTTTATGTTGTTAGGAACATATATATATATATATATATATATATATATATATATATATATATATATATATATATATATATATATATATATATATATATATATATATATATATATATATATATATATATGGGATGCCATAAGCCATCTGAACATGACTCTCTATATATTAAATAAAACCGTTGGATCGCAAGGTATGATCATTTTTATAAAAGAGAAAATATAAAACGGGTAATTCTACTATAATTAATTCTAACAACCGCGTTATTTGGTAAGACCTGTACAATCACTCTGGTATTTAATTATTTATATTAAGGAAACTACACGAGTGACTAGCCAATGTATCGATTTAATTACCACTAGCTATCAACGGTTAATTACTCAAAATTGACACAAGATGAAATAGAAATAAAAGGTTAATAACCAATTACGCTCGCCTAGCGTTTAAAATTATGTTGCACATCTATTATCTCGGGAAATAACGGATAGTTATATTTAATTAATTTACCTCTGGAAAACTGTGTGATGGGTTTATTTAATAGGTTTAAATTAACACAAAAATCCAGTGAAATAAATGAAGAAACTAAACGACTACATAATTCGAGACTAATATATTAATGTAGCACCAGAATAAAATTCACTCCAATATATAAGAACTCCAAAGAAATCTTGTTAGATTCAAATATAAGCTAGTTACTTCTTCAAATATCTGGGCACGGATGATAAACTGCATTTTCGGCGATGCCAATATATAGTTAATGAAATGAAAAGTAATAGCTACATGCTAAGTTTAACGCCTTATTTGAATTAGGGAACTTTCTACGTCTTCGTGCCGCTGGTCAAAGCTTCTCGATTTCCCCGTTTCTGTTCGTCCGCCGGCGATTCTAGCCCGCTTGGTCAGTTCGCACGATCGTGCCAACCGTAGGTGTGAAAAAACTCTGCTTCGTTCTAGAGACTACGCAGTCTTTGATGCTGACCGTTTCCTGTTTCCTCTTGGCAACGCCTTCTTGACGGGATGACAGAAAGGGGTAGAGAAATACTTGATTTTCATGGCTCGAGAAATAGGCAGGAGGCGTGGCTACTACTCCTAAGACAAAACGAAACTCCTGGATCCTCGCACGATAACTGTTTACATATTAATGAGCCCGCGTGGGGGAAAATCCACGCTGGATGTCGTGGTTGAGTAAAAGTGTAAGTATTTGTCGAGTTGGACAATAGTAGAGAAATCGACAATGATAGTGGACTGGCAGAGTTATAGATTACACATAGGTAAGGTGTTAAGGTGTAAATAGGAGATGGAATTGAGACAAACCTGGAAGAAAATTTATTACAAAAAAGTTATCTCTCTCTCCAAGCCTCAACACACTTATACAGTCTAAGCACCTCCTGCTCTTCCTCTTTTCTCTTATCAAAAATAGAGACTATAGTAAAGAGCTAAAACATGTAAATTATGGATGAAAGGGTCGTGAACAGCGCCTTAATAAATGAGTAAAATTTATTAAAGAAGAAATGTATAAAAATAAAGCATATCAGCACAAACAGCATAAAATTACATCAATAATCATCAATAATCACAAATATGCAAATACACACCAACGAACACACAGACCACCAACATAAAAACCTGTAGAAACACCGAGAAATAAATAAACAGAATGTCAGTCCGTCCGCTTTCGTGGGACCAAATACAATAGTTCCAGAAAGTGTCTTACATGTAGATATCCTTCAAGGTGATGGAAAAATATACATAACTTCCGTTGTAGGTGCTATCAGTGGTGACCCCTAATTGCGCGATGGGGACTGGAAGACTCTGTCTATCTCCGGTTTACCAAATGAATAAACTGAGTGTCAGTCTGTCCGCTTTCGTGGGACCAAAGGCGCTAGCTCCAGAAAATGTCTTACGTGTAGATATCCTTCAGGGTGATAGAATAACCTACATAACTTTCCATGTAGGTGCTAACTTTGGTGACCCCTAATTGCGCGAGGGGGACTGGAACTCTGTCTATCTCCTGCTGACCGCTCATAGGGGCGAGGTTTTTCATAACCCAGAACTACACACAAGACGAAGTTACTTGTGGACAAACGGTCCCTTTGCGCTCTTATCCGGCGCTGGAATCTTGCGTACTTTGTAGTAAATCCGGTTTGGGCGGGTTTGAACTGTGATTTGACTGAGTGCTCCGTTTAAGCACACAAAGTCTGGTGATTTGATTTCTGCTTTAGACGCTGGGCTGATAGATAGGTTGAAAGCCGCAATGCTCTGACTGGCGATCAAGAGACGAGTAAGAAACTACTACTGCAACCGATAATTTTCCCAGAGTTGCTATGGCTCGTTACCCAGTGCGTGAGCTTATTTTCCGGTTAGAGAGAATGGCGTTGACATAAAGGGTTTGGTTTCAGATAGAGGGGAGGGGGGTGACATCTCGTGATGCTAGGTGTTTTCAGAAACCTTCTAGATCGAAGAGAATGGGACGTTCTTCGCCTGACTGGATTCTTGTTTTAGCAATCCGGTATCCCTGAAAACTGAGACCCAAAAGAGACGACCTTTACGTCAAGCAAACAATAAAATTACACTAACGTTATACAAAACAGTTATGCTCCCCTATGGGATTTAAATTTTTTACAAAACAGTTATGCTCCCCTATGGGATTTAAATTTATTGTAATCAATGCTATGATAGTTTAATGCTGTCTTTATCCATATAAGTCTCCCTCCTGTTCCTTCCAGTCTATCAATTATCAGCATGCGCCCGCTAGGCTAATACATTTTATACTCACATGTATAGTCTACAATTGACGCTACCTGAACACCTGGCCTGGCATAATCAAGAGTAAGACAAAGGTTATTCTAGAAGTATACATCAGAAGCCACGACCGCGAGAAGATTTCCCCAGATAGACAAATGCATAATATTATGATCTCTCTCTTCGGTCGAGGGCCAAGGCCACAAAGACCGACCGCGATTGTTATCTCCCCTGAAAAGGAGATCAAACCTGTTACCAGCGATACATTCATGTGGTCAGACACACCAGGTGCGCTTATGTAACCTTATCGTTAGCTGACCGCTGCTGGCCAGTGGGGAATTTATTCTGAAGGCCAGAACGTAAACAAACCGCGGCGTGGGGGTCTGCACAGAGGAGTAATGGCCACGCAGGTAGAATCCGAAAGAACGAAAATACAAAAGTCAAAGAAACCAGGACATTAAAAGAGTAATAAAAGAGATGGGACGAGATGGAAAGACAAATTATCAGTCAACGTGACAAGTTAGCCCCCCTTTTTAAAGTTCGTGCAACACGGACTAAAGGACAGTAATTTATCTTTTCCATAGACGTCCGTTATATGTCCTTGGAACATCCTCCACTCATAAGCCAAAGTCGTATCCAACTTCTGTCTGTCCATATGGATACGTGTTAATTTCTTTCCTCTGTCTAGTAGACGCTCGGCGAATAGGATTTTGCGACGCCACTCGGCGCTAACGTAAATCCTTTCCCTGTGAACCTGACCTTGGTTACACAGTTCGCCCGGCCTGTTTATCATCCAGATGAAAATCCGTAACTGCTTTGAGTTTAGGCGCCGCCTGAACTCACTGACCACTGCATAGGTAATCCGCCTGTTACATACAGTGTAATCATTGCTGGACTCGGGGTATTTACGTTTCCTTATGGGTTTTCGTGTCACGGGCGTAAACTTAATTGACCTGAGATAGCTGCAGCCTATCTGAATTTTTCGCGCGCGTGTAACCCGAGTCGGCAAATGAAGCAGTTTGCTGGCTGAAGGAACGCTAGCGTATTTCTCCTTCCTCTCCGCACCTAGTCCCCTGTTTCGGTGGGAGCGTTGATCAAACTTCAGACCAGTGCCGTCTAAAGGCGGGTCTGGAACTTTCCTTGCCTTGCCACTCATCATTCTGGCTTGGTCAACGGAAATGATCAAGTTGCTCTGTAATGGCCTGGCGTAGGCGATTACTTTGCTGTCCATCATTGGGTTTGAGACCACTGGAATAATGCGATTACAATGAGAGAACTCTGATGCCTGAAGCGTAGAGTCTTCAATCGCATTCGGGGGTTCTACTGAATCATAACGGATCTCAGTAGCTTCTATCTTTGGAGAAAGATAGGTATTATCTGCGAGTTGCAGAATTGTTTGAGTCGCTTTACCATTACTAACATGAAGTGAGCCAAAGCTCTCAACAATAGCTCCTTGTACAGTAGTAAGGCAGCTTTTCTCACTGCCTTCTGCCCTGAGAAGTATGAGAGACTCAGATGGAGTACCAGGGATCTCTTCACATGAAACCCTGTGTCTACCAGAAACGTCAACCCTGCCCTCCCCTAAGGGAGTTACTGGCGTCAGTTGCACTTTGTCCTGCAATGCGAGATCTACTTCCTGGATTACAGGCTCCGCAGTCTGCATGCAAAGGACTGGACGGTTTAAGATCCCGTTAGATCGCGAAGTGCCCGAGATAGAACTCTTGGTGTGTTTTTCCAATGTTCCTTGGAACGTATTGGAAACTTTTACCCTTTTAGCAGGCGACTTATTCTTGCACCTTTTCAGCTCAGGGTGATGAGAGGAGCGGCACCTCCTTTCTCCGATCGTTGAGTTGGATCGATACGCCTCTGCATATGGTTTTTCGCTGTCCGGCCGGGAAGCTTGCGAAATATGACGTGATAGGGTGTGGCTCCCTTTTCTCGACGTCACGTGTCGGTTAGGTGCTGCTCGATCTGGAGCGTGAGAGGCTCGGGGTTCGCCGCTTGCCAGACGGTAAAAATCCGTATTATAATGCTTGTTAGCATCTCTCTCACCTTTGTGCAGTTTCCATGCCTGGGAACGTTTCGTACTTTTTCCCGTGGTTTTAGGTCTGCTGTCCCGACATAAATTCTTTCCTTGTTTGGGCTTCGGATCCAAGCCCAAAAGAAAGTCAATTTTCTGGAGTTGGGGCGCGGTTTTAGCAGACAAGCCATCTTTCAGGGGCGCAAGGTTTACAGGGGCGTTGTCCAACAAGGGCGCAATAGCGGAGAAACTAGAGTGACTACATTTAGTATCTGTTTCCGTCCTCCGGATTTGGTTTTCCAGTTCATTCATTCTGATCTGGTGTAGCCTGTCCTTTTCTTGGCTTTGTCTGTCCCTTTCTTGTCACTCCATTTCCAATTTCTGGTACTGTCCTTGTAGCTGCTTTTCCCATTCTTGTCTTTCTTTTTTTTTTTTGCGTTCGCCCGCTAATACTCGAGGCGAAATCTCAGGTTATTATTTATGTCTAACCTGACATTGATTTTACGTGAGTATCCCTTTATTTCTTGTACAGAGACAGGTGTCCCTCGCCATTCAGGCAAATACTCGCCGATTTCGGAGGTACCCATTGCAGCTGGGTCGGCTCAGGAGCCGCCAGTCCCTGGTCGACGACACTCCTTCAAATGTTTTCGCCAGGTCTCGAGTTAATCCAGTTCAAATCCCGGTCGACGAAAAATCCTCAAATGCCGTCGCCCGGGTTTGATCCTGTATCACCCGGTCGCCAGAGCGGTGTTGTAACCACTACGCTAGCGCGGCTCCCCTTGTCTTTCTATTTCCCGTTCTTGTCTTTCTGTTTCCCATTGCTTGTCCCGTTCTTGTCGCTTTGTTTCCAATTGCTTCTCCTCTTCTATCGCTTCTTCTACATACTTTCGGGTGAATGCTTCGCTCTCCCCAGTTTGTTTACCAGACCATGCCAAGATTAAACGGCTGTTAAACCAGTTGTCTACCTCGTATTGATCCTGCATGATTACTGCAAATTCTAAAAAGAGCTGGATTTCGCTATCCTGGTACTCCATGTACTTAGCTACCTCGAGGGCAATCTTATGCACTTTAACTTGATCGGCCATTATCTCAGGGTAAGCAAACACTATACAAGAATAAACCTAGGGATTTTAGTTACCTAGCCCACCAGGTGCTGATCAACTTAATAATCAATCAAATCTAGGCTAGCCTGGGAAAACATTAAAAACGAAAAGTTTCTAGAAACCCTGATAGCGACAAGCAAAAACCCAAAAAAACTCCAAAAAAAATTGTAAGTGATGTTAAACTTATTATCATCACTTCACCCCACTTCTGTCAGTACTTAGCTATTGAGAGGATTGGTTACTATCATCCGAATTAACACCCTCCCTTGGTAAAGATGCAAGCTAGTAACTGACTATCTGTAGCTTCTTATCTCAGATTAAAGAGCTACTCCTGAAAAACATATTTAACCCTTTAAAAAAAATTTTCGGACTTTTCCAACAATAGTCGTCAGATTTTCAAACCAAAAACTCAGCAGTGATACCAGCAACCTTAACCAGCTGTGTCATGTGTAAAATGAACAATAATTGTAACTTGTGATTTCTGATTGCTGTGGAGAAAAAGCGCTGTTCAGACTTCCTCCAAAAGAAATAGTTCGATTTGTCTAGGGGATAGAAATTCCTATAATCTGCAGAACACTAAACTCAAAGAATCAAAATAGAATCTTGTGAGAGATTCATCCTCGGATCGAGCGCACATTTTGTGGGTGCCTCAAATGTAACTCAAAATCCCGGCGAGCCAGCCATTTTGTCGTGGTTGAGTAAAGGTTTAGGAGTATTTGTCGACTTAGACAATAGTAGTGAAATCGACAATGATAGTGGACTGGCAGAGTTATAGATTACTCATAGGTAAGGTGTAAATAAGAGATGGACTTGAGACAAACCTGGAAGAAGATTTATTACAAAAAAATTATCTCTCTCTCCAAGCCTCAACACACTTATACAGTCTAAGCACCTCCTGCTCTTCCTCTTTTCTCTTATCAAAAATAGAGACTATAGTAAAGAGCTAAAACATGTAAATTATGGATGGAAGGGTCGTGAACAGCGCATTAATAAATGAGTAAAATTTATTAAAGAAGAAATGTATGAAAATAAGGCATATCAGCACAAACAGCATAAAATTACATCAATAATCATCAATAATCACAAATATGCAAATACACACCAACGAACACACAGACCACCAACATAAAAACCTGTAGAAACACCGAGAAATAAATAAACAGAATGTCAGTCCGTCCGCTTTCGTGGGACCAAATACAATAGTTCCGGAAAGTGTCTTACATGTAGATATCCTTCAAGGTGATGGAATAATATACATAACTTCCGTTGTAGGTGCTATCAGTGGTGACCCCTAATTGCGCGATGGGGACTGGAAGACTCTGTCTATCTCCGGTTTACCAAATGAATAAACTGAGTGTCAGTCTGTCCGCTTTCGTGGGACCAAAGGCGCTAGCTCCAGAAAGTGTCTTATGTGTAGATATCCTTCAGGGTGATAGAATAACCTACATAACTTTCCATGTAGGTGCTAACTTTGGTGACCCCTAATTGCGTGAGGGGGACTGGAACTCTGTCTATCTCCTGCTGACCGCTCATAGGGGCGAGGTTTTTCATAACCCAGAACTACACACAGGACGAAGTTACTTGTGGACAAACGGTCCCTTTGCGCTCTTATCCGGCGCTGGAATCTTGTGTACTTGGTAGTAAATCCGGGTTGGGCGGGTTTGAACTGTGATTTGACTGAGTGCTCCGTTTAAGCACACAAAGTCTGGTGATTTGATTTCTGCTTTAGACGCTGGGCTGATAGATAGGTTGAAAGCCACAATGCTCTGACTGGCGATCAAGAGGTGAGTAAGAAACTACTACTGCAACCGATAATTTTCCCAGAGTTGCTATGGCTCGTTACCCAGTGCGTGAGCTTATTTTCCGGTTAGAGAGAATGGCGTTGACATAAAGAGTTTGGTTTCAGGTAGAGGGGAGGGGGTGACAACTCGTGATGCTAAGTAGTTTCAGAAACCTTCTAGATCGAAGAGAATGGGACGTTCTTCGCCTGACTGGATTCTTGTTCTAGCAATCCGGTATCCTTGAAAACTGAGACCCAAAAGAGACGACCGTTACATCAAGCAAACAATAAAATTACACTAACGTTATCAAAAACAGTAATGCTCCCCTATGAGATTTAAATTTATTGTAATCATCGCTATGATAGTTTAGGGCTGTCTTTATCCATATAAGTCCCCCTCCAGTTCCTTCCACTCTATCATTTATCAGCATGCGCCCGCATAAACTAATACATTTTGTACACACATGTACCTGTCAGTAAATGTTCTGACAGCAAAATCTGCTCCTCTTCTCTCAATTCAACATACAGGAAACCTAACCCTGTAGTTACAGCTGAGTGGATATGCTATTCATCTTACAACATTAAGTGAATTTACATGAACAGATTACAGCATTTGACATTACAAAAATAAGACGTATGTCCCCCTTGGGGAAAATATTAACATTCCACCAATGAATACATAGAAAATGCAATGTGCTTGCTATAATAATACAGTTGTGACTGAATCATAAAATATAATGTTTTCTGTGGCTGGTGACTGCTTTCTGTGAAAGTATAACTAGTTCAAGTCACATTCCTATCAGATATATAAAAAAAACTAACATGAATATATATATATTATAAGAGATGTCTACTCAGCCCGAGAATTGCCGAGAACATAGGCAAATAACATTTAGTTCTGTGTTAACGTTTGCCTTATTCTCATTATGGTCTTCCCGGGCAGGAAATATTTTACGAGTGTGTCTGACTTATTAAATCTATCAAATTTTATAGTCTACAATTGACGCTACCCGAACACCTGGCCTGGCGTAATCAAGAGTAAGACAAAGGTTATTCTAGAAGTATACATCAGAAGCCACGACCGCGAGAAGATTTCCCCAGATAGACAAATGCATAATATTATGATCTCTCTCTTCGATCGAGGGCCAAGGCCACAAAGACCGACCGCGATTGTTATCTCCCCTGAATCGGAGATCAAACCTGTTACCAGCGATACATTCATGTGGTCAGACACACCAGGTGCGCTTATGTAACCTTATCGTTAGCTGACCGCTGCTGGCCAGTGGGGAATTTATTCTGAAGGCCAGAACGTAAACAAACCATGGGGTGGGGTCTGCGAAGAGGAGTAATGGCCACGCAGGTAGAATCCGAAAGAAAGAAAATGCAAAAGTCAAAGAAACCAGGACATTAAAAGAGTAATAAAAGAGATGGGACGAGATGGAAAGACAAATTATCAGTCAACGTGACACTGGATAGTGCATACTCATTAGCACGCGTGGTAGAATTCCACTTGGGAAACACGTTGCGATTTAACTACACACAAATTTAGGGGCCTCGATGCTATTCAAGGCTACTCTTATTATCATCCGTCAATTCGGGGACAGCTGAATTTTTTCTCACAGTGCTGACGAAAACGTAGGATGATGATGATGATGATTTTACATTCAGATGTATAGACCTCACGCTAACACCGACTGAACGAAAATCAAGCTTTATTTACATACAAAGTCAGTTTACTCCAACATTGTGTGGCCGACCTTCACTTGGTGGCACCTTTATACAATAATAGCTGCTGTACATAATGATACTGGCATTTTCTTTTTCTCAGTTACGTCGTCTGCGGCTACTGTTTGATCTTACATGTGGTTATTATACGTTGTTCTACCTCTGATCTCATTCCTGTCCGACATAAAATTCTATCTTCCTATTTCTCTGTTAGAGTAGCTTGGGGTATCTGTATACACTGGTCTAATACCAGGGCTAACAGTTTATACCAAGTCTCTCTCTCTCTCTCTCTCTCTCTCTCTCTCTCTCTCTCTCTCTATTGTAATTCATTACCGTTTTTTTCTTCTGTGTTGTCTCAAAGTTCACCTTATTCTACACGATGTATATTACTTGCTAGTTTTGACATTCCTGTAGTTTCTCGCCTTGGGCTGACCATCAAAATACTTGACAGGTAACACTGCCCTCCTTGCTCCATGCATAAAACAAACACTCGAGCAGAAAACCTGCACCTATATCTATCAAGGTGGCTAACCGGCAACGGCTCGATGGCCGGGCAACATAGTTTTCTGTATAACGCAGAAGTCAACCACCTCTAGTGGCCTATTCGGCCCAGCGCATCATCCAAATTAGCGTTTTCCCTTACACAACAGTTTAATACAGCGATGACTTTCGCTGGTCTACCTTGTTCGCCATCTAAAATCAGACCGCCCTATCTTTTTCCTCATTTAACATTGTTTTTCATTCTCTGCTAAAAGTGTTCACTTTCGCAAACTTTTCTCGTGGGTATATATTTTGATCACTCACTAAAACCTTTCAAGGGACGTAATTTAAAGTTGTCTCCCTTAGCCGATTAAGCTCAAAACCCATAAACCATTCTTTAACCCTGTCTCTAAAGCATTACTCTGCAAATCAGTTACACCATAATTGAAAACTCACAAGAAATACTAAACCAAAATACCGAACTAATCTCCCAAAAGGGAATTTCCAGAGTTACCTCCCTTCCCTCAAACACTCTCCGGCTCATTTTACTTCCCCTTAACAAAGTCATATAGTCTATTAACAACTCTATTTAACTTTCTTAAACTATTATTTTGTATTCTCTTTCATTCTTAAAGTCCCAAGCTACCGGTCACAGTTGTAATATGAGAATTCAGCTCTAACAGATAATCTTATAACAACTGGTGAATTCAACTCTAAGAATTCATCGGGTAACAATTGGTGAATTCAGCGCAAAGAAAAGAGAAATACATAAGCAATCTGATCACAAGGTATGGGAAGAGATTCAAGGCTGAATGATTGAAAACTTCAGCGACTGTATGAATATGAAGATGCATGATTGCCAGCCTGAGTGGGTATGCCAATAAGTGAATGAATAAATGAGGTACAGGCTCTCAAATAATCATCATTGTCATCACATTTCAGCTCCTCATGTTGAAATATGCTACGCCGCTCACTAATGTCTATTGGGCAGGACTGCAGCAGATGTTCGGCTGTCATGGGATTGGTACCACAGATGCCAGAGATCTGTTGTACCAATCCTGTACTTGTAGTATAGATTGTATCACACCTTGTTGTGTCCAATGCGTAGGCAGAAAGTGATGACCTGGGCTCGTCTAGATAGCTGGTGATTGGCATCATTTATTATATGGCCTGTGTCTCTCTTTTTCCCATTGGTAATTGAATGTGGCTTAGATGGTTGTTTTAGCCATTTCATAAGATGTCCCTATATCTTTTTGTTTTAGCGATTCCCTTTTTAACCAAAATGGTCTATTGAGATAAAAAGAAATCAGGCCTATCACTAAAACACATGAACTTCCAATTCAAATGTCGTCAGTCCTATTGTATGGCTCTGAAACATTGAGAACAAGAAAAACAAAAAACGAAAAAGCTGCATACTGTCATAACTGGACACGTGCGTAGAATAGGACTGAACTAGTATGACTAAAGTGGAACTATTGACAAGAATTTGACAAGCGCCAGTGGAACATGAATTGAGAAGAAAACGCTGGAGATGAATAGGACACACATTGAGAAAACCTGTTGATAACATTACCAGACAATCCTTGTTGAGGAAACTCTAGGTCGAGAAAGACGAAAGAACACACGAAAAAGAGAACTTGAGACAGACAGGAAGGGTATGAAGACGTCAAGAAAGACTTAACTCTTCGACTCCAGAATTATTTTTCATCCTGTGCCGTAATTTAAATTCGTGATAGACTAAAAACAACTCTCCGAGCGTTGTTTCGGCACAGGTGTCAAATCTGACCAACGCTCTGAGCGTTGTTCCGGAGTCAAAGACTTTGAGCTGATGGCACTGGACATGGAGATTTGGCATAAGTTTGTTGAAGGTCTATGCTTCTTTAGGAACTGAAAGGTGAAAGTGTAAGAAAAACATTCATTTTCCTTTTCCCCTCCGAATGGAGCATGGAGTAAGTCCAATATGTGGTTTTCCTTGGGAGCCTGCATCACAGCATTCATGTACTTCTGTAGTATTGGTTTATGTACCAATGTGTTTTACATGATGAGGTTCCCAGCCGTGTACACAACTTTTATATTAGTCATCTCGTATGCCGTGCCTGACAGTGTAGTAGTTCTATTCTTTCTTTGCCTGCCCAGAGAACCTGGGAACTGTGCAAGGAAACATGAGATCGATGAAAGTAGATAATTATTCTCATCAACATTCTCATGAGGTTTTTTTCAATCCAGACATAATCATTATTCATTCTGTTTTTAACTCAATGGAATTTCACAAATTATCTTAAACGGACATGATGATGTTGATGATGATAATGGTAGTGGTGATGATGATGCTTGTGGTAATGATGATGGTTGTGATGATGATGATGGAAGTGATGATGATGATGGAGGTGATGATGATGGTGGTGGTGATGATGATGGTGGTGGTGATGATGATGGTGGTGGTGATGATGATGATGGTGGTGATGATGATGGTGGTGGTGGTGATGATGATGGTGGTGGTGATGATGATGGTGATGGTGATGATGATGGTGGTGGTGAGAATGCTTATATTGGTGGTAGTTATGATGATGATTGTTGGTGATGATGATGATGATGATGACGGTAATGTGGTGGTGGTGATGATGGTGATCATGATGATGATGATAAAAATGATTATAATGATTATGATCATAATTGATCATGATCATGATGCTGTTAATGATGTTGTGATGGTCATAATAGAAGCACACCATGATGGTGGTGGTGGCAATATGATGGTTGTGGTGATGATGATGATGATGATAGTGATGATGATGGTTGCGGTGATGATGATAATGTTGATGATGACGATGATGGTGGTGGTGATGATGATGGTGATGGTGATAATGATGGTGCTGGGGATGATGATGGTGGTGGTGATGATGATGGTAGTGATGGTGATGGTTGTGGTGATGATGATGATGGTGGTGGTGATGATGATGTTTGTGGTGATGATGATGGTGGTGGGGCTGATGATGATTGTTGTGGTGATGATGATGGTGGTGATGATGATGATGGTTGTGATGATGATGATGGTGGTGATGATGATGATGGTGGTGGTGATGATGATGGTAGTAATTATGATGGTTGTGGTGATGATGGTGGTAGTTGTGCTGATGATGGTGATGATGATGGTTGTGATGATGATGATGATGGTGGTTGTGATGGTGATGGTGATGAAGATGGTAGTGATGATGATTATGGTAGTTATGATGATGGTTGTGGTGATGATGATGGTGGTGATGTTGCTGATGATGATTGTTGTGGTGATGATGGTGGTGATGATGATGGCAGTGATGATGATGATGGTTGTGATGATGATAATGGTGGAAGTGATGATGGTGATGGTGGTTTTGTGGTGATGATGATGGTGGTTATGATGATGATGACGGTAATGTGGTGGTGGTTATGATAATGATAGTGACGATGATGATGATGATATGATGAAGATGATGATGTGATCATGATGATGAGGATCGTAATGAGTATGCTCATGATGATGATAATCATGGGGATGTTAGTGATGTTGTGATGGTCAGAATAGAAGCACACCATAGGAAGGTGTAAAAACAACAAACAAATTCAACGTATCAGACAATAGAATAGAGAAACAAAATAAAAGCGCCGGACACCTTAACACGCACACAAATATGTTCAGAATAACCTTGACCGTCCATGAATAAGGCAAACCAGTTCTTGAATGGTCCTTTATAGCCATACATGGCAGACCGGAAAATGTGATGGTTGTAAATTGAGACAGCTGTATCTTTGGGGTTTATGACTGTGAATACTATCTTCGTTTTCTTCTCCACGGCCTGGATGATAAATTATCAATATTAGCTATCAAGTGTGTATCTTTATGTCGCAATCTCCGTAGCGAAAACTGGAAATTATATACACTTTGTAACAGAAAGCTCTTTCACAAAGAAATAACGTTTTTCATTGCAGAATTATTTTGTTTTTAGCAAAGTAGAAAGTGTGCTGGTATTACAAATAACGTTTTGGCTTGTAAAAGTTTTTTTTTTCTTTAATAAAATGGAAAGTGCTAAATAATAATAAGAGAATGCGAAATGCTATCCACTAGATAGTGATATCTAACGAATCATGAAGGATGAATTCTGTATCTCGGCGACATAAACCTCTACCTTAATATCTCGACAAGGAAAAGAGTCCCAACTCCCAAGTAAAGGTTTTTTTTCTTAATATGTAAATACTTAACAAAGACAGCACGAGTGATGTAGTTACTCAGCAAGAATTAAAGATCAATAAAGGTATATATCTTTCTTTGGTAAATATTTGCATATATATGCTTTTTTTAAATGGTAATTTACAGAAGAAATTCTCATATAAACTGTGAAACTGTAATTAATTTAAATATAAGATTAAAACTATGTAAGGAATTTAGTAGTGATCGCTACCACACTAATGATAGTAATCTACGCTGTCCATATATGATAATATTATACAGTTCATAGTCCGATGATTTTTGCTGTTAGCAGTTATTTCTTAACAAAATATGAAAAGTATGTTGTAAACGACATTTTACTGTTATAGTGCATTTCACAATGTTTGCCGCTGTTTAATATTCAAAATCTCTGCAACCACTTGATCGTAATAGTTGCAACTTTGCATATGACCTAATGATCGCTATGTCCCGAGGGGGACATTTTTTTCCTCGTTAACAAACTTACGGTTTTAAATTTTCTTTATTTAAAGTATACAAAATCGACCACCTCCTAGTCCAACCGTGTTTTGACAGGGCTTACCCCTTCGTATTTGTGAGCTATTTCGATTTAACATCTTGAACGTATTTCACGTGATTTTCCCCGTGTTTCAGCTCACTACCGCACTGTTTTGAACATTACATTGCTCCTTCCGGTGTGTTCAGTTACCGTTCTACTGATTGTGTATTTCAGTGCATAGGCGTATCTTGCGGTATTCTAGGTCTGTAATACATTAGGTATGAAAGTCAAGTTCCTTACACTGCATACAATGGCAGTGAAGATGTATAAATGTTTCTGCAGAGAAGCTTAGCGTGGTAAACTGTATCAGAGTCTCTCAAATATTTCGAAGAAATAAAAAAAGACCTCACGTAGTAATCAGTTAACAAACCCCTCTAACATTCGAATTGTATAGACGCCTATGCCGAAAATATGCAACTTCCTTCATTTACGGTAAATTATTTTCTTCAAAGACAAAATAATTACTTCGTTAAAAAAGATCAAAGGAATTAGCCGTTGCAAGAAAAGAACACTACTGCAACATCGAATTTTATAAAAACTTTGGGACATTGAAAATATAAGACCACATGCAAAAAATCATGTTTATCAGTGCAAGGAATATGGAGATATTTGAAGTCAATCGTCGACCGACCTTTTTCAAACGCATTATAGTAGTAATTTCTAAGCATAATAAAAGTATGTTGTAAGTAAAGGTTTTCTTACAGTCAGACTGAGTAAAAGAAAATAAGAACGGCAACAGTGGACTGTACGGTTATAAATGTCAATTTTTTAAAAGTCGTCAGATGCATACAGAAGTTAAACTTATTATATCAGTGAATATATTAAAATAATAATACAAAAAGCAAGTGGAACTTTCATTGCATTGGGAAATATATGGAGATCAAGAGAAATCGGATCCAATACGAAAATAAGAATCTTCAACTCAAATGTGAAGTCAGAACTATTTTATGGCTCTGAAACATGGAAAACAACAAAGACAACAGTAGTAGGGAATGTTGGAAACAGGTATTATTCTGCAGGCGCGCTGCAGGCGCGTGACTTTTTATATAGCAAAAATTCTGCAGGCGCGTGACTTTTATATAGGCGCTATCTGCAGGCGCAAGATGGCGGACTTGAGCTAACAAGGGGGAGATTATTTGGGTCAAGATGGCGGACTTGAGCTAACAAGGGGGAGATTATTTGGGTCAAGATGGCGGACTTGAGATAACAAGGGGGAGATAACAAGAAGAGGTGTATTATTTTTTTATATATTATTAGTATAGTCAACTTAGGTAGTGTTAGACAAACTTTTAGATAATAGGAAAATATATATTTAGGCAATATGTATACGTTATATTTAGACAAACAGTTATACAAACAGTTATACAAACATTGAGACGATATATAGGTAACAAAAAAGCGTTTTAGTTAATATAGTTTTTATTTTTTCAAATACTAAAGGACAACTCTCAGTCGCTTGGTAGGCTTCTTCTTCTTCTGTGGTGGATTAGGGACATCGGGTAGGTCTGTGGTAGGAAACCAACTAGGTTCTGGTGATATCGGGGATTTAGAGTTCATGATTTCGTCAAACAGGTTAGTGGAAGGCTTCTTCGGGGATAGGACATCGGTCAGGTCTGTGGTAGGAAACCAACTCGGTTCTGTTGGTTGGTAACAGTTGGAATTGATGTACTGATCAAACGTGGTAGTGTTAGTAGGATAGGTATCCGTGCTTGGTGGCTGTAATCGGTCAAATTCGGCGAGGATTTCGTTCTGTAATGTCAAGAAATGTTCAAACTCGGGTCGAGTTAACGTAATGCCGTGTTTGGTCGGAAATTTGAGGTAGGATTCACCAAAATATCTTCGCACGTGTAGTAAAGGTTGGCCTCGGTAAACACTTACAGACGCAGCCTTCAGACCACTAGCCAAAGGTTTAAGCATTTCATCACTTCTCTTGATGTAGACCCAGTTGGTGGGAGCAGTCATTTTCAACGAGATGTATCTAGTGTGTTAATAAAGTGTCTTCCGTTTATATCGTATAATCTGGGTTTTCTTAGCGTGCCCTAGCTAGGATTTGATTCGTCGAACATCGAGCGTGCGTTAGGCAGGACGTGATTCGTCGATGTATTGCGTGGGAACAATGACACATGGCTGCCGTGAGGGAAAAAATACACCTGTCTATTGATTTCGTCTCTTGTTTATCAAAGTGGTGTTGAGTTTCATTAGCCAGGGTCTGACTAAGCGCGTAATTAATCGATCGTTGGCGTGTTGTCTAGCCGAAAATGGTAGTAGGACCCGCTGCATAGTACCACCTCGTGTTTTGATCAAGATGAAATAAATGGCGTAGAGCCCGCAAACGTTGGTGACTACATCTTGTAAATGTCTGGCGTTGTAGTTAACAGGTCGAGTAGAGTTTCTGGCTATAAAATTAATCAAGTCCGAGTGTGTAGGTGGTAGGCCAAAAGAATCAAAATATTCAAAAGTACCAAGTCTGTTATAATATAGGGCGACCCAGTGGTCACCGGGGCGGTAGCTAGGATCAGTGTTGATGACGAAAGCAGCCGTCTTGGTCGGATCGATGCGTAGAGGTAATTGGTCACGAGCTAACACTTTAACGAGCCCAGTTCGTTTAACAAATATGTCTGACAGGAGGATGGTGCGTATCTCGTCTGTGTTCATTGTTTAAGTGGTGTAGTCTGTTAAAACTTGGCGCGATTTAGAGATCTCCAAGATCGAGTCTTGCTCGGCGTAGACGAGAACCTGTAATGGTTCGGGTGTGACCTCAGCGAATTTAAGTTCTACTGAGACTGGGCCCGACTTGGCCATCTCAAACTGGTCACCGTCTAGTAGACTGGGGGTGAGATCAAAGGCGTATAAGGCGTAACCGTGCTTAAAATGTCTATACTCGAGGTCGTTGCCGGCGTCTTTACCAACCAGTCCCATAGCTAGATTCGTCGCGAAGAAGGCTCTCACGTACTGGTTGTGTTCATAATCCATGGACAAAGGCTTGCCACTGATGGTTCTGCCGTCCGCGCTGACGTTCAAATATATCAGACCAAAGGTAGCGAAATTGAACGGATTAGCCGTGTACGACCCGTTAAAAGCTGACGAAGTGACTAGTCCAATCACGATCCGTGTAGGTGTTTGACTGAGAAACAGATTATCCTGCATGTGCGATAGCATACCTCTAGGGATAGAGAAAGTTTTTAGCACAACTCGTTTCAAGGGGTACTTGGCATTACCTCGCACCAAGGCTTTCTCGTGGGCTAGAGAGACGGCGGGATTTAATTTAGCTTTCCGGACAACCAAGGCCGCATAAGTTATAATAGATTTATATCCAGCGGTGGGGTCGTGTCCCAGCACGTTGAAGGCATCTTTAGACGGGGTGAGTTTTACTTTAACTGTCACACCATTTAACAGGTAACGATCTTGAGCAAAGATATCTGAATGTAAACGACCCATCATATCAATCTCCTGAGATTCAGCCGCTATATGTCGACGCAGTCTTAACCCATTGTTATTGTCACCAATTGTGTCCGTAATAAAATTTGGGGTGTCTTTGTAAAACAGAGCCGATGTCAGATGACCTCGTTTGGGTTCCTCCCCGTAATTCAACGTGGCTTCGATGTAAGCTCTATAAGGGTAGGTGTTCTCGCTGGGTGTAATCAGCGTATCGTTCAGTGAAACGTCGACTTGGGAGAATAAACTGTGCAGGTAATAGTTGATCGGGGCCACCTCTGCGTCAACGGGTAATGCGCCGCCATTAGCTAACGTAACTTTGGCGCGCACGTGTAGAAAAGTATTGAACAAATCTAGATATTCTTCACCGTTTCCCGAAATTACAAATTCCACCGGGGCTCCGGGGGCTAAGGCGGCCAACGGATGTATCTCCACAAATTGTCCCTCTTCTACGGCTGTCTGCGTTGGTGGTACGCTAAACAAATCTAGACCACTGTGAAGACATTCGCACGAGCTGGGGTGAATAAGCGCCATCATTCAAATATATCAGAGTACCTTCGCTTCTTCTGGTGAGAATGAGAAGGTCGAGCTCGGTTACTGCGTTTTATGCGTTTCGGCTCGCCAGGTGGGGCAGCTCTCGTTTTTCTTTTTTCTTCTTCTAAGTCCGCTACCCGATTGGTTAGTGGTGAGGTGTTCAACCGCTCCCTGTAATAAACGTTGACCAGATTCTTTCGCTCGTTCACGAAATGCCTCGCCAACATTTCTGCCGGCTAACGCATCGCTCGCGACCTGTAGACCGGTCCCAAGCCCTTCTCTGAGTAAAGCTTTGCCTCCAGTTTTTAACCACGGGAGAACCATACGACCGAGCCCGC
This sequence comes from Oreohelix idahoensis, assembly GCA_024509875.1. Lineage (NCBI taxonomy): Eukaryota > Metazoa > Mollusca > Gastropoda > Stylommatophora > Oreohelicidae > Oreohelix > Oreohelix idahoensis. The sequence goes on from JAMPIV010004905.1 coordinate 855,973, forward strand.
CGAAAAAACTACCCAAACCATGTCCTCTTTGACTTCTGCCTCCGATAAACACTGGCATCCCATGGCCAGCTTGGTTGCAGTAAAACTCCTCATACATCTTGGGGTTTCGTCGGATGGGTACGTGTCTCACCATTATGTTTCTAGTCAAAATCAAACCGTCTGTGAGTTCGGAAGTGTAGTGTCAACACCGAAGCTCCGCTAGTGAATGGGATAGTCTTACCCTGATCGTTAGTTAAAAGGATTTCCACCGCGTCAAACGAAAAACGGCTCAGGGGTACGTAGTGGGGTTTGTCGTAAATCCTGAAAACAGAAGCGGTAGTCCTATCCAAAATAGGCACAATCCGTAACAAAGGGACAGAGGCATCTCCAACCGGTCTCGCCGCTACGAGATCGCAGTACACGTATACATTTTTCATGTCGCTATCCATTTGTACTTCAGTCTCGCCTCGTAGTATTGGGTCAATGTCTGTGGCGAGCGAGGCAGGAAAACCTAACATGTGTTTCAACGTCTCGCTAATTCTAACTTCAACCTCCGGATCATACAGATTCAAGGTGGCCTTATTATTGTTAAAATGGAATCTAACTCGGGCTTTTTCATCCACATCCGTGGCTAAAAGCAAACGATTCAACTCGTCGATCAGCGTGTCGGGTGACGTGTATAGACCAGCGGGTAACGTGAGTAGTATAGACTCATCTTCTTTGTTGGGAAAGTAATGTAGCCATACATCATCCTCTAGCACGTTAAAATAACTTTTGGGAAATTGAATCTCAACCAAACCAACCTCATAACGTGAAGTCAAGTCTATAGTCTGTGGCAATTTGACGAAAAAGTGACCGGCGTTATTGTTTGGGTATATTTTCATCGAGGCATTGCTGGGTAAAGTCACGTAAAAACTCATCCTATCTTGGGGTTAGGTAACATGTAACCCAGACAACTGCTCATTAAAGCGATCCAAAACTTGCCGTCTGGTCCCTCTGCGTTGCTCCGACTCAGATTGAATAATGAGACACCGATGACGACATATATAACGATCATCTGACAGATGAAAACGATCTCTAGTCGCGGGACTAGTTTCCCAAAAAAAGGCCAGAACGAGGTTCTCGCGGTCTTGGGAGGGGGTGGCCTCAAAACTGGGGTGCTCACGTCTTCTTCAATATCCATCAGTCTCGATATCTCGCTAGTTGTTTGGACGAAATCCAGCTGTTGAATGACGAGTTATAACCGAACCATTTGACTAAATATTCTTTTACACCCCTGCCACCGCGGCGTTCCTCCAAAATGGACTCGATTCGATAAACTATCTTGTCGCCGACTCGTTGCAATTCTTCTTGGTAAAAAGAACCTTTCAATTCCTCACCCGAATCATCTTTAAGGATGTACGTAACCGGTCTTGTTTGGTTTAGTCGGCTGATCGTAAACAACTCTTCTGTCCACGCCGGCGTATAACCCTTTTTAAAAGTTTGTCTGGCTTGGGCGATCCGCACGCGATCACCAGGTTTAAAATAGACTTTTCTACCGACGACGTCAGGGGTCGAATACAAAGTACGCCACACTTCTTCTTGATTGTTCGGGGTAACTTCCACCGGCGCCATCTTAATACTCCGATGATACGAATTGTTGTAGTTGTGGACCAGTTGTTGTATCACGTCGACGTAGCGAAGACTGTTGGTTTTGGTAAAGTAACGCCACGTTTTTTCTTTGAGGGTTCGATTAAACCGTTCGACGATAGCTGCTTTGGTGTCTTCATTCTCCGTAGTGAAGAAATGGACCTTTTCGTTTTTAAGAAACTTTAAGAATGTTTTGTTGACAAACTCACTGCCTTTGTCTGTTTGAAAATGTATCGGTTTGCGACTGTTAAAAATTGTCTTTACCGCTGTTACTAACGCTGGCCCAGTCTTGTTTTTCAGAGGAACAGCCCAAGCGAATTTACTAAATACATCGATACACGTTACTAGATAGGAAAACCCATCGTTGAATCTTTTTAAACCTCGCAAGTCAATTAAATCAGCCTGGAACTGTTGGTGGATACCACCTGCAATGGTCGTACGTCGTTTAAATTTTCTGCGCACAGGTTTATGTAGGGTGTAGCTGTCCTGATGGCCTAACCACTCTTCAATTTTCTTACGACTAAGTTTGGTTGCACGTTGTAAGGCGGCGATTCCGCCATAAGCTCCGGCTCGTTTTGGGTCGTAGTAATGACGTTTTAAAATCACTTCTTTGGCCATGGTTCCCACTTTGGCGTCTTTTTCCTTCTTCTGAGCGAATACGACGATGTTTCTCACAATTTACTAGCCACCTTTTTTCGATTAGTGGGTGTGACGGGTGGTGACTGAGGCGTTTTGTCGACGACCTCCTCTTTAAGTACAGTGGGTTGTTCGCTGGTTTGTGGTGGTTGTTTAATATCGACGAAACCTAGAGGTACGTGGCTGTACTGTTCTTGTCGAGTCAAATAACGCTGTAATGTTTGTTGATAGAGTCTAGCCTTGTCACCGATTGGTAAATCTTCTCTTGCCAAGACTAGTTGCATTTGAGTGTCCAATTCTCCCAAGTTATCTCTTAGAGCATCGGGTGGTCTATAAGGTTTTTCTAACAAACGAGGATCCATCAAAATCATTTTCTTAGCCATTTTACAAAAAACCTTTTAGTACAGTTAGTAAAGGTTTTAACAACACACTTAAAAAACCTCCAGTTTGTAAAAATTGTTTCCGTCTTTTGAGCGAGACTTTCTTCTTGGTAAGGGATCGCAGGATGTTTTTGTAACGACGTATACGTCTCTTCTGATTGGGGTTTAGTGTAACGTTACCTTTTAAAACGTTGTGACAACATTCACAGAGTGTTCCTACCAGCTCGGGTGATGCTGTTTTCATAACAGCCTTGATGACTGGTGGTTTGGCTGTACCTAGAAATTTTAACATATCAGCATGTTTTTTTTTACTTTTTCACCCATGTTACTTGGGTACGTAAACAATATGTTGCTCCTCTGGGAAGATTCTTGAACGAAGCCTTAGATTATCTGGTGTGTCTTGCCGGAGGTCAATTAGCAAATAGCCATGCGGGGTCGACGTCGCGTCCTTAAAACTATCCTGCACATAGGCAGTCCGACCTGGGTACATCTGTTTAGCTAGATTAACAATCTGAGATCCATCGCGTGGATTTTTGAAAAGCACAATGTAATGAGAATTCAAACTAATGGTTCTGTGTTCTTTGTTCTTGCCAAAAAAATTTTGCACGAGATAAAAGACGCTTATATTTTTATGATGAGACTATTTTGTAAATAAACTAGTTACACGTTCGTCTGTTTCGTTCATGAGATCATCGATAATCACCAACCGTCTCTTATCACCTGTCCACTGCTCAATATCAGGCAGTCCTTCAACAAACTGAACTCCAGTCATGCAATTGTATAAAGGTTGCCATTCCCCGTAACACCAAATAATCTCTTCGGGTACGAGTGTGATCATATCTTTGATATGTGTTAGGAAACGCTGGACAAAAACAGTCTTTCCAGAGCCAGTCGGCCCAGAGATTAACGCTGTAAAAGGATGCACAAACCTCGTGTCCATATTTAATAATGATAACTTTCACTTACAACCAGTGATTTTATATCAAAAACCCTACACATTGTGAGAACAAAAAATGTGACAATTACTGTTCAAGAATTTGAGAACCACTGATCAAGAATGTGACAATTACTGTTCAAGAATTTGAGAACCACTGATCAAGAATTTGAGAATCACTGTGAGAACCTTTGGAGTAACGTGAGAATCAATCATTGTGAGAACCTTTGGAGTAACGTGAGAATCAAACATTGTGAGATTCCAACAAAACGTGAAAATCAAACATTGTGAGAACCTTTGGAGTAATGTAAGAACTCAAACAACATGTATTGAGAATCAAGAATTTGAGAATCACTGGAGTAATGTAAGAACTCAACCAACATGTATTGAGAATCAAGAATACGACAACATACACTTTTAAACAAATTCGTATGTTAAAATTTAGCATAAATATCGCTTTTTTTGTTTTAGTCTAAAAATGTCTCTCTCTCTCTCTCGCTCTGTCTTTCTCTCTCTACCTCGCTCTCTGTGTCTCTCTCTCTGTCTTTCTCTCTCTCTCTATCTATCTCGCTCTCTCTGTCTCTCTCTCTGTCTTTCTCTCTATCTATCTCTATCGCTCTCTGTCTCTCTGTCTCTCTCTCTATCGCTCTCTCTCTGTCTCTGTCTCTCTCTCTATCGCTCTCTGTCTTTCTCTCTCTCTCTGTCTCTCTCTCTCTGTCTCGCTCTGTCTCTCTCTGTCTCTCTCTCTGTCTCTCTCTGTCTCTCTCTGTCTCTCTCTATGTCTCTCTCTCTGTCTCTCTTTCTCTCTCTCTCTCTCTTTGTCTCTCTTTTTAGTTATTTTAAAGCTTGCTTTTTAAGATATCATTTGTATCTAATTAAGTTCTGGGTATATTTTTGTTTAAATATTCAACTAAACCGTTTTAAAATGTGTCAAATGCCTTTCTCTTTTAATATATGTTTTAGATAATGTTTTAGATAAGAAAAATATGTCTCACTTTAGTTCAAAACGCTATTTTTTTAATAAACCGATGCTAAAATGGCTAATGTCTTTTCTCGATACACCTGTCTATCTCACAAACAAAATGCTCGGAATTTTATCTTGGTACATGTCACAAATGTTTGCTTATGGTACAACTCGAGTCAAGTTATAAAACAGCTGTTCCCTGTGTAAACGAATTGTCGATATTCGTACGTGCTAACACGACATTTAGAGCAACAGCCCTGTTTGTTTAGGTATCGTATTACCAGGTGAAACGGACTGTTTCATAACACCTGCACAGTGGGTAAACATTGGTCTGTTTTCGGGACGTGCTAATTACACTATTCAGTGGCCGTAAACCATTGTGTAAAAGGTAAGGTCATTCAACTCTGTTACGAACGCGCATTTTTGGGGGATATAACGGGATGCATTGTTTCAGACGTATCATTAAACCATCAGAAACTGAAGCGAACACAACTCTGAAAGAAAAGAACCAATTGTTTTGTCATAGTACGTATTCGTTTGTTTTATTTTCTTTGTTAAATTGTTAGGCTACCATAAATATCTTTAACAATATCTGTTTTTTCGTGTGTTAAGATGTAAAATTATTTAATAACGTTATAAAAAGTTGATTGTTTGTATTCGGTACTCTGTGTTAAGATGTTAAAATATCTCTAATAGTATTATAAAAAGTTGTTTGTTTGTATTCGGTACTCTGTGTTAAGATGTTAAATTATTTCTATTTAGAGAATCTATAAGTTTTAGTTGCTTGTTTTTGCGTGTGTCGTATTAAATATCTCTTTTCTATTTAAAAGGTATGTCTGTATATTCGATTTTTCGCTAGTCCGTGTTGCTAAAAAATCTGTTTCAAAATAGTCTATCTGTGTTAACTCAGATACTAAATTGTTTTATGTTAAATCCGGACATAACATATTTTTGTTCATTTATGTGAGATTACTCAACCTGGATTTCAACTGATGGTGCAATACTACAAACTAAACTCGAGCGTGATGAATATTTTTTTTTTCACATAATAAAGAAAATTAAAGAGAACATAGCATATTTTTTAACAGTACTATACATGTAAAAATATAGAGATAATACAATCAACATATTACATTTGAAACAAGTTTATATCTCCATTATTTCTTACACGACAGATCAGTTCGTCACGCGCAGGCTGGATTTTTTTAATCGATATCTTTGCACAGCGCGCGCGCGGGGTAATTTCTTTCACATAGAATAAGAAATAACACTGTGTTTATTCTCTCTTCTCTCTTCTCTCTTCTCTCTCTCTCGCTCTTTCTTTTTCTTTCTTTCTTTCTTTTTCTTTCTTTCTTTTTCTTTCTTTCTTTCTTTCTTTCTTTCTTTCTTTCTTTCTTTCTTTCTTTTTCTTTCTTTCTTTTTCTTTCTTTCTTTTTCTTTCTTTCTTTCTTTCTTTCTTTTTTTTTCTTTCTTTCTATCTTTCTCTCTCTTTCTCTCTTTCGCTCTCTCTCGTTGTATTTAATTTTATGTGTGAGTAATGTGTTTTCGTTTCTACTTCACAGATGTCTTCAATTCAAAATGTTTGTGGCCAATGCGGCAAATCATTCACTCGAGCTCGCGATATCGCGAGACATATGCGGACGGTACATGCTGCACCGACACACCCCTGTCGTGTGTGTCCTCAAATATTCACAAGTCGTGATGCACTCCAACAACATATTGAGGTCTTTCATGGCCCAGCGGCCCCGAGATCCTCCACAGCGGAAGCCATTGCACCGGGGGCCGCTACAAACGTCCCAGTGGGAACCACCACTGCACCGGCGGGCGCTAAAGACAACTCAGTGGGGACCACCACTGCAACGGCGTCCGCTACAAACGTCCCAGTGGGGACCACCACTGCAACGGAAGGTGTTATAGACAAATCAGCGGGGACCACCACTGCACCAGGGCACAGTCTCACGTGTCCCCGCTGCAACAAAACATTTACCCGCCTTGACAATTTAACACAGCACATAAAGACAGTCCACTCAATGCCTGGTTTAGCTGTGACATTTGTGGGAAACAATTCAGCCGACGCAGCAGTTTACGGGCCCACAGAATCCACCAACATCAGACTGTCCCCACACAAACATCAGGTGCCACAACAGATGTCACAACAACATCGAGGTCGGCGCACCAACAGACAGCAACAGACACATCATCATCATCGAGATCGGGGCACCAACAGACAACAACAGACACATCATCATCATCAGATCGGGGCTGCAACAGGCACCATCATCATCATCTCGCAGCGAGCACAACATCAACAACACGACAACTTCGACACTACCATCAGCGACCTCTTCCTCAAGCCCCATCCCAGCCCACCCACCAAAAACAGGCCAGACCAAGAAACGTCCCATGACCAGTACCCAAACCCGTATAAAAAAAACCCCGTCTCCCTACTGAAGCAGACTCTTTAGAAGACTTACAGGTTGACATAAAACAAGTCTACATCGATAACTGGCAAGCAATTAAAACACATTCCAATAAACATAAATATCTATCCACATTCACTTTTTTCAACAGACCAACAGAAAATATGGACTGGGAAAGTCTCTTGCTCCCTGTATTTACACAACAGACAAAAAGATTCAAAATAAACTACAGTTTTCACATCATCTTGAGACACAGAGAAACAAATGACCTTCGCTTCTTTCACGCTTCCTCGAATAACACAGTCGTCTTAGATCAGCCACACTTAGTCAACAACATCACAGATTTCAAAGCTTTTCTCTCACAATTACACGACAGCGATATTGTCACACAAGCACAATTAAATAGACCAAACACAAAATACTTTGTGGAAGCCATCCCAGCCACATCGTTCTATCTGTACCATATCCAAGACTTTCCCATCGGCTGCTGCATACAAGACATTCCCTCTTTCATCACGGACAATCACCACATCCATACACTACAACACGACTCAAACTCAAAACCATACAGTGATAACTTTTGCTTTTTTAGATGTCTAGCCGTTTTTAGGGGTGGTGCCGTTAAGAACGTTAGAACACCGACGCGCCGACTAGTCGAACAGTGGCAAACACAGCAGGGACTTAGGTCCCTCATCGATTTCCCCGGGGTTAGTTTAATCGATATGCCCCAATTAGAAAAATGTTTTAACGTAAATATTGACGTTTTTGAGTTTGAAGATGAGGAAAACCTGACCCCCAAACTTAGAGGTAGCGACACTTTTCCAGATACGTTGCGTCTGTTAATGTTTAAGAACCATTTCATGTACATAGCAGATATCGATAGGGCCAGTAACTCTTTTTCGTGTCCCGATTGCGGTAAGTTGTGGCAGGAGTATTGGCTTATGGCGCGCCATGAAAAGCGCTGTACCGTCTCTAAGCGAAGAGAAACATTTAGCGGTGGTGTGTATAATCCCCCAGAGACCATTTGGGACTTAATCAAGGAGAAGGGGATAGACGTAGACACAAAATTCGTCTTCCCTTATAGCGCCACGTTTGACTACGAGTGTTTTTTTGAGAACACTGTAGTGCCCAGTGGTAATGCCACTACCTACACAGCCAAACACGTGCCCCTGTCGTGTTCGGTGGCTTCTAACGTCCCCGGTTTTGAAGCCCCCGTGTGTTTTATCACAACGGGTGATCCACAGGAGTTGGTCAATACGATGGCTGACCATCTGCTCAAAATTGCCGCGGCCTCTCATGAGATTCTGCGTGCGTATTTTGACGACGTTTGCACACAACTCAAGGCTTTAGAGACGATCAGTAATTCAGACGGGCTCCTTACTAGATTAGAGGGTTATTTGGGGCAGCTACCCGTATTAGGTTTCAATTCGGGGAAGTATGACGTGAACGTAATCAAACCGTATCTCATCCGATATTTCATGGGGGAAGACTTCAAATTTTTAGTCAAGCGAAACAATAATTTTATGTGTATTGCCACTAGCGACTTAAAGTTTTTAGATATAGTCAATTACCTAGCCCCGGGGTTTAGCTATAGCAAATATCTCGCGGCGTACAAGGTTGAAGAAACTAAAGGATATTTTTGTTACGAGTACATAACAGATTTAGCAAAGTTAGACGAGACAGCGTTACCGCCCCACTCGGCATTTTTTTCCAAACTTAAAAATACTAACATTTCCGCCGATGAGTACGCCGAGTGCCAGAAGGTGTGGGCCGAGAACCACATGACCACGTTACGCGACTTTCTGACGTGGTACAACAATAAAGACGTGGTCCCCTTCCTGGCAGCGTTAGACCGACAAGTTAGTTTTTACGCGCGCCTAGGTGTAGACATGTTTAAAGATGCGATCTCCGTGCCCGGTGTCACGTTAAAGTACCTCTTCAAAACCCTCCCGCCCAACGTCATGTTTTCTTTATGTTCAAAGCAGGAGGTAGATTTGCATAACATCTTGCGCCAAAACATCGTCGGGGGACCCTCAATTATTTTTCACAGGTTCCACGAGCAAGGCAAAACCCGCATTAGAGGTGGCAAACCTGTTTAATCCATTAAAGGTTTTGATGCCAACGCCCTTTATTTGTGGGCGTTAATGCAGAAAATGCCCACTGACTTTCCCGTTAGACGGTACAAGGATGATGGTTTCAAGCACCACAAACTCCACAAATATACCGTGCAGTGCCGCGATTATTTGGCTTGGGTCTCCCACCAAAAAAAAGTGACCTTAAAAACCCAGTTTAACGGACGTGAGAAGGCGTTGGGTGATGTATGCGTTAGGGTAGACGGTTGGGACAAATACTCTCAGACCGCCTACCAGTTCCATGGGTGCCTATTCCACGGCCACCCTAACTGCCCACTAACCGCCGGTCGTGACGTTAACCCAGTCAACAACAAACCATTGGCTGAGTTGTACGCAGATACGGTGGAAACAAGTTCTTATTTACGGGGCCATTGCAACGTTACCGTTGTCGAAATGTGGGAATGCGAGTGGCAGGCGTTGAAGAAAACCGACCCATCAATCCGTCGTTTTCTGAACGCCACCTTCCCGAACCAGAAACCATCTTACACGAAATGTCGGTACCCCCTGACAAAAGAAAATATTCTCGCCTCGGTGCTGGACGAGACCTTGTTTGGCCTAGTCGAGTGTGACATCCATGTCCCCGACTCTTTAAAAGACCATTTCTCTGAGATGACGCCCATTTTTAAGAATGTTGACGTCACGAGGGAAGATATTGGGCCTTTCATGCGGGAATACGCCGAAAAACATAAACTCCTGACTACCCCCAGACGGACGTTGATCGGGAGTTATGTGGGCAAGAAAATTCTCCTGACGACACCTCTGCTTCGCTGGTACCTAACCAAAGGGTTAGAAGTCACCTGTATCTACCAGGTGCTTGAGTATACACCCGTGACGTGTTTCAAACGGTTTGGGGACACTGTTTCGAACGCGCGTCGACAGGGTGATACTGATCCTGCCTACGCCATTACCAGCGAGACCATGAAACTGCTAGGTAACGCGGCCTACGGCAAGACATTAACCAATAAGGCGAAGCACGTTGATGTCTCGTACACGATGGGCGTGGGTACCTCTGACCAAATAAACTCACCCCGCTTTAGGAAAATGACGTTAGTGACGGACGACATATTCGAAGTAGAGAAACTTAAACAGACTATATGTTGGGACCTCCCCGTTCAGATAGGATTTTTCGTCTACCAATACGCTAAATTACGCATGTTAGAATTTTACTACGACTGTTTAGATAAATTTGTAGATAGGTCAGACTTTCAGTTGTGCGAGACGGACACAGACAGCCTTTACTTGGCCCTTAGTTCAGACAACTTAGCGGACGTTGTTAAGCCCGCTTTGCGACAGGAATTTTATAGCTCCTACCACCAGTGGTTCCCCGCCGAAGTATGTCCCGACCATAGACCCGTTTTCGTCGCTACCGAGGGTAAAACGCGCGCCCTTTGTCAAAAATGCCGCGAACAAACCTTATTCGACAAGCGGACACCGGGCCTTTTTAAATTAGAGTACGAAGGCAGAGGGATGGTTTCCCTCTGTAGCAAGACATATCACTGTTTTGGTGACTACGACAAAACCACCACCAAAGGACTCAACAAACACCACAACAAAGTAGACAAACACACATTCCTAGAAGTCCTCAACACACAACAGGCACAGGGTGGGAAAAATATCGGGTTCCGGGCACACAAATCCTCCATCTACACATACGAACAACACCGCAACGCCCTGTCTTACTTTTACATAAAACGACAAGTACACCCCGACAACGTCACCACCTCACCCCTCAACATTTAAACTGTCTGTACACACAGATACCACATACACAGCACCTCTATTTCTTACGACAATGTGACGACAATGTGACGACACCCCTCAAGGTCTGCTATATATATATATTATTGTACATATCACTATGTATTATTTATCTATGTTTGATAATGTTAAAAAAAATACACCATATAATTATATATTAATTTGCTAACAAATTACTGCATAATGTACATTTTGTAAAAGATACTGTACAATGTATTACGTTAAAAAAGACTATATATATTACCATGTATGTTTTTGCTATTACAAAAAACACTATTGAATATAAAATAAAAACTATATTAACTAAAACGCTTTTTTGTTACCTATATATCGTCTAATTGTTTGTCTAAATGTTCGTCTAACTGTTGTAAAATATCTGTTTGTATAACTGTTTGTCTAAATATAACGTATACATATTGTCTAAATATATATTTTCCTATTATCTAAAAGTTTGTCTAACACTACCTAAGTTGACTATACTAATAATATATAAAAAAACCGCCATCTTGCCTTATATAAACATCGTCTTCTTGTTATCTCAAGTCCACCATCTTGTCCCAAATTATCTCCTCCTTGTTATCTCAAGTCCGCCATCTTGACCCAAATAATCTCCCCCTTGTTATCTCAAGTCCGCCATCTTGACCCAAATAATCTCCCCCTTGTTAGCTCAAGTCCGCCATCTTGCGCCTGCAGATTGCGCCTATATAAAAGTCACGCGCCTGCAGAATTTTTGCTATATAAAAAGTCACGCGCCTGCAGCGCGCCTGCAGAATAATACCTGTTTCTAACATTCCCTACTACTAAAAAAATGACAAGGTTACCAACGTGGAACTGATGACAAGAACTAGACAAGTGCCAGTGGAACAAGAGATGAGAAGAAGACGATGGCGATGGATAGGACACACACTGAGGAAACCTGTTGATAGCATTACAAGGCAGTCCTTGTTCTGGAACCCCCAAGGCAAGAGAGGCAGAGGTAGACCACGAAGCACATGGAGAAGAGAGCTGGAAACGAGTGAAAATGATGAGGAGAACGTGGAAAGAACTCGAGATGATGGCACGTGACGGGAGGACTTGGCATGTGTTTGTTGAAGGCCTATGCTCCTTTGGGAGTGGAGGGATATGATGATGATGAATATATTATATTCGATTCCCTTTATATTCCACGTGGAGCAAGGCGCCAATACTGTACCTGGTCCTCTTGCAGGAAGCCTGCGTCAAAGTATTCATGTGCTTTTGAAGCAGTGCTTTCTTCAACAAATTGTTTTACATGATACGTTTGCCAGCTCCATGCATAAACCTCATATTAGTTGCCTCTTACGTCATGCTTCAGAAAGAAGTAGCCCTATTATTTCTTAGTCTCTACGGAGACCCCTCGAGAACTACACTTGCCTTTGGCTTGCTGTCACAAAAATATTCTCAACCAAGATGGTCTGTATAGTGGTGTGCATTCACTTTGGCAAACATTCTGTAAAATGTAATATTTATCTAAAATACAGGGGGTTGGGGGGGGGGGGGATCTAGGTCATATAATTCTTTTATTCAGGACCTCATACTGGTGTATATCTGCTTGTCTATTCTTGGCTTTGTTTTCTGTTTATTTTTTTTCTTTAGGTAAGTTCTTGCTCAAATTACTTTGCCAAAAGACATACTTACTTACTTAGTCGTTCCCCTTCTACCGTGAGGTGTAGAGGTTTGGAAGAGAGAGCGCCAGACTATCCTAACGGCTGTCTTCCTCCTGGCCTGGTTCCATTCTAGTCCTCGGTCCTTCAAAGATTGTCTAATGTTGTCCTCCCAGCGGACTCTGGGTCGTCCTGGGGGTCTTGATCCCTGGCTCTTTGTTTTCATGCTTGTCGTGGTAGCCGATCTTCTCCCATTCTGCAGACACGGCCAAACCATCTTAGTTGGGACTGTTCTACTTGGGTCTGCAGGGGTGGGATTTTTGGCCTTGAGGTATCGTCTGGTTGCGGACCATGTCTCTTCTTGTTACTTCAACCACCTTTCTCAGATACCGCATTTCTGAGGTTTGGATCTGGCTTTTGTGGGCTGCAATCATTGCCATGACTCGCATCCATATGTCAAGTTTGGGACATAGGTGGAGCGGTATACAGCCATCTTCGTTTTCTTACCAACCTCTCTTGCTGAGGAATCCTCGATTTATGGCCTGAAAAAGTCTCCCAGCTGCTGCTTTTCGAGTGGCCAACTCTTCTTTGATACCTCCCTTTCGGTCTATAATAGCTCCGAGATATTTAAAGTGGTCGACCTGCTCCAGGACCTGTTCTCCCAGCTTAATCTGATGTCTTCTTTCTTCTCGTGATATCACCATGGATTTTGTTTTAGAGCTGCTTATGATCATCCCTCTCTTCTCCAGCTCTTCCTTCCAGACTTGCAGGTTGGATTGGAGATGTGCCTCTGATTTAGCAATCAGGGCAACATCATCAGCTAATGCCAGCTCTAAAATACATACCTGTCTCATCTTCCAGTACCCCACTGAATACTTTCTTGTTCTCTCCTTACATGCCTTGATAACATCGTCCATGAGGAGTATGAAAAGATAAGGTGACAGGATATCACCTTGTCTTACACCAGTGGTGGTCCTGAACTCTTCTGACTTATGGTTTGCTGTCCTCACATAATTTCTGCAAGACTTGTAGAAGATCTGTATAGCATGAATCAGAGGTGCTGGAATGTTCTTCCTTGCCAAACAGTCCCAAAGTTTTCTCCAGGGGACCCTGTCAAACGCCTTTTCCAGATCTATGACACAAAGATGGATCTCACTCTTATACTTAAGGGCCTTTTCACTCAGCTGTCTGAGTGTGAAGATTAAGTCTTGAGTACTTCGGTTTGCTCGGAATCCGCACTGGATCTCCTCCAATTGTGGCTCAGCTAGGCGTCGGAGTCTCTGCTCTAGGATTCTAGAGTAGATTTTACTAGGGACACTGAGAAGGGATATGCCTCTGTGGTTTCCACATTATCGATTGTCACCTTTTTTGAAAATTGGTGTTATGATGGCAATCTCCCAATCCTTTGGTATGGTCTTGTTGCACCATGCTGCCTGTAGGACCCTTAAGAGTAATAGGTCACCTGATGCTCCTATGTACTTAACCATTTCTGGTGTTATACCATCATGCCCTGCTGCTTTGCCCATCTTGATTTTCTCCAGTGCTGCCTTCAGTTCTTCCATCTTTATGTCATCTACATCACCATTGGATTCCTCTTCTGTGCTAGTGGTCATCATTTCTGATGCTTGACCTTGCCAAAAGGCATTAAACAAAATGGTCGTTTCTCTTCCCGCTATACCATGTCTCAGCTTTATAATGTAGAATAACTGTTCCCTTCCTGGCTGCTTATGAATTCCCTTACGCATGATCAGATTCAGGAACCCATTTACAGCTGAGTAGACTTCATGTTTTATTTTGTTTGTCTTTCGCTCTTTTTCATTATTACATGTTGCTCGATTAGGCAGTTCTTTAACTACAATTTGTAGCTGCTTTTGTGTAAAATTCTTTTTTTCATTTTCATTTGTATGTGTTTTTGTTTTATTTTCTTACTTTTATTTATATTTTTTTTGGGGTCATTTTATTGTACATTTCTTGCGTTTATATTTTTATTTTTTCATAATTTTTTAAACTTCCTACGTTAAAATTTTATCTCATTTTTATTTTACTTTTTTTTTTTTACATTTATTTCATCATTTTATTTTTCTGACATTTACTTTGTCATGTTTGTTTATTTTATTTTACATTTCTTGCGTTTATCATATTATTCTTTTCATTTTATATTTTACGTCTTACGTTTTACGTCTGATCATTTTCAATTTATTTTACTATTCTTACGTTTATATTATCATTTTTATTGATTTTACTTTACTTTTCTTACGTTATAGTATCATGTTATTTTACCTTTCTTACGTTTATCTTATCATTTTTTAAAATTTAATTTTACTTGTCTGTGACAAAAAACATCCTATTCGTTCATCCAGTTTTTCTGCAATCAGCTCTGTCAGTATTCATTCGATCATTCATTTTTTTCCCTTTTCACCCATGCATTATCTTACGTTTATGCCTCAGTCTACTGATATTATCTTCCCTTCGGTAGGGCACACCTCCTCAACCGTTTTATTTCTTGAAACCCATGACATGTTATCCTTTGATTGTGGTCAGTAATCAACTAGCGAGATGAGATCAAACGATTAAACCAACATTTGGTATACGTTTGTCGCCAAACTTATTGTTTTGACAGATGACTGCTTTACAGATTAGCGAGTGATTTGCTCAACCCAGCCCGGCAGAAACATCTAAAAAATACAAGCGGATTAACCAGAGACGGCGATTAAAGATAACTTGGGTCTAAATGTGTAAGCTTGATTGCACCAATCGTCCGTCCTTAGCCCTATCTTGTTTTTAAGAATCTGGACAATAGACAAATCACGTGATGATGTCCGGCAGGTCTCTTAGTTTAGGTTTAGTTTTAAGGATCATCTTCATTGCACACGGACAACTTCATCAGTGCTCTGATTTCCTCCCTTAGATAACACAAGAAAGATCTCAGCACAGTGCACGAATTCAATAGCACCGACGAGAATCCCAATTTGCGTGTACAGGAATCACAAATTCTATAAATATTTTTGTGATGGGTAGGTTTTCCTTACTTACTTACTTACTTAGTCGTTCCCCTTCTACCGTGAGGTGTAGAGGTTTGGAAGAGAGAGCGCAAGACTATCCTATCGGCTGTCTTCCTCCTGGCCTGGTTCCATTCTAGTCCTCGATCCTTCAAAGATTGTCTAATGTTGTCCTCCCAGCGGACTCTGGGTCGTCCTCGGGGTCTGGATCCTTGGCTCTTTGTTTCCCATGCTTGCCGTGGTAGCCGATCTTCTCCCATTCTGCAGACATGGCCAAACCATCTTAATTGGGACTGTTCTACTTGGGTCTGCAGGGGGTAGGATTTTAGGCATTGACGTATCGTCTGGTTGCGTACCATGTCTCTTCTTGTTACTTCAACCCCCTTCCTCAGATACCTCATTTCTGAGGTTTGGATCTGGCTTTTATGGGTTGTAATCATTGCCCATGACTCGCATCCGTATGTCAAGACTGGGACATAGGTGGAGCGGTATACAGCCATCTTCGTTTTCTTACCAACCTCTCTCTTGCTGAGGAATCCTCGATTTATGGCCTGAAAAAGTCTCCCAGCTGCTGCTTTTCGAGTGGCCAACTCTTCTTTGATGCCTCCCTTTCGGTCTATAATAGCTCCGAGGTATTTAAAGTGGTCGACCTGCTCCAGGACCTGTTCTCCCAGCTTAATCTGATGTTTTCTTTCTTCTCGTGATATCACCATGGATTTTGTTTTAGAGCTGCTTATGACCATCCCTCTCTTCTCCAGCTCTTCCTTCCAGACTTGCAGGTTCGATTGGAGATGCGCCTCTGATTTAGCAATCAGGGCAACATCATCAGCAAATGCCAGCTCCGAAATATAGACCTGTCTCATCTTCCAGTACCCCACTGAATACTTTCTTGTTCTCTCCTTACATGCCTTGATGACATCGTCCATAAGGAGTATGAAGAGGTAAGGTGATAGGATTGTCGCAAAATTGGTTTCAAGTCATTGCAAACGGGTTCAGTTAGATTTATAAACCTGCCAACGATCGATTGACCGCTTTCAAAATGGCGGCGTATCAGCGAAATGTGTTTCAGACAGAGGAAATCGCCAACGATAAATAAAAGCAGAAGGGAATCCGTATGAAAAGGATTTTACATTTCAGTACAGGGAAGGATTGTGTATAACTGCAAATAAGAAGGAACGGTAGGAAGTTCTCATTTACGGAGATATATGCGTATTTCGGCTGCCCACAGTTACGCTAAAAGCGTGAAACCCACTTCTGTTCTAAATATTAAAATCAACAAATAACAGTTTGGGAATTTACATGGATAGGAAGATAGAGTTTTATCAGCTGTATAAAACTAGATAAGATGGAACAATATGGATATTATATATGCCGAGAATGATAAAGGCAAAATTTCAGTCGACGCACAGATCGGCTGAAATCAAGGTTCGGGAAGGATTTCTCAGGCCTAGGTTTAGCTGTGACGTCGGTACTCTCCGATACGTCCGCGCTATACGTATTTAAAGCGTATCGGTAAAACTGGAGGGATACACAACGAAATAGGTTTGAGACAGACTGGAGGCAGAGTTTCGCCACGACCCATGAATTTTGAGCGGATCGCCAGAAACATTTTTAAGTCCAGTATCTGAAGTCTGAGGGTAAGCGAAATTATGATAACTACCGTGTATAATCTTTGTTATTTCAGGTTCATATAGAATTCACAAAATATGCCTGTATAATAGTCATTGATATAATGTATTGTATGATCTAAACATGTGCATTGTGGATGATTGTTGCGTGTACAAAAATTAATCACAAATAGCCCCACAGCCTAATGAAGATATATTTATCATATTGCTTTATCGCTTACGAAGATAAAGGCAGTCCCATGGCAGAGATTGTCATAGGGAAATGAAGTGTTAGAAACTTCATCATGGAAGATCCCCGTTTACGAGGTTAAGGTGACTAGTCCCCTTCCTCGCTGCCTTTGCCTTCCCTAGTTCGAGCGCACAACTTTGTACCCATTTACAGCTGGTAAACTGGAGTGTTCTACAGCCAGTTTCAGTAGAAAGCAATCTGATCACGTGGTCACTCACTTTCTTTATTTATGTATCACTTTTGTGTAGATGCTAAGAATAGCATCAGTATTTGAATTTGTATTTGATATGATTTGGAAGGATCAAGTTATAGAAAGGGATGTATAGGAGCGGAATAAACCAGATGATGTTTATTACTGATATGTTAATATTAATTCTATATCATTGAATTGATGTTACTTGCTATGACTGTATAACTTTGACACCTGATGACTGACTTGTCTGACTTATGTGCTAGTCAGTTACACTTAATTGAAATGTTAATATTAATGCTATATCACTGAAATGATGTCCTTACTTACTATGATTGTATAACGGTGACATCTGATGACTGACTGGTCTGACATCTGTGCTAGTCAGCTACAAGTCTAGCCAGATACTAGCCAAGGCTGATATGTTGCAGGTTCCATGAAATAACTCAAACCAGACTGTCCAGTATCAGAAGCCGGTGTAGTTCATCCGAGGCAATCCCACAAAAGTGCAGGACCCCCAAAGAGTGAACTTCAACTGGTCATTGGCATCCCTACTGTTGGGCCTACCAAGTCTGATATCAGCAAAGGACAGTTTCAGCAGTATCAAGTTGGAAAGATAAGTGTCCTGTTTGACACTGACCACCTATACATGTGAAACAGCCAATAGTTGAAAACAATAAGTAACCATACAGAAACTCAGTCAACTGATGACAGTTATCCTTAAATTCAAAGGACTAATAACAGTGATTTCAGTAACTTTATTATTTAAGATCTTGAAGTCTAAACAGACAATAATAGTAATTGTGTGAATACTTATATATATATATATGTGTATGCTCTTTTCCAACTAGTAGAAATAGAATATTAGTGTAATTATTAAACTATTTTAACTGTACCTGAGGATTTATTCACTTCTTCCATTTTGTGGGTTCAGTGAATGTACATTTTACTTATCCCCTAGAATATAAGTAATCATAAGATAGTCACAGGGAGGAGACACCTTAAATTCTGGTTCTACTTCTTACCAACTGGGCCAGGGTTTTCACAGTCTGACTATTTTTATGATAACAATACACCAGTGCTTATTTCTAAGACTGGGGTATTACTTGTAAGGTCAGAACTCGTTACTGGCATACTCTTACATAATAAATACTTTTAAATAACCTCCCGCTACAAGGATATCACCTTGTCTTACACCAGTGGTGGTCCTGAACTCTTCCGACTTATGGTTTGCTGTCCTCACATAATTTCTGCAAGACTTGTAGAAGCTCTGTATAGCATGAATCAGAGGTGCTGGA
Source organism: Oreohelix idahoensis (assembly GCA_024509875.1). NCBI lineage: Eukaryota > Metazoa > Mollusca > Gastropoda > Stylommatophora > Oreohelicidae > Oreohelix > Oreohelix idahoensis. The sequence continues at coordinate 874,771 of JAMPIV010004905.1, forward strand.
ATATTCTTCCTTGCCAAACAGTCCCAAAGTTTACTCCAGGGGACCCTGTCAAACGCCTTTTCCAGATCTATGAAACAAAGATGCATCTCACTCTTATACTCAAGGGCCTTTTCACTCAGCTGTCTGAGTGTGAAGATTAGGTCTTGAGTACTTCGGTTTGCTCGAAATCCGCACTGGACCTCATCCAATTGTGGCTCAGCTAGGCGTCGGAGTCTCTGCTCTAGGATTCTAGAGTAGATTTTACCAGGGACACTGAGAAGGGATATGCCTCTATGGTTTCCACATTGTCGATTGTCACCCTTTTTGAAAATTGGTGTTATGATGGCAATCTCCCAATCCTTTAGTATGGTCTTGTTGTACCACGCTGCCTGTAAAACCCTTAAGAGTAATAGGTCGCCTGATGCTCCCATGAACTTAACCATTTCTGGTGTTATACCATCATGCCCTGCTGCTTTGCCCATCTTGATTTTCTCCAGTGCTGCCTTCAGTTCTTCCATCTTTATGTCATCTTCACCATCATTGGTTTTCTCTTCTGTGCTAGTGTTTATCATTTCAGATGCTTCACCATGCTCACTATCCAGGAGTTCTGAGAAATATTCTTTCCATCTTCCCATTACTTCCTTCGGGGCAGTAAGCAATTTGCCTTGCTTGTCCTTTATAAATTTGAGAGGGCATTGTTTTTCCTTCCTCATGTTCTTTAGGGTCTTATAGAACAATTTCTGGTTTTCTTGTGCATCTTTTTCTAGCTTTTCTCCAAATTCTTCCCAGGACTTCTGTTTTGCTGCTAGCACTTTGTTCTTTGCTTCTGTTCTGAGTGTCACATATTCTCTATATTTTTCCATTTGTCCTGTTGTGTTTTTTAGCTCCTAAGTATTGTTTCCATGCCATTTTCTTCTCTCTTATTTTCTCTTTGACTTCCTCTGTCCACCAAGGTGTCCTCTTTCTCTTGTTCCCAAGTCGGACTTTACCGCATGCTTCTGCAGCAGCTGTCTTTATGATATCCTTGAATTTAATCCAGAGGGTTTCCAAGTCATCAGGTCGTTCTTCTGTGTTGCTCACCGCTGCAGCAATAAGTCCCTGATATCTGGTCTTAATTTCTGGCTCTCTCAGCTTGTAGGTCTTAATGCTCATTTCTCCTGCTCGTTTACTTGCTTTCTTGCGTGATGTTGGGCAGTTCCTAGGTTGAGCAACTCTTTCAGTTGTTCTTTTGATTGTTAGCAGGTAGTGATCACTTCCAATCTCTGGCCCCCTCCAGACTCTAGCATCTCGGACATATTTGAATGAGCTTCTCCGAACAATGGCATAGTCGATCACTGACTTCTCATTCTTTGTTGGTTCACATCTAGTGTATGCATGTATGCGCTTATGGGGGAACTTTGTGTTTGTAATGATCAGATTCTGCTCACTGCAGAATCTAAGGAGTCGCTTTCCATTGTCATTGAGAGTATCTTCTCCATATCTTCCGATAACTCCACCCCATCTAGCATGGTCATTTCCAACTCTGGCATTAAAATCTCCGAGCATGATAACTTCATCTAGGCAGTCATCCACTGTCCTTTGAAGCAGCTCGAAGAATTCCTCCTTGACCTCTGCTCTCTCATCCTCATTTGGTCCATACACTATGAGGTAGGTTTTCCTAATTTTTGTAAATTTTGTCAGGGCGGCGGTCGTACAGCCTACTCTTTACGATTTCGAATTGCCGAGGGATTTTTAATGTTTTTAATGCTGATCCTGTTAAATAATCTGTCAACAGTGATCCCCACAGTTCTTTATTAATCTTTATGGCAGTTGCCTTCATTTGAAACCTCTCCAAAAAACAGTCCATAAAATCTATGGATTCGTTGAAAATTGGGAGTTTCAACTTGTATATACTCCCGTACTTTTTTTTTGACGATGAGTCTGAACCCGACTTCTCTACCTCAAGTCTTCTTACGGATATCTCTTTGTCCGCTTCTATCTTTTTTCATTTATTTCTGTATCTCCAATCTCTTAGTTTCTTCCTCTGCTTCTGTTTTCTTAGTTTCTTCCTCTGCCTCTGCTTTCTTTCTCTCTCGCTCCTCATGTCGTTCTTGTCTCTCCTTCACCTCTTTAAATTGAGCCTGTGCAAACGCTAGGAGATCTTCTCCACATTGTCCTATCCTCTCACCGACAAGGATAAAATCCATCAGTGTTGACATGATTATGAATATATGTGACTTATATGCACCTCAAATACTCTTTTTTTAAAAATGTCAAAATAGCTCAAAGTCCACAATAGTATCTTAAATAACCACTAAGATGACACCTTACTCAATGTACCCAATTTCTACACACAAAAATTATTAGCCCTACAAAACAAATAATGACACAAATGATGATGATAAGCAGTACACCCTAATTTAACAAACAACAACCTGGTAGGTCGGTAACAAGAAAAAGGAAATGTGTGACAGAGGTAATGTAGAAATATACAGTACCAGACCTCTATAACGCACGAAAACAGGAGATTGAAAAAAATTAACGTATTTACAGGATAGTGTAAGAAGAAAATAACTGAAGAATACACCATATACACAGAACGCCAAAGATTGGATTCAACACACAACCAACAACAAACATCACGTAAACAACTAATGCAAAAATGCACACTTTATTCGTGAAGGGCAATACAACTGATCCTACCCACAGGATAGGACCCCTTCTAAGAATAAATAGCGCAAAATCCTACAGATGAAATCAAAACACAAATAAATAACATAATCGTCAAGTCCAACAACAACACTGAAACAATGAATGCCAAGGAAAGCCTATAGAACAAACTGGAAAAATAAATGAACTAAGGCCTTAGAATGATGAACCAAAACAAACTAAGGTTACGTAGCTTTTTCTGGTGTACTGGAATGAAGGCTATGGCAATCAACTGATCTGATCTGTTGTCTCCAAGTCACCTCTGCAGCAGTAACTTTGAGAAGCGCAAACACTACAACAGTTCCTGTGAGGAATATGTTAATACACACTTAGTATATAATTCAAGCTATTAGAACACAAAATAAAAATGGAACAGAAGAACTAGAAGAAGGATGACAGATAGGATTAGCACAGTTAAAGGTAAAGCAGATATAAGTAATGTGTAAGGCAGACAGGAATGGCACCGCTATACTTAAAGCAGATATACAATTAGTTCTAACTGCAATCTAACCGAAACCTACATCACATATAGGGTCATATAAATAAAGAGTGAAAATTCAAGACAGTAAAACGGCAACACTGAAAGTGAAGTCGAAAATAAGTGATACTACGGAAAGAAGAAAATAGCAGAACTAAAGAAAAGAATGTGAAAACAGAAGTACTCAGTATACGAGAAGAACTACTGATTTCTTAGGAAAAACACTGTCAGCACTATATAAAACAAAAATTACCTTTTAATTAGAAACTTAGTGCAGCACACCACTAGAACATTAGCATACTAGAGCACGAAGGAATGTTACATAAGTAACGTATTTATCAGATACCTTATTAATACCTAGACTGTACACCTAGGCTTAATAGTAATCATCTTCCAAGAGTAACAAATGAGCAACATCTAAATATTCACAGAACAATTACATAATACTTAAATTCCAAGCATGTAGATCTGTTTATAATGTCCTCAGCAAGTCACAAGACGATGAAAGTATGAAGACGACACACTGCACAGGCACCGCCCACACAGTTCGAGACTTTTCGCACCACCGGCTACCCATACAGTGAAAAACCAAGCTCGTGTTTTCCACTTCACACTGTGTTGAGTAGAACACTGCAACAAGGTCTCCTCCGATAGCTCCACAGATTTCTACAGATCTACTTCTTCTGGTCACTACTGATTCTTCTGGATACACAGTCTGCGCATCCTATAAGTCAAACCAACTAGCTTCTAGTCAATTCTGCTAACAGCTTCTACAGCACACTTTTCGACGATCATTCAGACAACGCTGAGGTCACAGCATTACACAGCGAGCTGACCTATTTTCACCAGCGCACGATTACGGTAAGATGTGTGATACGTGTACAGCATGGGGCATAATTATGTGATTTCTGGAAGCAGCTTCCTTTGCATATAAATACTACAGTTTGTATTCAGTAGCCTGGCCTGGTAATAATGTTATAATAAGTCCCGAGGGATCTGAGGCCCGTTCATTAGCCCGCCCTCACACAGTACACTGGTTAAAAGCAATCACAATCCAACGGCCAGTTTGGACAGTTCACAAAACACTTTATTATCTCACAAAGCTCCACTTTGACATCTAAAGAGTATGTTCATACAGAGGTATCGTTCCTAGCATGGTCTATACATTGTCGAAGTACCGTCTAGTACTAAGGAAACATGTCGATGACATTTTCACAACATTTATTAATAAGACATCACTCACTTTCTCATCAGCATCCTCGTACAAACTTGCATATATAAACTAGCGTTGACGCAAAGAGTTGTATGCGTAACCTAGTGATGTTAAAACCTCATGCAGGTAGAGGGAATATCACATACTCTTTGGAGCAGAAATACACAGGTGGCTTACACAGTGAAAAGCCACATCTCGAATGCCGGCAGGGCACGCTAGCTTGGCCGACTTTCAGACTTTATCGTCTGCATACATGGTCAGCAAAAGTACTGACGTCACTTCCTGAAACCAGGACAACCGTCCATAAACAAATCAACTAGGAAGTGACCATCGACAACCAATGTTATGGAATTTACTCATAACATTTACTCCCCCCTTCGCTTAAATAATGAAAAGGAACTTTTCATTATTTACGTGGCTTAGTCCACAACATTACTGGAGTGAAAAGATGATAACATCAAATTTAACAGTTGGTATGATTCATATAGCACCTAGGTCTGTGCTTCATAATCGACAATTAGACACCAAGTTGTGGAATTAAGTAATATAATTACAAAACCCATTGTCTATATAGAAGACAAATCTTTTGACACCAATGTGAGGTCACCATAGTAAACATCAGCTAACATGTAAAGAGAAATCAATATATCAGTCCAGGCATTCACACCTCGCACCATGTCCAAAACACCTACTGTCAAGTCAAGTAACAGCAGTAACCTAGTCTCTGAATGCAATGCATAAATATAACGTAATAGAGACAATAGATCATATGAGGCAGACAAATCAAGTAATAACGAGTGACTGCGACAATATGTCAAAATAAGAATTACCGTGTGTATATCAGTAATATAGTGTCATGAATGAACCATGTAACTGTAATTGATGAAAATAATTCTATCATGTGTTGCGACAATAGATCATATGACATATCAACACACTACAGTAATAAAGCCCAATCTGCGTGTAACATTCGTGTCGTTAACTAAAACTCACGAAAAATTAACTAATTAATGTTAATTAATAGTCAATGTTAATGCTTAAAGTCTATATCATTTGCAGCAAAGTCAATTTGAATAACAAACTTTCATCATGAAATTCACCGATGTATGTTGTAATATATTATTTCGAATGTCCATGATTGTTTACCATGTGATAAGACCATATTTGAATTCGACTGATTGTTATTATCATGATCTATTCTCCATATAGAATTCGAGAAATGATTTCTTTGATGTTTCTCCTTCGTTGTATTCACAATAGTCATTTAGCAGTTACTTCCCTTTATCTGGTTGTAGAAGTCCATTTATTTCAAAAGTTAATAATTAGTCCAACGAATACGTCTTGAAGGAAGTCGAGTTGCAATCATTATCTGCATGTACGGATATTCAGTATGCATGTGGTACGTATGTACTGTCAATGAACCACTATATTCGAGTTAACATACTAAACAGAATGACATATGAGTCCATTTTGAACTTTCAGCAAAACAGCATCATCATGTTGCTTGGCCAACTGCTTGTAGTTTTGGGCACTGTTTATGTACATGAAGATGTCTTTCTGTAGGTTACTTTGAGGCATTAGTAAAATATACATCATCGTAATGTGTAACAGCTCCCATGACCATGTCGTTGTGTATGGATTCTTTACTTGTTAAGATTATAACGACGTATGTTGGGAGCCGCGCTGGTGTAATGGCTACAACGTTATACTGGTGACCAGGTTTTCATGGTTCAAACCCGGGCGTCAGCGTTTGAAGGAATGTTTACGTACGGAAATTTGACTGAATAACCTGAACGGCTTCTGCACATAAATCCCGTGTGGATGGGAAGGAGCGAAGCTCCTGACCGGGTTGGAAGGAAAGTCCACTGAACCCCCAGCCTCGCAATGACATGTCATTGGGCTAAAAGAGCTGGAAAGCTCGAGTGCCGCTGGTTAGAGACAAAAAAAGACTTATGTATGTAGATTACATATGAGTTTGAGAAACATCTGTAGTATTCACAGGTGACATTGGATGTTTCATGCAGCGAGAAAAAACATCAGCCATGACGTTCTGGCTGCCCTTGATAGCTTTTATTTCATAATCGTATGGCTGCAAAGCCAAAGATGCTCGAACAGCTCTTTCATTCTTGAATCGAGCTGTCTTGAGATAAGATAATGCTCGTTGATCAGATTCCAGGGTAAAACGCGCTCCTAGAAGATATCTTTGCAATTCGGAGAAGCAGAACACCACGGCAAGGAGTCCACGTTCAATGATGGGATATCGTTGCTCCGTGGGAGTTAGTTTTATGCTTACATAGAGTGTTGGGTGCATACAGCCATCCCATTCTTGCATCAATGAGCCACCAATAGAGAAATTAGACGCATCGACCCTGAGGGTAAAAGGTTTGGAAGCATCAAGCATTCTTAAAATAGGCATTTTTGAAAATGAACATTTAAGAGCATTTAAAGCAACATCACAAACATGAGTCCAAATGACTCTGTTTGCGGAATCTTTTTTCACTAAAGAGGACAACACTGAAGTTGTCTCTGCAAAATTAGGCAAACACTTACGATAAAAATTGAGTAAACGGAGGAGACTGCAAACCTGCTTCTTAGTTCGACGGATACCAAGGTTTAAAATCTTAGAAATAGTCGAATCCTCAGGTTTTAACAAACCACCTCCTATTTTATGTCCTAGAAAGGAAATCTCATTGAATCCTACTCTAGTTTTTGATGGTCGTGCAGATAGGTTATGTAGGGGTAAAGTATGTAGTAAGGACTTAATACCTACAAGATGTTTATCCCATGATTGATGAAATAAACAAATATCGTCTATATGGGTGATTAAATCTTCTCGGTCTGAAAAGAGTCTTCGCATCATGCGAACGAAGGTCGAGGAGCGTTCACCACTCCAAAAGACATGTAATTGAATTAAAATAGACCAAGAGGTGTGGCAAAGGCAGTATATGGCCTAGCTCTCTCCGATAATGGCACTTGCCAGTAGCCTTTAGATAGGTCGAATTTAGTGAAAAAGGTAGCAGAAGTTAACCTATCCAGCAAAGATTCTAATAATGGTAAAGGTTCGGCATCCTGAATTGTCAGAGAATTTAACCGCCTAAAATCTATGCAGATGCGAATAGATTTATCTTTTTTCCTAATGGGAACCATCAAAAAACTATAAGGTGACTGTGATGGAGTAATGATGTTTAATTTAATCATCTGTTCTATTTCCTCCTTAACGTGAGACTGTAAGTGTATAGGTATCGGATAAGGTTTCAACTTGATAGGTTGAAAATCCGTAAGAATGATGTCATGCTCAATGATATCAGTACGTCCTGGGACATCTGTAAGAACATCAGAGAAAGATACTAACAAATGGGCAACTTGTTCCCTCTAATGAGAAGACAGAGTTGGTGAAATGGAAACATCCTTCCAACTCTCAGTAGCCAAAACATGAACACTTGGTAACACCAAAAGTGATTCATCTCCATCAGACAAGTCAGAATTTTCCTCCTGTATAAAAGCTAAAGAAGAATGACGATTGACAGATTCGTCAAGAGCTTCGAAGACTGGTCTAAGATGTGGTGGACGTGTATGAAACTGTTGCAACATATTAATATGAAACGTTTTGTCCTTTCCATTTATTGATACAATATAATCCACATCTGACAGTTTTTAAACAATACTATATGGTCCTCTCCATGATACAAGTAATTTGTTATCTTTATTTGGTAATAGCACATATGCTTCATCTCCTGGCCATAATTGACATAGTTTCCTATTTTGGTTGACAAACAATCTAGCCTTTAGCTTTGCCTTTTCAGATGAATTTACTGCTATATGGCATGCGTCAATTATTTTTTTCTCAAATTGACCACATATTGGTATGAGGTTTGGACCTCTTCATTCATCTCAGCTCCAATCAATAGTTGTTTTAATATTGACATGGGTCCTCTTGGTTTTGCGCCAAAAACTAATTCAAAGGGAGCAAACCCATTGTGCTCGTTTTTAATTTCTCTGTAAGCAAATAAAATTGCTGGCAAAACTCTGTCCCAGTCCTGTGGATATTTAATGGTAACTTTATGCAACATTTGCTTTATTGTTCTATTCAGAACTTCAATTTTACCATTTGATTGAGGATGGTAGATCGAGCTAAGCGATCTCTCAATTCCAAACATATTCATAACCTGTTTCATAGCATCTGAAACTAATTGTGTTCCTCTGTCAGATAGAATATTTTCAAGAAAACCTAATCGACTAAATATCAAAAATAATGTATCTGCAATATCTACAGTTGTAATAGTTTTTAATGGTATTGCCACTGGCGAACGTGTACACATATCAATACAAATCAACACGTGTTGATGTCCTCTAGCTGATGTAACTTTTAAAGGGCCAATAATGTCAATGGCCATCTTTGCAAATGGCCGCAAAGAAATATCAGCTGCTTGAATTGGAGCATAATGTTTGGGTCTTCTAGTTGCCATACTTTGGCACACTGCACACATGCGACAAAAAGATTTAACATCTTTTGTAACTCCAGGCCAAAAGAAATGTGACAAAACTCTTTGTTTTGTCCTGGCAACACCTAAATGTCCTGTACATTCAATGTCATGTGCATGTCGTAACACAAATGGACGAAAACAGACTGGTACCATGATTTGTTTTTTTAATGAGTTAGAATCTTGATAATTCCTAACTAAAATACTATTTTTCAAAGTATACCAGTGTTTTGAATTATTATCCAACATTACATCATCTAATCTAGCAATCTGAAAAAAAAATTTTCTTAAGGAAATATCATTCTTTTGTCTTTGTACAAAGGTTTCCTTATCAATAAGTTCCACATGGAAAATATCATCATTTTCCTGATTGTCCATATTCATTACCTGAAGATCATCCGTATTTTCATCATTATCATGATTATAATTATCATTATGATACTCTTCTTCATCTCCTTCTTCTTCTGAGTCATTTTCTTCATTTAAGTTCTGCTGTAACACATTATCACTTTGTATGTGTTCATCCAGATTAGCACGAGCCTGAGCTCTAGTAGCTACAGCATTTGAACATATGAAATGTTCTTGTTCCCATTTTTCAATATCCTCTTTTGTACATTCATGAATATTAGGAATGTTTCCAAGTATGATCCCAACGATTGGGCTTTTCAAAAGGCATACAAGTGTTCTTCCAACAAAATAAGCGGTATCCAGAAATACTTCTGCTGTTAGGTAGTACTCCACTGTACCTCCGAAAGTAATACATTTCACTTCTTTTCCAGTATAATCTTATTGATCAACTAGCGATCTGCGTACATCAATGGTGGTTGCCCCAGTGTCTCTTAATAATGACACTAGCTGATTGTTAACAAACCCTTTGTTAAGTACTAATGAACCAGTATTTTCAAATGAGAATATCACTGGAAAAGGATGTCCGCAAAATAGTCTGGGTACTTCTTGTAGCTGAAATAAAGAGTTGCAGTTAGTATAGTTATTACTGTTGGACAGATCCACACTACAAGAATTAGCATGTGCTATAGCATTATCATGAAGATGATTATTGTCAACATTATGGACAACAGCATTTGTGCGTTCGGGAGTTCTAGATTGCCTGACATTATTGTTCTGATAAGAACTTCTGTTGTTGCCATGATAATCATTACCTCTATGAAAAGATCTCTGTCCTCTGCCTGATTTAGGATTGTATCCTCCTCTATTTTGCCAGTCATTTGACCTGAATGATGAATATGGATTGTAATATCCTTCATCGTATGAGTTATAATTTCTTTGAGGTTGTTTTTTGTTAAAGTTATATCTACCTCTATTATTGGTAAAGTTATGTGTCTGATTGACTCTGTAGTTTTTGTCAATACTATTACTTTTCTGCCTAGGTGTATTATAATTAACAAATCTGGCAGATGCAGCTGGCAGTGAATCCTTAATATTGTTTTTGCTAAGAATTATGTTCGGATGCGCCACTTGATATTGGCGACCGAGTTTTTCAACATTTGTTAAATTATCTGGTTTCCTCTCTTGTAAAAATGCCAGAAAATCTCCATTAATAGAAGACAATATTTTATCTCTTAAAATTAAATCTGATAAACCTTCAAAAGTCTTTTCAATTTTGGATAAGTCAATCCATCTAGAAAAATATAGTTTGCAAGCTGAAATAAACTCAGTAAAATCTTTACCTGAATCTGGCAACAGTGACTTAAATTTTAATCTGTAGCATTCTTCATCTAATTGAAACGTTTTCAGTAGCAAAATTTTAACAGCATCATAGTCTTTTTAGTCTGTTCATCCATGGTACAGACTGAAGTAAGGGCTTCACCGACTAATAGGTTCATAAGCCAACTGGACCAGGTAGATTTGTCAATATTAAATTGCTGACAATAGGTCTCGTATCTATTTAGGAAGCACGAAATATCGTCAATGGACGAATTAAATTTTGGCAAATTGATCTTAAAACTAGCAGGATGATCTATATTTCTTACTTCACTCAATATAGGATTAACCTGTGATTGTTGTAGTTTTAATTTTTCAATCTCCAATTCCGCCAATCTTATTGCTTGTTGAGATTTTATCTCGTCTTGAGATCTAGCATAGGCTATTTTTTTCCATTTCAAGAGTCATCTCTTCTTATCTTCTTTTTTCAGACAATTGTATTTCTTCTTGTATTTTTTCCTTATCTTCTTGTCTCTTTTCCTTTTCTTCTTGTCTCTTTTCCTTTTCTTCTTGTTTCTTTATCTCCTTGTCTATATAATCCTGCAAGGCTGGTCCCTCTAGACCACACTCTTTTCCAATCTTCACCAAATCTTTTAATGAAGTCATGATTTATAATTATTATGTTTACCAATATGAACACAATAATGCAGCTTTTATGTATGTGAATATGTGAGCAAAATATGCAATACTTAATCCACCAATCTCAAATCCCTCTTCAAATGTAATGATATGTATATATATATATATGTGTATATATATATATATATATATATATATATATATATATATATATATATATATATATATATATATATATATATATATATATATATATATATATATATATATATATATATATATACATACACATACACACATATATATATATATATATATATATATATATATATATATATATATATATATATATATATAGATGCAAGATATGGAGCACAGCAATAGAAAATTAACAAGGTACTAACAAGATGACTGAATAGAAGAATAAGAGCCAACTGAAGACAATTCAAATATTTTAACCAAGGGATAAATATATAAATTGTAGAACAAATAACTGAACTTTTGCTCTATTACAATTATGACAAGACAAAACGCATGTTACACCATTTATGACATCTAGTAAATAAATGATAGTAAGATGAGAAGAACAATTTTACAAACAATAATGTAACAAACTGAATAAAAAAATTACAAGGAACTGGACTATGATCACAAACAATAGGTTCAACAGGACTGCACAACTAACCAAAGACTGGATCTGTTTACTTCAACTGAGGCAGTACCACACACAGCAATGTAAGCTGGCTCTTCAATATGAGCTATACAGATGCCTAAACTATAGAACGCTCATGAATTTATCGATCAGCCGAAGCGATATAAATAAATTCACAAGTCCCACCTACCTCCCAATATGTCAACAAAAACTAGACATAATGAAAACACACATAGTGAAAAAAAAATTCCGGCAAATAGATTTCATCAAATACTCAAGCTGTATGTTACTAAAAATACACTTATCTGTTCTGCCAGTATAAATTCCTCCTGGATTCTCCTTCACTCCAAGCAAGGGACGTTGAAAATTCCACAGCATAGACGAGGTTAGATCTAGATTTGGATACAGCTGACATCAAAGGACACCGCTCTGGTCCAACGTTGATGAAGAAAAGCTGCTCTGGTTAGCAAACATCGAAGAATTTGCCATTCAAATTCATGAAGGAACGTCTCTTTCTTATAGACGACGACCTTGAAGCGCAGTTGACATTATATTTAGTAAGGAATGTTTCTTCCACTTTTCAAATTAGTGCGCAGACGGCGAGTGACGCCATTTTGAATTTCTTGTCTTTCCATCCAAGTAGGACTGAAGATCTTAGGCTTTAGCCCCCAAAAATGATACGTGTACAGCATCTGGCATAATTATGTGATTTCTGGAAGCAGCTTCTTCTGCATTTAAATACTACAGTTTGTATTCAGTAGCCTGGCCTGGTAATAATGTTATAATAAGTTCCGAGGGATCTGAGGCCCGTTTATTAGCCCGCCCTCACACAGTACACTGGTTAAAAGCAATCACAATCCAACGGCCAGTTTGGACAGTTCACAAAACACTTTATTATCTCACAAAGCTCCACTTTGACATCTAAAGAGTATGTTCATACATAGGTATCGTTCCTAGCACGGTCTATACATTGTCGAAGTACCGTCTAGTACTAAGGAAACATGTCGATGACATTTTCACAGCATTTATTAATAAGACATCACTCACTTTCTCATCAGCATCCTCGTACAAACTTGCATATATAAACTAGCGTTGACGAACGGAGTTTATGCGTAACCTAGTGATGTTAAAACCTCATGCAGGTAGAGGGAATATCATATGCTCTTTGGAGCAGAAATACACAGGTGGCTTACACAGTGAAACGCCACATCTTGAATGCCGGCAGGGCACGCTAGTTTGGCCGACTTTCAGACTTTATCGTCTGCATACATGGTCATCAAAAGTACTGACGTCACTTCCTGAAACCAGGACAACCGCTCGTAAACAAATCAACTAGGAAGTGACCATCGACAACCAATGTTATGGAATTTAATCATAACAGTGTGTAGTTACCGTAATCCTGTCAAACTTGGCAGCGGTGACAAACAAACTGTAGGCTACTGACTGAATTACTTTTTGATTACTTCAGCGCTGTACCCCTTTGGGTTCACTTGAAACATCCAGATAGACGGCCCCCAATGTGACGAGTAGGGTGTATGTGGGTGGATGCAGAAGATCAGACAACACTTATACACCGCTCGCCTAGTTCACTGTATAAGGAGTAATACACCATCTCCAACAATCATATCAATCTCCATTAATATATAATATCACAAATAAGTCACAATGGGCGCAGGGCCATTACAAATATTAGAGACTCAACAAATCCCGAGTATTCTATTATCACTCGGAATAACTACAGTCCCAAAATAGGCTACTTCATAAATCCACTGCACAACTCTGGCCCTCTACTCACACACTACTATATACATCCACCCTTCTCTTCTCTACGCTCTTCGCTGTCTCCTGTCTACTGTCTACTCTCTACTAACTCAACTCCCTACTAACCCAACACACTACTGACTCAACACACATCTCTCTCCGACTGACCCATTTCATTCGTATTTTCCAGACACGTGAAAACCTTCCACGCTCCACTGATCTTCATTCACGCCTAACGTATAGCTAGCAGCTTGTCTTGATCTCTGCTCACAACATTGCTTGTAACTAAAATATTACAAGGCAAGCATTCCCACCTCACAACAACTCAAATGATTAATAAACTCCCGCTGGAGCATGGGAACATTCATACTTGCAAATACCCTCAAAACACTCCGTGACACCTACAGAGATCGTCAGTTGACAAGATGTCCTATAGATATCGTCATTTGACAAGATGTTAACCTATAGAGATCGTCAGTTGACAAGATGGTAACCTATAGAGATCGTTAATTGACAAGATGTTAACCTATAGAGATCGTCATTTGGCAAGATGTTACCTGTAGAGATCATCAGTTGACAAGATGTTAAGCTATAGAGATCATCAATTGACAAGATGTTAACCTATAGAGATCGTCAGTTGACCAGATGTTAACCTATAGAGATCGTCATTTGACAAGATGTTAACCTACAGAGATTGTCAGTTGACAAGATGCTAACCTACCGAGATCGTCAGCTGAAAAGATGTTACCTATAGAGATCGTAAGCTGACAAGATGTTATCTACAAGAGATCGTCAGCTGACAAGATGTTACCTACAGAGATCGTCAGCTGACAAGATGTAACCTACAGAGATCGGCAGCTGACAAGATGTTTCTTACAGAGATCGTCAACTAACAAGATGTTACCTACAGAGATCGTCAGCTAGCAAGATCTTACCTACAGAGATCGTCAGCTGACAAGATGTTACCTACAGAAATCTTCAGCATGTTAAAAAGCATACACTGGATTACAGAAATATGAGAATGAAGTACAGAACAACTCTAAAATTATGTTGTGAAACAAATCAGAAATTATGTTGTGTAATAATTCTAAAATGTTCTTGTGTTACAAAACTGACAAATTGTGTTTTAAAGGTGAGGTCCTTCAACTGTACTCTGGTTGTGTTGACCCCTACGATCACCCAAAGTGCGAGTGACTCGGCCGTGCATTTTTTCGTATGGTATGGGCTTTGTTTTCAGTATCCGCTGATAAACAAATTGCAAAGAATGGTGTTGAACAGTAGAGGTAATACCGTGTTTCCCCGAAAATAAGACCGGGTCTTATATTAATTTTTGCTTCAAAAAATGCACTAGGGCTTATTTTCGGGGTAGGGCTTATATTAAAAGATACAAAAATCTACATTTATTCATGTACACAATTCTACATTTATTCAAATACAGTCATGTCATCTTCTTCTGGAACATCGTCATAACTCTCCAAATCCCGAATTCCGGCCTGAATTTCTTGCGACTCCATTTCCCGTAGAACCATTGGCCCCATTTACTCATGTCCAGCAATAAAGCTGTCCTTAAATGAGCATTTCTTGTCCAAGTAGCCTGCTCGTAGTGCATTGGTAACACAGCTGTCAGTGATTTTATCCCATGAATTCTTCACCCAAGTCACGACCTCCTGCAAACTAGGCTTCACAAAGTTTCCACGCTGATTTCTCTCCATTCTATTTTCAATGTAGTCGTTGATTTCTATGCGCAAATGGTCCTTGCATGGCTTGTTTATTGCAATATCAAGAGTCTGGAGATAAGAAGTCATTCCTGCGGGAATCATTATTTGATCTATTCTTCTCTCTGCAAGGAAGTTCTTCATGTCTTTAGCGCGGTGAGTGCTGGCTGAATCCCAGACTAGCAGACCTCGTTGACCAACTCGCAAAACAAGAGGCAGCATTAAATCGACCCACTTCCTTATAACTGCTTGTCTGCACCAGGCTTTTTCGGTTTCAAAAACATAAATGCCTGAAACACATTCAATGTTATCTTTCTTGCCCTTAGTGATGATTAGAGGTGGGGCTTTCCTTCCATCCAGATAAACTGCCAAAATATAGATAACACGTGCACTTTCGTAACCAGTGGACGAAATGTAGATTGACGAGGCACCCGTCTGATCAATTGTCGTTTGAGATCATAGGCCCATAAACACTGCAGTTTCATCCATGGCAATCATGTCGGAGAGTTGGTATTTAGAAAAGTCGATGCCATCAACAAAGTACTTGAATGCAAGTGCACGTTTAATAACTTCAGTATCTTCCAGCTGAACAGTGTTGTCGATTTTCTTAGAAACAGTTTATATCGCTGAAGGAAGCCATCCAGCCAGTGTTGTGATGCTTTGAATTCTTCTGGGGATATTTCCAAATGTGGTGCCATTGCAAGAGCAAATGCTTGAATATCAGCCCTGCGCACAACCAAAGTCTTTGCTCTCCTGTCAGCAATCCATTCACAGATGATGTCTTCCGGTTCAGAAAATAATGGTTGCCGACCTGATCCACACTTGCGCTTCTTAACATTTCCTTCTTCCACCTGTTGACTGAGGTTATCGTACTCTGCTCGCCATTTTCGGACCATTCGGAGATCAAGCTTCTTCTCTTTGCAGAAAGCCGTAAGATTCTTGCCCCGGGAGTCTTCAACGATTCCTTTCTTGTAATCGACGGAATAGCGCTTTCTTTTTGCACTCATCTTGTCTGGGTGTCAAAATATTATTGCCTTAAGTCTACCATTAAATCAAGTGTTAATTGAAGACTTACGAGACAGGTGTGGCAGCAAAAATTATGAGACTTAAGAACGATGGCACACACAAAAGCGACGAGAAATTGCTGGCGCCAAAATCCTGCTTCTTTATTTCACACGAGTGACGTATTGAATTATGAACCACATCCGTTCATTATCAAGTGCACACTAAT